>CM021707.1:9670237-9740081 GCA_011074415.1 Stictonetta naevosa
TGGGTCAGATTCCTTGGGAAGTAAGTATATAAATGATGCTTACTTTATTTATACTTCCCCAGCTTCCACTCATTTATGGCTCAAGGATTTTGTGATGCAGATATAGCATGTTTTTTAATAGCTTTGGATGGATTCTACTTCTATGAACATCTCTGGTTTGCTTTTGAATCTATGTCAACTTTCAGCATCCTTAACAGCCTCTGAAATGGAGTTTCTCGACTAACTTAATATCTCAGTGTGGAAAAACATTGTTTCATTTCTTCTGAACTGTCCTTCTATTAGTTTCACTTGATTCCCTGTTCTTACCTGTGAGGAGTGCACTGTCATTTTCCACTTTTTCATTGCCTTCCCTTCAGTAGATTCTTCTGTAGGTAGAAGATCATAATATTTCTTTCATCATGTGGAAGCTGTTCCATAAATCATCACCTTTAACACTCTTCCTATGTTCTGAAATGGGAGCATTAGAATCACTCACAGCACCAAAGACGCAGAGTTTACCAGGCCTCTACTCAGACACAGAGTCGTATTTTTTCTATTTCTTTCCTCATAATTTCTAACTCGGCTTGTTTTTTTTTTTTTTTTTTCTGACTACTGCTGGACACTAGCTAACAAATTCAATAGAAGTCATTGTCACTGGGAAGTGCGTTTAACAAGCATGGTGTCAGATCTCCATAACAACAACCAACAATCATGAAGTCAACACGTAAGAGAAAGCCATGATGTTTGAGACACTTCAGGTCCTATTACAAGATATTGCTTGATATTTGTGATATTCAACCTGTCCAGCTTGGCTTTCTACATTATAGTAGTGCCACACGAAGCACAACATTAAATTTTTCTGTTTGTCCATACATGAGTTGCCAGCTCATTCATTCTGCATTTTTTGTAGCCAAGAAACAGTAACTCATAAGTATTTGTCTCTCTTGGAAAATGTTGGCAGGAGTCAGCATTGTTCTTACCTTGTGAAACTGTGGCTAGAAGCACTTGGCCATTTCAGCCATAGGCAAAGAGAAAACCTTTTGGCACATGTTCACAGCAAGATACTGCAGTAATGAGTTTGTTTGTTTTGTTTTTTCTTCCAGAAGCCAAACAAGGAAGGAAAGGGAAAAGATGCATGTAAGGAAGAAGAGCATAGGTAGAATAGGAGAGGAGCTAAGAAAAAAAAAAAAAAAAGAGAGAGAGGAAAGCATATGCAATAGTGGCTTAATTCTAAATTATTAAATATAGTGCTTAGATAGACTGTGAGCTTATGATGCCAGGCTGCCCAGCTAAATTTTCTTAGTCAATAAAACTTCTATCAGTACTTGGAGACATAAACTGATTTAATTAAAATAAGTCCTTCCCTGATCACTTAAACAAAATCTCAAGCAATGGCTGATTTAACTTAACTTAAAAGATTCATGGAATTCTGAAACTGACTAGAAACTGCCATTCTACATTTCAGTTTCACTTTACTGAATACCAGATTCTTCAAGCTGCAGGCAAAAACACCAGAAGCAATGAAAACTTCACAAAAGCCCTGAAAATTACCTCATTATTTTTTTCTATATGTCTCTATCACTAGTACAGCTCTGCAGGCTGAACTACAGCATTGTCTATATTTGCTTAACCTGCTATCAGAGGTAAGATCTTAAATATGCTTCTTCAAACACCCTGGGAGATAAATAAGGTTACACGTGTGTTACTGAGAACATAATCTGAATACAACAGTGCTTGTTCTACGACAATCAATGTCAAAATCATAAGTAAAATCTCTATACCTTGAAGAGATTTCCAAGAAGGAAAGAACGAACATTTTGATCTTTGCAATCAAGACCAGGTTTTAGGTGCTGATGAAAAATACCTGCAAACTAAAGCCATTTAGAATTCACCAAAAGAAAACAACAACAAAAAAAGGCAACATGGCTTTTCATAACTCAAACTAAAAAATGATAAAAAATAAAGTGTTTTACTAATTCATAACAAATACATATATATATTTTTTCAATGAATTACCACTTTTATTCTTTGTGGCTTTTTTTTTTCTTTTTTCTTTTTTTTTTTTTTTCTCTTTTTTGATTTATTTGTAGTCCACAAGAACTTGCTTGTTAACTGCAACACAAAGACCAGCTAAGACTGGGCAGAGAAAAAAAGTGGCAGGCCTTTAAAAGACTCATGATGAAGGTAACACTGTACTATGCTGTCACTAAATCCAATTTGGAACCTCTTCAGAGGAATAAACATAAACAATATACTGATATTCATACCTATCTGTATCTTTATAGAATATTAAGATATAGACATAAAATAAAAAGCAAAAAGGCTGACAATCTTCAAGACAGATGGATGATTCCTAAATTTTACATAATATGGCTCTATCTCTTTAATTACAACTAGATTTGTCAAGCTTTGATTATTTATTGAGATAAGGTAATTGTTACATGCAATCACACAACCAAAACTATGCCACTCATAGGCAAAAATTTATAAAGTTACAAACTATTCCTGCTAAAAATTTACATGTCTCTAAATTTATTTTATGACATGTAAAAGCAAGTCAGAGCGGTGAGGATGTGTATTTCTATACATACACACCCTCTAAACACTGAACCTTTGTCAAAAATAGCCAAAGTATGACAGAAATAAATACGGATTGTAACAAGTAGAAGAGCTGAACCTAAGACAAAATGCAAACACCATGTAATTTGAATAATAAATTGGAAATAATACGGGATATGAAAAATAATCTAATTCCTTGAGTTGACCCTAATTTTGCTGAAAGCCCCTATCTATTGATTATGTGGAAGTTCAGATAGCAAGTACTGTTTTATTTACTTCATGCTATATAAGAGGAGGAGCAACTCCAGAAGTCTACAAAGTAGCCTTCAAAGTGGTCTTAAATAATTTAACTGAGAGCAGGATTAATATCTCTGCAGAAACATATTTGAGCAACAATACAGCAGGATTATAAAACCTGTAAAGAAACGTATAATGGGAACTCAAAGAAATTACTGTAGTTTAGGGGGTATCACATGAGAACTGAAAGGTAGAAGTCTTTCTGAAACTAAGTCACAGAAATGACCAGAAGGCAGGAGTACATAGTTAGCATTTATTCTTTCCGTGTAAGTTTTGGCCTGTATTGTATCAGGAAAGCAAATGATAGGATTTTTTTTATTCTGTGTTTTACTGCCCTTCTGAATGCATTCTTCGTATTTGATTGCACCATCTGGTTGGCAATTTGCCCGCATGTCCTTCTTGCTTTCTTAGAAACTAAGTGTGGATGTGCTTAGGAAAGAAATGGGAGATATTGCCACTCAAAGAGCTGCTTGCCTGCACCATTTTAATTCTGCTCCCATTCTTTTCCTTTTTCTTCCCTTGTATCATCATGTTTCTTATTTCTGAGTGCCTCAGTGGCCATTTATTAGTTTACCTCCTGTAGTGGAGAATTTAAATTTCAAATAGCTTTATAAAGAAATATTTCCATGTATCTCTCTGTAAACAAAGAGCTTTTTTGGGGTGTTGTGTGTGTTTTATTATTATTATTTATTATTATTGTTTATTTTAGGTGGTTTTATTTTTTTATTTTTTTATTTTTTTTTTCTAATTAAAGCTACATTGCATTACTGTATTTTATCACATGGTGCTTTTTCTACTCTCTTTCTCTAACTTTTTAAACCACTTGTATTTTTTATTAAGTCCAGGAACTTATCCTACACATCTTTTTATTTATGTGTTTTCTGTAAGGTCTTTTCTCAGAAACACTAGCAGCTCTCTGTAAGGACAATGTATTGATAACACACCCAGACGTTCATTTGTAAAAATAATAATAATTATTATTATATCATAAATATCAGCAAAATTGTGGCACTGCTCCCACTACAGCATTCCCTTTAACCACGAGATAGCCATGAGATCATATGAGAGATGGGGGACCTTTTCAAAGTTCTTAGCAGTGTCCTTCAATGCTTTGTACAGTTTGGGACCTGGCACCAGGACAATGTGTACATAAAGTGAATCTAGCTCACAGTTCACAGCCCTCTCTCCACTAGTCCTTGTTAATATTTTTTCCTTGTCTTAGGCTTTCCATGCTAAAGGCAATAAGGTTTTTCAAGGACATCAAAAATGAACAGGAGATACCCAGGGCTGTCATCTGGTTAGAGTACACAGAATTGGGAACTTGAAAGGTGTGGTGGGTATTTGTTGGCATCTGCATGGGCAAATTAATCTTTTGTCCCAGCAAAGGTCTAGAGCACTAGAGGACTTGGATCTCAGAAGTTACAGTTACTAGAGAACACTTCTTATGAATGTATTTGTGAAGATATCATGGAATGATATCCCTGTTGCCTCCATTTCTTTCCACCTTCTCTTCTCCTATTGCAACAAAATTATGACCGACGATTCACAAATAAACCTTATTCATTCAGTTTAGATAACTGGAAAAATGTTGTGCTCAGTGAGCAGTGCAATTTATGAAGTGGACTTCATGATGGATAGAGAAATCTGTGAACGCCTCAACAAATCTGTTGGGTATTTGTTGTTGTTGCTGTTTTTGTTGTTGTTTCCCCCCTTTCCTCCCAAATGTCTTCTTCGACTTCAATATCACACATAATACTTTTACATCTACCACACATCGCCAAATCTCCCTGCTATCCTTTAGAACCAAGCTCTGACATTATTTTCTAACTGCTGGCTGGTGCAGAGGCAGTCTTCTAATTTCAGAGCTATGCATGAATTAATCAGGTACCATAACATTTGATAAGTATTTTTTTAAATGGCTCTTTGCTACCCTGACATAAATAATCGTAGAAAATTATTTATTTATTTTAATATGGGAAATGCCCCTGCTTTTTCCATTATGAATCTACTATTGGTTATGTCAAAACATTGCAACTGGCAGGAATCCATGTGTAGAACACTGTTCTGCGCAGTTATGCCTGTGAAAACTCTTGCAATACTGAAGGAATACAGTCCTTTCAATAGGATGTAACATATATATTTTTATACAGAAACTACAAAAGAAATGTAGAGGACCCTTAAAAACATTCCAAGAACAAAACAATAGTTTTCAGCATTAAAAAGAGAACTTTACCATAGTGCTTTAAATACAACCATTATTCTACATTCCAACTATTGAGATGTACTGCAGTATCCAATATGCCAGAGCACTGTAACTGTTTGTAAATGATGACTTTTTAATGGGAAACCTTGTACATGTCAAAAATATGATACTGTCCCTAATCCTATGTAACTATATATCTATAACTATATATTTTATGCAGATCATGAAGATTTAGAAACCTCTGAAAAACAGATGTGCCAAGCAACCCACTAAAAGCAAGCATATATTGAACTTATTTATTAATTTATACAGTGCCCATCTCAAAGCACAGTCTGGAATCCTGTACAGAATAAACAAAAATTAAACCAAACTGGGCTCAGAGCCCAGAGAAATCAGCCATACCAATAAAAGTAGGGGAGTACACAAGCAAACCATACCAAAAAGTGGTATGTGTGTTGCCAGATATTGTGTTTAGTGGACACATCACATTATCAATCCTGGAAGTAACAGAATTATAATTTACAGTAAGGATTCTAGCATTTGAGGGGGAAGAAAAAAAAAAAGAGAGTAACTATGACAGAGTTAATTTACAGCTATGGAAAGCCATGGAACAGAGGCAATTGCAGTGAAGGAAATACAAAGTGTGTGAATTTTGAATGAAGAATGAGTATATATATTCTGTCACACAACATCTACATAATTTCAGTTCTAACTATTGATCATATTCCATTTTATTCTCCACTCATAGTATGTAAACAAGAAGAGAATATTGCAAATATCATGTGAGGGCTATCTGGTGGGTATTCCCTCAAGTATATAAAACTCTTATTCTATCACTGTCCTCCTTCACATATTTTATTTATAACACATCAGGGTTTTTAGTCCTTTTTAAAATTTTGATGACTTAGATGAATAATGATGAGGTAGCTGCCTAAATACAGAGCTACTATGAAGAAATGCCTCTGAGATCTAGAGAGAGGAAAACAGAGAAACACATTTTACTTTTAAAAGGCACAAAGATGAGGCTACACAATTAAAATAGCTTTTGGCTGTGTAACCTCTCCTGATTTTGACTCATTTTTTTTTTTTTTTTATTATAATGTTAGTTTATCCACAGCACTCATGGTGAGCTTTACAACCATTTTTATTTTTTTTTTTTTAATTTATATATTTATTTTATTCTCCCTCGCAGAATAGCCCAGAATCAGCTCTGTTTATGGCACTTGGAATTTTACATGTTTATTCAGTGAAGATACTTCCAGCAACTCCCCTGCTCTCCAACTCATCTACACAGTTTCTCAGAGTTTCTGCCTAAAAGCAATCCCATCCTTATAAAACCAACACATTTATAGCAACAGGTTCAGATTCCTGCAGCGTGGAACAAGATTTTAAATGAGATTTAACACCCAAATCCTAATTACAGAAAATCATAAGATTTTCTCCTTAGTCACTTATTAGTTTTGATCTATGAACAAATAGGTGAAATTTTACTGGTTGAGAGTGTTACTGCTACTGATTCTGAGCCCAGGAGAAAATGTAAACACAGCTGAGACATGAAAAAGGTATATGCTATAAATAGTTGCAAAAAATGAATATTAGTCAATAATGTGTGACCTAACTCAATTAATTTTATATTGCTGATAATAGAAATACACCAAGAAACACCATTTAGGGAAAAAAAAATACTCAAAATAAATAATTTTTAAAATACCATTTTCAATGGCTTTCCACTTCATTTAGCATTTTGATAATTGCTAGCTAATTCTGAAACAATATGACTAGTTTAATTAATCTCTTACAAACATAATATTAAGTAACATGTTATCCCAGATTTCTTCTTAATTATTATAAAAAGATCTTTCAAATTAGTAGATAGGACAGTAAGTCAAAATCCTTGACACTGTTGCATAAAGCCTTCACAATTAACATTACAACCGGTTTCAAATATTTATATCTATATCTAAATATTTATTTCAAACACTAAGTTTGCTTCATTTATAATGTTACATTTCCAGGGGAGGAAGCTTACCCTCACGCCTCTCCAGGTAGGTACCTGCATACCCAGGAGTGTAGAGAAATAGTCATACACACACACTTGCACATTTTTCCAGGGAGAGTTTAGCACAACACATCTTTATCTTCTATGATTAAAAAATATTTTCTCTTTCATGTTACTATGAATCTCTTATTGATTTAGATCACAGCTGAATCCCTGAATCAGCTTTATCAGAGATGGAGCTGTTCATACTTCCAATTATAACACACTGTTTTCATTTGCCCTTTACTCTAAGCAACTGTAACAGATTAGGATACAATTTTCCCTCCTGTGTTTTTGCTTCCAGATAATTACTATTTTCTGAAAGTTTCAGCCAACAGCTCATTCCAAAAATATGGCAAAGGAAATACAGGATGTTTTGCCAGGGCTACTAGATTTTGGCAACTCGTTCCTTTAAATACTTTTGTGCTATAAACTTGAGGGCAAAGGTATAAAAAATAGTGGCAGGGAGTGAAGCTTGAATAGTCAAAGAGGAGAAGTACCTGAAGGAAAAAGTTTGAGGGGCATCCCACCTTTCTAAAAATTCTGCCTTAAAACCGGGCAAGTCCAAACCTGGAGAAGAAAAAAGAGGAGAAAAAAAAAAAAAAAAAAAAAAAAAAAGGTACTGAACTGAGAATCATGGCATCACTCAAGTTGGAAGGGACCTTGGTGGGTCTCTAGTCCAATATCTTGCTCAAAGCAGGATCAACCCAGAACTTAGATCCAGTTTCTCAAGACTTCACCCAACTGAGTCTTGAAAACCTCCACAAGCTGGAGACAGTACAACCACTCTGGACCGCTGCCCCAAAACTTAACTATTGTCTCAGTGATTTTTTTCCTCTCATATCCAGGCAGATGCTCCCATTTCAATTTGATCATTATCTGTGTTTTGCCACTATGCGCCTCAGTTCTTCATAACCTCTTCTTATGCCTGGAAAGGTGTGGAAAAAATGGCAAGACCAGGGATTGCTACAGAGACTGAGAGAAGGAATTACATGAAATACAGCACAGTGAGACCATGCTTGGAAGCAGCTAAGGTGGAAACAGAGGGAATGAACATGGAAATTTGGAGTAGGAGACAAATTTAGTAGTTCATGTGTTCCAGAAACTTCAGGCTATATACGTGCTTTTTGCTGCAAATATAAGCAGATAGTCTGATCACAGTATATCATACTGGACAAGAAAAAACAGTTGAAACTTTGGATTTAGTTGCATTTAGGCCACAGCTTGCTATATTAAAATTACAAGCAGCTCATCATTTCAAGAAAATACTATAATACATATTTGTGATGCACCATGAACACTACTGAAAAATTTTAGTAAGAACAATTACTGTTTTCAAAGCAGGATACAAACAGTATACAGGAAATATGGCCTGAGATCACACCTTAAACAAAGGCAAAACAAACAAACAAACAAAACAAAACAAACAAACAAAAACTTCTCAATGAACAATAATTGATTTTACGTGCCAAATCAGCTTTGCTCCCCCAGAAAGAAATAGTGCTGAGAATGTAGTTAGCATTGTATCACTCTAAGTATATACAATACACAAGGGAGATGAATTAATGTTACTAACTTAATTCTGTCATTTCTTAAATTTGAAGTTTGAAGTTACTAACATAGCAAATTTAAGATGTTCTTTTAATGTAGTTCTCTGTATGTAATAATAAAGCACATATCTATTTAACTGATTTCAGTGTCAGGGAACAACTGATAAATGAGAAGTACACAGTCATGAAAAGCCATTCACATGCCAGCTGTGATGACTGCTGTGACATTTCCCATGGTTTACAGGTCTGAATTGCTATTTATTAACATTAATTTGCCAATGTGCAACCATTTTTTCAGGCACTTTCTGAGATCAGCTATTATATCAGGTAACTTAAACCTGCTTTCTTATGGAGTCTGGTCGCAAATCTCATTACTGAAAAATGGAACAGTTCAACTGATGTGGGTTGAAATCAATAGATTTTGCAAGAATGTCCATATTTCAGAATGTATAAACTGCAACTCAGCTAGGTACTTGGGTATGTGCATACTAACTGCATACTAATAGTCCTTTTGGTATCAGTGGGATTACCAATTTTCTTGAAATTATTCACTTACCTGTAATGCCAAGTAAGAGTTCACAGTAATATAGGGAAAAGAAAGGGCACAGGAAAGGCTAGGCAACAAAACAATGAATGTGTTGTATTATTACAAGCTGTGCAAACAGAAGAAATGAGACAGAAGGTTATTAGTAAAACTGAAAGGGAAAGAATTTAAGAACATATATTCAAGGTGCACATAAAGCCTATAGAAAGTTTCTCAAGCTCTTTCCCCCCCCAGAAAAATTCAGTAGGAATGTTTGTACTGCCAGAATGTGCAACTTAGTGCCATGTGGGAGTCCTGTCTCTTAAGCAATAACTGAAGAACAGCTCAGTATCAGACAGACAGTGCTCGCCAATGACATTCAAATCAGTGGAAAAGAGAATCTGAGATTTGTCTATTGCTTGTTTGGTACAGAAGAACAGTGCACCATTAAATTCCCAGTTCTTTACTAGACGATATAATATAATGTGAAAGTGGGTTCTAGTTTATGCAGCAGTGTATACATAAACACACCTGAACTCCTTTTGACCAATGATGTAGCAAATGCGTCAATATAATCCATTGTATAAAAGTTGTGACTGAGTCTGCAAAAACTCATTCATGTGAATAATCCCACCAATAGGGAGTCTAGGTTAAAGGATACACATACACACACATAAAACCAACGGAGTTAGGGTTTTAAACTCAACATCTTAGGGAGAGATAATGTTCATATAAACATTCAAACTTCTGGGGCACTCATTAGAAACAAAGTGCAAATCTCTTAGGGTTTGACCATTAGCATGCTGGCACGTAACTCTCTTTGTGAAGTAATCAAGCTCTTTTTCCAGAATTATATGATCATCCCTGTGGATACCTCAGCTTCTTAAAATTTTCAAAAGCTTTCTAGCTTTTTGATTTACTACTTTTCTGGAGTTTATCAACTGCTTTTAGTTTCTTGGCATACTTCCAAAGTCACCTGGCTAGTAGTGTGAAGCCAGTGATCTTGGCATCAAGAATTCTGTCATAAAAAAACAAATGCCTTTCTTAGTGTCATGAGCAGTTCAAGCTTTCAATACACAAAATCGTTACCTCCTGCTGCATATACACATGCATACAGAAATAACCATGGTCTCAGTACAGCACACATACAAATGACCCTATTGCATTTTGTTTGCTGTGTCACAGTTAACCTCACTATTTTAAAACCAATGTTTCCTATATACAATAGTAATTGGAAATGGCCTTCCACAGCCTCTTAAGAATATAATTATATTATATAATGATATCTGAGAATTAGCAAGACACCATATCACCTTGTTCATCCGTAAGTAAAGGCGTATGATGAATGAGAAAGCCTGATCCTAGCTAATGCCTTTCTGACCACCAAAATTCAGTAAATGGATGATCCTAATTGCTTCCTAGTGCTCCTGAAATACCATATTCACAAAACTTTCCTCTTACAATCTATACAGACAGTCCTATTTAAAAATAAAATTCATCTGTGTATGCTTCAGGCCCTACTTTAATGAAATTCTATCCTTATTGTAGAAATGGCCACACAGAAACCATGGAAGTGACACTACAGACCAGTATTTTCACTTATGTAAAATGTTGTTTTAAGGAAAACATGACATTTTGCTAAAGTAATCAACCTTGAACTTACTGCTAGGTAAAACACTAACCACTCCTTTGCCAAACCCCAGGGAATGCACAACTGTTTAATCTTGCTTAAGTTTTCACTTAACTATTTTTTAGATGTTTCCAAGTAATCATAAACCTTATTTAACGGAGAAGATATCTTTATTGTTTTGCCTTTCTCCATTAAAGTCAAGGACCAAAAATCTCTATATATGCTTTTCCATCCCAAAGTGCAAATGCTATTCGTGGCTGAGATCCATGTTAAAAGGTGCTATGAGCATTAATTTATTGTTTTAACTGACACAGAGAAACTAAGCGTCTTGAGATTTCACAATTCTAATAAGATCTCTAATGCCCGTTATTAAGTTGTCAAAACAAACTTACCACAAATTTCAGTTTGCACTAGTCATGCATAGTCACAGAAGCACTAGTTTTCATGAAGACAGGACATGTTAATGATTCGCTGCACCAGTTGTTTTGCTACATAACCTGTTTTTCCTTGCAAGGAAGATGTCTGCCACTCTCTAATGCTTTAAGCACACTTGGAACTACAACTCTGCTGCATAATGAACATGCCTGTTGCTGCCAATGTTCAGAAAATATTTGGGCACAGGTGTCGGTTCCTTGTCAGCCTCCAGGGCCAATAAATGGAATCTGTATGATGTAAAATGAGACAATACATTCACAAAATCATTATGTTTTCCCAGAGCATGCAAAGCTCCAAAATAAATGCAATTCAAATTCTATAACACCCCGGTATTTATAAAGCTCATTACTGTTTTTAATTTTGCTGGCTGCTTATTTACTGTGTACTCTCTTGCTTTACTGCCCTAGTGAAATTGCTGTTAATTGATATTCCAAAAGGAAAGAGATAAAAAAAAAAAAAAAAAAAAAAAGAGAGAGATACACGGTCCCTAACTAATTCCACCACAGAGTCCCTGTTGCCAAAATGGCACCATATTAAAAGGTTAAAGGAACTTCTTCCAAGTTTCTGTATCCTCTTTAATCTCTCTTGTCAATCTTTTAAAGTGGCTTTTTGGCAGTGAAAGGAGCCATCTCTAGCCTGTGACAAAATACTTTAGACAGAAGAGATGACCTTACGAGCAAAATGATGATATCTCTCTAATGACTGCAGATGTCTTAGCATTATTTTCATAGACATAAAGTCCCTCTGAGGAATGAGAAACAGTACAAATTTTCCCTGCAACTAAATTTTTTATCCCCTAAAATAGCAGGATTATCAGTAGACTCTCATACATTAACTTTCCCAGGAGGCCTTCCCCATGATTCTTTAGTAATTTTTGAATAGCAGATTGCCCAGGACACACAGCCTCACTCCCACACGTGGCACAGGAGCTTCACTTGGTTTTGTTCTTTTTAGTGAATTGCATTCTCCTAATATTGAAAAATCTCCTTGAAAACCCTTCTGAATAGCCTCCAAGCTGCTTACTTACCCCAGTGCCACCTGTAGCCCTATCCAGTGACAATGCTACCAGTTTACATCTGTCAGGCTACACAGACACTGACTTTGCTCAATCTCAGAACACTTCATCAAACCCAGTCTGTTCCATTTGACTGAAATCAAAGACACATCCAAATTGACTAGTTTGGGCTTGTAGGTTAAGAATAAAGGTCAGTAATGTTTTCACAAGGCATGTCAGAACTACAAAGATAATAAGACCTGCACAATATCACTACTTAGCCTTACTTTTCCATGCATAGCTGTTTGCTTATAGTATTTCTCACCCTATTCCATGTTTCATGTACAAAATATACAACTCTAATACATTTATATAACACATCCCAAAGCCAATAAAATTTTTAAATTAATTTGGTCTCGAAGTTTTCTCGCATAGCAAACCAGTAAAATGCACAACACACAGAAATGAAGACATTAAGATACCGAGGTAAATTTGACTTCCTCAAATTCCTGAGGAAAACTGCTAAGAAGACATAGATCACTTCCCCCACCCAGTGCTGTATGCTAGTAGAAAACATTAATGTTATGCACGTAATAATCACCAATAATAATAATTATAAATAAAATAATGACTTCTCAAAACACTTTCTTTTAGATCATGAAATCTACAGTTATCCAAAATGCAAGCTTCTGGGGTGCTAAGGAAAATTTTAATTACTTCATATTGGTAATTCAAAGTGGTCCTTACATTACTCTGGGATGTTGATATAACAGAGAACAGAGTGCATGCCAAGGATGCCCAGATTCCAACCCAGATCACAAGGACAAGAACTCTCTTGAAGCTGACACAAATTCAGCATTAACCTCAAACTTCAATTCATAGACTCTTCTCTCCCACAAGAAAATCACAGATTTTAAAATTCTCAATTTTTAGCCATTATCAATGTGCACCTCAACATGACAGCATCACCATCCCTCAGAAGCACGCAGCAGTTTTGGCACAGAAGCTACCAGAAAATCATCAAAATACAATCCAGCTGTATCCCAACACATGCACAGGACATCAAGCCCTCCATTAAATAAAGCCTTCTATGACTAGCAAAATTATGCAGTTAAACAGGTACGATCAGATTATAACAATAAAGAAAGGTATGCGATTATTCATTTCCTTATCAAGAAAACAATAAATTTAGCAAAGCAAAATAATCAATAAAAAATCAGCCATTCCCATCCACTGCTTGCTTTCTCCCACTCTAGATTCTTACATCTTGTGATGGCATAAATGACAACAAGAACGGAAACAATGCTCAGACTATTCCTTCACTTTTCCCTCAGGACCAAGAGCAGTGGAGAAAATTCCTAAGGGTAAAATCACACAGAAAACATACACTTGGGTGTTTTGAGGAAACTTAAATTTGAAACTTATTGATAAAATGAAGAAATGGCAAATATTGTTCTGTAAACAGCACATAATAAATTGATTTTTTGATACTGTTTTATCCACAAACCATGGAAAAAAAAAAAAAAAAAAAAAAAAAGGTCTGTGCCAGGCAGCACAGGCAGCAATTGCTGAACTACTTCTCCACATCAACATCTCAGACAATTAGTGGAACTCACAATAATTTGGTATTGAATATGAAATTATAATCGACTGATGTCATCTTGAGCTTCATAAAATGAATTAAGTTGTAAATTGCAAAACTGTGATTTCTTCTGCTTATCAGAAAAAAATGCCCTATCAAACCCACAACATTATCTATTAAATATTGAGGCATGTGTAAGTAGTCACACACAAAATCCATATTTGTGAAGAAATCTCAGGGTTAGTACATCTTTAATATAATAAACATCTCGGTATAATTTGTTAAATTGGCTATTAAAAGAGACACATCTATTGACAGCTACCACATAATTTTATTTGACATGCTCTAGGATTTTTACACCCTGACATTCATCAGTTATTTCTCAGTCTGTCTTGCTATCATGCCATAATTATAAATATTATTTTTAATAGTTAATAGCCGTTATGAATACAATTTGATACAACAGTAATTTATATCAACTTCAAATAAATTGAAATTAATAGAATTTAACTTGTCTGAAAATTTTGCTGTTTATATAAATTAAGATTAAGGTAAAACAATTTTAAAATGAGGTGCAACTGATATTACTATTAAAACATTTTTGCAGTTAATTCAGAATAATTTTCTCTTTCAAAATCACATCTTGCAGTAATTTTCACTAGCAAGTAAGAACTTTAATAATGTTTTATTTCTAAATATTAATATTGCTTTTATTGCTTTTTTCTTTTTTTCTTTTTTTTTTTTTTTTCAAATGTTTTTTAGATCCGCCAATTAAATTAAAGGTCTCTCAGATTACCTAATAAAAATAGCAGTCTTTTACAAAATTAACCCATTCCTTTGGAACATTGTAAATTAGTCAAACTAATTTTTAGAGAAATAAAATGCATAGACCTTTTATATGAATATGGCTTGCCTGTAAAATGATTGTTCACAGGGTTTAATCCTGCCTCCATCAAAAATAATTATTCATCAGCAAAAATGCAACTGAAATATAGAATTACTAATAGTGCCTTTCCAAAAAAAAGAAAGAAAAAAAAAGAAAAAAACCATTGACAAAATTAAAAAAATCCAAGTCAAGATTTAAGAAAACCTTGTGATGCCTGTATAGCCTGTATATTGACAAAAATCACACACTACACTGCTAATAACAGTGGGAGGCAATGAATGCTATGCTTTTTAAGAACACGTTTTCAGTTATTACTATAAAATTGTAATTAGATAGTAAATTACAATGTTAATATTCACTTTGAACAAATAAGTGTTTGTAGTTGTAGAACTGGGCATTATTATGGTAGCACAGGGACCTATTCACCAAGTAAGACATAGACTTTCTTCATAAAAGTTATTCTATTCTGTAGTTTCTTCTTATGAACTTGCATGAAATGCTAGCTTTTTATGTGCACTGTTTGCTGAAGTCATCTTCACCAACATCAAAATCTGTATTTCCCTTTGGGGAAGTGCCAAAACAAGCATTTTTCTCATCTGGTTCCAATATCCAAAGAGTACAAAGAAATGATAGAATCACTTCTCCCCATACAGAGAAAAGATTATGTAAATGAAATGACAAACTTCAACTCTGATCAGTTGTACAGGAACTTTAGCATTTCTTTCTCCACTGGAAAAAAAAAAAAAAAAAAAAAAAAAAGTTACTCTAATAGCTAGGTTCTCTTACATGATGTCATAAAATATACTTAATTATAATATGCAATGTACATATACATTACATACACTTTATATATGATATTAATTATAGAATACTGTAACAATATGCTATATTAAATTTATATAATAACATTATATATATGTATTCCATCTGGAATATCAGTAATATTTAAAAATAACAAATACTTGCTTGGCTTCAATTACTTTTACAAAGATTTTCTCCTTACCTTTTCCCATTTCTAGGAACACTTCATGCTGCAGTTGAGGAAGGTTTTTTGGGACATGTACAAAAAAAAAAATTTTTTTTTAACAAGTTGAATAAGATGATTGAATAATAAAATTGCAAATACACTTTATTCATTATATCAAATCATTTGCAATGTATTTTGCTTGCCTACTGTTTTTAAAAGTTGAAATTTTGTTTTAGAAAATTGTCTTTGAAAACACATAAGAATGCTCTTTAATGATCAACTTTTGCAAATTATATTATGGACATGTAAAATACATTTTTAACATTTTAACATTTAGAGATTTTAGTGATCTCTAGAAGAAAAAAAGGATTCACTACACACAGAGCTAGCTCTGAAGTAGGCACACACACAGATGTCTCATTCAATGTGCATAAGATCTTGTAGGAGATGTGTAAGAAAGCCAATTCCACATCCCTTTGGAACGTTAAGAATCACCATTTCTAGCCCAATTTGTAATCACAAAGTGAAAAATTAGGGAGGTATGTGATAAATTAATTTGTAAATTGTGATCTCTAATAAGTTAATCATTTATCCATGCAATTTAAATTTCTAGTCACATGTAGCCTTCCAAGATGCAAAAGACCAGAGAAAAATATATAGCAATGACCAAATTAAGAAAAAATAAAAGACAGAAAACATATTTCACCAATGTAAATGCACTTTCATAACCTATATTCTTAATCCACTATTTCTAAAATAGATATTTTTCAGCAATATGACTGAAAAAAATCCAGAATTGTAAACCACATAGGAGATTTTGATGGAAATGAATTTTCTCAAACTGAACTACCTTTAAGTAGTACTATCACATTATCAACAGATTAATCCATTTACTTAGGACTTATATTCAAAAATGTCTTATCCGTTTCATTTGAATATGACTTTCGGAGTTAATTGTTTTAATTAATGTATTTATTTGTTGAACCATAGCTGTCTTGCAATCCTTAAGAACTCATTTATATACACACATACACATTTATTTTGGTTCTTAAAATTAACACTCATGCTAATTCTATTTTAGCAACCCAGCATGCAAGTAAAACTATTGCATTGTCAACTAAAAACAAACAAACAAACAAACAAACATAAGCTAAGTATTTAACTAGTTTGGATAAGATCCATTATTTTCATTAATGGATCTCATTTTTATTTTATTGTTGTTGCTGTTGTTGTTGTTTTTCTATCACATTCCAAGCACACTTTTTATTTTTTGTCCTAATGCAATTTTTGTGATATGCTCAGAGTGAATGGAGTAGTTATTGTTTTAATTATTTTTTTCATTTTATTTTTATCCTGCTCCTGTTCTCATTATTTACTATATTTAAGATACCACTTACTGTGTATACAAGAGCACACGTGTGAAACATTCATATGTATATGCACAGAAACACAT
The DNA here is from genome assembly GCA_011074415.1 of Stictonetta naevosa. Classification (NCBI taxonomy): domain Eukaryota; kingdom Metazoa; phylum Chordata; class Aves; order Anseriformes; family Anatidae; genus Stictonetta; species Stictonetta naevosa. Next base: position 9,687,334 of record CM021707.1, read on the forward strand.
ATATCCGTGAATCTCATTCAACTTTCTTTCTGCTGTTTGAAAGTAGTAGATCTAAACAATAAAAAGTTCCTAAATTACTATAGCTTTACCAATATTTAGAAATGTTAAACTATCCTTCCCCACCCTAAATGACTGAGCCAATTTACTGAGTGAAATTAAGTAAATTCACATTTTAAATTAATAGGTGAATATCAAGTTGAACTACGTCTGATACTAAAAAAACTAAAATATTAAAACCACTTCTTTGAATATTTGGGTCGTGTAAATTGCAGGATACATAAATGTAGAGTTTCCAACAAAAATAGCCATGACTGTCATTTCTGTAGATGAAAATAATGTATAGAATGACAGAAAAAAAAAATTAGAGCTTGGTTCCTCTGTAAAATTCTGATCCCAGTGTAATTTCTATTACAGCATTGCCACCAACTTCTGTGGAAACATTCAAATGTAAGATATTAAAATATATGTTGCAACTGATATTACCTTTATACTGTGCTTAGTCAGGTAGTTCATTATATAATCTGAAAATGTGGTAAAATCCTTCTTTGCTATATCTCTGGATTTTTTTGTTTTTTAATTTTTTGGACTGGCTATTTAAAAAAGTGGATGTCCCCAGCCAGATACAGTTGTGAGCCTTGCAGACAGTCATCTAGAACAAAAAGTAAAAAAAAAAAAAAAACACATCTGAAGTGAAAAAAAATCTCAAATCACTGGTGGAGAGGGCAAAAAAACTGATCATCAAGATAGTTAAAACTGCAAACAAAACATTGAGCAAGGTTAATGTAAACCAATTAAACATTTGATCTGAATTGCTTGCAGTAACTTTCCCATGACTTCAGTTTATCTCTGTATTTCTCTCCTTGTAGTAACTAATTGAGAACAATACTTCATATTCCATGAAGTTTTTTTTCTTTTTTTTTAAAAAAAAAAAAAAAGAAAAAAAATGCCTCTCAACAGAAGTAAGAGCTATTCTCAGCTAATATTCAGTATCATTAATGATTAATTACTGCTATTCTGGGGGCTTCTGACCAACCAGTAAAATGATGTGCACTGAGTACAAGGAAAACAGAGAGAATTAAAGATAGTAAATTCACCATATTTACATATATTGTGGCTCTTCCCATGAAATGGACAAACATTCTCAATTATGCCATTGTTTTCCACACAACAAATTCACAATACTTCTTTGGGCCTAACTTTTATGAATTACTGATATATCTTTATTTACAATATGCAAGGATAGAACAAGCAGTAAAATCCAAACTGTTAATTGCATTTATACAGTTGACCACTCGGATAATTACAGTGAATACCCTATTCAGCCTGCTAGGGCACTTTTTTGGTTTGTTTGTTTATTTGGGGGGGACTAATATTTTTTTGTTTGTTTTTGCCAAAAGACACCACTTCTCTTACATAGTAGTCATTTTCCTAATGGAAAGGCCATGTGAAAAACTAAACCTACCATGCGTAATGCCATAAGGTATTATGTGGAATTCCCATGCTCACCTTGATAGTAGATGAGTCCACCTCCAAGGTGAAACAGCTCCATGTATGAACTCAGCTTATGCTCATGAATTTTGATTTATTTTTACCTCATCCCAACCTACCAAAATGCATATTTGACAGACAGAATAAGGCAATTGCTGCCTGTTCCTTTGTGTCTTAGAAGTTGTAATCAAAGCCATCTGGAGCAGGCTATTAGCTGGAAAGCTGCCAAGAGGTATTTCATTAGTTTACATGGGAAAGAGGTCTTTTGCTGTGCAGTGGATGATGCTTTCTGGAGGCTGTATGGCAACCAGTGAAGTAAGGTCTTGTGAAGCCAAAACATATTGCAATAAATCATATTAGCATTTTCAGAAATATACATTGTTTACTTTTTTGTCCCACAAAAGACAAGGGACATTTATGACTGACACCACTTTGGCTAATAAAGCGTGCATCTTGAAAATCTCACCCAAAAGACTTTATTGTTCACTGTTGACAAAAGTTAGAATGGAAACAATATTTTCAAGCTCAAGTACATCTTCCAGCAACAAATGGCAATGGAAACAGATTTCTTGATATAGTTTGGCAAGAGAAAATTATGATAAGATTTCAACCCATAAAAATAGTTTACAGAAAAAGCTGTTGAAGTGGAGAAATTACACATCAGCATCATGATAATATAGTGAAAGAAGCTATGGAAAATGTCTAGATTAAGATTTAGTTGCTCTTGATAAATAAGAATGGCAATGATCCATTCCCCCTAATTCTGGAGATACAGTGCAAAGCATTGCACCACTTACCTAAAAACCTAGGTTGATGTTAGGCACTATTTATATCCCACTGGCAATCACACTTCCACACTTCAGATTCTGTGGCTCCAACACCCCCCCATACCATTATATTATGCACAGAGAATTAATCCAGGTCTATCTACTGATCAATTCCACACAAAGCTGCTATTCTAGGGAGCTAATCTCTTTGAGCAGCAACCATTTCCATAGAAGATGACAAAACGCAAGAACTCTTGTGATGAAAGGGAAGGATTACAGAAGTGTGTCATTTTTTTCTTTGTCACTTTCCATGTAACCTTTGAGCTAAGAAGGAAAGGGCTCATCTCAGATTATAAGAACTCAAGAAGGAAATGTCTGCCTCTAGTTAGAAGTGTAAAACTTCATACTGTTTTTCTGCCTCTTTGGTTTTGTTTCCCTCTTCTTTTTTAATCTCCCCCTGGAGAAAAGGTCCAGAGATAGTGAGTGCCCTAGTTTCCACCAGTGCCCGCAGTGGAAATGAAGGGAAAACTGCTTCAGTGTCCGTAAGGACTAACTGGGGAGGAAATATGTTTAGCTCCCTCTTAGAAGCAAAGCAGATATATTAAAAACCAGAAGCTAATTCTACGGATTCGCACAGCAAAAACAAGATGTGCAACAATCCTGCTAAAAGTACAGGTACTGCTCAGGCATCTGAATATTCTTCCTATGAGCTAATCCTTATTTTTGGACAGCTGTATTACCTAAATCTGGCAGAAGTTTTTGCAATTTCCTTGACTTGAATAAAGAAATTAAAATCACAATATGAAGTTCTTGGCATGTAGGTCTGATAGCTTTGGGCAGCAAATTGGGCATTGAGCTCTTTTACCTTAAATATTAGTACATATTTCGGCCCCAAATCCTAAATATGAATGACACCACCGTTTTCATTAAAAACAAAAACCACTGCCAATAAAATAAAATCTTTGTTCATGTAAAGGAAATACTAAGGTGGAAAAGTCAAGACTTCAGGAATCAGAATGTACCAAGATTTAGCTTGAACACATCATCTTAATTCAGTCTGATATGCTTAAATGCAGTTTTTCATTATGTAACATTACGCTATTTTTTCCATGCTGTAGAATGTTCAGAGAATCACAGAATCATCTAGGTTGGAAAAGACCTCCAAGATCATCTAGTCCAACTTCTGACCTAACGCTAAGTCCTCCACTAAATCATATCCCTAAGATCTACATCTAAACGTCTTTTTAAGACCTCAAAGGGATGGTGACTCAACCACTTCCCTGGGCAGCCTATTCCAATGCCTAACAACCCTTTCAGTAAAGAAGTTCTTCCTAATACCCAACCTAAACCTCCCCTGGCACAAGTTTAGCCCAATCCCCCTTATCCTGTCACCAGGTACGTGGGAGAATAGACCAACCCCCACATCACTACAACCTCCTTTAAGGTACCTTAGTAAGGTAGAGTGCAATAAGGTCACCCCTGAGCCTCATCTTCTCCAGGATGAACAATCCCAGCTCCCTCAGCTGCTCCTTATAAGACTTGTACTCCAGACCCCTCACCAGCTTCGTTGCCCTTCTCTGGACTCGCTCGAGCACCTACCTCCATGTCCTTCTTGTAGTGAGGGGCCCCAAACTGAACACAGTACTTGAGGTGCGGCCTCACCAGAGCCGAGTACAGGGGGACAATCACTTCCCTAGACCTGCTGGCCACACTGTTTCTTATGCAAGCCACCTGAGCACACTGCTGGCTCATAGTCAGCCAACTATCAAACAATGCTCCCAGGTCCTTCTCTGCCAGGCAGCTTTCTAATCACTCATCTCCCAGCCTGTAGCGCTGCTTGGGGTTGTTGTGCCCCAGGTGCAGGACCTGGCACTTGGCCTTGTTGAACCTCATACAGCTGGCCTCAGCCCATCAGTCTGGTCTATCCAGATCCTCCTGCAGAACCTTCCTTTCCTCGAGCAGATCGACACACGCACCTAACTTGGTGTCACCTGCAAACTTACCGAGGGTGTACTCCATCTCCTCATCCAGATCATCAATAAAGATATTAAAGGGAACTGGCCCTAGTACTGAGCCCTGGGGGACTGCACTAGTGACTGGCCTCCAACTGGATTTAACTCCATTCACCATGACTCTTTGGTCCTGGCTACCCAGCCAGTTTCTAACCAAAGAAAGAGTTGGTTTCGTACCAAATTTGTTATGGACAATGTACACATACTGCATCTCCATGTTCTACATACTTAATAGAAGTTCTCATCTTCTAAGACATACTCATGGCTGAGTTGTTCATTAAGCAATTTTTAAAGAGTTTTATGGCCCCATGAAAAATAATTTTTTGTTGTTGAAGCAGACTAAATTGTATGCTATGATAATTACACCAAACTAATTGTAGGTAAAATTAGCAAGGGGTCATACCAATTTGATTTCACAAGAAAATATATGCTTTGCTTACACCTTAAATTATCTTTAGAAAATTAATCAACTAGAACTGAATCATCTTAAATCAACATATATAATTTTCTGTACATTTTCTGTGAAACAGTAAGTTTTCACATTGCTTTGAAAAATGTAACTTACTAATTTTTATTTATTTATTTATTTATTATCATTTTGGTTTAAATTACCAATTAACTTTACCCTAGAGAATCAAACAACATGAGTCTTTTCCACTTCACTGGTACATTAAAATGGTACTCGTACACAGCAGGTAGAGAGAAACATCGATAACACAAGTATGTTTTTAAAATCTCTTTCACTACCAGCTATAACCTTGCTCCAATAAAGGTCTCTAATATTATGATACTCACATAAAATTTCCTTAGATTCCCTGTTTCTATAGCGATACAAGTTCTCCAGACAATGTAAAGTCCATTGTGGAGCTCTTATATAGATGCTTTTGATGTTTCAAGTATGTCATTGAATTGGTATGAAAGAGTTGTAGCTGCTATTTCAGTCAATGCTATTAAAGCTTTATTCCCAAACTCTACTCCGGAGGTTTAGTTCACCTCTAAAAAAGTAGGCTAGATTGACCTAAAATCCAAGCAACTGGACTGTACTCTAGTCAAGTAAATTTCACACGTAGAGATATATGCTCCTCAACTTCCTTGTTTGAGATCATTTATGACACTACCTTTAGCTGATAAGAATTTGTGTTAATTTGAAAGTTTTATCATGTATAAACGATATTTTATGACTTCACAGCATAACACTTCAGATACTCAGTGACATATAATACTTATCACTGGTCGCTAAAGGGCTAGAAAACTGCTCAATAACTGGTATTTCAATTGAAAAGAATTGCAAAACAACTCTTTTTTATTTTCTAGTAAATACTGTCTCTGAAAATATTATCAGAGTAATGATTATGAAATCATGGCCTTTATTCCTTCAGCAATCTTATTCTGATTCAAACAATTTCAAAATATTTGCAGTATATAAAGTATTGAAAATATGCTAAATAATAAACATAGCATAATACATACAGTACATTAGTTCACTAATACCAATGTTATAGACACAATATAAATATTTAACAGCAATGTTTAATATGAACTATAATGACATGAAACCATGAAACATCTTTGCTTAAACAAAGCAGTGGAAGCTGATTATTTTGATCCAGTATCCTACCAAAATGTTAACTAAAATTCAGTTTTTCCAACAACAAAATCATACTTTTATTTTTATTTTAATTAAAAAAAATCCATCACAACTTTTTGATTAGTTGTAGCAAACACCATACTCTTAAAAGTACTTGCTTTATACCTAAAGGACTTAAGAATAAATACAACAGATTTTTTATTCTTTGCTGAAGTATTCCTTGCATTTGCAAACTAGCACAATAACCTACATTGTCTTTACTGTTAAAAGTACCAAAAAATGTTGTATTTACAGTGATCATCTTGCTGAGGGACTGAAACAGTTTTTATCTTTTTCATCATTTTTCAGTGAATTCAGATCTAGATTTTTTTTTTTTTTTTTGCCACTCTTTAAGGACTTCATTCTTCTTCACAAAAGACATCAAGGCAATCAAAAATCTGTTTATTCAGGCCAAATTATTCTCTCTCTCTATTTTATTTTATATTTTATTTTATTTTAATTTAATTTAATTTAATTTTTATTTTTGTTATTTTATGGTTGCTTATACTAGTTTATAAAACATACTTTAGGGAGATAACAAGAGTTGGTTTGTGGGTACTGGACTGGAAGCCAGGAAACTTTATTTGACCTTGCACAAGTCATTAGCCTGCTGAGTGTCTTTGTCTTACCCCTTATCCCATGAACTCTTTGATGCAGAGATTCTTAATGAATAATTCTAGGAGGTGGTGTTTAAAGTGTGACCGTCAATGAGGTACACCATAGAACATTTCATTGCAGATCTGGTGAAGCAGTCACATAGGTGGAAGACAGAATGCTCTCAGCACACTCACTCTTGCATCTGCAGGAGCAGAGAAGAAATGGATGGTTGTATTTTGCATTACCGCAAAAAGCAGGTATTTCCTCACTACCAGAAATGGAAAGGCTTGAACACACAGATGTTGAATATCTAACATTCATGCTTATTAATGTCAATGCACTTATAATATGGATAACCCATTACAACATCTTGAAAGAGAAATGTATCACAGAAAAGGAATGCATAGACCTACATACATACATTCATTCATACATACATACAATACATACATTCTGCACCTCAGAACAGGCCACTTAAAGTTTAAGGAACAAAGATGATGTCACAAAGACACACAGCATTTACAAAATCTTTAAACATTAGCTTCAGCAAAGTAGCTACAAGAAATGCCCTCAGAGATAGAAAATCTAAGAAAAATAGTACTGGCATCTAATTACAACAGTAGAGTTTGTTGCTTTTATCTGTAATTGGACTGTATAGTCTTTCATTCTAATTTACTTTACATCTAAACTGTGATAATCAAGACAAGCAGAACAGAACAGCTTGTAACTGGCTATACCACCGACACCAGTAAATGCCTAATTATAACAACTAAATTAAAGAGAGGACTGTGAAAAGGTTGACTATCAGTTTGAAGCATTTAATTCTGTGGAAAGAAATAGAGATTTTAAATCCTTAGTAAAAAAAAAAATAATAATAAAAAAATCAATACTATGGGTCACTATATTGGTATTGCTAAAAAGATTAATGAAATTAAGTATTTTGTTTTTTGTTTTTGCCTTTTTTTTAGTTTTATCATTATGTAAAGATGGCTTGAAAAAAAAAAAAAGAAAAAAAAAAAGGACTGCAATAGAGAAGGAAATTCACATTCAAAACCAATTTATAAACCAATCTGATCTGGGAAAAACAGTAGGTGGAATCGACTTTCCCAGAATATCTCTGAGTGCTGCAGAATGCAGAATATGTTAACTCAACTGTGGATTTACTGCATGACTCCAAAGTATACACACAGCATAAAACAAAGAAAATCCAGATCCCAGGGAACATTTGGGTGTAAATCTAACTTTTAATTAAAATCTTTTTGAAAGCCTCAAATACTAATTAAATATCTTAGAAAGACAAGTTAACCAAAAAGAATAATGTTTCAAAAAAAATAATAATAAAAAGGAATTTGGGAATGCTCAGCATTGTTGAGATGTAGCTATCATAAATTCTAAACAAACTGTTTTAGGAATTACAATGTCAATTGGTCATCTATATGTTGAACTGAACACACAAGAATTCATCTTCTGGGCTATAAAAAAGGAGCACAGGGAAAAGAAATGTTTGCAGTTAGCACTCTTATGAAATTGATCCATAATACTCAACTGTTAGGTGGATAAAGAACCAGTTCAAATTCATGGTGCATGCAGCATGATTTGGTCCAGTCAGTATCTTTGATAGAAAGCAGTAGAAAACATCAAGAAAAAGTAGAACATTCACTTTGTTAGACTTATAAAATCAATGAAAGTACATATCTGCTTTCATATGACAGTCATTAATATTTTCATCATCTGTAGATGACCCCATAGTTGGTGGTTCTAAGGTTATAAACCAGTTAAATACTTAGCACACATCAGGGAGTTCATCTGAGCCTTCTGTAGCAGAGCTTCTCTGAAGGCAGTGATCCCCAATTTATCAGATGTAAAATGAGGACAATGGAAATTATGTTCTAAAGTTTTAGGAACTTTTTGCCAGTTTCTAAATTCACTAATACAGATACCTCACTCCTTAAGAAAGCAAGGCTTCTGCGATTCTTTGTCCATCTTTAAGGTGCCATAGACACACTTAAATTTCGTCCAATTTCAATTAAATTCACTAAAAGTCTTTCTCATTTCAGTTCTTACATTTTATGAAATTCAGCATGTTTGAAAAGGAGATTGCCTTCATTTGGTGTCCTCATCATGTATAAACCAGAGAAAATTCCAGCTGGCAAATTAATGTAGCCTGCACAAGTCAGCCAACCAACTTGTAAATTGTTCCAGATTACTAACAGCATTGTCTACCTGGGAGAGTTCTCATGGGGGCTATTGACAGAAAATTGCCATAGACAATGTACAGTAAAAAGGGGCTCCAAATGTCTGCTTTGTCACCAAGGTGACAACTGGCTGGAGAAGGATACGAAACCCTGAAATTAAACCTGTTGTTACCAAAAACTGAAACAGACCAGAAAGCTAAATGTTATTAGCATTGATGTTTCTGCTGAATAGGATACTGATAAAGAAAGGTACCCATGATCTTCAATGCTGCTCCAGATTACAGATTCTTGCTTCTAAGAGAAGAGCAACAGATGAAGCATCTTAGATATCCATTGTTACTTTTTAAATTATTAACAGGCAGGTATAATAGGTACAACGCTTTTTTTTTTTTTTTTTGCCTTTTTTTTTTATTCTTTTTTTGCTTATACAGAAGTTATAGAAGTACTAAGATAGAATTCCCATAGTTTCACATACACATGAAAAAATACAATCAGGAAGATGCATACTGTAAAGCTATATATTTTGGTTAATAACCTGCCATGTTTGAAGCATGCCACTGATGACCTTTCTGCACATCAGAAGGCCAAGGGTCAGTTCCTCCAAGTGACAATGGCTGAAAACATTGCAAAGAATTTTACGTGATATCCATACATCATCTTGTAAAATTCAAAACCATGTTATAAATGGGGAAGTGTCCTCAGGACTATATATACAACAGATATTTTAATGACCCGAACATGAAGACAAATTCAAAGTAATCCTGAGCCCTAGGTCTGCACCCAAATTCTCTTTAACTCCAAGAAGCTGCAGCTCCAAACCATGGCTTGCACTTTCAAGTTCTGGATGATCTCTATTGCATTTAATTATTATCAGCAGAGATAAAAATAATATTTATATTTGATGTTAACAGATCCCATTAAAAAACTACAAATGCTATCAGTGTTTATACATACTAGTGGCTTCTGGTGCTTTAGTAGTGGTGAACAATCACACAAAGTGATATGTACAAAATGGTAAAAACAAAAGGGAAAAATTTTCTACTATGAAGTTAGATGCTCTTTTTTTTTTTTTCTTTTTTTTTTCTTTTTTTTCCCTCCTTTCTCCCCACCAATTTAGTCTTTGATTGCACCTGCAGAATTCCACATCAAGCACAGATGACAAGAGTGAGTGGAATCTCATCCAAATTTATTAATGAAGATAGTTCCCAGGTGAGTGGTAATACCATCCATCTTTTACAGGCAGGCAGACACAACAGTTTAAGTTACTCAGAAAGAGTGGTTTAAAGACTCAGCTGGATTAAAAGTTTATTAGATTATGATATAGACCTGGAAGCAAGTGCCAGCCACTTCACACACCTGAAAAAGAAAATTCTAAAGCACTTCTATAAATTTGGAACTTTCTTCTGTGTCCAAACAAAACAAAACAAAAACAACAAAAAAAGATTCACCACTGTACTCTGAGCACCTGAAACATTTACACCAATGCTCTCACATTTTAAAGAGCTCATAAATACACCCCCTATTACAGAGACCGTAATTTGTAGATAAATATTTCCTTGAGAAGAACAGAACCAAACTGAAGTAGAGGATTCCTGACAAATCTTCAGACCTTTATTTGCAACTTAAATCACCCAAAGACACAAGTGTTCCTAGCAGTAGCTGAAACATTAATGACAGATTTCCTGAATTATCACACCCGTTCTCCTGCTGCAAGATTCAAATCCTAAGTGTCTGACCCTCACAAATCCTCTGCTCATTTAAACCCAGAGTGCTAAAGCATGTACACAGTCCCGGGGCTAGAATATAAATGAAAAGGAAAAGTTTTTTTTTGTTATTGTTTTAAAGCAAAGCCACAAAACGCTGCATGTCTTGAAGATTCAAGCTCTTAAAATGTACAACATAGAGAAAGCTCACACCTCCCAGTGCCGCAGTGGTGTAAGGAGCACTAAGCATCCGTGCTCTCCTCACAAAAGCCCTAACTGAGCGACAATATGTGATTAGATCCTTCCGCTATAATAAATTGCCCAATTCTTTCATCTAAGGGAAATGTACACCACACTCATTACCACAGCACATTGCAAGATCTGTGCCAGCACAATATCATCTCTGCATAACGTCAAAATCAGAAAGCAGCAGTCTTTTGTAAACTTAGGTCAACAAAGGAAATATAGTGAGTGAGAGAGATATGTTTGACTGGATGTTATCATTCACGTATGGCAATTGCCAAATCCAGCATGTCTTAATGGTATCTCTACTGGATGCTGCTCTTCCACCACCGGCTGCTCTGAGCTGTGAGGGTAAGGCAGTAGCAGTGGGTGGCCAGGCCAACACCACAATGAACTCTGATGGTTGGTGGCTGTACTTCAGAGCATGCAGAAATAGCTTAGGTCCTGCAAAGGCAGGCATGACTTATGGACAGGTTGGCTCTTCAATACTGAAGATAATAAAACATCTCAGAATTTCAAGCTGGAATTACTATAGAAGGAAAAAACCAAACACTGTACATTTACTTTCTCCTTATTGTTGCAGTGCAAACCTGAAAAATGCAGAAGCAAAAAAACAAAAAGCCACAACCTTTTTTTTTTTTTCTTCCTTATATGATGACCAGGTAGTCAGATTCTGTTGCCTTTTCTTTTTTCCCTCAATTTACTTCAAGGAAATACATTATAATATTCTGCTTAAACTCAGTTTATCTAAGTATTTTGTTTTGTCTTTTAGAGTCCTTGCTTCAAATTAAATCTGAAACAACTATAATGTCAATACCTTGAAATCTCATGAACCATGCAGAGCCTTTCAGGAAAACTATGTCAGTGAAACTAATGCCATTAGCTTAAATCTGTAATGTCCAAACGGTGTACCAGAAGTCACCGGATTAGAACCTGACACATCTAACTTTACTTGCTAAAATGCACATCTGGCTTTGACAACCACAACGTTCTAGCTTCTTAAAAAATCACTGTCATAAAGTTTTTTGTTGTTGTTTTGTTTTTGTTTTTGTTTTTAGTTCTCCAATGATACAGAATAATCTAGGTTGGAGGAGACCTCCAAGATCATCTAGTCCAACTTCTGACCTAACGCTAACAAGTCCTCCACTAAATCATATCCCTAAGATCTACATCTAAACGTCTTTTTAAGACCTCAAAGGGATGGTGACTCAACCACTTCCCTGGGCAGCCTATTCCAATGCCTAACAACCTTTTCAGTAAAGAAGTTTTTCCTAATACCCAACCTGAACCTCCCCTGGCACAAGTTTAGCCCAATCCCCCTTATCCTGTCACCAGGCACGTGGGAGAACAGACCAACCCCCACATCACTACAACCTCCTTTAAGGTACCTTAGTAAGGTAGAGTGCAATAAGGTCACCCCTGAGCCTTATCTTCTCCAGGATGAACAATCCCAGTTCCCTCAGCCGCTCCTTATAAGACTTGTACTCCAGACCCCTCACCAGCTTCGTTGCCCTTCTCTGGACTCGCTCGAGCACCTCCATGTCCTTCTTGTAGTGAGGGGCCCCAAACTGAACACAGTACTTGAGGTGCGGCCTCACCAGAGCCGAGTACAGGGGGACAATCACTTCCCTAGACCTGCTGGCCACACTGTTTCTTATGCAAGCCAGGATGCTGTTGGCCTTCTTGGCCACCTGGGCACACTGCTGGCTCATAGTCAGCCAACTATCAACCAGTAATTGTTAGCTCTTCTTCAACAGGGAAAGGTTTTTACCTGAGCTGTTATTTCTTCCAATTTTACTAGCACAAGAAAAAAAAAAAATGGCTTGGAGTGATATTTTCTGTGATATATGTTTTTATTCACTATAATATTTTACACAATCTATGTTAATCAAAAATTCATCAGGAAGCTTGGTCTGGAAACACATTGCCTATAAACATATTCCTGAATTAATTTCCAGAGCGCACAGCTCAGTCTAGGCCTGTTCAGGTTCCTGCAAAATCCTTCATTGACTCCAAGCATGCTCATAAGATCAGCACAAGATTTAGCAAACACTACAACATTGTATGATATTTATATTTCTTAACAACAGAAATGTACTCAAATTCTTGTGAAATAAATAAATAAATAATAGTGATTCACAAATAATAATGGACAACTTGCTAGCTCTGAGCAAAAGAAAACAAAATGTGTCCCATTATCTTGAAAGGCTTTTTGATTAGAGACTAACTTTTGTTATAGACCTGAAAAGCAGATCAAAATAGAGCTTTGTCCCAGTTTTCTGCAATTAAACAATTTTGTACATGTTAAACGATATTAAGGTGTGGCAGCAGAGATTGAGACTGCTGTATATTCCAATCCTAAAACACAGACAAAATATGTTATCACTTGGCAACTGGCAGGGCAAATACCAAATTCAGATGAAATACTTATCAAAATATTCACAGCTAAGTAAATTGGGGTGTATTGCCACAAGTCACTTATTTTGTTTGTATATTGTGTAAAACATGCACACATTTTATAAAAGAATAAAAATCACTGTATATATAGGTCACACATCTTTAAACTAGGACATTTCAGCAGAATTAAACAAATAATATATCAGATGGCAAAAGAGGGGAAGCCAATATAAAAAAAGAATAAATTACATTTTACATTTTATAATTATAACTTATATACAAAAGTCACACTATTCCCCTTGACAGTACCTATTGCCATGAGTGACATGACTGGAAAACAACATGCTTTTAATATGTGTAACATCATAACACAATCCTTTCAACTGCAAAATTTGCAAGGAAAATAATTCTAAAAAGGCAACATACATGTAATTCATTTAAAAGTGTTAACAAGGTATAGCATAGTCTTAGTTGTATTTCCAATCTCTGTTATTAAATATAACAGAAAATAACAGTAAAAATTAACCTAACGCTTAAAGGCTTATGTAAGAATTCTTTAATAAAAAAAAAAAATGCTGCTGAGTTTATTGAACTGTACAATTAAACCCCTCCCACTAAATACTTTTCAAACTAATTTCCATCTAAAGCTTATTCAGCAAACCAAAATGTCAATGCATTTCTTCAATTTCCACTTCTTTGAACCTGTTAATGTATGAATAAAAAAAAAGATTTATTTGTGCTATTAGCCACATAGAACACTGTTGTCTAAAAAAGTAGCTTTAAATACAAAATTTCTGAGATATATATGAACCTACAAAATATCTAAAAGATCATTTTGATTTTCTTCTGCAAGCTATGTTTGATGTACGTCAATTAGATCTTTCACATAAGGTATCATATAACAGGAAGGCTAATAACCCAGAAATAACCTCATTAAAAAAGACAGCATATCGGTCTAAGCAGAATGAACTCTAAGCAGAAAAATTAGTGACCTGGAAAGTAGTAGGAAGAGGTAATAGCAATACAGAGAAAAAATACATTCCCATTAGCTAGTCAAAAGTAGAAATCACCAGCAATAAAGTAAAAATACAATAGAAGCATAAGCAGAACATTTTAAAATATTTTTATCTTTTGAAATTCTGTAACATAAAACGTATTTCCCCAAACTAAGATACTGTCTAAAATTATGTTAGTACTATCAGTTAGAATCTGTTTTTGTTTTTTGTGTGTGTGTGTGTGGTTTGTTTGTTTTTCAGATGCTTAAAACAGTCAGTCCTTGGCAGAATACTATTAGCAAGTCTAATACATTTATATTAAATTAACATTAGCAGTGTATGATTCCAGTGTCTATGGATTCATCTATTTTAAGTTTAGTGGTTAATAATGCTGGATTTACAACTCATGCTGGATTTACATTGTTACCCCTAGTCTAATGTTAACTGCTTAGATTCAAATTCTAGTAAAAGCTTTCAAAATAATTCTTGTTAATATATTGACAATATTTTCAGAAAATATTTTTTTAAAGCTATGAGAAATTGTTTCAAAACAAAGACAATCTCTTACTTTTTTAAAATTTAATTTTAGATATGGAATTAATTCAGATTGAACTTATTGTATAAATGAGAACAAAAAGTACCTGAATCATCATCAGAGTAAAAATTTTGTCTTGGTTTTATTTGGCAAACTATCACGGTTTACTTTAATTTCCAAAGTCAATTAACTGAAATCAAACTAATCAGCATGTGGGATTTAAGTGATGTTTTTCTGCTTTTCAGTTTAACAGGTTTAAAACACGAGAAAAAATAATCAGCACTCATGGTGAAATCTTAATCACAGAGAAAGCACCATGTTTATGATTTTTCTTTATAATTTTAATCTAGGTTTTAAAAAACACTTTTTTCCTTTTTTTTTTTTTTTGTTTGTTTTAGGCTCCCATCTTTGAATCAATGATGCAGCTGCATAACTCATTTAACTAAGCCATGCTCAGAGTTCCCTGTGTCTGTAGATTGTTGTAGACCACAATTGCTTATGTTTTCTTCACTGCCTCCAGATCTATGGCAATCTTATTTTCTTCTGTGGCCATGTTTCCAGAAGCTACTGCCATCTCCAACAGTAAAGGATTCAGTTGCTGCAAGGCGAACTGTGATACAACTGTAAACCTCTTTGAGCTTGCAGAGTCAAGCTGGTCATAGCTTGTATAGAACACCAGTCACTCTTGCCTTGTACTTTCTTAACCTTTCTCTGCAATACAGGCACAAAATACAAACCAAAGGAATGTGAGGAAGAAAGAGGCCTGTGAGGCAAAAACATTCACAATTTTTCTTTCTTCTGCTTTAGTTCTCAAAGCCGAAATAGATGAACTCTGCTGAACATTTCTAACTGCAATGGCCTTCACAGTTTCACTGTACCTTCTGGGAGAAAACAGGGTGCCACCTTCTACAACAGATTTGTCTGAAACTGCCCCTTTCTTTCATTTTGGTAACACTACCCAGCTCTATGACAAGCTGGGTAAGAAATGAGGAATTCATTCTATGCTAAATCACTTCCAAGTAACACCATTTCCCAGCCCTGTTCCTTCCTTTTCCCAAAGATTTATTTCTCCATCACAATCTGATAGGAGAGGCTGACCCATGGAAAATGTGGCTATTTGAGATAGCACTAGTATGTAGTAACATAAACAGTCTCATAATCTGAAACAAGCATCATTACAGTCAATGAAAAAAAAAAAAAAAGAAAAGATTTGGGGGTAATTGTTTGGGGGTAATTGATACATGTGTGTGTGTGTATATATATATATATATTTACCCCAATATTTTTCATGTCTCTTCTCAAAACAATCCAACCCAACCCAACCACTTCTTAATAAAAGTAGAGAAAACTTGGAAAGTTTTGTCTTCCATAAGAAACAGGAAGTTTCCAGTTAAGTTTGTTTGGGTTGGTTGTTTAGTTTTGGTTTGTTTTGTTGTCTTTTTTTGTTCATTTGTTTGTTGTTGTTGTTTGGCGGGAGGGGGTTGTTATGTTTGCTTTGATTGTTTTATCACATTCTCAATATGATTATAACAGATAGAGCTTTATTTGGGCTCTAGGATGCTCCTGAGACCACTACCACATAACTGGACAAAGACAGTTTTCTCTTAGATCTTATGATGCCTCATTTTGTTGTCTTCTATTGCATATAAAAAATAAAAATATTTTTTTAAAAAAGTATCAAACATGGAGACATTGCCAAACAATGTTCATCTCTGAGGCAAAAAACGGAGTGTAAGATAGAAAATTTCTTGCTCCTAAAATCAAAGTAGACTCCCAACCACTGTTTTTGGAGACAGTGAGAAATCCACTGGCAAGTTTTCTCAGGCAACATCAAAAGCTAATGGGAGATGGGCACTTAATGCCTTTCCCTTATGCCTTTCAAAAAAGATGTGGCCAGCTACTTTTAATTTACCTGGGAACAGATCTACAAAGACTTATTACGTAGGCAGTAAGAAGAGTTATTTTTCCATAAAATATTTGTAAATATGATTTATGAAAGACACAAATATTGCTGAAGTGAGGGATATTTTTTTTTCAAAACTTTATGTTCATAAAAGCTAGGTAAAAGTACATATTGCTTCAATATTTTCTTTCATGTTAGTATCTCTCTCAGGTAACTGGAAGGTATATTCTTTGTGTTCTGCTCACCTTATAAGAATGGTATCTTTTCTGAAAGCAACTCTATGAAATTGCTAAAGAAACAAATCTGTAACACATACTATTGTACAGTAATCAGTAATCAGACTGCTGCTTAACAAAAATAAATAAATACTGCACTACCACTAGGATTAAAATTTGCAAATCTTAAGGGATAATTCAGTTAAGAAACCACAGAGAGCTATAGGAATCTTTTTATCCTTTTTATAAATAATTTAATCTTTTGTTAAATAAAATGCTTCCTAAGAAAACATTACAAAAATAAGTGTAATTTGGAAACTGTTATGTGTAAAATACAATATAATTGAAGCTGTGCTTTTCCAGTCTTTTTTTTTTTTTTTTTTTTTTTTTCTCTAGAATGACATGGAAATAGGTGAAATTTTACTGTTACATCAAACAGTCCAGGAGGAGAAACCTGAAAAAGAGAAGACAGCTTTCTGCCCCCTGCAAATTACAGTCAACTGTGTCAATGCCTATGTACTTGCTGAGAGTTGTTGGTGTCAGCTGTGCACAAAATTCCAGCAAAGGACTAAAATGACCATGCAAGTTCAGATATTCCAAGGGATTTCAGTTAAGCACCAAATACATATGAAAATCTCATTTTAATAATTTGGTCAGTGATCATAACAAAAACCTCTTGAATACATCACAGCTCCCTTCAGCTGAATCAAACATTTATAATTTTAACAGTGATTTGAAGGAAAACAGATATGAAACTCCTTTATCAATAAGTGGGCTTATATTTACTGGGCTTTATTTTGTCATCCGTAGAGCAGAATTCCCAAACTGGACTTTTGACATGAATAACAACTCAATATACTAATACTAATTAATAACATTTTAACTCAAAAATGCTCTGTTCAAACAATAAGATGTTGCCTTGTGAAGTGCTGAATGCCACTTGTTAGGCCTCACACTGTAAATTAGTAATTTAAACTGTTAGAGCTTTAGTCATGCTATAGTCATTGCTCTATAACCCAAAAAGTGCACAAGTGTATCTCAAAATGGAGTCTTTCAATATATAAACAAAAACTGTGAAGTAGTAAAGCAAGGAAAGAATTCAAGGTAAGCCAGAAATGAAGCACATTTCTGAAAGCCTTTCCTCAGCAGAAATACTTGCTGTCTACAACAAAGAGAGAAGACAGGGTAGAGTAAAACATGGCACGGTCCAGAGGCTCTTGGCTGCCACCTGTGCAGCTTTTGCATAATACAGACTATGTAGAGTATACTGGGACTTAAAAAACAAACAAACAAACAAAAAAAAAAACATCCAAGAAGAGAGATAGAACAAATCCTTTTTCTGGATATCCACAAGACTCCACTATGATTAGCTGAAAGACAAACAAACTTCTGCAAAGCCTGCTTTTCACCTGAGAACTTAATATATGCTGGTCCCCCTCAGGCACCTACATTTGTGTTGTATGAGTCCTGAAATATTAAACGCTGATGAACACTTCTGAAAAGCCAGTTAAAAATGCACATTCATGGTAGAAATTTTAAATTGACCAGTAAAGTAAATGAAATGAGAATATGGCTATTACTTTTCCAGCCAGCATTCTGCTTTCACAGGAATTTGGGTAAGACTATATGAGACTGTTTTTTATGTTTGCCGTGAAGAGTAACCACAGTATGTTTACATGAGAAAGAATGTGGTATCTTTCTAAGAAAAAGCACCATGTGCAGCAGCAGCTCCATTATTCTCACATCACAGCTTTTCATAAAGCTGTAAAACCTGGAGTCCTATTACAAAGCTCAGCGAAATCAAGCAGAGTCTTTTCCCTCATTTCTGAAGGTACAACCGAGGGCAGAGTTATGCTCATCCATACTGGGAGCCGGTCTTCGGCAGGGGATTTTGTGGCTGCATTAGACTGACCATACAGGGAGGGCAGTGTTAAATATATTTACGTAAAATAACACTTGGTCACTGGCCTGAGGTGTTCATGTGTCTGTTACTTATATAACAAAACTGTCAGGCAAGTGTTGCATTACAAAAAAGAAAAAAAAAAAAGAAAAAAAAGAAGAAAAAAAAAAAAGCTTTGCTTCCTGTTGACAGTAAATGATGACAGTAAATGATGGAGCTTTCTAACTATGACCTGTTATGTCTACAGAAGATTTAAGAATATTTTTCTCACAATTGGTCAATGAGATATTTAGAATATAGAGGAGGGTAAGAAGAAGGGGTGAAATGGCAACTGGCTAGTATGTCAGATGTGACAGTCAAATGTTACCAGAACTCAATCCTGGAGAATTATGGACTTCCCAGTAAAGGTTGCTTAAAACAAAAGCCCATTTATCTGAATACTGAAGACATTTAATCAATTTACATGAGGGATTTCAAAATTAGTCAGACTGTAATGAACTATGAAATACTGATTAATGAATTTTTGCAATGTTTGATTAGAAACTTAACATGTATGCTAGCACATTTTGCCACCACAGCATTTATAAGCTAATATTTGTTTCTTGAGATTACCAGAGTGTAAATAGCCTCTGGATTCTGGGGCTGAGCAGGTTTACTATTAATCAGACATTTTATTTCAAAAGTTAGCTGTGAAAAATTTTAATATACTAAAATCTCTCATTAAAACAAATAAATAACAAAATGATACTTTCACATTTACCTATCCTGTCTTATTTCCTTTACTCTCCTCTTTGCTAAAATCTTTTAGACCTTTCCAGTAGTGCTTTAGGCAATCTGAGTCACTTCTGTCACTTAGGATCAAACAAAGTTTAGGTTATGTATCATTAAAATACTCAACTTACATATTTGTAGTGCCAGGCACACAGGTACAGTTATGAAACACATACATTTAGATACTTGCAAGTGTACACGAAGAAATCAGTTGTATTCAAAACAGGTCTTTATATGAAAATGAACAAGTTACTTCTCCATAATTGTCTTTATGATTATTATCTTTTCTCTGATACCAATTAATGAGCTATACTGACATCACTTTTTACATTTACACAGTAAGTCATCATTAAGGAGGAGACCCAGATACTCCTTGCCTCAAATTAAACACTGCCATTTTTTGGCTAATTGGCTGAAATGGTCAATTGTGTGCCTCCTAAATGCTAAAAATGTAGACTTTGAGAAAGTTCTAGATACTGACTCAGTCCTTATTTTTTGAATTCATAGATACTTCTGTAGTTGCATTAAGCATTCATTCACCAGTTGTCATTTTTCAAATGACATCATTATATCAACTTAAAATTTACTCCCATTATACACACTTCTTCTACTCAAATCACAGATTCTAAGCCTTTCTTAGTTTTATTTTTTTTTCTTTCAGTTTCTTCAAATAGTCATTATTTTGTTAATTGGGGTCTCGAGCATGTAAAAAGAGAAAAGACTTCCTTTCATGACAAAAATATCCTTACTAAAATTTGTAATTGGTAACAAAGTTAGCAAAACTAGAAAGAGGTCACATATTTTGCAAGGTCATCAACATGTATAAAAGTTTCAGTGAATGATTTTTATAAAGTAATGGTAAAACACTCTTGTATTGTAATTGGTTAGCTGTAGCTTTTTTTTATTGCATTTAAAATGAAGAGATCCTTTTTTCCACAGCAAAAAATGGAAAATCACTCAGTTTGGGGTTTGTGGTTGCTAGTAGCAACAAATACTGGAATATTGCCATCTGGTCTCTTGTTTTAAATGAGATTTGAATAATCAATTTAATAATGGACAGAGTACATACTTAAAGAAATAATCACTTGTCATATCTTAGGAAAACTTTAGTATAAAAAAATCCATTATATGAATTAATTCAGAGCACATAGGCATCCAAAGAGATGCAGCAATTTTTATTTTCCTCACTAAAACATCAAAAACTTCAGCATATAGGGTTTTACATGGTCACATCAAACATTCAAGAATCAGGAAAAAAATAGGTGTGATTGGTTTGTTACAGGCATTTGTAGGAGCCATCTAGCAGAGATTAAGCCTTATAGAAACATGGCATTTTGAACATATCTGTAAGTCCTATGGTATCCACAATAACAGTAATAAAATTAAATACGGCAGAGAAAAACTAAAATAGGTAAAATGTTCATGCTACAACTGCTACTTTGCACAGTATGAAATGGAAGTTCAGAACTTGAAAACTCTAAAGTTACGAATGTTTCCTTCATTTGTAAAATATATTGGTTGCTGGAAAAGCGTTCCCAGACATGGTGGTGATTCTATCCAGGAAATGCTGGAATTGTACAAGGACACATAAGCTTGTGAACTTGCATATAAAAATTCCATTACAGGAGGAGTATATAGGAATCAGATGGTCAACCATGGCAAATTAAGAAACCACACCACCTGTGGGATAAACAAGATACGAGATAAACGAAAATCAAATATTGTCAGTCCCACAGTCTTTGCCCGTGCTGGTTTTGACTAGAACTCAAAGTATCTGTTTTCAACTAACCTTGAACAGATGAAGCTCATCTCTGGGATGAGAGATGATACTCTTGAAAAGCCTTACCATGGAATTGTGCACTTAATGTAATAAATGCAAGAGTAGCTCCTAGACACTTTTTTTTTTTTTTTTTTTTTCCTCACAGTTGCACAGACTTCCAGGTACAAATATAAAAAATGGCCAGAATGTATAAATGGCCAGAATGTATAAAAAATGTACAGAGTACATCAGAAGCATGGAGTCTGGTCAGTTTTCTATAGTCTATGGCTTATAAGTAAAATGGGCTTTACCTTACTTGACAAGTGCCAATAATATCACCATTCTGGCTTTAAATGACTTATGCCAGGCAGCATAGCCAGTGCAATGTGCACTGCCAACCAAATGACTTTACTTGAGACACGCGCTGGCTCCCAGGCTTGACTGCATATGCAGGCAGAGCTCCAATGACTGGCAGGCATCATTTATAGTTTCCATTACTTGTGTACTTATTAGGACTTTTTCCCACAAATGGTGAGTACATTTTGATAATACACAGTGCCAGCATTATGACAAAAGTATATATACTATAATTTGAGCTACTGAATGGTGATACATATTTTTAAATAAAGTGAAAATATGGAAATGTCAGGTGTTTAGAAGATAATATAAGCTTATATATAACGTGCTTATATTATTATATATAATGTGCTTTTTAGCTCGGTCAGGTAGGCCTGCAAGTTGCAGATTCAAAGGAAATGAATCACAAGGGGAGGCTGGTAGGAGAGGATTGTTTTAGCTTTTACTTCAATACTTATTGCTGTTTGCAGCAGTTTCTTCTAACAATTTATCTCTGGCATTTATAAAACACTAATCACCATGGAGATGCCTAGTATACATCCCAAGCAAAAAGACAAAGTCGCTGGCTCCTTTATCGGGTCCTTTATCTCAGAAGTAGGTGGCTTTTCCATGCATTATTCTATTTTAATATATGATTTCCTCAAGAACTAAACAGATTTAACAAATTTCTGAATATGGAAAAGGACAGACTGTTAATTAACCCCCGCCTCCATTTTTTTTTTTTTCATATGTCTTGAGTGTAGAAGAACTAATAATGGTCTTTCAGTGATGAAATGGAGAAGGAATTTTCAACTGGGAAAAAAGAAGAAATCTCTATACCAAGTAACTTCAGGAAAAAAAAAAAAAAAAAAAAAAAAAAAAAAGCCCTTTGCTCATTTAGACAAGTTTGCAATAAAAGATCAAAAAACTCCTAAGGAAAACTGCCCCTAACACTCAAATTTACTAATATATAATCTAATATACTACTATATACATCTAATATACTACTTCATTAAATATTCCCCTGCAAAGGGAGGTAGGGTACCACAAAAGAGCATATTATTTCTAGGACATATTTTCCAGCTCATATCTGAGCTGGGGAAATAAATGAAAGCTCAAAGAGTGGGCTGCCACAGAACCAGGAATCTAGAAGCACTACTCCCTGGCTCCAAGGTTTATAATTCCTGAACAACCTGTGTCTTGTTTTCAAGACCTATAGCTCTGTCACATGGATTGCCCCTGTGTCTCAGGTACATCACAGAGAGGCATTCTTTCTAAAAGAGCACATAGCACTTCTCCCCACTCACTGATTCTGAGTATCAATAAGAATGAAATTAAATGCTAAAGATAAATCTTCCAAAATTAACAACAATCTTTCTATGCGCTTCTTCAGTATTAATGTTCTTTGCATGTCAGATTGAGGTCTAGCAATGCACAAGGCTGTGATTAGTTTTACCACACAGAGCACTAAAGATCTTTCCTCTGAAACATGAATACTGCAAGTTTCCAGTACTAGTTATATAAATTAGACATCAAGCCTAGAGAAGCTTCTTAGGAAGTTTCCTTGCACCACTTAAGTGGGAGCATTGTCAAGCCTTCACTTTAAAAACACCACTTTTAATCTTTCATTTAACTAAAACATTGAAACAGCATGAATGAAACTCTGTTCATATGTTAAGACATTTACTTTTCTTTCCTATTACTAAAATCCATATCTTCAGGCCATTAACATTTAAGACGGTACTCAGAAAGAATTTGTATAAGGATTTATCCTCATAAAGCCCTTTTGTCGACAAACCACCCAGAATATATATATTTTTTTCAT
Organism: Stictonetta naevosa; assembly: GCA_011074415.1. NCBI lineage: Eukaryota > Metazoa > Chordata > Aves > Anseriformes > Anatidae > Stictonetta > Stictonetta naevosa. The sequence goes on from CM021707.1 coordinate 9,710,602, forward strand.
TTTAGGAAGATGAGAGGCATAATACTACATCAGAGAGTAAAAGTTGTCCTTGCCCTCTGACAATCAAAAAGTTAGTAAGCCAGGTGTTACTTCCACCTGCACCAAGTGGAATCTATTTCTAGCTCACTTAATATACCCACAGTTGTGGCTCAAAGAGTTCTGGGAAAATTCAAAAATACACAGCAGATGTGAAAGGACAGATACATGTATATGGACACAGCAGTTTAAAAAACTGGTTTCATAAGACATGCTGCTCAGGCTGTTTTAAGCCATTCTCCCTTCTGAATAATTTTTGTTGTTCTCAAAATTCATAATACAACATAGTTCACCAAAAACATGTTCTTACAAGGTGTTCTGAAGTTCTTTTTCTGAAGTTATCTGACCAGACAGGTTTCACCAGATAGAACTTAATCGAAAACTTGACAGAATTCAGGTAATATGAGATGAAATATCACTAAGATTATCATGCACATGAAGGTATTTACATGGTGAACTGTAATACGTATCAAGGGTCCACTACAAAAAACAAACATACCTCTTCAAAGATTTGTAAAAACAGGTGTGCATATAGATTGAATTTTTAGAATTCATGATTTTTAACTTGTTAACTTTTAACAGTTAACTTGAATGACGAACTTTACTAAAAATTTGCTATTCAATCTACTAATTTGTTCAGCATGTTTCCTGGTGCTTATTCAAATGGTCTAGGACATTGTTACAAAGTAAAGGACTTCACATGACAAACACTGAGTGACTCAGAGTTTTTAAAAAGGAATCTGGAAAACATCCCATGTAATGCATCTGCTCATCTAACATGAAATTCTAAGGCTAAGGTTTCCTAAGTAGGAGGGAAATATGATTTTGTACTTGGCATTAATTTGAACTATACCACATTCTTTCTCTTCTGTGAAAAACCAGAGGGAGACATGACCCTTATGATTCTCCCACATAATTCTACTGAACTGAAAAATATATGGCTTGTTCTAAAAGGACCAAATATGTAAAACTCTGTGTGAGCTGTTGATGATCCAGAGAACATGCTGCTTTTGTCTGAGAAGTGGAACAAAAGTACACAGAAAGATTCATGGGAAACAGGCTTGGATAAAGAGTACTCAAATGAGAATGCAGACAGAGTGAATATGATTAAGGAACGGAGACTGATATACGGAAAGAAGGTGAGAAGCTTCAAAAATCAGGTGAGGAAGGTTCACAAAATTTTATCTTTGGGCTAATCACTGACAAGTCTTTGAAAGCCTGATGTGTTCCCAGATGTTTTCATTGTGGCATTCTGCAGCAGTTCTGTACTCTTCTTATCTTGACACACCTTGATAGCACATTTCAACTCTGAAGGAAAATGGTGATGAATTTACATGGACTCCTGGCAAGTGTACTCAATAACTTCTAGGAAGTAGAAAGGAGACCCAGAACTCTGTCCAAACATTTCTCAGATAAGAACACAAGGAGCTAGAAGGAAAAATGATGAAAATCTCAGCAAGTATCTTTACTCCCTCCAGTGTAGATGGAAAATATGTGAGGGCATGAAGGTCTTTACTCAGGTTCTCCATTGTTAGTTACAAGTTTCTCCTGCATTACATTCTGTACCTTAAAAATGCAAAATCACCATTATTAACATATCATGCCCTCTTTATCAGACTCAAAGTGGACTGAGATGTTTTATACATCTTGTAGTGTGACAGTCTGTAACAAAATGAACAATCTGGAGGATTTTTTCACTGTTTACTATTTAGAGGACTAAAAATGGTATGTTTATTGTGCTCTGTGGATGGACAGCAAAATGGATTGCTATGTGATTACATTGTTCTGACAACTGCACTCTGATCAGATTGAGTCCTATGCAGAGGCAAGAGAAGAAGCTTGTGCTTACCCTTAAGGTAACTGGGCATTCAGCTCCACACATCCCTGGAGCAGCAGGTAGAGCAGGGCAGTGGGGATAGCTGGTGCACAGCCTGCAGCAGGAGCCGGATTCAAAGTTTCCAAAGACATGGGGTCTGTCAGCAGCATGGAGCAGATCCAAGCCTTGTAGTCAAGACAGAAAGAGGTTTTGTGTGAATCAGAGAGGGCTGTGTGAAGTTTGTTTTAATCTTGAAGCCTGTAAGCCAATGGACTAATAAGCGAAACAGGAGAATAAGACCATCTCTTTTCCTTGTCTATTGCAGGCAAGAGTAATTTATTTTAATCCAATTTTTTTTTTTTATTGTTGTTGTTTTTTTTCCCCATCTAGCAATTTGGTTGTGTCTTGTTACTGAGTTGTTTTATTCCACATTATTTTTGCATTTTGTTTAACGCAGCTTTAAAACTGGGAAGTATTCTGTATCTTCTGCCTAGCTGATATTAAAAAAAAAAAAAAGGAGGGGCAGACCTACCTTTGGAAGTCTTATATTCCAACTCATACTGTTTTCTCCTCTTATAAAAGTAGGTAATGAAACAAAGGAGGTAGATGCATGTTTCAGCTCTACTGGTATACTGTATACTAGTAATACAGTGAAAGAGAGGATGGGAACAGATGTGTTGAAATATGTAGCATCTGATTTCCACTATGCATCTCCAGAATAATGGGTCCCACATCTGCCATAAAGCAGTAGACATTTATGTCTGTCATGAGCTGAAGTCCATATGACAGGTTTTGAAATTTCCATAACCAAAAATATTGCTTCAGGGGTGACTCAGCTAAGTTTGGCACCTTAGAACAGCAGCATATTTTCAGAAGCAGAGAGCCAAGACAATGCACACCCAGACAACATCCTGTCCATCACAGTATTACTGGTCTGGTAATTTGTTTAGTTATATTTCCTAGAAATAGTAAGATATATTTGGGAACTGTTAGAAACTGCTAGCAACACAGACACCTTTCTTTCCATTCCTTTACTTGTTAAATAAGTCATTAAGTGTGATGCAGGATGACGAAGGAAAATCTACTGTAATTCAGGTACATTTTTTTTTTTTTTTTTAGGGTATTAGAATAACCAGCAGTCTCTGACATATGAATATTTTCTTTCTACAATCCAAAATGATGGATGATGATTTCCAAGGAACTGTACATAAAAAGGCTTGATTCTTAGAAGTAGCGGAAGTCTCAGGGCATGTGAGAGATGGCTGAATTTCAGCATCAAGGGTCAGTTTGTCTACTACTAAACAGAATTAAGAGAAGCTTTAATGTTTCATGTACACATGCATATATGCTTTAGAGAAAGACAGTACAAACAAAATCACTGATTAACACACTAATACAAGCCACAATGGGGAAATGAGAAATATACTGCAGATAGAATTAATACCTATTTGTATCCTAAATGCAATATGCAGGATACTTTTAAAAGAAAAGTATTATGACACAGTAATTTGGCCATGAGAGGGTAATTGACTTAAGATATGCTGATAAAGATCGATTGCTAAGGTTTGGAGTTATGACACCAACAAAGTTATAATGACATTAGCACAAAGAGAAAGACACAAATCCATTATAAAGATACAATCAAATATTCAAAAAAGCCTGGCATGCTCATTACTTATTCATGCTAATACAAGTATATTAAGAAATCTAAACAGTGTTAGCGTTCAATCACTCACAAACCAAATGAGGTTTTGCATTTATCAGCCTCCAGTCATCAAGATGTAACATTAGCTGTACAAAGGTGGTAATATGACATAACTGGAGATATTTATATCAGCCTACACAGACTGAGATACAGTAGGATTTATTAAACTGAGTAATGCCTTCACATTCAGCAATGCAATAAAAGAAATAGCTGTGCAGAAGTCATTTCCCCAGACTATAAGATTTACCTTCATAACCACCTAAAGAAATTTTATATGTTTTCAAAGGGTCTAAAACAACCTTCTCACCCTTAACAAACAATATGCAGTTTAAGTTGCAAACATACAATTGGCTGCTAACATTTTTAAAACCCCCAAAATCAAGTGAGTTGTCAAGGTGTCTGTCTTACTGGGGTTTGGATTTTGTAAGTTTAATAAAACTCCCTCCAAGTGCACTTGAATCTCAAAATAGTCAAATCTGAGACTCAGTCAGGCTGGGATACACCACACATGTATTTCTTAGATCAAATAGAAACCTTTTAAATCCTGTTCTTGGATGTGCATCATTTATTTTGATGTATTTTTTTGTAGTGTAGCCTTTAACTTTCCAGATCATCATCAGATAAGTAGGTGTGGTCTGGAAACACTCTGGACAAATGCCCCATTCCAGCGGGAAATAGACCTGCTGTTAGGGCCAAGGATCCCTGGCCCTGCATGAACATCCCTCACCAGGACTGATCCTGACACTATCCCTATCCAGTCCATCCCCATGGAGGTGTCTGATGCCCTGGGCTGGAGCTGCCCCACACAAATCCTGGCCATGAGGCCCCTGGCACCCTGGTACCTTCAACTTTCCCAGAGTTATTTCTATACATTGTACCAAATAGCTGTCCTCTTCTCACCAAGATAATTGTCAACAAGTTTGATTGGGAAGGTGGGGGCTGCAGGGAGGGGTGGGGGGAAATCAAATTTTGATCACCAATACAAACAAACAAAAGGTTTAGAACTCAACCATAATACTAAATGTAGTTACATGTTGCATGACATAACTCCTAGTGCGAGGCACTGTACATCTGCAGAAGATTACACTTGCTTTACAGCAGCACTTGAGCAAGGTATTGCTTCAGTTTGAACTTGATGACATGCCATTTATAAACTGTGACTGAAAAATCTAATGCCTCTGGAAGCAGATAAAACGTTGTTAAAGACTTTTTAGTGAGCAGGCTGCATTAAAAACTTGTGTCCACATTTAGCCACAATACTGCAATCAGCACCATTTTGTTTAATCAATAGTTTAGACAGCCATATAATTGAAAGCTATCACATTTAACAGATATGAAGATTTTTTTTCCTGAAGGATAAGCTAAGACAGAAAACTACAAAAAAAAAAAAAAAAAAAAAAAACCAAAAAAAAAAACAAACAAAAAAAAGACTTTCATTCTAAGGGCTTTTCCCATATTTTGTGATGACAAGACTTGAGAAGCACCCTGTATCAGATGCATGTGGTAACACAACCTTTTTCTACTTCACAGATAAGTTGAAGGATCACTGATGTTTTAACAAAAAGAAAGGATTATGCAAGTATGGCTTAAATACCAAAATGGTTAAAGGAACTACAGCAGTGGGGGAAAGATGGAATTTTACAGTTCAATGAAAAGAAAATTTTCCAGTCACAAGGGTGCTAATGCCAGGTCTTTTTTTTTTTTTTTTTTTTTTTTTTTCCAGTTTAAGGGGAATTCTCCATAAATATATAATTGAATTTATGGTGATGTCAGAGAGCATGATCTGCAGAAGATCCAGTAGTAGAGTAGATCTCATTTGATTATAACCACAGCACATCAGCCTGCTGGGCAGAATAAGATGATAATTTATAGATGGTAAACACTTCTTATTCACACCTTCCTTCTGGATTTTGTGAACAGGTCACGTGTGGCTGAGTACAGAAGTAAAATATTGTTCATTTGATCTTTGCCCAAGAGGACCACATTTCTCGATTAGCAAGTGATGTTTGAGACAGAATGGCAGCTCTGTGTTCTTTACTTTCTTAAGCTGGTTAGCAGCCAAAGGAGTTAAATGATTTCACTCAGAGGAAACAGTATTCATGTTTGGTTTTTAAATTTAACTCTGATCTAGAACATGGGAGCAGAACAGAGTTACAAGGCTTCCAGAGTTGACAGAAGACAAATCAATAATAAGAAAGGGTGCAGTTCAATTTTAAACTACCAGAAATATTGTTCTAGATTATTCCAGGAGAATGGTCTACACCTCTTAAACTAGGAAGAAGATATAAATTGCAGCAATTTTTGAAAGGGAATAGGTGTCCACTCAGCAGTGAAGGAGGAAGCTGCTATGCCAAGTGATAGCATCTGATAGCAAGTGAGGAAGTAATCAAGTACAGGTACTGCTCCTGTAGTGGTTTTCTTACAGCCAGAAGCAGACATAAGGGAAAACATTCCCTAAAGAAGTTGAAGGGCAGGATTAGGGATTTTAATGAACAGTGACAAAATCCCTTTTATCAGCCCTAACCTCTTCTGGGAGAAAAGGGCAAGAAGGCCAAGGTGAGGGTGAACTTTGAAGTAACTATGCTGTGCATCGATTAGTCACTATTAAAATCAAAATCATGTGATGATCAGATAGTTTCCAAGTAAGTTAAGTTACAAAAGTTAAGGTCTACACACACACACCTTGCCTTTCTTTTCACTTATGGTAGACAATAAGCAAGTACAGAATAATGCAAAACCACTGCATAAAACTAATTTCATTCTCAAACACAATCTCACCTTTTTCTTCAAAAGTTAAGCAGGAAGCAGAATTACCCAGATAAAGAAGATATGGGTTGATCTAAATGAGCAACTTTTACCTAGTCACAAGGAATGAAAAATTGAGAAGTTCTCCACAATGCACATATACAATTAAATACTGCTATCAGATAAAATAATTGGGACTAACATAACACATGCAGCATCACTCCAATCACTGTGTCACTGCTTGGTGACTATTAATCTTCCTCTTCCCATTTTCCACTACATCTTGGAATGAGAGCAAAAGGATAGAGGGGTAAACCTAGCTAGTAGAGTACACAACATACAACATATTTTTCTAATTTAATTCTCCACTAATTCGTCTATATTTTTCACTATATTTCCAAAGTGCAGCAAATATAAATGCTTAAGATGCAAAGTGTCTAAAGAGTTCATCAGTTGACTGTGGTAATTTTAAACAGCCAATCTTTTGTTGACATTAACTTTAAGAGCACCATTCTGTCCCCACCCTGAAACACAGAGACAACCCCTCACTGATCTCCCCAGATCCAACAGACAATTATTTGACTCTGGGGCTCCATTAGTTTTTGAGAGAAGAGATTGGACTACTGCATATCATCAAGACCAATCTTTGTTTAACCAGCAGCTACATAAATCAGAATTACAAGTGTTTCTGGCACATGCCTCAGATTGGAAAGGAAGAAATTCATTCATATTGGAGTATGTTGGTTTATACTCTCATATACAGTCATGCTATTCACATTTGTCAAAAGCAAAAAGGACAGGGAAAGGACAAAGTCAAAGAGGATAAAGTAAAAATCCTGAAGGAAGGGAATATACAGAAAAAAGACAATCTGAGATGCTTGTTTTCTCACTTCTTTTAAATATCTATCTTATATGCTTATATACCCTGACCTCAGTACTATATTATGTTTCTTTTTTTTGTTTTGTTTTGTATTGTTTTTTTTTTTAAAAAACAGCATCAAGTTGTGCATTTAAGACCATTTTTCTTTCATTAAAAATGCTAGAGCAGAATGAGAAAGGGCACAGATCTACCCAGCTTGCCCAAATGTAAAATTATTTCTGTGATAGTTTGTGATCACATGTCAAATTATTTTAGTTATACTTCAAAAGTATTATATTCAAATTTGTTAGATAGTGGAACATACACAACTGAAGGTCTAGAATATTTAATCGATAACCAGCTCCTTTCAGTTACTTATAACTAACTTGGAAAGATTAACTACTTTAATAACAGACTTTTTCTAAAATACCTTGTCAGAAGATCAAACTATGGACAGAAATAGCCACTATAATAGAATGTAGGTGTGAAGCTAGCACTATATTTAGAAGAAGGGGAACAGAGCCAGACAGACATACTTGAGTCACTCTTAAAACTCAGTCTTACTTTTATTTTACTCTTGTTAAAAAAGGAATAGGGAGTAGAGAGGAGAGGAATAAAGTCAACTAGACAGCAGCATTTAATGCCAACAGTTTTTTCCTAAGACTGTAGACTGAAATATGAGATTTCTTCTCTCCTAAAGACTTCTTGACCTAAGATTTCAGCCTCAGCCACAGGGATCTGTTTTATAGTATGGTGCACATTTTCTTAGGCATATGTGCAAGGGAAGGAACTTGTACAAGAAGAAAACAGAGCCAACAGCACTGGGAGTATAAAGAGAGGAGGTCTGAGCTACTGTCCCTCTTGCTCAAGAAACATAGGCCTGAACCATAGTAGTAAAGACAAAAAAAAAAAAAAAAAGGTATGAAAAAAACTCTCCCTCAGCTTTTACTTCACGATGTTATCTCTTGTAACATGATGATTTAGCCTGAAACTTTTGGAATTCTCCAAACATTCAGAACTGGGAGGGAGGGATGCAGGGTACAGGACATACTGAAGCCCCATGCATCCACCTGCTTTGTACCAGAGCTTCACAGACCTCTCTGTTTTGGATTCATAAGAGACATATTGATATTCTACATGACTTTTGTATGAATTTTGAGAAACTATAAATTATGGGAAAGCCAAGACCTCCACCGAGCAACCTTATCATCCTATTTATTTACTTCTGTGATCTGTATACTTCCCTGTAAACTTTCTCTTTCACCTTTTCATCTTTTCCATGATACTTCTTATCTAACATTTCTTTCTTCTTCAAGTCTGCCTTCTTCAAACAATTGCTTTGATGATCTCCTTAGAAGTTCTCATCCACCATTAGACTGTGTAGACTTAATGCAAGACAGATCTAAACAAGACACTAAAATTCACGTACCAAGAACCAGGCCAAGAAATCATTATTAAAAGGGAATAAAGGGATTAAAAGGGACTTGGATATTTTGGCTATGTCCTTCATTTTCATACTACCTGTACCTGTCAAAAGAGATATTTTAAACAAACACAGTTTGTCTAAATGAGCATTAAATCAGTGTATGATTATATATATATATATATATAAACAAACAAACAAAAAAAACTGTTCTGAACAAAATTGACTGTTTCTGGAGAGGAAAAAAATAATATAAATTTAACATGAGAAATTCTATCAGCTGTTTATGTGCTTTCATATTAAAATGACAGATGGATGGTTAGAAGACATAGGATACTTTCTTAGGTGAATATAAGATGTGGTCAATCTAGAGCTGCTAAAAACATGCCCAACATGGTGCTAGTGATACACAAGCTACTTTGAAGAAAACCCCAACACCAGAGAGAATTTACTGTTCTCACTGAACAAGTATTTATTTCCATCTGTACATGAAAACACAGTATGAAAGTAATTAATAAGTCACCAACAATTGGTAACTTCAGCAGGATGAAGAGATCTGATCAAAGAAAGATTTCATTCAGCTCTCTGAGAGGCATCTTGACCATTCATTACAGCTAAGTAAACTGGGAGAAATACGGTATCACATGCTAATAGGAGTGGCACAGAAGAGCTCACAAGTCTAGAAATGTGTTAATATTTCTAATGTTGTTAAAGAAATCTTGAGACTGACTAGAGAAGCTTAAAATGTAGAACATAAGTTTTCCAAGTTCAAAAGGACAAACACTAAAAAATCTGGAATTTGGGGAAGCATATTTTCTGCCTAAAGGAATCAGCTTTTGATTAAACAATTGACTTTTGTAGTAAATAACATTAAAATAAAGAGCTTTAATTTCATCAGTATTATAACATTAAAATACAAAAACCACTAAATGTCATGGACAAATGTTTTCCATTAAATTTAAAGAGAATAAGGGATGGGTTCTGTGGGAACTTGACATTTATCATTCAAGTGAGAAGAGATCTTGTGAATCTCAAATAACACAGCTAAGAGCAAGTTAAATTATTATTTTTTTTTTCTCTCACAGATGCAATAATGTCACATATTCCTACAGCCCATCATGTATTCTGTTTTAGCTGTGTAATGACATGCAGAGGTTTCAGGAGAAATGTGGAAAGTGGAAAATCTGCTGTCCTCCTGAAATCTTCATAGCAGACACACAATAAACCTTTGTAGGAAAGCATCTCCAACTTCCAGCTGATTCACATATCTTATGGCAAAAATAAAGAATGTATTTCCATCTTCTCCACACAGACACACAAACATACAGACACGTACACACACTCCCAGTTTCCTATCACACTGTTTTAAGTTACTTTTATTTAAGTTACTTGTATTTCAGTAGTTTCATAAAATATAGTGCTTTATATTTTACAAATTATTTCTGATTGAAACTATGCCAGAGTTGTCAAAAAAAGATCTATTTTCAGAATTCTCACAGTTTAACAGAAATTTTTCCTCAATTTCTAAACACATGTAAAAAAAACATCAGCACACCAAATATATGCAAAAATGATTAACTGAAAGTTAGTAAACAGAAAACAGAATGGTTGCTCAAAGATTACTGGATATATACTCCTTGAGCTAATTTGCTCTCTCAAGTGTGAACACACCCAGTAGGGCCACAGTGAAGAAGAAGCCTTATGAAAAACAAAAATCATGCCACAGACTGACAGAGAATTAAAGTGCTAGAGTCAATAGAGATGTTTAAGCAAAGGTTATTTTCAGAAGATCCCTGTATCAAAATAGATTAGAAGAAAATGTGTTTTATTTGAGCCCACATTTGTGTTAGAGCTAGTCTTAAAAAAAAAAAAAAAAAAGGAAAGACAAAGGTAATTGAAAAATGTCATGTTATTTAATATCTTAAGGAATATTTTTTTTTCCTTTTTTTTCCAGTTTGCTTTGAATTATTGCTTAATGTGAAAGTTAATTTTCAAAACTTTATGAAAAAAACAATATTGAAAACAATATTGTCAAAATGGAAAAGAACGTGCACTGCAACAACCAGGCCACATTTTTTCCATATAGAACATTTTCAAGAGAACCATTTTTTACTAGAGACAAACTATTAAACAAACAAACTCATTAGACAATCTAAAGATTTTAAGAGGACTGGGACAGGTTGATTAAAAGGAAGGGGTCATGAGACAACACTACACAAAGCCCTCAGAAAATTTCTGTTATCTTCTGAGAAAATAAAATTATTAAAAAAAATCAAAATCCAACATGGATACTTTGTTCATCAGCTGAATATGTCAAAAATATTTACATCCTGTAAAAAGAAAGGGTTGCTTCCAATTGTTCAACCTATGTAAGATTTTTAATCTGACCAGAGAATCTGCCTAATTTTGTAAAAATACAAGCAGAAGGATTTCCAAGAAAATAATAATAATAAAAAAAATGCTAATACATGCCAAGAAATTAAAGTAGCATCAAATACATATGCAACACTGGAAACTTCAATGATATATCAACTACCACGGATTTCCACAACTCGCTAATAAACTAAGTTGGCACAATTAGTTGGTACGCTATTTAAGCCAATCTGTAAAAAGCAACTTGTTTAATAGCAAAAATCAGATTAGGAAAAAAAAAAAAGAAAAAAGAAAAAAAATACAAAAATACAAGGTAGAAACTTTCTACAGGTTTCTTTCAAAAACAATTGAGTAGCTAAGTGGTCTGTGATTTACCCAAACACGCATTCTCATTAAAAGAAATGTAAATATCTCTGAATATCTCTAGACATATTCCATGTCATTCTCTTTATTACTTAATTTCCCAGGTATCTCAGCATGATCTGAATAAATTATGCTGACAATACAACAAAGCAAATGATAAATCAACACCACAATTTTAGTGATATATAGCATGAAATGTAAATAATAACCAGCACTGCTAATTGGCTCACTACCTGGCAACAAATCAGTAAGCTATTTCACTGATAATGTTTCAGCTGTGCACCACCCTAATCATTAAGAATTTCTAGTTATTCTAAGCTCTTTTCTACTGCTTTGAATATGAAAAAATTATGCCTGAAAGAAACTCTTGTTGCCAAAAATAGTAATAATAGTAATAATAATAATTGCTCATTGACAGCATCTGGATATTATGAACCAACTCCTGCTACATCATGTGGCAGAAGCATTAGTCAATTAATTGCTGAAATACCAAATCAGAACATTTTTTACCTGGGAAGCTAAACTGGAACACTGAGAAACCAAAGCTATTTACCAGCCTGGGGTATTATCAATGTCTAGAAGAGTCCATTGTCTTTGCTTCAGGGCTTTATTTATTGTCCAAACATCAAATATTAAAATAGTAGTGTAAACCCTGCTTTCCACCAGAGGCTGAATTTCCTGATTTCTGATTTGGGAATGAGAACATTCCTTCAGCCCAGAGACTTCCACAAAGCTCCTTGTCTCAGGAGGGCTTCCCTCTTACAGAGCAGATGCTTCTTTCTACCGAGCAATCATAAAACCCAGCCAGACACTGCTCTGCGAGGCCACATGAGGCTTCTCTCACTCTTTCCTAACCTGTACTAATTTACAGCCCCATGGTAACAGAAGATGTTGAAGGTAGAAAGGAGAAGTTATACAACTCACAGCAGAATGTCATCTACATCAGCTTCCTATCGCCCATAACAAACTGGTTCCAAGGCACTTTTTTTAAGAGAAAAACAAAACCACAACCACCCCAAAGGGAGACTCAATGAAAAAATTGTCATAAGATAAAAGTAAGCTCATGTTTTCCTATTTTACTTCATTGCATCAGTGAGAATTGCCTTGCCAACATGGATATTTAATTTAGTTTTGAATCCTACTGCATTTTTCATTCCAAAGATTCAATGCTTTGCAGAAGAGAACTTACTGATGAATTAAAAATGCCCCCTTATCAATTTTCAATTTGTTGGCACACCTCTTTGTTTGCACTATGGGACAAAGCCAAGAGAGAAATCAGATTTACCCTGCATAAATCACTCATTTTATATAAAATCTTACTCATATTCTCATTCACTTAATTTCAGCTCCTGTTTTCACTGTTTCTTTGTATGCAAACTTCTCTATGCATCAGGATACTTTTTATGACTATTCCTGCATCTTCTCTGCTTATATGGTATATATTTACAAGCAGGAAGGCAAGAATTCAGCAGTGTACTCAAGGCCAGAGGATATCACTGATAGGTATCATAATATTTGCAGTATTATTTTCCAACCCATTCTTTATTCATCCAACCATTTTGTTTGCTACTAAGACCATTGTTGTGAACTGAGCAGCCTTTTTTATTGAGCTGTCTACAGTAAAGATGATCGTGGGGAAACCCTATCCCCAGTGAAAGAAATGGCAAAACTCCCAGAGACTTCAGTAGGATCTGAATTTCACTGAAGTTCTTTCTATCCTATTGTTAATTTACAATTCAATCAATGGCTATGAATAGTGCAAATAAATCTATATAATTTACATTGCAGGGAATTTGTCAAAACTGAGCATATTTTCCTTTCTGTCCCATAATTTCCTAAATCATCTAGGTCTCCAGAATTCCTCAGAGGCTTCAATGGACTTCACTAAGAAAAAATGTATCATCTATATTTTTGTTTCTTTAAGTTCCTTAGGTTCCTTTATTTTACACTTTGCGTTACAAATAAATGCAATAAATATATAAAACAGATCATTATAAATTCTGGGTCCCTGGGAGCCCAATGTTAACTTTTACCTATGCCCAATACTGGTCAGTTCTCCATTCTTCTAGCAGAATTAAGATTTTTCCAAGAAGCCAAATATATTTCATTAACTTGTTTTTTTCCTGTAACTTATTAGGGAAGTCATTGTACATGCAGCTGAATTACTACATACCTTATGCTGAGCATGCAGTTTTCAGGACAACAGGTTTTTTTTGTTTGTTTTTTGTTCGTTTGTTTATGGATCTACACTGTATTACATCAAAAGATATCAGCATGCTTGCAAATACTCTGAGATTTTTAACATACACTGCAGAGAACTACATAGGCACATGCTAACATGCCCATTTCCTAAATAAACAGGGAGCTGTGAGTCCTTAGGTGAACTAGTTGAGTTATTTATTGCAGATCATACTCATTGCTTATCATCCTATGGGGGCTTTCCATTTCTTTAAGTCTTCAGTTTAATAAATCCATTACACAAATCAGCAATTAATAAGGAATTAATATTGTTCAGGTATGTTTAAAGTTAAATAAGCACTTAAGTGTTTCACTAAATAGGAACTTAAGACAACACATAGTACTTTTTCCTCTAGGTTACATTTCCAGTTTCTAATTGCTGAGATGACACTAGTAGATATACTCAAACTCTTAACAGCCACAAATTTAGGATAAAACATGTCTCTGGTGTTTAAAATATCTCTTGCTGTGACAGTAATACAACATGGTCTCTCCTAAAGATAAGGTCCTGTCTAGTGAGACAGCAATAACATAGGTATCATGAAACATAATGCAATTATTTTATTTTTAAAAAATAAAAACAGAAGTTGAATTGATATCAATTCAATAAAAACAAGCAAAGAAAAAGCACAAATTCTTTTTTTTTTTTTTTTTTCTTCAAGACATTAGTATATTGGGATATAAATGGCTGTTCTATCATAGTTTTTCTAAAAATGCAAAATATGTGCTATTTCTTTAAATCCCTTTTCTGGGGAGAATGAAACATATACACTTGGGAACAGAGGGATACCGCCTCACTAAAAATGGGTGGATGCAGGAAGAGCTGTCACGTTATTTGCTAACAAAGTGACAAAGTCTCATACACTCTTACTATCCTGTTAGTATATCTATGCTTGTAGATGCACAAATACTTATGAATGCACACAATACCTAGCAGTATATGTTCCATGCTTTCAGTGACAACAGGTTTAACATTGTTTAAAATTCTTAATTGAAGTCAAAACATTTTTTCATTTAGTGTATGCTGGCAGCAAATAAAATGATCTTGATGAGCGGCATAAAACTATTAATTATGTTTTGTTTGTTTGTTCTATTGTTAGTGTATTGCTTGTGTGGTTAAAAATTAACTCTATGATCTTATTTAAAACAATACATGTCATATCAGACATTCCTAAAAAGGATGCTTAGTAATAATAACTAGGTGCACTTGTCAACAGAAATTTGCTAACAAAGTGAATTCAAGCATTATAAACAGATAAAATAAGGTAACTATGAATCACACCAGGATAATATTTTAGTGGGTTTTGTTTGTTTGTTTGTTTTTAAATTCTTCCCTAGTTTTTATTCATTGATGAGCTTTAGATATACAGATAAAGACAATATATGTTTGATGATTTTAAGGGTATTCCAGAGTCTCTAGACAACCTTAAATATTTCAATGTCTGGGAAAAGCATCAGACTACATCATAGTGTCTGTATTATAAACACTAGTATATAGATATAGATAATTTTAAACATTTAAAAGTGAAACTGTCGAAGTTATTCTTAGCCAGGATAAAAAGCAGGGACCACATCAGTGTTCTCATCCCCACATGCAATGACGCAAAAGAAAAAAGTAGAACTTTTGAAGTTAAATTTGTAGCACATCTGCATTTCCCACTCACATCTGTACAAGCATAAGTGTCTACATAACTTAGATAAGTGTACAAGACATTCATGCAAATGGCAACTTACATGGTTTCAAATACACAGAACTTGCCTGCACCATCTCACACAACAGTTTTGAAAATCTGGCCTTTTGAACTTACCTCTCTGCAGCTATGTCAATGAGGTTCTCCATGAGTGCACACATTTTCCTGGGGATAATGCATCTTATTAAACCCATTATCTAAAGAGAGAAAATACATTTCTCAAAAAATACGTATGTTTATCAGCATTAATTTGCTCTAACATCTACTCTCGTGTCCTAAGACAGGTGAAGTAACCTGCACAAAACCACAAAAGAAGTTTTTTCTATTTCATGATTTTTGTGCATCAGTTTGATAAATGTGTATGTTTCATTTACATCAAATATTTTTTCATCCCCCTGAATTTTTATTTTTTTAACTTAGAAACTAATTCACATTCAAAAAAATCAAAACCACTTTGTATTCCAAACCCACTTAAGAAAAACAGGAGCTTAAGAAAAATCCACCTAAGAAAAATCAAGCCCCCAGCTACAGGGGGTGAAGAAAGCTTCAAACTAGAACATGACGATAAAATGGTCACGGGCTCAGAGGAGATTCTCAATGTGTTCCAAATCAGTTTTCCATTCAGTGGTTACTGCATGACCCAGTGACAATGGAACGACCCTAACGACCATAGTGAAGCTCACTAGAAGAGTGTCTCTATGCAGAAATTCCACCAAGACAGAAGGGGTGCATTTAAACCTCTGTACTCTGACATAAAGATTTGCCAGCCCCACCACTACAGCAAGGATAAGCGAAGCTCACAGAGGCAATATCTGGGTTGACAGTGTATGTACATTAATATGCAAAATCAGCTTAGGCACTGTCAGAAAAGCTGTCATAGACCAGAGCACTGAGGGTGCATATTAGAGATATATTATGGGCAGAAAATTTCTGGTACTTTTGTGAGGGAACGTACCACATGAGAATACTTGACTAGAACTGAATTTCCCATTGAAAATTAGAATCATTTATACATAACATTTAATCCTAAAATTCTTAACAATATCCCTTTCATATAGTTCTATTTTTTAATCTAAATTTGCCAAAATTGATGGGTTGCTTTACTCTTACTATTCCCAAATAACTACCCACCAAGAACAAAACACCACTGTGTCCATGCACAAGAAAAAGAAAATACATCTTCATCCGTGACCAAATAGGTTTATAGACTTTAACACAAGGTGCTGAATGAGAAATAATCACGAGGTTTACTTCTGAAACAGGGTTAAGGAAAATACATTCTATATGTGAACAGCTTTTAAACAGTATGCAGTAGAGAAGGATACAATTTTTCAAATGGCTTGTCTGTGGAAGGATTAAAAAAAACTCACCTGTCTAATATTGATGCACTCAGTTCTTGAAACTGGACCACTTCTTCATAGGAGGCCCTCTACATTTAAAAACATATAAGATTAGCCAATGAAGGATGCATTTTGAGGTTGCTAGAGATGTGGAGGGGAAGTAACTGCAAATTTCAATTTCTTCATTTCATAAAGGTGAAAGAAATGAACAAAATACAGCAAGTACCTGTTGAAAACATAAAGGGCAGATTCATTTATAAGTTTTCATTAAAACCATTAAAAGCTTCGCAGATGAGGAAAGAAACCTAGGGTAGTATACATCCCTAAACATATGCCTAGACTTTTTCAATCTGATCCTTTATGCCAAGAGAGCAACCAATTAACTAGGCTAGAATTCTGCTCTGGCATCATGGCCTGAATTTCAGGTGTGATGTGGCAAGTAGGAAAAATATTGGCAAAAGGGAGCACTGCAAGAGACAGCATACGGCAGTGACCTTTATGTGAATAATGTATAAATGCCTTCAGAATTCGCAAAGAGGGCTGGGTGTTGTGGGGGTGTACTCACTGTTGTGGGGGTGTACTACAGGTCACCAGATCAGGAGGAGGAGGTCAATGAGGCCTTCTACATGCACCTGGTAGTAGCCTCACGATCCTGAGCACTGGTTCTCATGGAGGACTTCAATTATCCAGACATCTGTTGGGTAAGCAACTCGGCAAGGCACGCACAGTCCAAACGGTTCCTACATTGTGTTGAAGATAATTTTCTGATGCAGGTGGTGGAGGAGCCGATGAGATGGAGGGTGCTTCTGGACCTTGTCCTTACTAACAGGGATGGGCTTGTTAGGGATGTGAAGGTTGGGGGCAGCTTGGGATGCAGCGACCATGAGATGGTGGAGTTCAAGATGAAACTTAGTGGAAGAAGTAAGGCTAAAAGCAGGATTGCTACCCTGGACTTTCAGAGAGCCAACTTTGACCTCTTCCGGGACCTGCTTGGGGGTATCTCATTGTCTAGGTTGCTAGAAGGCAAGGGTGCTTGTGAGAGCTGGGCAACATTTAAAAAGCCCTTCTTCCAACCTTGGGATCAGTGCATCCCTAAGAGTAGGAAGTCAGGAAGGGGGGCAGGAAACCTGTGTGGATGAGCAAGGAGCTCATCGACAAGATCAAAAGGAAGAGGAAGGTCTATGAAATGTGGAAAAAGGGCCTGTCCTCTTGGGAGGAGTATAGAAGTGTTGTCAGGGCCTGCGGGGATGCAATGAGGAAGGCTAAAGCCCACCTAGAGATGAGGCTTGCAAAAGAGATTAAGGATAATAAGAAGGGTTTGTTTGTTTGTTAAGTATGTAAACAGTAAAAGAAAGAGTAGGGATAATGTGGGTCCCTTGCTGAACAAGGGGGGTGTCCTGGTAATGGTAGACACCGAGAAGGCAGAGATACTGAATGCTTTCTTTGCTTCAAGGACACCCCCTCAAGGACTCCTCGACCTTGGAGGGAGGAGAAAGGGTCTGGGAAGTGAAACTCTGTCATAAACTCCCTGGCTGATGACAGAGTGGTTCGGGAGCGTCTGAGTGGGCTCAACGCACACAAATCCATGGGTCCTGATGGGATGCATCCACGTGTGCTAAGGGAGTTGGCAGAGGTGATTGCCGAACCACTCTCTATCATCTTTGAAAGGTCCTGGAGAACAGGAGAGATGCCTGAAGACTGGAGGATAGACAATGTCACTCTAGTCTTCAGGAAGGGCAAGAAGGAGGATCCAGGAAACTACAGGCCAGTCAGTCTCACCTCTGTCCCTGGAAAGGTGTTGGAACAGCTTGTTCTGGATGCCATCTCCAAGCAATTGGAAGAGAAGAATGTTATGAGGGGTAGTCAGCATGGATTCACCAAAGGGAAGTCATATTCTACCAACCTCGTTGCCTTCTGTGATGGCATCACCAGCTGGGTAGATGGGGGGAGAGCAGTGGATGTCATCTACCTTGACTTTAGCAAGGCTTTCGATACTGTCTCCCATGACATCCTGCTAGCAAAGCTGAGAAAGTGTGGGATAGAGGAGTGGACAGTAAGGTGGGTTGAGAACTGGCTGACTGGCTGAGCTCGGAGGGTGGTGATCAGCGGCACAGAGTCCGGCTGGAGACCTGTGACTAGCAGTGTTCCCAGGGGTTGGTACTGGGTCCGGTCTTGTTCAACATCTTTATCGACCACCTTGATGAGGGAATAGTGTCTGCCCTCAGCAACTACGCCGATGACACAAAGCCACTCCTCCCAGGCTGACATGGCAGAAGGCTGTGCTGCCATTCAGCAAGACCTGGACTGGCTGGAGAGATGGGCAGGAAGAAACTAAATGAGGTTTAATAAGAGCAAGTGTAGAGTCCTGCATCTGGGAAGGAACAACCGGAAGTATCAGTACAGGCTGGGGGACGACCTGCTGGAGAGGAGCTCTGAGGAGAAGGACCTGGGGGTCCTGGTGGATGACAGCGTGACCATGAGCCAGCAGTGTGCCCTGGTGGCCGAGAAGGCCAATGGGATCCTGGCGTGCATTAAAAGGATCATGGCCAGCAGGTCAAGGGAGGTGATCCTCCTGCTCTACTCTGCCCTGGTCAGGCCTCACCTGGAGTACTGTGTCCAGTTCTGGGCTCCCAGGTACAAAAAAGACAGGGATCTCCTGGAAAGAGTCCAGTGGAGGGCCACAATGATGAGACAGGGCCTGGAGCATCTTCCCTATGAAGAAAGGCTGAGAGACCTGGGTCAGCCTGGAGAAAAGAAGACTGAGAGGGGATCTCGTCAGTGTTTATACATACCTGAGGTGTGGGAGAAAGTGGGATTTGGCCAACCTCTTTTCAGTGGTTTGTGGGGACAGGACAAGGGGTAACGGCCACAAGATGGAGCACAGGAAGTTCCGCACCAACATGGAAAAGAACTTCTTCACGGTGAGGATGATGGAGCACTGGAACAGGCTGCCCAGGGAGGCTGTAGAGTCTCCTTCTCTGGAGATATTCAAGGCCCATCTGGACACCTACCTGGGCAGCCTGCTCTAAGGAACCTGCTTCGGGGGTTGGACCTGATGATCTTTCGAGGTCCCTTCCAACCCCTACAATTCTGTGATTCTGTTTTCTTTCTTTAAAAATAAAATAATAAAAAAAAAGCACAGCACAATTTCTTTCATCGCCTTTTAGTAAATGCTTAATAGCATGTTATCATACTGTTTATATTTGAAGACAGCACTGTGGCAAAACTTGTTATTGATCATGTTTTAAATTATCTGAGGAATTCTCTCTCAGACTTATGAAAGAAGTTAAGTATCTTTTGTGCATAATATCCTTTTATTTTTCCACTTCATTTATTTTGCCCAATGAAATGTGTGTATACATCACATAATATTTTAGCACCTTTGAACTATTTCTAACAATCTTTTGATCCATATATGGACATAGTAATGTTGGGAATGTAAAATATATACAATTTTAGACAACTAACCATCTTAAATCAGCTAATAGATTTAATATTTTGTATGCCCTAGAAACTGAGATTTGGAAAGAGAAATAGTATTTAAGAATTTCTAATCTACCCAATGAGTCCATGAAGTATAAACAGGTCATTTTACATATCTAAAAATTAAACTAACAAAGCACACATCAGCAAATATGAAATGAAAACTTGAGGAAAACGATGGCTTACTTCAATAAAGTATTGAAGTAAGTATTACTATATAAAGTATTTACACAATAAATAAATAAATAAACAAGCAAGCTTACATTCAGTAATGAATTTTTATTGCAGCTTCTGTTTAGCATTCTTGATCTTAACAAAATTATCTTACCCTTTGTGGATGCAAGAGCAATTTGCTTCAAATCTCAAGTCATACTTATGACTATGTTTTTATTCAGGCATATGTCTGAAGAACTGGGTTAAAAATTACCTGCCCATTTTAGGCTGGTTTGTAAACACAACTGTATTATGACTTCTGGATATCCCAATGAGTTTGATCTAGACTATTAAAGGACATTGTGCACACCAAAAAAAGAATTTTTATAATCCTCTAGCCAAAATTAATGTATTAATTAAATTAATAGTTAAATCTGCCGGAAAAAAAAAATATATATATATATATATGAAGTAATGTAAAAGTGTTTTGAATTAAGAATGAGGCTTTTTCCTATAAGTACAATAGGCTTACTAAAATAAATAACCCTGTAAGTCACTTGCATCATAATGTATTTAGTTATAATATTAAATTGATAAAATACTTGATCGTCTCCTGGAATAATAAAGCCAATGGTATGGAGAAAAGCCTCTATGGGATTAAGAGAGAGTTAAAACATTTCAAATATGCAATTAAAGGCATTCTAACATGCCTGTGATCTCTGCTCTGGTTTCCTATTAACAGAGAAGGAAAACTGGCTCAGACATCCTAGACTAAGACAAGGAAGTATGCAAAATCGAGCAGTCTTTGTGCCAGCTCTTGCTAATCCTTTTCAGTATGGTTTGCTGCTAATTTGTCATGGCACATATTTGCCTTATGTCTAATTAGCATCAAATTGCAAACTGCTATTTGCTAACAATTTGTTGCATCAATCTGCTTGAAAATCTATAGTTTAGAACTGGATTGCAGCTTATTCTGTCTATCAAAACTCCATTTCATACATATCACAGTAAATTATTTCCCTCCAAAAAGCAGTACAGTGCTTTACTGTACAAAGAGGCTTACATTTAAAAGGAAACATATACAAAGTGATATTTTCTGTTCCTTTTTTTTAACCCTCCATTTATATTTTGTCATAATTTGTTTACAAAAGAAATTAAAGAACAGCATACTCTTCATATTGAGTTTGATCTAGTTAAAATTGTATCACACCTAGAATAACATATGTACAGACAAAATTATCTTCTATACTTTACAGAATACAGACAAGACATTTACAACAAACTGAAACTGTTTCTCTTCAAGCACAAGAAAAATTCAGCCAAGGAGCTTGACAGGTTTAGGAACTGGCTAATTTGGTTTATTCACCATCCATAGATATTTTATCATAATCTTTGTCGTGAGCAAATACTGTTGCAATGTTCTTAAATAAAACTCTAAGTGATGGGGAAGCTGTCTATTTATAAGATGCCCTCCCCTGCTATGCCTCATTATGAAAAGATGGAATACTCCTGTGGCATGCATTGCAGGGGATGGATAGAAAGATGTCATTACAGGGCCTGGACTATGAAATTCACTTGATAGTAATGCTTGATGTTCTAAGCAGTCTCCTCTGTTATATTCCAAAGAAGATATGGGGTCATCAAATAAGCAAAGCATGGCTACAATCTGCTTCTCTGGAAGCGTGATTTCAGGCCATAAAAGATATTTAGATGTGGTAGAGATAGATTTGAAATGGCTTTTCCGTAACACAAAACAATTTTCAAATTTCCAAAACATTTCATCAGGAGAGAGATGAACTTACCAGTAAGTTGAACCCTGCTCCCAGTGGTAAAACCACCAGGGCTACAATGAATATAGTATTAGAACCAGGTTCAGCATTTCAGATCAGTTTAATGAGTACTTAATTAAGGGGAGTCGTAAATATGGAAGTAGCAGACTTTGGAAGTTGGACTACATGATCTCATGGCATCCCTCCCCACCTGAATTATCCTAATATCTGACATCTTGTTTAATTAATATTTAGCAGTGACTCATGTTCAAATATTTTTTCTGTATTCTTCACTTTCTGTCTCATCGAAAAAGAAAAGCCTAACACAGATGCTTTTGTGGTCAATGCTGCCTGCAAACCACACTGAAGGGCTTAAGGAGAAAATTGCTATTAACTGGTTAAAACAGAATTAAGAGTAAGATTTTTTGTTTCCAATAAGAACACGTGGCATCCTCTGTTTGCACCGTAAACCACAAACATATTGATCATATTTAAAGGGAAGATCTGCCTTTTCTTCAACAGCTGTCTGGATGTTTATGGGATCACTTACCTTTCCCTGTGACCATGAAAAATACTAATACAACAATGAGAAACAGAATTTGACAGAGAAAAAAAAATCACAAAAAGATAATACTTTAAGCATTTGACATTACAGAATCACAGAATGGTTGTGGTTGGAATGGACTTCTGAAAGTCATCTAGTCCAACCCTCTGCAAAGCAGGATCACCTAGTGCACATTGTGCAGGATGGCATCCAGGCAGGTATTTTAATATCTCCAGAGAAGGAGACTCCACCACCTCCCCTCTGGGCAACTTGTTCCAGCACTCTGAAATAGTCCCCATCACATACAAGGAGAAAAATCCCCATTATGGAAATGGGCTCCTGCCTTTTTATGGATCATATTAATGCCCATACAATGCCCAAAGGAGTTGGATATAACATGGTAATACATAGTAAAGTAAAAATAGGAACGCTAAAGTAATACAACTTTTGCTGAATTTGTTTTGTGAACATTAACATGTTGTACCACAAAATTACATTTATTTGCAAATATGTTAATTTCCAAAATTTTATAGAACTTCTCTATCCTTACTGGACATTATTGTAAAAACCACATTAATTTCTCCCTGTTTCAAAATGATACATAAATATAGTAAGGTCCAATTTTGTGCATAGATGTCGGAATGCAATCTGGGCAGCTAAGCACCTCTTAATCTTCCAATCTGGATGAGAAAATACAGGATTTTTCATCTTGGCTGAAGGCAAACCAGTCTGTGCCGCTGCCTCCTTCTCCCCCCTCCTCCTCCTACCCCCAAATTGCCTGCGGATTTTATTGGTTATAGCAGGATCAGTAGAAGCAGCATGTCCCCACCAGTAGCCAAAATAGCTGTATATTCTATAAAATGATATACCTTCAGCAGGGTGAGTAGAACTCAGGTATTCTAGCATCATGCAGAAAGCAAGATTTATTCTTTTTCTTCTCTATAGTAGTGCTTGTTTTGCACTTTATGTATAAGTTGTTCTTGGCTCCCATAAAATGAAATCCAGAATTTCTAGGTGCAGCTTATTTCTCATGTTAAAATAGCAAGAAAGCCAGATGTCTTACAACTCTAGAAAATACAATGAAGAAAAAAGATGGGGAAATCACTTTTTTATTTTTTTTTCAGTCAGCTAAATTTATTGGTGTCAAAGAAAAAGAAGCATTTAAAAGTATGCAGTACTGACATCATTAGGTCTACCACATCTAGGTCAGCTGAAGATGCAGGATTAATACACCAATGATTTATTCAAAAACTTTTGAACAATGCTGTTTCGATTGACAGCTTCCTAACTGTGACTCTTCCCAGAACTAGTAGAACTACCGTGCTACATGAACATTCTACATAGCTCTGAAAAACAAAATTCTACCTCATTTGAGAAACTCCAAAGGCACTGGATATGAACCAGGGAATACTGTATTCACCATTTATTAGTTGCAGCTCTGCTTTGTCTGCAGCTGAGATCAGTTACGGGATTTCATTGCTTGTTCTCAATTGATGGTTACGGAGGCAGAGAATAGGACTATTCATGACTGGACTGAAAAGGTTAGGACTAACACACTAGATGAGAAAGTAGTAGTATTATGAGTGTTTCTTAAATTATTTCCATCACAAAATTCATAAGGTCTTAATGTCTGCACATATCTCAGATCAAACAAGCTAGATCCAAAAATAATTTTTGAGGTTACAAAAGCTGCAATTCTCACACTTTTCTACCTCTAAATTAACCTGAAGTGTGAAACTGAAGCCTTCCTCCTTTCTGCCAGTAAGAACTTGCACAACAGGCACTGGAGTGTGATCTGGCAGGTAATGCACTAACCAAGGTGGCTTCTATGACCCTTCACCAACCTTCCAAAATGCCACCACCACCATAAACTGTTTAAATAACCTAGAATTTAGAATGACATTTAAAATGGAGACCCAAGATAAATGACTGACATACTGTTAAATGTACTTGTATTGATATTCTTGGAAATGTCTGGCATATAATGTAAGCATATATCTTGTGCTTTTGTACAATGCTTGTAACTTATGTTTTGCAACACATGAAATGGCTAATCCAAGTGAAGGATAAAAGTCTGCTGCCAGGTAGCAGACTTCCTTCCTTAGCTCAAACAAGCACTAAATATCTGTGCTCGAGTTCCCAGATTCAAACCATACTGGTGGCTTATGATGGAGATTTCCTATTATCTTCTTAAAAATAAGACAAATAGATATTCAGTTAAGAAGCCTGAAAAAAAAAAAAAAAAAAAAAAAAAAAAAAGTTATAGTTCTTGGCAATGTGTAAGTCTCAAAATGTCACTATAAATACATTTCAGTTCCTGATCAAATAGCATAGCATATTCAGAATACAAGAGGACCTATATGTTTCTCTCTTAGTCTTCTAGAATGTTAAACAACAAAATACTTAAACATAAAACATATTCTTGGTTAGATCCAATAAATTGTTGTATATCCCTTCCCTCTTCTCATTCACATTCTAATGAATGCTTCTTTGCTGGTCAACTACAATGCAGGACTGCAAGTACTTTTC
This sequence comes from Stictonetta naevosa, assembly GCA_011074415.1. NCBI lineage: Eukaryota > Metazoa > Chordata > Aves > Anseriformes > Anatidae > Stictonetta > Stictonetta naevosa. The sequence goes on from CM021707.1 coordinate 9,735,669, forward strand.
TCCTTGTCAAAAAACACTCTAGAAAAATACTATTGTCCTCCCAGTTTAGTATATATACACATGCCTAGTAAGGAAAAAACAGCATAGCCTGGCAAGTACAGTCCTGAGTCGGAATTTTCTCTCACGATTATCAGAGAAGATAAATGAAATTTTTCAACACTCCACAATAAGTTGGCATGTGTGAGATTCGCATAAAATAGAAGGAGTAACCAGAGAGGAAAGTTATTTTTGCATTCTAAATAATGAGAGAGAGCCTTGAAACACTGATAGTGGAGGAAGCATTTCATTAGGTATGTTTCACTTTCTTCTTCAGTGCAGCAATCCACTTACAGAAGCTGTATGTTGTTACATGACACATTTTCACTCTCCTACAGAAGTGCCTGTGATTTTTTGAATGCTGTTTGTTGTTACTGCCTTTCTTCTCTGACACAATGCACCAATTTTTAACCTTTTCAGTAACCCAGTGACACCTCAGGGATATTACAGTATTCCTGTCAAAATGTCTGGTCTACAACAATAAACTTTACATTGATGTCTTGCTTTTCGGGAATAATTACAACATTCCTTAAATGTTAGCCTATTTACTATTTGTGCAAAAAGATGACAATAAAATCAATGGAACACAATTCCCAAATGTGCATCAAAGTCTTTTGCAATGTTAATGGATTAGTGTGTCTATAGAGGTGCAAGATCATTTTGTCTTGATGCTGGGACGTGCACATGATATGCACTTCCTCAAAGCTAAACTTATTAACCCTTATCTGCTGAGCTCATCCATTCAAAAAGTTAGTTTAATCTCCCCGTATTTGTCAGGATTCCATTTTTTTTTTAAGCCAAGCCTGGGAATGCTGCCCATCGATCAATGGGTGTATGATGAAGGAACTTTGTCCTGCTACCTATGACCAGTGGCTATGTTTTTTCAGTGATTCCATAGGAGTCAAAAACTCAACAAAGTGAATCACGGATGCTGTAAAGAGAGCATGCTGCTCATGTCTGTGACCACTGTATGCAAAGCTTGGCATTAGTCACCGCCAGGCCGCCTCTGACAGCCCTGAAGTGAGGGAGATTAATGTGAGGCAGGGGCACTTTATTATTGTCATTCTGTTCTTTCACACTCTGCCTCTGACTTTCAATTTTGCTCCAGAATTAATTGTCTGCTCCCTACAGTATGACTGATGTAGAAGGATACAAGTAACATAGGCACCTGGTTCTGGCCTTGACAATCTGACTCATTGTTGCAGAATGTATTGTTTACAGTCAAATTCAGGGACAGACGGGCATCTTTCAAAGAAATCAACCAGTGTTTCTTTTGACTTCAATCAGATTTGACTGTAGATTATCCTTCCCTAAGAATAATTTTTTCTTGTAGAGATGCTAACAAAATGCCAGTGCCATTATTAAGCACCACTGCATGATAGTACTGCTCTGTTTTATGCAGCTTCATATGAGGCCTTCCTTTCCAAGCTCTCCTTTTTATGTTTGAAGGTAGTAAATTAGTCATGTAGTAGTGTTAAATCCCTACCCTCTCAGAGTTAAGCATTGTTGTGAGAATATTATATATGGTATCTTTGACAATAAAAATACATGGCTATGTAAGCCAGTATTATTTACTATTTATTGTTCCTACAGTTCCAAAGCAAATTACACACAAAGACAAATATTTAAAGATCTTGTATCTAATAGAATATCCGACTGTATATCAGACTTAAAATGAACGGCTGTACATAGAGATCAAAGAACATCTTTATTAGAGAATTGAGGATTGAAAAAAATCACTTTTAGTACTGAAAAGATCACACAGAATCAGTCTTTGCACATGAACCTCTATCTATCAGTCTGCTTTTTCTCAGGTTAACATCTGATGGTGATGAATGCAAAGCCGGTTCTACACTGCAGCAAATCAAGGAGCTTCACCTTTATCTTTAAACAATCAGCATTTGCTAGTAGTCATAGACATTGCTACCAGAGGTATGGGCAATAATATCACCATTTGCTATTCTAAAAATAAGGTTAACTGTGGTATATTTGGGAAAGGTTAAGTTTTAATGCCAGTTACTCTCCATGACCATTAATACTTTGTTAGATTTATCATATTTGGTCATACCAGTGATAAACTTGATAACAAAATGTATAAAACTAAATGTTCTACTGTTTACTGTTTCTCTTCTAGTGGGTGGGATTGAAGGAAATCCCAGGAATTTCTTCCCAAATACGCTCTCTGAATAGAATTTGCAATAAATTATTGTGATTTTAGCTCATCTATTCCTTCAATATGACTATGATATTATGTTAAAGGGTACAGAAATATATAATATGCTGAACTGTATCTATCCTGGATACTAGAAGTAGAATTACCACCATTCAGTGAGGATGATCCAACCTCATTACATGAATGATTTATCACAATGAGCACAATGTGAAAAATAACCAGTTGCTTTTATGAGAGGAATCAGCTTTTCCCACTTGGTACAGTTTTCCCAGACTTCTGGGCAACCTAGGTTTCAGGATGCATTTCAACATCCCAAAAAGACACAAAAAGCAGTAAGAAACTGCCTCTTTAAAAAGGTAAGTAAATGTTTTAATATCCTTCAAACCTGACATTAAGTATTCAAATATTACTTAAGCAAAGTGTGAACAATTAAATTAATCAATCTTCCCAGCCATGTACTGAACAGATGTTCAATAAATCCTCTCTGCTTACAGTGTGGGAGAAAGTCCACTTTTAGCTGTCCTTCAGTGATGACATCCCTCAGCCCGTCCTTTCACAAGGCCTCATGGGCTGTTGCCAGACAGTTCTGCTGTGTTGTTTCTTTATTATAAATAACAACAGACCACCTGGACTACCTGCAGTACCTGAAAACCTAGGTTTAATGATCCTTCAGGCTACATCCTCAGCTCTCTCCTGATCCCAGATAATGGGACTGATGGGAATGGCAGAGGAGTGACGGATGGCAGTGACGAATGACTCCAGACAAACATGTGCTGACAACTAGTGAATATGGGGCAGCGTTGCAGAAAGGTCAAGATAAAAGTATTTGCTTGACTTTCAAAGAGTCTTCATGACAAAAAAAAAAAAAAAAAAAAAAAAGAAGTTGGAATCCTTATATTTGTTACTAACTTGTTAGCTTTACAAAGCAGATTTACTCAATTTACTATCAGATTATTGCAAATACAGCAAACAATAATGCAAGTGGGATAAAATGCTACCCTTCAGTAAAATTAAGCCATCTGCAAAACTAGAGCATCTATGTTACATAAACATACAAGAACCTGAATATTTGCAATTTCCGGTGTTAAAGTTGCTAGCAGCAGCGCACACACCCTCCTGATTTTTAGAAGTGCCTGTTCTGCTCTAACCAGGCTCCCATCCCAGGCACAACCATGCACTCTCATTATCTCTCCAGCACAGAGAAAGGCTACTTTGCAACCCATTTTCTCTGCCTAATTAAACAGCGAGGTGTCTCCTTAGCAGAAGCTATGAAGTTTGCCTGGAAGTTCTGTGATGTAAAATTTGATTGCTATAAGATGCTCCTATCATCATATCTATCTTAGAACTTCAGATTTCACAAATTAAGGACCAAGGCTATTCATGATAATCCCCAAGCCTTAAACAACAAATCCCATCAGGTTACGAGATATATATGAAGAAAATCATCATCTTAACTTTTTACATGTTAATATAATATGTGATCAAATGAGTCGACTGACATTCAAATGTAATGGTTAAAATTCCTGCACCACAGATATACAACTTCAACCTTTTGAATGCTGCCACTCCATATATGGACTTTATCCACATTTTAATGAGGCTTTAAAATCTCAAAGATTAAGCTAGTATTTTATATAGAACTGCCTGCTTTTTATGATATCCTGACATGTTGTACAACATTTGTGACTATATTGATCCTCATAAATTCAGCATCTATATATATTCATGAAAAGTATTCCCTTCCACATTCAGTATGTAGGATAAATGGAGCGGGGGGGTGGGCTCTTACATGATTTGATCAGCTTTCAGCAAATATAGAATATTATAGCAGTGCAGTTGCACAACTTATCAATACTTAAAAAATTAAACTACCATGCTCAAAATGCACAATGAAGAAATGCTAAGGTTCTTTCTCAAATCTTACCCGATATCATTCTCCTTCAGACAAACCTGTTACAAATCCTGAGGGGGTAAACTGTATAATTCTCATACCTGCGACAGTTATACATCTTCATGTCCTCATCTTTGCCTGACTGCAGAGAAAACTTTCCTGTGTTTCTCCATGCTCTTTCATGCTTTTAATCTGAAAAAAATGATTGAAGGAAAAAAAGGATTATCACCTTGGTGAGGCATCAGGAGTATATACCAAGAAAGAGAGAAAGAAAGAGAGAAAGAAAGAGAGAAAGAAAGAGAGAAAGAAAGAG
>CM021707.1:9750081-9780081 GCA_011074415.1 Stictonetta naevosa
TTGCTACTTGAATACTTTTGCCAAGGTATTCTAGGGGTGTCTAATCTCCACTATCATGTTATAGTCCTTGAAATGATGTTATTGGAATTTTGGAAAGGTTTTCAAAAATCATTTTAGTAGAAACATTATATTGTAATCAAATAGAATAGTGTCATATTTAACATTTGCTTGTATCAAGCCCATGAAAACCAGGATAAATGTATTTAGCTTCAGATCTTTGAAACTATTTATGTATTAAAAGGCTTGGGAGAGATTCAGAAGCAGAAATGAATACATTTTTTAAATCTTCCACCCTACTCTTTCCTGTAACTTCAACATCATACCCCAAGGGAAAACAAACAAACAAACAAACAAAAAACAACAATCAAACTAAATTAAAAAACACTTACTTTCAATTTAAAACATATATATTCTGCGTTAAACTTCATGACAATTAGATAGGTCAATAAAGTAGTATTTAAAAGTACTGCACTCTGAGGTTTTGTTTAGTATATGAAGTAAAACTGGTTATTAATATGATAGTTCTGCTTTTCACTGTTACAAAATATGTGTTTCTGGGCAACAGACAATGTTTAGAATGGCTGCTGTTGTCCAGCAAACTAGTTTTAATTATCAGTGCTATAAAATAATATATTAAATCAAAAATACTAGTATAACAACTTTTACAATAATTCTAATAACTAACATGGGGGGGGAGGGGGAGGAGCAGTAAGAAATTACCTGTTTAAAACACTATTCAAACAAATTTTCTTTGAAAAAGAAAGAAGATGGGCATAAACTTATGCATTTTTCTGTGAATTTTTACAACAGTGCAGCTACAAAAATCCATACAGCATGTTAATATTTTCTCATACATTATACTTTTAAACTTGATTAAAAATAGAATATTGCCCCAGATTCAGTAAATGACTTCAATGAACTACATTTAAAAAAAAAAAATACTCAAAAACTTCAATTCTACACAGTGGTGAGACCAGTACTAATTGAGTTTAGCGGCATTTTTCTGTAAATAATCTATATAGTCTCATTAAAGAAGGTTTATTTTAGTTTGAAAACATATTTCTTTTTAAAATTCTTTTAAGCTGAAGGGAAAAAAAAAAAAAGGCTGAGAGTAGTATTTACTATTCTGGCAAAGTGTTCAATTTCATTCTGGCTTACAAGATATCATGTTAACCTTGAATTAGACCTTAAAACAGTTTCTATAATTACCTATAGAAGACTAGGACATTTACAACAGGTATGTTGCAGCAGCTATGTCTCGTATTTAGACCAGAACCACATACGTATCTGACCAAGGTAAACATAATGAACCACATTCTAAACAGTAGATCACATCTAATAGAGAGGTAACCTTACGTTCCTTGTTTAGAAAGCAGCAAACTTTAAGTTGTTAGTTTAAAATATGTATATTTCTTTAAATAACAGAAAAATACTGATAGATTTAGGGTACAAAATTAGCATTAGCAATCACAGACTTATACTGCGGATCAAGAATGCACAAAATCACTGCTGAAGTTAAAAAAAAAAAGAAAAAGAAAAAAAGAAAAAAAAAGGGGAACAACACAAGCTAGAATAGAGCAAATTCATTGCATGAAATTTCATTTCTTGAGAGCTATACATCAAGTTGTATTTGTTTAATGAGGTTGACACTAGAAAGATGTATAGAACATGTCAGACACCCAGTACCAGTGCGTTCTGGGAAAAAGATAACATCTGAGAATCTGACCACTCACTTCGTCTTCTAGCCAGACTTCTCTATCTACTGGTTGTTTGGAGGATTATAAATGAGAGGGCAGAAGGAACAAGGAGCAAAATAATGAAAAACACACACACAAAAAAAAAGAAAAAATATAACGTAGAGCAGAGTAAAGCCAGATTTATTGACCTCACAACTACATAATCAAGAGAAAATTATCACTATAGAAACTTTTACTAAGCGGAATGATCTTAAATAACAAGGGAGTGCTATGAAATTTACAGCACTTTTAAGATATGCAAATTGAATGCAAGGTATAGACATAAGGGTAATTAATTGTAAATCTAAGAATAATGTTTCTTTGTCAGGGCTGTCTCGATGTTGTGGAATACATTCTAATGTGCCTTAACTCTGAATATTTCTTAAAGACTGGTCTAATTACATGATGTTCAGAATTTCAAAATAGTAGTTATTCTTATCACTTAATATAGCCGCTGTAAAGTTTCATAGTAAAATTTACTGATTACATGAAAATATTTTATTTTGTTTTTCAAGGATAAAGCACTTGTTTAGAATTCTAGGCACTGAGTGTTTGTCTTGGAAAAAAAAAAAAATCAGGTTTGGTCTGAAATGATTTAGTGTTTGCTTTTTTGTTTGTTTGGTTTTTGTTTGTTTGTTTGTTTACGAGCAGAAGAAAGGAAGGTAACAAGGAATCAAAACCACTAGCTGTAAACACCTTCATTAGCTGTATTCTTAAGTTACAATGTTCATTTTCTAAGGACTTTAAGAATAAGATATAATTTCCTAATTACATTATTTACTTCATTTCTTCTCTATTAATTTGTAAGTTATTCATGTGATAATAATTAAGGTCAACCTTTCCATTATAACAGGACTCTATAATTTCACTTCCTCGTTTTAAAGTTTGGCATCCAAACCCCAAGTTCGAAAGCAAATTTATATAAACTTATAGAATGTATAAAATCTTTTACAGAAGTAATTCAATTTCCTGCCAGCTTCAGTTCCTAGCCTACTCAGGTCACTGGGCTTCCTGACAGAAAACACACTATCTGAGCTGCTTTTAATATTTAATTAATTCATACCTGTTAAAACTAAGCTTCTTAATGGGGCAGCAAAAAGACTTCAACAACAATGCCCTAATATCTGAGGCACATTTGATTTGTAGGGAAAAAGAATTCCTTTGTCCTTGTTAGTAAAATTTCCTATAGACCTGAAGAAGAGTTAAACAATATGAGAAATAACAAGACCATGAGCAGCCAAAGCTCTCTGTGAGGCAGATCACTGTCTGCCAAGCTACCTATAGATGAATGTAGCTCAAAAACATAGGGACCTGTGAACTTCTTTCTAGCTGATAAGTGTTAAGTTGCAACAAAACTAACTCTAACCACATATATTATCTTACAAATACACTTCATTTTGAGAGATGTGGAATTTAGAAACTTGTATATTTGCACTACAAAACTTTCCTTATTTTCATCGGTCATCAATGTTACAATCCTTCTTCTTGGGCAAGAATTATCTATACCCTCCCCACAAGGTATTTTCTTGTCATACTCTAAAGTGAAGAGCAAAACTCTTGATAAGCATCTTTCTTAAAAAGAGGTGCATTGGGGTAGTTGGTCAGAGGTGAGATGGTCAACTGGGAGGATTCCATTTCTTTGTAAAAGCCATCATATGAAATAGATTAGTTTTCATATGAAAGGGGAGCTTCTGGTTGGAGAAGAGCCACATTTCCTTATAGAGATGGCAATTAATAGTTCCTTACTTTCCTAAAAACTTTCAGCCAGCAGAATGAATGACATTTATCTGCATGAGCTGAAACATTTTAGAAACTCAGACAATGCCTCTGGGAGATAAGGAAGAAATGCAATGACTGAGCATCAATTTTGTAATCCAAAAGTAAATGCTAAAACTGGTTTTGAAATTATCTTTGCTTTATATCGTGTATGCCAAAACAATAAAAATATTGTGTCAATATTTTGTACCTAAGCATAACAGACCATAACTTTACCTCCCTTTCAGTGACAGTTTGTGCTTGGGAGTTCTGATATAGTTTAAATAGAGACCTCAAGAAATTTGAAATCGTTTCCAGATATAGAGGCAGATTCCATAACATGAGTTAAATGCATCATATGCTCGCATGAGAGGGTCTCTCCTATATAACACTTGCAGAAATCATAAATTCTCCATATGCTAGAGTTAATAGCTTCCTTAAACAATCTTTCAAAAATTATGCTTGGATGAGAATAAGTTTCCAAAACTTTCTACAAGAAAACAGACAAAACAAGGCACTTATAGATGTAAGGTTGGAACTGGGATAAACAACTTTTCAACCCTCCTTCACTTTATGATGGCTTTCCAATGAAAGGCTTAAAATCTCTTATTCCTGAATAATGTCTCAGTGAGAGACTTCATGGACAGCCTCTTTTGTAACTTCTTGAGAATGTAAGCTTAGTCTGGGGTAATGAAGGCCATGAGAGAACAACTGGGATAGAAGATGTGACAAGGTTATGAAAAAACTTCTAAAGGCCACTTGAGGAAGAATTCTGAGACAGACTTCACAGTTTTGAGGGAGATGAAGAACATCTTCATCTTTTCTGTGGAAGCAGGTTGGAAATTCTGCTATAGTGGTGAAGGGATACCCTGATCTGGAAGCCCAAAGCTCTTGTTCTCACCAACTGCTTTTCTACAGTGTGATTGACAAAGGTTGCCTTCTTTTCTGTGCATTTTTTTGCACATTATAGTTTGAAACAAAATTTCAAGTGGATTTTCTTCAGTCACTTAGGGAAAGTGTACGTGTTACCTGTCTTAGAGAAGCTGCAAAGGTTAACCACAGCTATGTCTAGCCCACATTATTTTTTTTCTCGTTAGCCTATGATATCTACTAGTAATTTTACTCACTGTATTTGCAGGTTCAGTGAATATTTCAAATGGTTTATAATTTTGCTGGAATCTGTTATTTGAACTTGTGACTGAATACCCAGAAAACACAAAACTGCGACTTCGTAAACCAAACTAGGATTACACAATAATCTTGACTTGAAGGGAATTGTTAAAACCAGCAAGGTTTTAACCAAGCCAGTTATTTCTAAAGTCACTAATCACACACACACACACACACAAAAAAAAAAAAAAAAAAAAAAAAAAGAACCCCTAATTCAATTTCTTTAGTTTCTAGCATGAAAAGTCATTCCCTAGACAATCAGGAGAGGCAGAAATATAAATTCAGGCAAAATGATATACTAGTATTTTGTATCACAAAACTGGCTGGGTTTGTTGATCCATACCAAATGTGGTGAAGCTGAATTTACACAGCGTGAATCCCCTATGCCTGTAATTTTAGATGCAAATAGCAAGTGGGATATCTTCTGCAAACAGAGCAACATATACTGCAGAAAGTCTCACTGAGAGGGGACAATCTACGTGCACCCAAAAAAAGAACTGACATTTACTTACTGCTTTTAGGAAACATTTGTATGGCCACAAAGAGATAGGTATATTTCATACAAAGGATATATCTTATTTTACAATAGTTCCAAATGCAAAGTCTGTGATTCCAAATATGATCCAATGAAAACTGCAGTTTTGGTAACAAAGGAAGTAGATATATTTTTTTATTATTATTAAGTCTTGTGTAAATTTTGAGATGCTAAGTAAAAGAAGTAGAAATGCTGCTAAGCACAACCTAGCAATAAATAGGCCCGATGTTCCTTTACATTAAGACAGAAGAAATAAATAAATAAATAAATGCCACAGATGAAATCATGTAATGCCCTTTACAGCCAGCATGAAGTCAGTACATTTGCACAGGATGTAAGTCAGGGCACAAATTGGCCCTTCAGCTCTCAGATTTCTCCAAGCTTTCTCAACAGCTTGCTGAGCATAATTTGGACTTGGTTATTTAAAGCTACACAGAATAATACAGTATGAAGACTGGTGTGAACAATAACTCTTGCACAATTTATCACATAGAGAAGAGCTACTAATCTTTTTAGGAAACAAGGTATTCAAAATTATTTAATGCTAATATTTATGCATCAGAAAGCATTCTAAGAGCAAATCAGCACTCCTCCCCCTTCCCATACACACAAAACATGTATTTGTGAACATCTTCAGCTACAGTACACCATATTTTCAGAGTCTTGAAATTATTGTACTATATGGTGGCATTTATGAAATTCTGTTATTAATGTCACTCTTATAACAAAGATAAGCTGTATTTACAATAATAATACCTTCCACAAATAATTAGATATGTATAGCTACACATATAGTGTATATACCAATGATGGCTCAAGCCTGTAAATTTAAAGTACATTATTGTAATAAACAGCAATAATAGCAATAATGATAAAAATAAGTTTGGCATTCTTCTGCCTAGCAGACTTCTGTACCACACTGTCAGCTGGAAAAAAAATGAAGTAGTATCTTATGAACAGCTATTATTTTCTTGGCTGTTGGTTGTTGTTGTTTTTGTTGTTGTTTTTTCCCTCTCTATTACATGCTATTATTTAAAAAATAAAAAACTGCAACTACATCAACATTAAAGTAATTATGAAAATGTACTAAAATAACAATTCTTCTTAATAAAGTAGATGGGTATCAATCTATCACTGTAATTATGTGACTATTGCTACAGTATTTTAAAACTTTGTAAAAAGTTTATAAATCAATCTGTTGTCTTTGAATAATTTTCAAAGTACCTGTTAAGTACAAGGCTTTCTTTACATGCCAACCCAATAGTATGAAAGTGAAAATCAATGAATTTCATATGATAGATTTTTTTAAGTATTAAAAATAAAAAACAACTACATTATTTAACTATGTTAAACAAACATAGTTCTACTGTTGCATAGGACAACTGGGTACTTCCCTTGCCTCAATTACCATAGGTACAATAAGTCAATAAATCACGGAAATCACTTCACTTTTTTCTATTCACAAAATTTGTGACTCTTTTCTCTAAGCATTGCTCTCATGTATTAAGAGACAGCATATCTGTGAAGCACCCATTGTTTGCATGTGAAGATTTATATATAAAATGCCACACTGCCTGATACAATGATATCAGTACCTCTGATCCCAGCCTTTTCTCAAATTCTGTTCAAGCATTTTTCTGTTAAAAATACTTTCATATCCTGTGTGCAAGCAGAGTTGCCATACCCAACTTAAACGAGTACTTACTAGGCTACTAAGCTCCTTATTTGAACTAATTTGCTGCATTTCCACTGCAATGCATAGAGTAGATCTGTTAAGTTTACACGCGTTTTGGTAATAATATGTAACAATAGAGTTAAACCTGTTGGTCATAATCTCCAACCACAACATTCCAGAAGGATAAGAAAACTATGTATAATCAACTACTGCCTTCTACAGTGGTTTCCAAATTTCAGTTAAATAAAACCACTAAAACATCTCATTCTCCCAGATTACACACAGTAGACAAAAAGTGGGCACTTGACTATTGTTTACATAGTTCTAACAGTTTTACCAAATTTCCCAATTATTTGTTAGACATAACAAGAGGGAAAAGGACTTGACGTTTACATCACTGAGAACATTCAAACACATACAACTGCATTCAAACTTGTTATGAATTAGTAGCAGTATCTTAGCTATCAGTTGTAAGAGCACTCTCAACTAAGTTAACCTGTCTCCAGATTGCTTAAGAAATACTTAGATCCATTAGATAAGTATGAAAGCTCTGAATACAGCTTACCAGAGTGCTACTTCCCACACATTCCCATTTTTAAAAAGTTTATATTGAAGATAATTTTACTAAAGCAAAAGACGTGGTTTGGTAAGACAAAAGAGCACTGTTATCAAACAAGAGACAAAAGAGAAAAAAAAAAAAAAAAAAGAAGCAAAATAGTAGTTATCTGAAGTTCTTTGAATTGTCTCAGCCTTTATTCCTTATATTCTATGTGCTGGACCCTCAGTCTGGTTTTCTGCTTATTTGTCATATTTTCTCTGAGGAATCTCTGATGGTTCTCTAATGAAGCCATAAGATGAATATCATCTGACAAGCTACATTTTTTCACTTTTTCACACAATACAATTCTTCCCCCTTCTCCCTTTAATTCAAAAGCCAACCCTAAAATGAACAAAGGCAGTAGCAGCAACTTGGCTTGTTCCAGTCCTGTGACCATATAAATCCATCTATTGGCTTCTTCTCTAAACGCAATTCTTAACTCACTGTAAATGTTTTCTATCAGCTGAATTAAGTTTTTGGGTGGCCATAAACCCCTAACACATGTCAGTTCTCCCACATAGCTGGCTAAACCCATTTTGAAGAAAATGGAAGGTTTCAGTAGATTCAACCATTTGACACCAATTTGTCTTATTACAAATATCACTTAAAAATAACTAAAATTGTATCTTCCTCATATACTATGATGTGAGCTTTTTTTTTTTTTTCCCCACAAAACTCCCCCCCGCTTTAAAAAATAAAAATAGAAAATCAGTTTCCATGTCTCAGTCCTGTATGTTTTTTGTAAGTTTGGTTGCTGTGTAATAGCCAGAGCTCTGCACCTATGCTTTCACCTTTTTCTTTCAAGTTTCTTACAAAGTTTTTCTATGCCTCAGAATTGTATTCTTCATTTGTGGTGAGAAACTTCTAAAACCTGTTTTATCTATTTTACGCTCCACATCGTACAGCACTTCAAAATATTCTTTCCATCACTTGTTCTTTGCCTCCTGTCCTTGACAGCTCAGGCTTGTCTTTCACTCCTGACATAACCAGCACAAATGTCTCACTCAGCTCTCTTATTTGTGATACAATCCATGTGTCATGTTTCCCTTTACACATCCCTCTGCCACTGATCACATCTCCAGTTGTTTTTGTATTTATTTTCTTTCCATATCTTTTGGTCATCAAGATGTATTGAGCTCTTTGACTGATGACATCCTTCTCCTACTGAACAGTCACATTTCACCCATCATTCAGCTCATTTTAAGGACTAACAAGACTACCAAAAGTGGGGTCAGGTGCAACCAGAAATTATTAAATTCAGGCCACTCTTAAATGCCAGTCAGCAAGAAAACAGAAGCTGCTGTACCCTGATGTAGGGGAAAGAGAATTGGTCCACTGGACCAAATCTCTTAATTCTTTCCCAATCTGGTCATTAAAAGTTGTTTGTTTTTAAACTATGAATTAGCCAAAAGTTAGTCACAGTTTTTGTCTGGGATTATTTATTATGTTTATTCAGATGTGGGGAAAAAATTAAAATAATCATAATAAAAAAAATAACAAACCTACATCATCTTTACTGCCTGTAAACAGGAGTTAGTCTGCACAACCAACGCACCCAATTTTCTTCCAATGTTCAGAGTCGTTCTGAGCTTTCTCATTGAAATAGTTTCTACATTATTGAAAGACAATTGCTAAAGTATAAATAGAAGACATTTTTTCATCATTCATCTTCATTCATTTTTTCATCAAATTAATCAATTGTTCTAGCTTAGGAATTCCACTCAGTCCTGCTTCTCACATTTTAAAATCTCACCAACAAAACATCTCTTACCCAGCATCTCAAAAGTGTTTAGGAAACCAAAATTTGAGGTCAGTATATTGAAATCTAGATGCTTGATTATAATATAAGTTGTTATTTGAACAAAATATAAGCCATCTAAATTATGTGTTTATTATTTAAACATAAAAGCCTTTATATATTTAGAATATAAAACACTGAAGTGAATGAATCAACCAGACAAGCATAACTAACACTGTCAGTTTTGTGAAGCTGCTGCAATGTGTACAAGAAGGGCTGATTATTGAGATCAAACAGAATATAGTGTGAAAATGCAATCTAAATAGGTGCTGCTTTATGTACTACACATATCTAGCACTGCAATGGATATGAATGTAAAGGATGTCAGAAAGGTTAAAACACCCTGAGATCCCAAAAGTTTCAAGTTTAAGATTTTAATAGAAAAAGCAAATAGTTGAACTTCGTACTGGAACCAAAGTTTCAAAGAGAATCAGATGATGTTCAAATTCACTACATTTGGATAGAAGTAACACAAGGGGAGAAGGCTCAAAACTCTGTTTACAGGACTCACTTTTCGTCTCTTCTAAAAGACAAGATATACGCTCCTGTCAAAAGCTCAGTGCCAGCCTGACAGGAAAGCATTTCAGGAGGTCATTGCATCTCACTTGCATGGAATGTTCATGAAAATATAGCAGGATGAACAAGAAATGAGTGTAGATTAGTACAAGCCTTCACAGTGACACCAGGCACCTATAAGAAAATATTTTCATTTTTCGGTGGTGAATGTAGTTAATGTGATCCTTTTGTAGCAACTCCAACATAATAAGTAGCCTTTGTTTGAACATCCAAACTATCAAGGTCAGGACAACAGCAAAGTGTAACATCAAGCAAGACATTTGATGGGATGGCTCTGGAGCAGCTGGTTAGCTTCCATGATGAATGAGAATGACAGCAGTTTTCAAGAGACCAACAGAAGGCTGGCAGGGTCCTAATCAGCTATAACATCAGTAGTAAAGATCTAAGGACACTAGAGCATTTCCAAAACTACAAACTTCTGTGGGCTTTAGTTTCAATAATTATAGCAGTGACAGCTGGACGGTGTGGGTACATGACTGGAATTGGTTGGAGTTTTTGACATATGGTGTTATTGGAATCCTGTCTGTCAGGAGAGGAGAATAAAATTACCCCCAAAAAACTGAGGGCTGCAGTGCACTTCACGTCTCAAAGTAAAGGAGCAGAGACGGCATTTTTGCAGGTTACAATTCAGCAAATGACAAATGTCGTTCAAGCAATGTTGCAGCAGTACATCAGTAAAAAATGCTACAGTGTCACTAGGGCAGTGTAAGTTAACTAGAGGAAGCACATTGGCACTCTTGGTTTTCCTGCAGTGTGTGAACATATGCAAACTAAATTTCTAACTTCTGTTACCCTCCTGGAATAAGCATTTGGTGCTGACACTGTGGAAAGAAGTAGCCTTAAATGAGTTGAAAGAGAGTCCATGTGTGCTGAACAATAATTTCGGATCACTACTTCTTTCTAAGCATGCCTCTGATAAGACCTTTTTCCATCCCACACGTTCTAGCCCATCTAAAAGTTGTGCATGCCCAGAGGCAGGGTAAGTTCTGCACTGAAGAGGATACAGTTCTGTCAAGAAGTAGTGTGTATAGTGCCCAATGATTAATTTTTCCTTACAATCTTTTGATTAAAAATAGATGCAAAATTTCTGAAGGAAAAGTTATTCAATATAATGAAGAAACAGAACTGTTTGTCAGCTAAACGATCACTCTGTAGAAAGGCTGTTTTTGCTAGGAAGAATAGTTGAACTGTAGGTTCTCAAGACAGAATTCATCATTTTATCTTAATTTTCCTCAAGCTGTGAGCTGTGAATGCTGAAATTAAATCATTTTGCTTCTGTTCCCCATACCTCCCTTTCCTTCCTCTGCAACCAAATTTGCCATGAAGGGCAGTTTTGCTTTCTAATATAGACACAAGAAATATATTTTATTACCTTGTAAATAGCAAGCCAGAACTGGAAACTAATTTTATTTTATTTTATGATTCTTTTTTAATCTTGAATTTTTTGGTCACATAAAATCTCCTCAAAGTCCAGAATGGACTTTCAACATGCAGGAAGTTAAGCAGTCATGGCTGAAGGCCAATATGAACAAGGGACTCCTGCTGAGCTCAGATGTGGAAATGAAACACACAGAAGGTGGGAGTGGGGATGTTGACATTGCCCAAAAATGTAGGGGTGGAATTAGGAAAGCCAAAGCTTAGTTGGGGTTAAAACTAGTGAGGAATGTAAAGAGCAACAGGAAGGGTTTCTTCAAGCCCAATAGCAACAAAAAGTTAAAGAAAAGTTGGGCCCACTGATCAATGAACAGGGCCTAGTGACAAACAACATGGAAAAAGGTCAAGGTACCTAATATTTTTGACTCTGTGTTTACTTGAAAAGTCTACCCTCGGGCTTCCAGATCCCTGTTCACTCAGGGAACTTGAGTTCAGCAGACCCTGTGAATGAAGCACTGCCCACTGTAGAGGAAGTGCTCCCAGTCAGGGAGCACTTAAGCTGTCTGACCATTCCTGTGTTCATGGAAAGTTCATGGAGCACAATAGGATGCACCTAAGATCACTGAGGGTGTTGGACAATGTCACTGTGAAGTTGCTTTCTTTTTGGTTTTATCTCTGAACAGTCATGGTAATCTGGGTAGGTCCCTGATGACTGGAAAAATGTATATGTCGTACCTGTCTTCTAACAAAGCAAGAAGGAGCATTGCAAGAACTACTGACCAAAGATAATAACTATCCCAGGAGTGAATCCATATTCCTGGAAGCCATTTCCAGGAATATGTGTTTAGATTTAGAAAGACCTCCACAGCATGAGCAATTTCAGGTAATCTACAATACTGACTCTAGTAATTCATATTTTTTTTTCTACTTTGCATGCTACAATGTGTAATTCTGGCAAATCAATTAATGACAACTCAGAGAAAGTAGATGCCATAGTTTGAAACAATAAACAGAAGCAAAAATATATATTTAAGATATTTTTTCACAGAACGTGAACAAATTCTTTTCAAGCAGCATTTCAACATGGAAGTTCTATCTTAAGCTCCAGTATTTTGTTATTCTGAACTGTCGTGGACTTCCTTCCTTACCATTCCCCAGTATTCTGGGATGCTCTCCTCTTGGTTTTTGTTTATGCCTCAGGGACTTTTTCTGAAGTTCATTATGTTTAAGAGGGAGAGAGAGGGTAAACCTTGTAATATGGTAACATGAAGGCCATTTCACAAAAAGCAGAGAAGGGGGAGGCGGAAAGAGAGATCCAATACTATAAAACTAATAGGCAGGATAAGACAGAAATACAAGTGTATACTCTTTGTACAGTCTCTTGAGTGTTGAAAAACAATGAACTTTGGTTTCCAGTACATTTAGAACTCTGTCTTAACCAGGGTTCTCAAATGTGTTAAAAAATACCATATGGGGCGTAGTGTTTTTGATTAGAAATGCATTAATGTGGGACAACTGCTTTTTCCAGAAGAAAGGCATTTCTAACAGGAGAAGGCTGCTATTATTTATATGAGCTGAGATCATCCCATTTCACTGATTCATTTACACTGATGCCAACTACAGCTGAAAACAAGCATTTCTTCATAAAGAAATTATGAAGTTACTGCAGACTTTGATCTAACTTCACCCAAGTTTTCGTCTACAGGGACCCATAGCACAAATATTAGTCAGTGGAAATAGGTATTAGATAGTGTATAGATAGAGAAAAGGAGAGAGAAGCCTATTTGACCAAAATATTTGGAACCATGACCCAAAGTCATGTTTGACACAACTAACTTCTGCTTAGGTACTAACTTCTATTTTAGGTACTTACATTAACTATTTTCTAATAGAAAGTGGATCACTTAGAAAGTAGTAACACTCTAAACACTCATATCCTTTGGCTTCTTTCCCACCATTTATCTGTCCAAGGGGATGCTTTTCAAAAATGCACACACAACTGCATGTCCAAATTGATTTCACATTTATTTTTATTTGCAAATATTTGAACTGTGCTCTATACTTGCAGATTTGGCATGCAGCATTTGCAGTTTAAAAAAATCTCCCCTTACACCTGTAAGGCAATCCTGGCTAAAGAAATATTCAAAGAACAACTGCCCTCAAGTTATGTCATGTGATGATTTAATACAAAATACTTATAACATCAATAAAAGAAAAGCAGGAGAAAAAAAAAAAAAAGAAAAAAAGAAAAAAGAAAAGCACAAAGCAGATTAACAAGATACTCAGATCTATCCAGTTCAACTGAAAGACAATTAATCAGGGTAGTGGCTGAAAGTTGCTGTTACAAGTCACCAGACGGTTATAATAATGGCCAGGGCAAAAAGGATATATTCTCAGAGAGCAGTGTGCTTTAAGAGAGTATGTTACAATAGTTTGATGAAGAAATGTGAAATATAAAGTGTCAAATAGAATAAAATGCAATCAGTTCACTGATGCTACGCTGAAGAATTAAAGAAGGCAATAGCCTTGAGGAATGAAGGCACCTCTGATCTTTCGCACAGCATGGGCTGCCTGTGTTCCTCTTGTCAAACTGTAAATAATCAAAATCAATGGGAGGCATAAGAAGTCTAAAAAATTCAAAGGAAAAAAAAATTCCCATATATACCAACAATAAAAGTAATGCCCATGTTATTTAATTTTGATTATTAGCAAAATATAAAAGGCAGAGACCTGGGCAAAAAAATCTGTTCTATATTTCACTGATATCTGTGAGGTTTTGTGGTATTCTGGGTTTATATTTTTGGCTCAGCATATACTTCTGACTGATCCTTTGAGTAGAGCTTGTATACAGCCTCACAGGGAAACTTCCAGCAACACACGGGGAGCTAGGATTAGACAAAGGTACACAGGGCATCAGAATCAATATCCATACTGTGTGACCAAACACAGGTCAGATTGAAGGCCTAATCTCTGTCACAAATCAAAATGATGGACAAATTTTTGGTGTGTAAAGCAAATACAGCAGGAGTATTTCCTGTTCTTCATACTCTAACATAAGGAAGCCCCTTTCAACATTTACGTTCCCTTCTCTCATCCTTCCCTTGTGCCATCTAAACTTACAAGAAAAGTCTGGAAGGATAGAAGCAAGAGTAGTGACTTCCACGGTGACAGCAGAGAGATCACAAAAACACTGAAACCAAAGACTTCTGAATAAGACATAAACATAGGAGATAGCTGACAGCACCAAAAAAACAGGTAGTGATCTCAGTCCGGGTTAAGGGGACTATTTCTCCACATCCTTCCCCCCATCTGGATTTGGGGAAGGAAAAAGTTAAGCAAATTAATTGTTTCAAAGCGGTATGATCTGTATATTCATCATCTAAACAGCCCTTAATTTCCAGCCCTATTCTGCAAGGTTATAGTGTCACTCTATGCCCAATCTGGTGGACTGGTTTACAGCACCATACACTGACATGAAATTCGGGAGTTCCTCTGGGATTTCTGCTCACTAAGTCAGCAAGAGCTTATAGTATTGCAGAGATAACGGCTGTCAGTCTCTCAAGGGAAAGGCTTTGCTCATGTTGCTCTTGAAATGAATGATGGAACAGCATTAGAAACATCCTCACTGATAGAGGCTGACAGTTCCCTTTATTTTCTAGAGTTAGAACTGCAACAGATACAGTATGTGGTACTGTAAAATAGCATGGTTTGATTCTGAATAGTGAGCAACTTGTTATGCCAAGAAGAACATGGAGAATAAGAGTAATGGAATGAAGGGAGAAACTGGCAAGGATAGAAAAAATGGTATCTTTCAGAAGCTGTATGGATCCTCTACAACCAGTTGACCCTCTCATATTATAAAATTTTACTGGAAGACAAGGCACTTGTACTGGGCACACGTTTGTGGCCAGTGTATCATTAACTAATGATGCTAGGATCACTGCAGTTGTCTCTAACTGAATTTGGGCACCCTGTTTAAGTAAACAAATTAGGAGGTAGTGTTCCTTAGTACCTGTTCCTTAGTTCCTCCAAGATAGTTGCGCCCAATTCAGAAGACTTAAATTAGGAAGTCACCTCTCCACTGTCTACCCAGAGAGCACACGGATACTAAGATAGGCATCAAGGAGGGCATCTGAATACTCCTTGATATTCTCAAAGTGAAAGAACTTTGCATACTAAATATGGTATTAATATTAGGATCATGCTGCCAGCTGTGAAAATATAGCTGTCTTTATGTTTAATATCATCTACATCTTTGATATATCAGCTGAGCCCCTGTGTTATTTCAAAGAGGCTAATTATAATCACCTCTTCCTCTTACTAATAGTGCCACAGAAAGAGTAATGACCACACTTGTTCAGCATATCTGGCCTATGGCCTATCTGAGAAACAGGACATTCCTGCAGCCATGTGTTCTTTGAACTTCTGACATGCAAATGTTGATCTTTCTTACCTGGTGCAATATGAGGCAGTTCATGGGCCAAGAGGAGTTCTACCATTGCTTCCAGGGACAGGAAAATACAATAATTTGGATTCCCAGAATATGGGGCTAAATCTAGATTATATCCAGCCACCTGTTGTACTGTTGTATTTTACAGAGTTTCTCTCAAAAAGGTCCAGACCATTTCAGAAGTGCAGAAATAAAAAATAAATGTATACATATTAAAAAAAAAAAAAAAATAAGATTATAACAACTACTAAGCCTGTAGATTTAATATTTTCAAAAGACTGGCATTAATATATGGTTTATAATTTTCTTGTCACATACTGTATTCTGAGTTTCTTGATTATTTTCTCACAGTGTTTCAGAGGTCGTTACAAATGCCAACAGTGAAGGGAAGTGGGTGTTTCACCTCTAACTAATGGCAGCATTTACTAGCCTGAAGATCTCTTCTTATATTCATCTAATAAACTGGTTTTTCAGTAGATAATACAAAATTCCATCTGACACATTTGAAAACTAAGTGCCAGACTCAGAGTATATATTCATTTCAGCACACAAGACTTATAGTTGGAGTTCCAATGAGCTTCAGTAACAGCATCCACACTGCTACCTTCAAATACCAAAAAAAGGAGCAAGTCTCCAGGTGAAAAGACTTGCACAGGCAGAATAACTAGGCAGAATAATTTTTAAAACAATTTTTAGGAATTTTCTGGCTGATTTTTCTTGCAAACATAAAGAGCCTGGGAGCTACCAAAGGTCTATTGAACATAGTGGGGGAGGAATTTGATTTTGTTCATTCTTTCAAGGATGCCTCTGAGGTTTGTAAATATTCACTGTAGTGCTAAGGTTTTGAGAAAGTAGTTGTATAGCAAATTTGAATGATTAATGATCCAAGACATTTTAACGTTATTTCTCTATTTTCAACATAAATAGTGTGTAAAGGGTGTTTAAAACTTTAATGAATCTAACTATATGAGTAAAGAATGTTAATCATTTTAATTGCCCAGTAGCCTGAAATTAGATTTAACAGTCTGATAATGTATCTTTAAAGGAATACAACCCTGCTCTATAAAAAATCCCTTCCAAGCCAATTCTAATAATTTCTATTTATCTTTTATGACATTAACTGTTATACCAGTCTGCCGACAGACAGCCTTACACTCACATTTAGTTTAAATGTGGTGCAGTATAGTTTTTCATTATCATTAACATGCTCCTGGTGGGCAGAGTGCAATGCAGTGGCACTGGTCACACTTCATTGCTTTATCTCATATGACAAAGAGAGATGATGTGCTTCAGTCCAGGCCAGAAGACGAAAGCAAAAGGTGGCCATGGAAAACTCCCCCTGCTGCCTAGGAACAGCATAAGGGCTGCATCGTGTGACTTGCTAACAGCACGAAGGGGCAGACAAATAGATTTTCCTCTATATTTATAACCAGCATCATTCTTCCTTTCAGGCCTTTCAGTGCAGGTAGCTGTTTTATATGAAATGAACAATCTTTATAGACGTACCAGAGCCATAACAAGGCTGATTTTCAGCGAGGCTGAGGTATATAAC
The DNA here is from genome assembly GCA_011074415.1 of Stictonetta naevosa. Lineage (NCBI taxonomy): Eukaryota > Metazoa > Chordata > Aves > Anseriformes > Anatidae > Stictonetta > Stictonetta naevosa. The sequence goes on from CM021707.1 coordinate 9,767,301, forward strand.
TCTTACAGAATTGTCAGGCTTCTTGCTCAACAAATCAAGCCTAACTTATGATGTTTGCAGTGTAATTTTTATTCCTGTTTGACTAGCCAACTACCCGGTGGTAATAGGATGTTAGAAAAGGGCAGTTGCAATGTTTGTACATGCCATGATTGATAGGCAAACTCTGCATTTTTCATTTATATCTCCTGATTCCAAATCAGTTAAGTTTAGGAAAAATGAAACAAAATGGCAAGAAAAATGCTTGCAGATTGCAGCCCAGCACTCTTGTATATCTGAGTTCAGCCCACATCTGCTAGGATTGTCTGGAAACATTAAGATATCTAAATGAAAATCAATACTGTATGTGCCAGCATTTACTACCAAGAACAAGTATCAAGAGACCTCAGCTAATCAGGCTTTCAACCTTGTACTTGAGCCATAGTCTGAACCCCAGGGGTGTCCTAATTGGCCCAGACTAATCATAGAAGAGTTAAATTTATAACCAGGAAAGACGTCTTGTTTTTCTTACCAGTCATCGTTTTGAAACTGAACGCCTCACCTGTGTGGTAGCAGATGTACGGTGATATCCACCGGTCCTGTAAGAATTGCTTCTTACCTGTCAAAGGTAAAGCAAAGACTAATTTACTGTCTTCCATAAAACCAGTCAGGCACATTTAAGCTTTTGGTGGGTATATAGTGCTATCAAACCTTTCACATGGCTGCATATTTTCTCAACTTAAAAGCTCTGCATTTAACCCTCCTGTGCTAGAAGATAGGAGGTTTATATCTTAGAGGTAAAAGACTCTCTACACAATCTGAAATCTCAGGCTAATTCTTTGTGCCTGCAACATATTTCCAAATCACATAATGTTGGTGGGATTTTGTATTTTCTTCTGCAGAGAATGCAGATGTGCACAGAGACTAACAAAGTAGTTCAGTTTATCCTCATAAGGTACAAAGACATACATAATATTATTTTTCCTTACTGAAATTCCTTATTATTCTAAACTGAAAGCATGCACAATATCTCTTGGAAGACTCTTTAACCATACTGTTAAAAATTATACTGCATAAGGGAATTGGGTTCCTAATATTTGTATTTGGGATGCCAAATGTGAGCAGATTTTATACTATTTTCAACAAATTAAACACAAATATGTAAAGTGTTTATGAAAATCGGTCTTCTGTTTTGGGCTTATTTTGAGTAACTTAATAATTCTGCATAGATTTCTTTAAACAACAAAATAAAGTGATGAATTAAGCCTGGAAATGCAAAATCTAATGCTTTTAAGTTTTCTTCAAAAGCATATGTAAAAAAAAAAATCTCCCTGGAGATTCACATCTATCTGAAGTTTCATAACATTATTTAGATTCTTTGTGTCCCATATGTTAGATGTATTTTTAATGCGTACCTGTTAAAAGAAAACAAAAATTTGTCAGATTTTGTATTCTCTTCTCACCACTGTTAATGGTTTCCTAGACAGTGCTATCATGGAAACATCATGGCATGTTGTGATCAATGAAAGCTTGTTTCTCACATGGCATGATGTTTCCTTTGGATTCTCATCTCCCACTAGTTCCTGCTGTGAAATTTTGTCAGTGCTTTTACCTTTAAGGATCTCTCTTGTCCTCCATGTTGTAAGATGCTGTGTTATCTTCCTGAGTCAGTCTTCCTGTCTTCTTTGCTGCTTCACTTCCCACTTCTTATGGAACGAGAAGGCTATCTTCATCTTCCCCTTCAGTCCCTATGTCTGATAACTTACTGCTATCTTGCTGTGTAGCACAGAACATGGTAATGAACAAAATAAAGTGAATTTCAGCAAAATTCACACAAATCCACAGAGGGAGATAAAGGTAAATGGAGTCTCTCCAAAACAATTCAATTATCCAACCTTGTATTTCTATACTAGATACTACATATGCCAGTCAGCAGGAGCCTACCACAATCATCCTAATGATCAATGTGAAGTATTAGGTTCAAAGATACCTTATTAATTCCTTTCTTAATCCTTTGGTGTACTTATTTTTTCTTTAATAATGACTTCAGTATTAATAAAAACTAGAAACCATACTTAGTAATTCTTCATACCTGCAGAATTCTTTTGGTAAAAACTCTTGCTCTTTACACAGAAGACAACTTCATAAACCACACTTCTCAATATATAAGAAAAAATAGAATAGAATAGCTCAGTTGGAAGGGAACTTTGAAGATCATACAAGTTCAACTGCCTGACTACTTCAGAGCTAACAAAAAGTTAAAGCATATTATTGAGGGCATTATTCAAATGCCTCTTGAACACTGACAACCATGTGGCATCAAATACCTCACTAGGAAGCCTGTTCCAGCATTTGACCACCCTCACAGCTCCTAACTGACAACAAAAGCAAATTGACTTAAGTGGAATCAGGACTTTAATCCACATACTCATATCATTTTGATTTGAAGCCTCAGGTAAAAGGTAGGTATAAAGACCTATTTTGTACACATCCAAGCTGAACTGAGTAGAAGCCACGATTCTCAGGAGAGGGCCACATCATTCATAGATAGGCAGACTGACAGAGGACACAAAGAATGCATGGACACAGCTTTTAAGAGAGGAAAAAAAAATCTGTAAAATCAAATGTGTCTGGCAATTTACAGCATTAAAATAAAGCCAAGAGGTTAATTAATAACCATGTTATTCAAGGATTTCTCCCCCAGTTTTGCAGCTTTCCTGGGCTAACCAGTAATGCCATCAAGTACAATTCGATCCATAAGCAGCAGACCAGGATGGCTCAAAGGCAATGAGGACCACTCCCTTTTTAGCAACCTCTGTAACTTTACAGAGGCTAATAAGCCCCAGGAGATGGAGGTGTCAGTTATAAAAGAGGAGCCCTGCACCAATCCTGCTGGAAGGAATTCCTCTACAGGTAGTGAAGAAGGGTATACGAGTCCTCCACAGAGCTAAGAGCAAGGCCCAGGTCACCTTAAACTCTCATTGAAAAGATGATTGATTCTGTTCTATTTTGCTTCTACCAGCAGAATACTGAAGAATATTTTCTCTGCTTCTTGCTTCCAAGTTTACTGCATTTGTTTGCCAAGTACTGCTGTTGTCAGATGAGCACGATCTCCCCCCAATGGTGCACACCTATTTTCCTTGTGCTGCATATCCTCCTTTTCACTAACAGTACAAATCACAAAAACACATACAATTCTTCTTATTTGCATCTGATACTGAATAGAACAACTTAAAGCTTATGCCAAGTTAACAATCTTTTCTTGGCAATTTCACACCAGGATTCTATGCCAAATTTTGTTTAACAAGCAATGTTATTAAGAGAGAAAATATGAAAGTTTTTTTGTTTGTTTCTGTTTTGCTTTCTGTGAATTTTCTGATGTAGTGAATTTTCCCATGTATATATATACACCTAAACACTGAACAAAGGCGTAGCAGTTGTATTATTTCCATGAGAAGTGTTAATGTACTCAAGTTTTAGACAGTTTAGGATTACTTTTTTTTTTTTCTTTTTTGCATGCTATTTTTTAACGTTTTACATACAATAGATTTTTTTTACATATTAAAATCAACACTCAAAATAGAGCTTCAAGACACAAGCTTCAAACCCTCCTCTAGACTGCACTTTCACACTCTCCAAGAGCTGGTGTTTCTAGGAAGATCTCGCCTCTCAGTGTTACTCAGAAAGTAGAAATGAATAAGAAATGAGATTTAAGTAGCCAACAGATTATTCCCCTGGCACAGGGAACACACGGCTGCTAATGTGCCAGCTTTCCTATTGCCACCCACCATCTTAGCATATGGGGTTTGTCAGGAGTAAAAAGGCAGCAGAACAGCACATCACTGTACTTCTTCTCCCTCATACAGCTCAGTTATATCACTGACACTACTGGTAGCTCTAAGAATTGCCAAGCAGCAATGCAGACACTACAAGGTCAGGAATGAGAGTAATAAAGGAATAATACCCTCTTCCTACTGGGTTGAGGATCAACCCCTGATTCTTACTATTCCCATTAGTTCAAGAGGCTATTCTGCAAGTCTGAAACTAAAACGAAGTGGGAAAAAATCATGCTGCTCATGGTGGAGTGTATGACCAAATCAGGAATGATCTGGCACCTTCTGTTTATCAATTTCTTTCTTTAGCTTTTCCTCTAGTGCTGCTGACACTTTGTTCAACTCCTTTCATATCCATCCCCTTTATTATTATTTTTGCTGAAGCAGAATCCTTAAACATTCTACATCTTATATATATATACATGTATATATATATATCTTTTGAGTTGTATAGATGGGTTATATGTTTAGAAGTAAATGAGAATGATCTGGGCGTTATCACTTACCATCATCCTGTGATGTACTCTTATAATTAGTCCAGTTGTTTCAAGTTCCTTATTAAAAATTAATCTCACTTCTGCAGTGTTGCTCTCCCGTTTTGTCAGATTATGCCCTTACTTTATTTTGTGCTGCAAAACTAAGATGTTGTCTAAAATTGCTCTCTATAATCTAGCAAGTTTGAACAGAGATCTCATTGTGGAGGCACCACAGCTGAGCTCAGTGACTGAAAGCCACTTCTGGCTGGATTCTTCCAAATAGCCCAGATTTCAACTTGTACTTAAAGCAGATGGAGTTCATGTCACCTCTCCGAACTAACTGCTTTTGTACTCTTTGGTTTTTGCATTCAATGTATTTGAGCACAGAAAAGACTCTTTATGGGCTACTAATATATTCAGTAATGAAAGGCTGGTAATCTTACAGATTTACTATAACTTCATTAAACACAGTCACAAAAGATGAGGCAAGCATAAAGCAGAAGAAACATTGTCATATTTTTTTTGCTGAAATCAGTATTATTTTCAGCTTGCTATGTCTTGAAATGTGATGTCTTCTACTTTGCCAGGTAAAAACGGGGACCCCCCCCCCCTCCCGAAAAACAAAAACAAAAAACCCCCCTCCCAATAAATGCCTTCGCCTCATTGCATTTCTGTAGGCAAGAAAGAAACTGTCTTTCACAGCTCCTAAAGAGCTGCACTGCATTTTTAAAGGACCAATACTAAAGCTACTTGGATTTTTCTGCAAGAAGGACACAATCTAACATAAAAATGATAGTACCAGTGTATAGTCATCATTAGGCTTCAGAGTTAACAATTCATTAATTAAACTGAAAGGAGTTTCAATGAATTTCCCTGAGTCTAAATATTATTTTGAGATTTTTTTCCTTTCTTACAGTTTCTTTCAAATTCTTTCTTTGTTCCTTACCTTAAATTTTTTTGTTTGTTATTGGCTGAACAATGGCTCCACACCAGAGATTCAGTTTTTTCAAAGCAATCCCTGAACAGCTGAAAATTGCAAATATCCAGCATTTCTGAAAATCAAATTCTTTCCTCTCCAGGCAATGTATATATGATGTTACATCAATTTAATTTGCACAGTCTAATCATACCAATTTAACTACCTATATATCAAACTGAAGTGCAGCCACACCATTTTGCAGTGCCAGCAGAAGGTACTTCTGCTGTTAATCATTTTGCAGTGCAGTACTTAGTGTCAAATACCCACTCAGTACATAGCCGATGGTGCAGTATCCCATTCCTCAACCATGTACTCCCATCCTTGCTATCTTCTCAGGCATACTGCTCACAGATTGCCTGTCCTGTTGCGGATAACTAATGTACTCCATGATTTTCAGTTTCAGCAGTGGTATCACTTGCAGAAATACTCCTTCATAGACAGCATATAAAGAGAACAAGGGACATGAACACCTGTTTTTAGCAGCTTCCGTTGAACTTTACTTGTTTTGTCTTGTTACTTGCTCCAGGAGCATCTCCTCTTCTTCCTTTGATCATTCTGGTCTTTAAAGAGCTAACCCTACAGAACTGCAAATATGGAAAGATCTTTGTGTGGTTCATTCAAACTGAGAAAACTTGCACAAACTACCTCATATTTAAAACAATAATAATCATCATCCTTACCCCTGACCATCATAGGATGATACATAGAGAGAAAGGTAGAGGCAAAGTAACAGAGTGCTAAACAGCAGTTCATAGAGTAGGGAAAAGAAATACTAAGGACTGAGTCCATGTGAATCAGAAGTAATTGCAGACAGCTAAATTCCAGTGTTACAGTTGAAAAAAGGGGGAATAGCTTTGACCCTTTCAAAATATTTTCTGCACTTCTCATATTACAATTAGCAGCAAACACAAAAATTATTAAGGCTCTTCATTGCTTTCTTCTTTTCATTAGAAATGTCCTTAGTTGCACTGAGTTTAAAATATCACAATGCTGAAATAAACCAGAAGTTTTTTAATAATAGTAGTCTGAATGACAGAGTATTATCACCTTTATCAAATGAGAAATGAACACAACACGGAATCAAACAGTTTTTAAAGCAGATTTGACTAAGGAATCATCATTCATTAAACTGGTTTTATGGGAGAATTGTCTCAACAGTTTGAAATATAATTAGAAGCTGGCAAGACGCACATTTATAGTACCCATCATTGCAACTCACTTTGACTTTTGGATTTTTTTGATGCTTTTCTTTTTTTTTTCTTTATGCTCTGGTTAAAAATTTTAATGTCATAAGTAGTTGTGTAGTTTGTATCACATTCACTAGGTTCACTGTCTTCACATTTCACATTTACACTTCATCACAAGCATGTTACAGTAGTGTAATAATTGAACATGGGTACAACTGATGTTCTTAAATAGCACACTTTCCAAAACAATAGTCCTGATGCATTTATAAGATGCAACTATAAAATAATGATGCTATACAACATACAGGTATTTCACTGAAACAGTCCTCTTAGAAATACTTTATGAGGGCTTTACAGTAACCTTCTACATTTCCTTTTCATAAGGGGGAGAGAAGAAGGGTGGGGAGGAAAGAAAAGTTCCAGTTGTGGATTCAGTCAGGCAGAGGACATGACTTGTGCAATCCTAATAAATCAGAGCATTCCCGTGTGGCAGAAGCAACAGGGGAATAGTGTAAGAGCAGTGCTGCATGTTGACCTAAGCAAGAGCTTATCGAGAAATGATGTCCTCTTAAACAGACTCCTGTAGAGATGTTCTGCATTTCCTCTGACAAATTGTAAGTGCCCTTACTGTAACATTCCTAACAAAATAGGGCTGATTTAGCAATGCACAAACTGCCCATTATCCTACTGCATAAAAAGGCTATTTAAAGCAAACCCTTAGAACACTGGCCCATTGGAAACAGTACATCTGAAAAATTACCCCCATCTTGTGCCACCAAAGCTGTTAACTACCCTAGGGAATATGCCTCATTTACAATACAGACAAATGTTAACTTTAATGAGTTTAAAAACTGCCATTTTTCTTGTGTGACTTTGATAACACTTGAAAACTTAAACAAATACTTTGGCTATTTTTTCACCTGGGATATCAGCTAACTGATATTGCCACCACTGTTTTCAGCTGCCCTTGCCTTTCTCTCACTCAAGTCATAACACTGTATACAAATACAATTAAAAACTACATCCACTCCCAAAACGATGTTGGAAAGATTAAACAATCTATTTTAACAAACTATTCCTGCCAGAAAACTTTATGAGCCAAGATTACCACTTGTCATCATCTTCCCAAGAGATGGAGTACCTTTTAAAAAGTATTTCTAATGAGATCTACAAATCTATGTGCAAGACAGCTTACTTTATTGTGTTTATAAAGATTAAAAAAAAATATATATATTTTAAACAGATTATGGTTCTTGGGACTGATAAAAACACAATGGGGGTAAGGTCATTGGGAAATGTTAATAAAAGTTTTCATAAAATATGATGACTCTCAGGAAGTAATGTTTGGACATAAAAAATAACTATGAAAGTACATTTTCTGCTATGGTAAACACTCAGTTTTTCTACACCTAGTTGACTCTCCAAATCCTTCATTTCTTCTGTTGGTGGACTTTTCTACCTGTTTGATTACCCATCAGGGATGACATTATTATTAGCTGATGCAACATCTTTGCTTGTACTTCAACCCATTCTTTTACAAGCCTCATTGAAAGAGAAGAGCCACCTGCTTTAGCCATTAGCGTCTCATTTTAAGTCCTTAATCTACCTGCCAGTGACTGACATCCTAGCTAGCTATGCAGGAGGAAAATCTGTTAGAACCTTCTAATGCCTTTATTTTCTCATGTAGTAGTTTGCACAACAAGAACTTGTGGAAAACATAGCAAGAACAGGTGACATTTCTAAAGCTAATTCTCTATGGGTAAAGTGCCTTACTACACTTATAATCTGTATCATCTTCCATTCTTTTAGCCAGATGTTTTGTTGTTCCATATCATTAGCCACAAGCTGAAAGAAAATGCCTTTTCCAAGGAGAATTTCTTAGACAAGTAAGATTACATTAATGAAATAAACATCAGACATTGGATTTTCATGTTTAGACAAAGTTTTGGGAGAAAGCTAATGTGCTCCCTCACTGTAATTTTTTCCCCACCTGTGGACAGATTTTAAAAACAATAATTGAAGAACAACCTCTCTATATAGAGACAGAAAATAAGCCTTGAAGCACACAACTCCATTAATTGCAGTGTATCAACACCTATGTGTTCATACAGTACAGATGCATGCATTTTTGACTGTAGGCAAAATTTCACCCACAAAAATATTATAAAATATTTAATGTTTTAACATTAATTCAGTACGTCAGATAAAACATTTTATCACATTAAAAACAATAAGTGGAGAAATAAATAAAAGTTTAGAGCTCTAGCAACTGATTATCTTGTCAGCCTTGTATACACAAGATGAAAGTCTCAAAGGTGATTCTGAAAGCACTCAGTGCACAGAAGCATCAACTTACAATAAAATCGTGAATGCTGCATTAGTTTGTGGCTGACAAAAGAGATATTCAAAACAAACCAAGTCATGCAAATAATTATAATATTTCAGTGATTTAATTGGGGAAGGCAGGTGTACTTAGATTTTTTTTTACCAGGATCTGTTGTTGTTTTTTTTGTTGTTGTTGTTGTTTGTTTTTATATCACAGAGGGGTTAAGTTCCAAAAAATGCATTTTCTAATATGGGTAATATAAAAGTACACTTTTTAAGCTGTTCTTGTCAACACAGTTTCAGGCCCTACATTTCAACAAGAATGCAAATATTTTAGCAGTATTTCTAAACAGGGTAGATCTTTTAGTTAAAGACCTTTTGTACTTTCTACAGTTTAAATACCTTTATATTGGCAAGAAGATCATATACACAATCTTTATATCATAAAAAAAAAAAATCACTAATTTGAAGAGAATAAATATAAGATTGGCTAGGTAAATGTTACTAATTCATTTCCTTCTAAAGAATCAGTAAAATTTTATTGAGAAAATTAATATAGATCTGTATTAAGGTTAGTCAACTACCAGCTCCAAAATCAAGAAACACATAGTTTATAGTGTATATGCAGCTTTCATTTCCTCACACATCTGTTCAGAAATGAAGCATGGGAAATAAATAAATAAATAAATAAATAAAAATTAAGCAATATGAAATATTAACATCTTGAGTTAATCTCAAATATGTTACTAGACAGTAGACAGTGATTACATACCTTGTTCAAGCTACAAAGCCGTTTACTAGGTCCCCCATTTCTCTGTAAATCCAAGTATGATTCCCAAACTGCAATTCTCTACCCACATCTATACATAGAAAGTACACAACTACTGAAAGACAAAATTTATAGAAAAAGTCAGTAGAAACAACTCTGCTCAATCTTGTAGAGAAAATTGTTTTTCCTGTATTATATTCTTTTATTTTTTTAGAAGGCAGACCATGCAAGGTGATGGATCCTTAGTCACTCTGTGTCAGCTTTGCCTCTAGCTAATACGTTTTGGGTTTTGCTAAAGAAATTGTGATAGTGAAGAACACCAAAAGAAGAGGAGAAGAGCAGTAGCAGCACAGGACTGAGACAGAAAAAGCAGACCAAACCACAGACTTGTATCATGGGCAAGGTTTCAATACTACTAAGATCTACAAGCATATAGAAGAGTTAGCAGACACACAAAAAAAGGGGGTACTAGCAGAACAAAGGTATCAGAGTCAAATCCATTCTGAGTGCTTCCTGGTTTCCTGCTGGAGAAGTAAACCCCGACAAGGTTTTGTTGCCCTTCCAAGCCATCAGACTTGCACCAGCTCAGATACCTCAAACATTTTAAAATATAGCACAGTACTGGCAAAATTTTATACCATCAAACTATTGTCATACTAACAAAAAGGCAACCTCTGTATTTTACACCAAACATAAGGCCACATTCTGACGAATGGGGGAGATATGGGAGTGCTGCCTCCGGGTCAGAGCATCTTAACAGAGAGAAAGCTTGAACAGCCCTTGTGTACTCTTGAAAGGAACGTGATGGGTGATGCAGCTCTTGCTGGCCTTGCTCTGATAGCCAATGTGGAGAAGTGATGAACCTGAATTTTGCCACCACCACTTCTTGGAGATCATCCATGTTAAAACTGATACTTGTTTTAAAAAGTCTTTGTCCTCAGGAATTGCAAAAACAAAAATGAAAAGCAAAGCAATCCAAAATAATCGTGAGGAAGGCTATTCAAACACTTTCCTACAGGTACCACAGCAACTGTAGTAATAAAAGATTAAGGTTTAGACAAGCTCATGGAAACAAAGTCTTAGTACAAAATTTCTTATTCGTTTCAGAATTACAAGCAAGTACATAAGGAGTCAGTACAACAAATTCACAGACACCACTCCATTCATTTTGGAAGTTTGTGGCCAGATACCATTTAAAGCAACAACAGTTCAAAATTACATTAGTTGCCAACACTTTCCAGAAGATGTTTGTGCAGTTGGCACCCAGGCATGCATCATCTTCTCTAAACATGGGACAAGAACCAGAGTGACCAGCAGAACTGTTTAGAGGCTGAGTCATAGAATCATAGAATATCCCGAGTTGGAAGGGACCATAAGGATCGTCAAGCCCAACTCCCAGCACCACACAGGTCAACCCAATAATTCAGACCATGTGACTAAGTGCACAGTCCAAATGCTTCTTAAACTCCGACAGGCTTGGAGCAGTGACTACTTCCCTGGGGAGACTGTTCCAGTGCGCGACAACCCTCTCAGTGAAGAACCTCTTCCTGATGTCTAGCCTGAACCTCTCCTGCAGCAGCTTGACACCATTCCCGCGGGTCCTATCACTGGTCACTAAAGACAACAGATCGGTGGATAATGTAAATTGGCTTAAGTGAAAGGGTCCACCAGCTTTGTGAGAGCTCAGGGCAAAGCTTCTGCAACAGACAAAGGAAGTGAGCCCTATTTCACAAGGCAGGTCATATAGATGGCCAATTCAGATGAAGTGCTCAAGACTACCATCTCCTCATTTACAAATGCTTCTCAGGCCTGAGAGTGTATTTCCTCTAGTCCTTTGTTTTGATATATATATATAATGAAATATTTATATATATGTAGCATCACCTAGTTTCCTTCACCTCAGACAAAACCAGCAGAAACGTATACAATATAGATACAGATATTCATGATATGTTTATGCAGACTGAGCATATGTGATAGTAGGTTCAAAAGGAGATTATGTTTCAAGAGCTCATGTCAGAGGTTAAAAACTGCCCCCATAACATAACATTGTTTTGCATATTTAGTTTTTCAAATAGAACTGCGTATTATTTCAGTGCTGGAAAGGATTTTTATGCTTTAACAAAACATTAAGATGAAGACAGGAACTGAAGATTACTGTCTGTTAGCCTAAAGATTTGTAAAATGTAGAAATAAAAATTTCACAAAAAAAGATTTTATTTTTTGCTTTGAATTATTAATAAATTAACAGGATTTATTGGTCAAAACAGATCCCTGCAAGTGTCTGGTGTCTTGTCTCATCCAATATTCACTAGTAAAAGAAGACTTTAAAAAGTTATATACTAGTTTTCTGGGATGGGAGAACAGCTGTTTGATGTTCTGGTTTATAAGAGAGGTCAGAGGAGAGTGTATTTGTTGTGGAATTAATTGTTCCAAATTAAGCACATACTGTTTTTCCAACTTACGGTAGGAATCTATGTGATTTAATAAATATGATAAATAGCTTGCGAGAATAACAAAGGATGATTCTGGGCCACCCCTGTAGCATGCAGACTGTCAGCAGAGTTTGAGTAAATATCATTTCAGCAAAGAAAGAAAGGATAGAATATGGCAGAAAGAAATTTGGAAATGTTAGCTTAGAAAGAGAATCAGCTAACAACCACTTTTCAAAAGCCTTTCTTCTAAAACAACAACCAAAGAAAGCATCCTTACCTCTTGAAAAGGAAAAAAAAAGAAAAACAATTGGTGGTCCAATAACAACACATCTAAATTTCTAATTTTTAAATTGGTAATGAAGAAGGTGTTTTGTCTGAATTTCCATTTCTTCCAGGGCCTAATTATGAAAGACAGAGGAAAAAAAAAAAAGTGCTATACACTCTCTTTCACATTTCATTACATTTATTCAGCTTTATTACTAATTCTTTGTTAATATAATTTTCACCCCGGGAACTACATTTTTTGTCTAGTTACCCTGATACATGAAACCCTTAAAGCAGGAAGTCCTTGATCACCACATCATATTTCTCATGGTATTTTAAAATGACACTCACCACATTGTTAGAAGTAGGTTCTATCAGCAGGCTGCTCTCTGGAGGTATTCTTTCTCTCTCCCTCAGGTGCCTTAAAGAAGTACTATCTAGCATGGTGGCCTAGAGAGACAGGGAACAGAAAGAGAATTGAAACGCTCATATAGGTGTGCAATCCATCCCTTCCCACCTCAAGTTCGGGTGTGATAC
>CM021707.1:9785081-9962293 GCA_011074415.1 Stictonetta naevosa
AAAGAAATGTGTTGAGGTCATCATACAAGAAGCTGAAGTGGTGCACACTTTCTAATTTCAACTTTTTGAGGAAGAAAGGGATCATAAAGAAAACTGTAGAATATCTGTATTTTGAGGTTGATGAGAATTTGTATTATATTTTCTCTTTAAAAATATATAACCTTTGAGGGATGCTGTGAAGGCATTTCAAGTCCACCTCTGGTAGTTCAGGATAACATATTGTCATCCCTAAACAAGAAATACTTCATCTCACTCAAGGACCTATTCCTTATGTTTAATTTGTTTTTTTGTTTATGTTTTCAAACAGGGAATGTGTATTGCATAATTCGGAGGTTCAACATCTGATAAAAAGCAAAATGCCCTCTGAGAAGGGAAATTTCCAGTTTGACATGCAAAATTATGTATATCCAGATATCATGAGATTGGACCTCCATCAAGTTATGGTTTCTAAAACCTAGATGTTATGGCCCAGAAGGAAAAAAATGCAGAATATAGTGGCTTAACGTATTAGTACAGTTCATGTCTCAGCCAATAATGACACATCACCGGGAAATCTGATGTTGAACAAGGCATGTATAAATGCCTACTGTCATATTTATTTGCAATCTGCATGCCACAAATTATATAACCTAAGCATAAACATTTGCACACCTTAATGTTGGAAAACCTAGTTATCTGAGCTCAATGAATAGCCTTAATTTTAGATGCTAGCAAATATGGTTTTATTACTTTAATTAGGAAAAAAATAATAAATCAAATAGTAAAATTCAGAAAGGGCAATATTCAGATGTGAACTCTGCTTTGGCGGCCCTGACCAAAACAACTGGTTTTGCTCTATGGAGGCAGTGTCTGTGTGCAGCTAAGCCTGGTGTTGACACCAAAAGAGGTTTTACTAAAAGTGGTAAAGCAGGAAGCGTTAAACTTTTGGGGTTCTTTCCCTACTCTTTCTCTCAGTTTTACACAAGCACAAAAATAAATAAATAAATAAATAAATAAATAATAACAATAATTTAAAAAATCTTTATTTTTAGTCATCCCCCAAAACAACAGAAGACCTCTATCAACTTTGACTTTGGTAGATTGGCTGGAGTAGGCTGATTTCCTGAAGCAGTCTTGGATCTACTGTTCAGTTTCAACCAAGTTGACAAAAAGGTGAAAAATTCAAAAATAATCAAGGTCCTGTGCATTCTTTGTTTGCACATATCCAGACAGGGAAGAGAAATCTTTTTACTGACTTGGGAACACCTTCAGGATGACCTCATACCTTAACAGATAGTAACGAATCTACAGTGATGAGTGACTGAAAATGTTCCAAAGAATAGAGAAAGCTAGAGGTGTGCCTTCTGGATATCAACATCAAGTAATCATAAGACAATTCCATGACAAACCAGACTTCAAGAGTTTCAGTGGAACTGTATATTTTAACATGTGTAAAAGCCACTTAAAATTAACACACCTCAAAGTATAGTGGGAAGGAGACAAGAAGTCATGTCACTGATTGAGTTACCACAGGGTATTTGACCATCCACAGTTGTATACTCAATAAAGGCTGTGAACCTCTAAGTTCCCAATATTATTCAGTTCCACCAGTATGCATCTGTGTTACATTGCTTGAACTATCCATGTTAGGATTCCCAGATGGATTCTCCTCATTTTCAGACTGTCAGTATGTACAATACAAAAGCATTTATTCTGTTTTCTAAATTATCCTCTCTTGCACACATATAATCAAACATATTTACACATACATAAAATCTCTGCTACTTTAGTCAGTGACAGAACTTACAGAAATCAGCACTGTCAATTACTAAGCAATAATAACATGCCCACAGATACAATAAGGAAAGTGCAACTCAATAAGTTTGATAATTCCAAAGAATTACCTGGTTTATGTATTCTATAAGAATTGAATGTTTTTACATTTACCTATTATTATAAGTACAGAAAAACGAGATTGATAATGTGTTATAAGCCAAATTTAAAGATACGCTGCTTGGACCTCTTACTGCTCAAAGAACACATCCTCTTTGTTCTCTCATTTTTAAATCAGTTAAATATTAACAAATTAACTTCCTATGCATGCTGCCTCTGAGTGAATTACTTTTCATTTTTAGAGTGGTTTTCCATCACTATGAACCTTTTCCTTTCCCTTATGCACCAGCAAACATACTGATACAATTTAAAGGTCATGTTCTTTTCAAACTGACAGGGCCCTCCAAAATTTTGACGAGAGTCCCTCCAAGAATCACACCATACAAACGGAAAAGAATTAAGTAAAGCATCACTTGATGTAGGCTCAATCATGTGAACTGATTAGAAAATGTAACCATGGAGAGAGGTGATTCAAAGTGTGACAGACAACCTTTCAAAGAAAGGAGATGTCATGTTGATAATAATAAGCAAGTACCTGACATTGAAGGAGGGGGCGAACACAGAGGGTCAATAAAGATATAATTGCCTTCAGCTACTGGAAAAAAAATAAAAAAATAAATAAAAATAAAATAAAATTTCTAACTTTTGTCTTTTCAAGCCCCAAGATAAAAATTTTAAATGAACAGAGCATTTCATCTTCGTAGTTCAAGTTGTTTTATCCAAAAATACTGAAAAATATATAAATAACACTTCACTGGCTTAGCTCATTCCTTCACAGAGTAAAAAAGGATACCTTAAAGTTCAAAGCCACATATATAAAATTTGTCTTAAAGGTTATATTGATACATATTGATCTGCATAACAAGTTATATCACCTTTAAGGAAATAGCGCTGTCTTTGGTTTGTAACACCCTCATCATTCACAGAAGTCATACAAACAGAAAGTAAATTTGACTATTTGAAAGATGTCACTTATCAGGAAGATGATTAGTTCTTTATCTATTTCAAAAAGCAAGTCTAAATATTTTCCAGAAACATATCATAATCCAGTTTATACTAAAAAGAACTTTCTGCAAAATAAAAGTGACACCATGTGTTATTAACAGCAGATGAATATGCAGCTCAAAAGAACACTCCACCCTCCAACCTATTTAATCAATACAGAGCTTAGCTAAACTGAAGAATGGTATCATACTACCGGACACATTTTAAAAGTAAAAAATATTAAACTTTTTTTTTAAAAAAAATATTTCTTTTATAGTCCTCCAGCTGCTATTCTTTCTTTACCCCACCAGTTGCTAAGATTTATGGTGCACAAAACAGTTCCAGCACACAATGAACTTTTATGGTAACAATTTGAAAACATTACATCTAAGTTCATTTTAATCATAAGACCTATCTTCTCTTGTCTATATTCAAATGTATATAACGTATATGGATAAATGTAACCTTAACTGATTTAGATACTATATTCTTATGATTGCAAAAATGTCAGTGAACTCATTTAGTGTTTTAGCCAACCATGGAATGAAGATTAGAGTTACTAAAAAGTAGGTATGGAGCTTTCTTCCGGTAGCTCAAATCCAGCCCAAATTTGCATCAGGTAAGATATCTTAAATAGTTCAGGCAGAATAAATCAGAGGTACATCTTAAGTTCTCACTGGACAAATGCCCATTTCATCAAGAAAGTAATAAACCATGGCACCCATGACAAACTTCAATGCTATTTGCTTGACACAGTGCCAGTTCAAGGATTGTCCATGTGTTTCAGATCAAAAGCTACAGGACACAACCAAGGTGGCACCCCAATCATACAATCTACTGCCTGTCCAATCTACTGCAATCCAGGTCTTTTGCAGATACTCGTTGGTCTGCTGGCTAATGAGGCCAGACAGTACCGTCCACTCCAGACATATTCTTTTTAGGGTATCACCTCTCCAAGAGACATTCCATGAGGACATATCCTTAAATGTGCCATCAAAGGGAATTATAATGATAGAATTTATTAACATTTTTTATGAGGCAAAAGTCATACATGTAAGGAAACACAAAATAAAATAGGATTAAACAGCAACCAAGTTTCTGAAATGATGTAGTAGATGACGTTTTCGCTATTGGGAAGATTTTTTTTACACAGAAAGATAAAAGCCGAACTTAAGACTTGCAGATACCCCCGACTAGAGATCTTAACCAGACCTCCTTTTCTCAGCAATTGACAGCCTCCCCACATAGAGAGAGTGTGTGTGTGCATCTGCATTCACACAGATATGAGAAGACTGCCTTTCCTTTTTTGTTTTATTTTCATACCTCTTAACACAACCTTTCTAAAAGGGAAGCCTGAGAGTGAAATCATTTGAATTCACAAGTGAGTACCACAGTACACCAATGTAAATTAACATCTCTGTCGAGGAGTCAACAACATCCTTCCCATGTAGTTCTCAAATCGCATGATGAGTAGAGCTCCAAAGATACTCATACATATTTAATGTAACACATGCTCTGAAAACAAGCATCCAGTTGGTTATTAGTCTTCCAGTGGCCATCTCCCTGCTTAAATAAAGATATTATAGCCACAGCCTTCAGCAGTCATCTCTCCACTACAGGCGGTTTGAGACAATGTTGGAAAGAAAAGAGATGAAAAGGAGCAAGAAAGACAGGGAACTTGTAACACGGGCAAATGAAAACTAGCAGAAATCATATAAACAAACGTTCTCCAGTAGTGTCAGAAGCATAATGAATGAATGATGCAACAGCTAATTGGTCAGGCACATCTCTGTGGTAATCACAGGCTGTGTCTACAAAATGATTACAGTCCAGAACAGAGTCATAGAAGGGTTTGGACTGGAAGTGAACTTTAAAGATCATATAGTCTGACAGACTTGCCATGGGCAGAGGTACCTTTGACTAGATCAAGTTGTTCAAAGCACCATCCCATCTGAATTTGAACACTTCCGATGTTGTGAGGTTCTGTTTGACCTCTCTTATTTATCCCCTCTTGTTGTTATTAACATGGTTCACAAACCAGTTTTGATAGCCTGAGTCCATGTTACGTGTGGAGAAAGCAAAACCAGAAGCTCTGCTGCAGATACTTGCATAGTGGGGACTTTTAGTTTTAGTGACCATAACAAATGTAGTCTAAAGTAAAAATCCCCATATGTACTCACTGTAGCTATAAGGCCTCAGAATGAATCAGTTTGATCAGCTGATCTGTTTTTAAGATGTACAACTTCTTGCCAGTGTAGAGTGCATTCGAAAAAATACTTCTGGATTTTCTTGCTGTAGCATATGCTCTATGACAATGCCATTTGGAACATGAGACACTATTTTAAAACTACACATTACATTAGAATTATCTCCTTATATAAGGTTAAATTCTGATGCAAATGGAAGGGGACGAAGTCATGCCATCACTGCCTGATGTTCCTTGCTAAGGGAGAATGGGAAGGGTATAATGCCAAAAGGAGGCCAAGCATTTTAGGGAGAAAACATAAAAGTAAAACCCAGGGGCTGCAAAATCCACATATACTAAACCCATGACTCAAATTAGTATAATTGAAAACCATTAAGCTCAGCTCTGTTCAAGTAAAAATTAACTTTATTAAGACTATCATTATAAACTATTGCTTCATCAGGAAAATACATCATGGTTATATTTTATAATTTTTATCCTCTTCAATGTAGCTGCTAGAAGGCAGTTACATTGAGAACTGGATCTTTCCTAAGTTGTTAACAAGATACATTCCTTTTGGTTCATGGCTAGTATTATGAGAGTTTCTGTCTTATGTCACTATTTCTGACATATGCTGGAGGTAGAATATCTTGGCTCAAACAATATTGGACCATCATTTTATGAGATGAGAATTTCTAGACCACAGAAGCAGTTAGATTTACTACTGACAATACAGAGGTAATGATGACCTACCCTTATACAGCCCAGAGTATTACATACTGTAAACTCAATTAGCAATTCTTTTATCTTCACCCAAAATAGATACATTGAAAATTGTAGATTGAGAGCTTTACTCATATAGCTCTGACCACAAGGATAAATATTGCCTTACTTTAGCAGAATAATTTCTAGCCCTCTCCTTTTTCATTCAGTTTGAGTTGTTTGATTCTAAGACTCCATATCACTCATAGGCAGATCACTCATTTATGAATACAATGCAGGAAAATGTGCATTTGTTAGAGATGAAAGGCATAAAAGTTGCCCATAATTTTGCTACAAATAAACTTTTCCTTTGGTTTATGCTACATCATACACTTCCATTTGAATAGTTTTGATAAAGAACTGTAACTCCTTTTCTTTCACTATACACAGTGTGGATACATTAGATAAACACTTTTATATGTACCCGTCAAGGAGAAATATTCCATACAACGAAGCAGACCTTGTGAAATAACATTTCACTTATCTGTTATGTCTTTCTGAACCTTTCCTAAGAACTATGTCTCTGAGCCCAGCCTACAGCCACATACAGTCTCACTCCAACAAATTTCTAATTTTAAAGACCAGCAAACAAATATAAATATATGAGTAAGGAAGGCTTCAACACTAACATGAACATTATTTTACTTCTTTTACTTCCTTTTGTTACACTTAAAAGAGTTGTTTTTCGTAACAGGCAATTTACAAGCATACATGGGCTTTGAAGAGGTCTTCAAAATACTTTGGAGAAATGTATCATATCATCTAAGCCAAAAATCAGGTTTGTTTACTTTTTTGGGGGGGGGTTGTGTTTTTTGCATTTTTACTGGACAGGTCTTCACTGATACACTCATATAAAATAACACACAATAACACACATGGCTATACTCTAGCTACAACTACATAGCCAATATGAGAATAGAGGGAGCAGTGAAATTTGAAAGTATGGCTAGTGATGGATAAAAGATTTGAGTAAACACAATATGAAAAAAAAAAAAAAAAAAAAAAAACTTATAAGTACCTACTTTCAAACTTACCTGGATGCTTGCTCATTGCAATTGGACATGAGGAAAGTAAAAAATAAAAATAAAAATAAAAATAAAAATAAATGTTCAATTTTCACACCTCTGTCCACACTTGTCAATCACTTTTCAGCAGCATTTCAAAACAGTAGTTATAACCTCTGCTAACAGAAAAGCACAGCCCATTTTGGTGAAATAAAGTTGACATTTAATTTACTCCTGTAAATTTAAGCTGTTCATTCATTGTTCTTTTATGATGGCAGTTAAGGTTTCTTTAATGTTCTTGTGCGAAACAATAAATACAGTGTAGTTAAATTTTAGATACGAAAACATTATGCTTTGTCTTGACAGCACAACAGTTAGGCATAAAGTTATAATGTTCAAGTAATCTCTTCTGAGACTCTCTCTGTCATAAGATATAGTCTTTCAAAGGATATATGTATCTGTCATTTGATTTTTCCTGAAATCAGAAATAGATGCATATCCTGATTCTTCATGTACAGATCTGGATTTCTCTCTCTTTCAGCCTCCCTCTCCATGCTATAAATAGATCTATCTGATGAAACAGAAAGTTATTATTTCAGCCTAGGTGAAAACTGCTGCTAACCGCTGATTTATTTAGTTTTAAATAAAAGCGTCAGTCCAGTAAAATGTTATCAAGAAAACAAAACACACCACTTATAGTTTAATTACTTCTTTTGGTCTTTCTAACATTGATGATATTTTAAGTAGTGAACTAGGAGTTATTTCTCCAATAATGAAGAAACAGATGCATCCATCACACTTCATGTACATGAAGTAAATCAAACTCAGTTCCAAAACCTCATATGCATATACATCTATTTTTTCATGAGAAAAGAGGCAAAGTATCCATTGTTCCTTGTTTAGCCCAAGAGATTAAAACCTTCACATTCCATAATCAATCCAGTTAATCTCTCCCATTTTCTACATTCTTAAACATTAACTGTCTAATATCTCTACATTTGCCAGATTTGTCTTGAAACAAAGTTGTGTATTAAACAAAGAACTTGTATGATGAGAATATACTCGGTGATGTGGAAGCCACAAAGAAAACCCTAGCTGGTTTAGTAAATACTAAGATGTAATATTAAATTTCAACCTTTCATCAAACATACGCACGAATCACACTTAGGTCTCTTTTCAGCTTGGTACTTCTCTTATTTTTGTTGTTATTGGGTTATCAAAAGTCTGTCATACAATCCAGAATATCAGGGGTTTTTTAACCACAGAAAATGAACCACAGAAGTTCCCATACAGACAGAACACTATACTGAATTGATCTGCAAAGAAGCAGCCACCCTCAGCAACTACTGCACAAGTACAGATTAATTTTATAGTGCATTATTAGGACAGATACCTCAGCACGTTCATGATGGCCGCTATTACTCCTGCCTCTTATGTTTTAAAAGCTATTGTACTTACACCATATCTTATTGAAACATCTGCACTTTCAAGCAAAAGGATCAAGGGATATTCTCAATCATCATTGCCCAACAAGGTGTCAAAATCATGGTCAGCATTCAAAGGTGAAATACCTGATGAAATAGATCACAAAATACTATTAGCTGCTGTACAGTGGACAGAATTTCTTAGCTTAAGTATTGTCCACTGCCTTTCTCCTCTATAATCAGTAGTCTGGAAAGGTACCACTGCAAAAGGAAAGTTTTCCTCAAATGACCAACAGTGCATCTCTATTTTAAGCATTAATGTTTAAAGAGAGCTCTGACCTCTGCAATGGCAGAATTACACTTGAATAAAGTCACAAAAAGCAAGCACAAGATGATGAACATGTGATATGTCAAAGGGACTTGATCTATCCAACCTTAAGGGAAAAAGTGTCTGGGTACTCTAAACTTTTCTATAAAAACAGAACAAAACAAAAGACTCTGAAGGTATTTCTCTTATTGCTCTAATGCTTTCAATTATTAGAGATCTTTGGGATGTAGAGTCCATAGGGCTCACCAGGCAGGTGCAGGAGCCTCTATATGCTTCCAGAGACCAGCATATAGATCGTGCTTACAAATGGGAAATGCGCTGGTATGTTGTCTGATAAAGTGGGCTGTTGAGCAAGACTTTTAGAGCTAAGGACAGCCACAACAAAGCTTAGCAGAACCTAGGCTTCTGTCAGCATCCCTTGACCTTTAACACTTCCAGCCAAAACCTTTATCCCACAGTAGCCTAACACTAGCAAATGACAGCAATCGGTACTTAAAGCACTACTCTGCCTTTAGAAACCAGATTTGCATCTGAAATCTAAACCAAACTCCTAATGATCCAGATAGTCTGCAAGGGGAAGAGCTGAAACACACATGAACATTTTATATATGGAAATCAATGGGTTAGTTAGTTAACAGAGGTTAGGTATAGTCTTCAGGGTTCCTCTAAATTCACTTCCAACATCCAGAGTATACTACGCCATAATTTCCTCCCTCTGTTTAACCAAGACTCCCCTAAAAGATATTATTATTGCTAGTTCAAGATTTATTAAACATTTTTGTTGCCACTAAAATATTACGTAGTAAGAGATACTGAACAACAACAACAAAAAAAAACTTTATTTACTTTATTTTCATTTAGTGCCAGAGGAACTTGGAGCCTAAAGAGTAATTATTTATGGTTTAGTATAAATTGAAAGAAATAGTTAAAAAAAAAAAAAAAAAAAGTATTTCAACAATAGAAGAAATCCTCTCTATTTCATCATAAATGTTCAACATACTAATAGAGGTAGTATATCTCTCCCTGAAATTTTCCTGGTCTGATAGAGGAATATTAGGACAGCAAGGGGGTGGGGTTTTTTATTTTAAACCAATTTCAGCTAGTTTCAAGAAACAACTACAACTAGAAAGGGAATCCTCTCTGCTCAGCATTTAAAGAGCAGGCCAAAAGGAAAGAAGAAACTTGAACGGAAGAGAAGATGGCAGTCCTGCATCTCTACTCAACTTGTATTTCTTTTCCACTATTCAATGCCATCTGAAAAATTTACATAGAAAACACACTCTGGGCCCTCAGACCCAGACTGTTCATTAACATTTTAATTTTAGTGATCACCATTTCCAGGATAGAATGCAAAGACACAAAATATAAACTTTCTCATTTTGCAAAACAGTGTAAATCATACATATTAACCCTTATACTGCAAAATATGGCTGCTAGAATTGCATAGAAGTAGTTATGCAATTCAGACATATTGCTTGAGCAATATCTTTTCCTTCTTTTAGCTGCTAAATCTCAATCTGAAAATGCAGTGATTTCAATTAAAGCAGAATATAAAGCATATAAAACATAGGCTAATGTCTGAATTTGACATACAATGTGTGCCTTGAGGCACTGTATCATAATTCAATGTTGCTTTCTTTGTCTAAATGTGTACTTACTAACAATAAAGGCTCTACTTTGTTATATAGGTAGAATCCTCAGCTCTCATCTTTCCTCTCCCCCTTTGATTTGATCTTTTCTACCTTTAAGTTGGCATATTGTAATATTTTTTTTCCAAAGTTTATGCAGACTAACTTAATTTCATAATGAACTCTAGTCCTTACAACTACAACAGCTCTGAGCAACTTGAGATGTTGATCATGTCTACATCCATGTTTGTACAATACCTATTGTAATGGGGAATTGTCAAAGTCCAGGGAGTCTGGGCAATATTGTAACATAAATATTAAATAATAATAAAGTTCTGTCAAGTCAGTGATCTGTGAACTAGAGAACTTTCACATGATAGTATATTATGGCTCAAAGGCAGCCCTTAGCACCCATCATATAAAATCCCTATGGTCTAAAAAGTACTTAAACAATGATTTACACAAAAGCCATAAAATTAATGGGAATTAAATATATTCAAAATTAGTACATATACCAAAATTTACATTTATGCTACAGATAAGAGACTTCAAGAGCTCATTTTTTTCCTTTGTTCATTCAATAATTTCAGTGCCAAACTCTAAAAAATGTTCATAGATAAATACATATACTAGTATAATCCTAACTAACCAAGTGTTATTGAAACACTGAAATAGATTTTGATAAAATTGGAAAATATAGTCCAGGTTGACAGACAAGTATAAGACTTAAAAATTAGTCTAAACTGGTAAAATAGTTTCAAAAAAGTTTCTCAAGATAAGACTTGAATTGATTTTCCATTTCATCCATTCCTAGCTAATAATTTCACCATTTTCATCCATAAGCACCGCTCAGTGTACTGGCATTAATGTCTATTTAGATGCAAGTTGAACTGACTTACCTGGAAAATTGAATTTGCTCAGAGAGGGGACAAAAGATATGGGTGAGAAGAAAAAGGAAAATGAAGAATTAAAAATAGAAAATACCCATTTGGGTATTTCATCAAGAAACAGGGAAAAAAAAAAAAAAAAAAAAAAAACACATAAGCACATTGCAAAGTACCAAAAAGTAAACCAAAAGCATAACACACATCAGTATTTTACAAAATTTACAAAATCAGTAATTTTACAAAAGAAAGTTGAATCAAATACACTGAATACCGAGTATTTGAAAGAGAGAAAGAAATCTGAATCCTTTAGATGTATTAACTGGAGAGGAAGGGAACCAATGGTTTATCTGAAACATGCCCTGAATTATGCTCTAAAAAAACAGTGGATGCTAAAAGTCATATTTCATAAGAAACAGCTTCTCTATACTTTGTATGTTTCTCCTATATCATTAGATATCTTTTACTTTTTCCTTATTGGTGGGAAAGAAAAAAAAAAAAAAGTTACTTCTGCTGACATTAAAAGCTTGATTTTACAAACTATTTAATGCACTCTAAGGATACTGTTAAAAGACATTGGCATGTTGATATGAGCCGTACAAAGGTCAGTGATTTGGAGGCTCTTTCAGACAATTTGCCAGGATTTTGGCATTTTGTAAGCACACATAGGACAGCTCTCCAGCAAGCTGACCTTGACAGTGAATTGGATAAATAAACCTTCAATTTACCCCCTCCAGCTCAATGCTAGCCCAGCTGATCCCTCTGGAGCCTTCACCTGTCCATATCGTTCAACTGACTGCAACTTTCAACTGACGAACATCCACAGCTTTACAGGTTCGGTGACAAACACCATCTAACAGATAAGGCTTCTGAAAAGTCAAAGTCAATAGTGTTTCCATTGAAAATTTAATGCTGCTTCCATCTTTACCCATCATTCTTCCTACTGTTGCATGTATCCCAGGAGGCACTTCAAGCAAAAGCACTACTCCATAACAGGTAATGACGTGGCATTTAATGATACTGTCCAAAGTGATCCAAGCCCATGGAAAGTAATGTGCACTCATGTACCAGATAAGCACGGCTGAATGTACTAGAACAGCAGTATCTTTCACTGCACTGTCACTAGATACAATGTGACATATGCTCTGCCATTGTACCTGGCTTTTCCTTTTACTTCACCATCAGAGGAAAAGAGCATTTTCAGATACAGAGCACCAAAGTGTTAAGGGAATTCAGTAAAAGGTAGGATGGCAACATATCCGTAATTAAGTATTCACAGCCTCTTTAATACTTCAGTGCTCTTGGATTTGCTACTAAAATCTGTGAATTATACCTCATTGAAAAACGTCCTTAATCGACTCTGACGTGTTTTATTGGAGGCAGAAAAAATATTTCAGTATGATAGATAAGGTTAAAAATGTTACTACTCTGATCATTTACTCTAGTGCCTTGCAAAAAACTCCAAAGCCAAAAACCATTTACATCATTCATCTGATGCAATGGAGAAAAGAAAGCATTATCTGACAGCCCATTTTAGCTGATGGGACAAAGTGCACATTTTTAATTTTCTGACAAACGTATGTTGTTTAAGTAGATAAGACAAAAACAACTGTAACATTTCTACTGCATGCCAAAAGAATCTGAAATTTGAGTTAAACAGCAAAGTA
Source organism: Stictonetta naevosa (assembly GCA_011074415.1). Taxonomy (NCBI): domain Eukaryota; kingdom Metazoa; phylum Chordata; class Aves; order Anseriformes; family Anatidae; genus Stictonetta; species Stictonetta naevosa. The sequence continues at coordinate 9,797,820 of CM021707.1, forward strand.
CCTTGAGGCCATGCAGAACATAGCATGACAAACAAAAATCATCTTTATGGTTTCAAACCAAATAATACATTACGTATTTTCTATTCTAATAGCAGTGCAGAGTTTTCAGGCAGCCCCAGAACATTGCAGCAAAGCTCTGTGTGACATCTCTATGCATGCGTGAGAATACTTCTCTCACTGCAGCATTACCTGGGAAATAGTGTAATAAAAACTGCTGAAATATTTTTAACTAAACATTTTAACTGAGTTTTTCTTGTGTTATTTTTTATATTCTCCAGATAAACATGGCTTCTACTTATACTATTCACCACAAAATGGATGAGCAGGAATCTCATACATGTTCAACTTCTATTACTAGTTTTATTGGAGAGATTCCATGACTATGTGGTGAGGTTAGAAAGGAAAGAAATGGTTGAAACTCATCTACAGCATCTTCTATGTGGAAAGTCATGACACCAGCAGGGAAAAAAATGGTTATATCATATTCCTTAGGACATAGAGTTTATATTATATTCCTTAGGATATAAAGGGTTATGTTTTCAAATACATAACTTACACATTATTACCTATATGGACATGACACAGACAGAAAGAGAGAAAGAGAGAGAGAGAGATTTAGTATGCTTTACAAGTCCCTATTTTGCTCTTTCACCAGAAAAGATGCCTATTCTATTTGGCCATACCAATAAAAGGAAATAATTAATAGTAATTTTATTTACTACATTAATTCACAAGATGTCCAATTCAACACAAATTAGGAACAAACAACATTTACTGTAAAAATAAAGTAGTTCAATTTAAGTTCATTTTACTGTTCACACTCCCAGAGGTAAACACACATTTAACGAACTGGCTCAATTACCTTAGGCTTTGTGGTAAGTCTCTACAACACACCTAAATTACTAGGACATCTATGAACTGCACTGGTATCCATTAGAAACTGAGCTGAGAACTTACAAATAGCTGGCTAAGACCCTAATTCTACAGTACGAACAAGGTTCTAAATTACGACCAGATGTTGGATTTCAGTTTTAGGGACAGAGAAAGATCAATCTTCCAAGTCTACTTCTGCCTGCAGACAATATGACCCATCTAATGAGGCTGCTGAATGCTTTATGAGAAATTCTATCCACTAGTTACTATACTCTGGCACCAAAATTGAAATATTCATTCTAAATCTTGTCATTAGGACTGTGTTGCACTCCTGTCAAATTTGCAGTGCCAATTCTTATATTCCATTGTGATCGAGTGTTTCTCTAGAACCAGACAGGTTCCTCTTACACAGCCTGTAACATTCCAAAGGTCCTCTCACACAGCCTGTAACAGCACGAGCTCATTAAGTTCCCATTTCCCATACACACTGTTTGGGAAGGAGACACTGGGAAAACAGCTTTCAATAACTCAGTCACATACATGTTACCTGCTGCTGCCATTAGCTACCTATCTCTTTGTATATATGTTTTAATCACAATCATAAAACTGCTACCAAATAGAACATTCCTTTCTCCAAGAAACAGGAAAGGGGGATAAAGAAAAGGAGAACAAAGAACTCACTGCATTTTTCAAAAATTTGAACAAAAATTATGGCCATGTACTCAGTAGAATGTAAAAAATAAAAATAAAAAAAATCCAACATGGAAAAACATACAGCACACAAGATCTGTTGGTTAGTCACACTAGGGACTGTCAGCCACAAAATCATGCCTCTGTTACGCTGTAATGCATTACCATATACATAACCATGACCTAGGTAAGCGTGAACAAGGCAATCTTCTGAAAGCTATTCCTGTAAGAGCGTATGTGAATTTGAGGAATTACACAAAGCCTTCATACTTTAACATTTTTATAATGTCTTTACCTTAGAGAGCTCATTGTCACACTCTAGAATAAACTCTTTCCTTATCTGCTGCATAGCCATTTTTCAGTTCTAGGACTTCTGGCCATGGGAAGATGTCAGGGACTACAACTAACCCATGCATCCTCCTAACTGTGGAGAACAGGCAGAGAAAGAGGGTCATTTCTTTACTTCTCCTTCTCTGAGAAGATCAAGAGAGTTAAAAGATAGTACTTAATATGAAATTTGACTTTTGTCCTGCAATAAAAAGAAAACAGATAAAGAACTCAAAGGCTAGAAGTCAAAACTTACATTCTGGAAGCAAGTAACAAATCCTGCTCAAACAGAATAGCGTCAGAATTTACCTCAGAAGATTTTATTTAAAACTGTTATATTCTTGATGATTGAATCTTTACATATGCAATTTCTCACCACAGAAATTAACATATACCATCTCAGCCCACATATCACAGCCACACCTGTATACGTTCCCTCTTTATATGTCTCAGGTTTTTGAATCCTGCTTCCATTGCCTTTGATATTATTTACTATATTGTTTTTGCTGCATAGTAATAGTTTTTGTTTTCTACACTGTAGGGCTCAGGAGGAAGAAAAGGAGAGAAAAAAAAAAAAATGTATTTTCCTTGTTATTAACATCCAGGATGCTTTTCTTTTTTATTTTAAAGTAAGAGGTTTTATTTCCCAGGCAGCATGTATGCTTTGCTCTATGAAGTGAGAGGTGCAATTGCTGCCCTGGCTGTGTGTGTGATTGCGGCCTTAGAAGTTAAGGATAAAATATATAAATAAAAACTTGCATTTTGCATTGCAGAAAAATCACTGCATTACTTAGGTAATTGCTTGACTTGAGTCAGACTGATGGCAGGGTTCTGGACCCTCTAAATCCATTCCTTTTGCTTTATTTATTAGTCTCACTTATTAAAAGAATGTCTTGGTTTATATGATGGGTAACATTCAATCAAAAGTTAAATCACTTATATTTGCAACCTAAGTCAGTGGTTGACCAAAAAAAATGTGCTATTTATTCACAGAGATGATCTAAATGACATGAAAACCACAAGCTCACAAGCAGAAGCTTCCAGATTTCAAACTTTTTAAAAATTTTCATTAAAGTTTTAATTCTGGTACCCCAGAATACACAGACTGTTTAAGAAATTTCTATATGCAAACCTTTAACGTTCTCATATATTTTTCCATTATTTTCATCCTCAATGTGCAACATATTTTGCTCACTCCTTTATCTGCATAGTACTTGGTACAGAGTGAGGTGCATTACTGTAAGCCATTAGAGATATTCTTAGTTTTTATTTCTAGCCTATTAGTTTTTATTCTGCTACTGTTTTGGTTGCCTTCAGCAGTGTATTGTTTTGGTGTACAACTTCTGTATTTGCTTGAGGCCACAACAGTATCCGCGTTCTCTGTCATTCCGTTTTCATAGAATCATTGATTTCATAGAATCATGATTTTGTTTCAGACAGTCTTTGAACTCACTTGAAAAATTGTGGTCTGTTGCCACCAAGAATTGAGAATGTAAACCTATATGTTGTGAAAAACATGGCCCAGTCTAAGCCAATAAACTAAGTGCTTTTTGTGGAAAGTCTAAAAGGAAATGGAAGCCTGTGTTAACAGTACCATGAGATCTAGTACTAAACAGTGGCATGATTTATCAAGGTAACACTTTCCCTTCATTCTTTTAGGACTTGTAAGTCAGACTTGTCAGGAGACTATTCTCAAATCTCTTCCATAACTCCTCTGCTTTGTTATTAAAGTGTTCAGTATTAATCACACTCTCGATATCAATTCCATTCACTGTCTCTCCAAAACTCTCCAAAAACTCTCAAAATTTTTACTTTAAAATTTCACAGAATCAATATTGTTCTCTATCAAAATTAAATTTTCCTGAAATGCTCATTTCTACTTGCATCAAGCAGAACTCCTTTCTAGTCTGCTGCTAGACACTAACCCAGACACATTTCCTCAGTTCCCCTATCTCTTCAGGAGAGCTGCCTGTTCTCCTTTTGCTTCTCTTACTGTCATTTCATACTTGACTGCCTTCTCTGTATCATATAATATACTATATATTCTTCTGCTATATTTCATTTTGCTTCCTCTACATTTTAAGATAATCACAAAGGAGCATCAGCTGCTCACTGTCCACTAAGCCTGTTTTGTACCCTGAAATTATGTGCACATTGTCCATAATCCTTGCACATGCCTGAAATTCTTATGAGTGACTAGCAGTGTACATTGTCACCTGTCAATGAAGCCAATGTTGTAAAAGACATGCACAAAACTATTTCAATTACCTTAGCAGACAAAGGACTCCTCTATCCTCTTCAAAATACCTTTATTGTGCAGCTCATTGTCCTTACCAGCATATTGCAAATTTCTGAGAGCACTGCCTTTGAACTTCAATTACCTAACTTCATCTCACAATAAAAGTAGTAGTGGTTGAGCTTCTGGTTTGCATCATTAGTATAATAAAAAATGCATTGTTCAACCAAAATGCTGCAACCAAATTTTCAAACATGGTAGCATAAATTTAAGGCCCTTAATCCATAACTAGATGCATAATTTAAGGTAACTAGATTTTAAGGACATGTAATATTAAAAAAGCAGGTGCAAAATTTATGTGAACAACAAACCTATGAAAATACTGATACTACTGAAGAATAAAGCAGTGTTTCCCTTCCTGAGCGTGACCCTGTCCATCTGAAATGCAAATACAAAACATCTAATCCTCTTGTACTGTGACACACTATATAAACATATACACACATGCACGCACAAATGTAAAATATCAAGTATTTTAAAAAGCATATAGAATGAACCAGTAAAATCACTCTTCACTTCCTTCACCAAGTTCAGCTGGATACTATCCTTCCTTATTATTCAGAATTAATCTCATATATAAATATAAATATTTATTTAATTAGCACGCTCATATAAAATATTTATATTTCCTAGCCTATAGCTCTAACTTCATCCCAGCCTTTCCTGGCTAAAAAGGAAAACATTAAATTTAGCAAACTCCTACAGAACTGCAGAACCAATTCTGGCCACCAGATCCCTAGCAAGTATTCCAGGACAGCCAGATCTGTACAAATGTCCATTTTGTGGAAGAAATAAGAACTTGTCTTCTGATTAACCTTTAACAAGACATGGCTGAATGTTTTGGGTCATGGGGTTGTGGGTGAAAAATGCTTCCTTTGCCTATATAAACCTATAAAGATTTATATCCTGTTTTTTAGAAGTGCCTGCAACATCACTACTGAAGAGGTTGGGAATATTGCTTGTATGATGCAGAATTTTTGCATGGGGTTTGTATCACAGTTATGAACCTGAAAATGCAAATATGATTCAGAAAAAAAAAAAGTGTATTTTTATAAAAAATACATTAGGTAAAATCAATAGTAATTATTACATCCAATATATTTTATGTTTAAATTAAAGACAATTTTAATTTGTGTCATTTACTGCTAACTTTCTCCTCAGTGACAGCACCCAAATTTCTATTCAAAATTGCAAACAGTCTCTGAGTTATCACAGAATGCTTTTTATTTTAATGCTACAATAACACAGATAATAGTTATCTTAGCTGAAAGATGAAGAGATTACTGAAATTCTGAACCTTAGATGGAAACAAATTTCTTGTTTGAAACTGTGTTAGACTCACTCCACAGAAAGAATGATTATAATCTGCAAGGGAAAAAAAAAAAAAAAAAAAAAAAATAAAAGGTAGAGCCCTCAAGAAGCAAGCCTTTCATAACTTCACCATTTTTCACAGGCAAGTATAATTATAGTTTTGCATAACCATCTAATGAGAGGCAGTCCTTTCTTGCAGTGTTAATAAAGGACCTTGCATAACATGTTAACAAAGCAATGGCGCTCTGTGTAGGTAATGTCGTTGTGTAATTAGCATGCTCATAAAATGACTTAAGATTACAGTTTATCTGAATCTAATAACTGCCTATCAGCAGCTTTATCACTCTGTCTTTTTCAACATATCTTTCCTCATGAATGGGTTAAGAATCCACCTGCTCAGAACAGTCAGAGAGGGAATAATGCCACTAACAGAAGCAAAACAAAAATAGAGTTTGAGAGCAATTAAATGAATAAGCATTTGAACTTAGTTTAAAAAAAGCTTCTTCACATACCTGGATGTTTATTTTGGGTATTATAAATATCAGTCTTTGCTACTAATTTCCACATTCTGTATGGCACAATATTGAAAAATAAAAAAAAAATAAAAAAATAAAAAAGAAGAAATGTTACTAGAAATTATACTTGCCATTTAATAAACAATATTGAAGTGGAGCTCACTTAAGAATTAAGCATTTCTCTAAGCCACGTAAAGGACTTTTTTCAGCAAAAACTACCTTCAGCTGGAATATTCATATTCAGTATTTACCAGAAGCTGGTGTCAAGCACCTGTTCTCCTGTACCTGGAGATGGGCATGCAGAAGCAGAAGACGACCTGATAGTACTGCCAGACCGAACTTACTTTGCTAGCTCCTAGTTCTGCAATGGAGGCCTCAGAAAGCCGTAATAAATAAATAACCAGATGAAGTGCAAGAATTTGTTCTGGAAAAATGTAATGTTGATCCACATATCCCTTTACATAGATAGCCCTTCATATCACTTTATTAGATTCAAGAAAGCAAGCCAAGTGAATGACAAAGTAGACGAAAGATAGTGGTGAAGTTTGGGTTTGGCATATGCTTTGCAGTGTGTACAATTCAAAGCTGACGGAGTGATATGTCAAAGTCTGAGGGATCAGAAATGTTCAAAGCCCCAAGTTAGTAGAACAGTGAGGACCTTTAGTAAGACAGAAATTGAGCACAGACCACTATATATTTCCCAGCTTAAAATCATTACAAAAGAATAAGAAATTACATATAAGCCTTTTCTTTTTCTAAAAAAAATAAAAAATAAATAAAAAATGTTTCTCCTTGGAGTAGTAACTGTAAAACAAATTAAGACATTTCCAAGTATTTGCTAACCTACTTACAGGCATCATTGCTCCCTTGGGTCGTTGTAGCCTTACACCTTCCTTAACGGACTAGCTGAATAGGTAAATGGGTTATATCAGGCCAGGAAATCAATGTGTATACTGTGTTCTCAGCCACAGATGAGCTTGTCGAAGCCATTTTATTATAGCTCTAGGAGCTATATTGATCTGACTGTTAACTACTCTGAGGTGGCTAGCAATCCGATGAAGATGCGTGCTGCCATCCATCCAAATGCTTTCTCCCCTCAATAGTTCTAACAGAGTTAAGTGTTTGCAGATTGAATTATTTTAATGTTTGCTTAATCAGAACTGACTATGCTGGTCCCTAAATTCTATTAATTACTAAAGGAATCACACTGATGCTGTAACATGGCATTAGGATGGAAAGGGCCTTATTTTAGTATGATAAAAAGGATTAAGGGCTGTGGGCAGCATGAGAAGCCAAGTAGTATTTCATTAAAAATATATATATATATTTTATTTCATATTCTCCAAACAGAAAGAGTTCAGATTTCTCTCTCTCTCTCTTTTTTTTTTTTTTTTTCTCCCTGAAATGGGGTTATGGTCAGTCAGAATTTCCCTTCAGTGAATTGATAAGCAAAGCAATTTAACAATATACTTGATAATGAGGATGAACAAAGTTAAAATGTCACTCAAGTTTATTTCTGCAAGTACACTAAGATTTGTTCAATAGAACGAAATGCATCTGTTCTCTTTTTTATTTCTATTTCGTCCAAAGGTTTGTATAGTTGAGTTTTAATAAAGTTAGAGATACTTTCATCATTACTTTTTAACATGAAAAAAAAGTTTCCCAAATTTTTTGTACACAACAATAATGACTTACAAGTAAAACAGGAATTATTTGATGCTAATATAACCAGAAGATAAAGATTTGCAACAGTGTTATCTAAGTGTAAGTTAGTGTAAATGTTGGATTCAGAAGGATCATGGAACTTCTACCAAGGAAGAACAAGTAAGGCTTCCAGGTAAATTTTCCCAGGAAAAAACTTTTTTTTTTTAAAAAAAAAAAAAAAGTAAAAAGAAATTAAAAAACAGGTGCATTGTGCTGTTTGTGTGTTTATTCCAAAATTTGTCATGTTTGTTTTCTACAGAGGGTGGGCCTCCAAATGTAGCTTTTTTTTTTCCCCCAAAGAATTTTTCATACACCATTATGGATGCTACATATTTTTATGTAGCAATATTTTAAAGATTATTTTGCTATTATCTGTTTTCATTTGAAAAAATGGTTGAATTTGCATTTTTTTTAAAAGCCTATAGATGAAAACAGTAAGTTTTGTATAAAAGCAAAATAACATTGATTTGATTAATATACGTGTATGCTTGCAAAGCACAGTGTTAAATAACTAACAGTAGCCAACTGCACAGATTAGTTACATATGAAACATATGTCCTGGAACATACATATGTCCTGGAACAATGATTTTATTTTAAGCAGAAGAACAGTCTGTGCTTTTTTCTTACACCCCAAATTACCATTTCAGTTGCACTATAAAATATGTTTCTGATAACTACCTTTATCATGTGAATAGTTTAGATTTTTCTCTAGCAGACCTACAGATCACATCAAAACAACTGTGACAAAAACCTCTTCTGCCTGCCCCTCATGGTCTTCATTATTATTAAGTGAATGGCAGTCTTCAAAGCTACATTTTAATCTGAGCAGAAAAGCTTCCTACAATTGTATATCCCAAATAACTAATTATATCAAAACCTAGAAATATTACTCCAAGAAACACTGTTCAGCAGGTAAGTAAGAAGAGTGAATTCTAGTTTCAGAAGCCTACAATGACTCTTCAGGTCTGAGAAAAAAATATTGTAATAATTAAGCAATGCATGTATTTGAGCCAATGCAATAGACCTTGCAAAAAAATTAAACATTAGATTTAGATCTGTTACCTTAGAGCAATGACCTTGAGTGGAAGGCATTAGAAGTGCAGATACAGCTGCATTTATCCAAAGAAAAAAATGCAAATAAAAAGCAAAAGCAGATCCCAGACAAGCAGTAGTTTTCCATAACTAATCATTATTTAAAGAGACAATAGACACAAATAGGGAGCAGAGTCTGGCTGTCAACCTCTATTTTCCAAGTCAAGGAGGACCATAAAATGTATCCTGTGAATTTAGAACTAGATTTTTTTTCAATTATATTAAAAGACTTTGAGATGGCACTGGAAAAAAAAGTCTTGCTGAAAATATTTTGCTGTAGTTATTATTATTCCCACTGTGTTTTATAGGAACTGAATCATGAATCCAAAACCACACGGATGCTACAATGCTGGATAAAACATTCTAAGAGCTAAATATTCACACAAAACAAAATATAAGGAGATTCAACAGTAAGTCATATTTTAGAATGATGTGGTTGGAGTTGAACATTTTCATTTTTCTGCATTAAATCTGTATTATAATTTGTGAAGCAGAAAAACTCAACACAGCCACAGATTGTATACCAATAAATAAATAAATAAATAAGGAAAAGGAAACACTGCAAAATAAAACTGCACTACCTAAGAACTAGGAAAATTAATTTCTCGATTGTCTCTCTTCCATCTTGTATAAAGTTCTAGTGCATACATAAAGCATAATTTTTTTCCCTCCATACTTGGCTAGTTACTTGGAATACTGATATGGACAGCAAGGTGGTTCTTCAAGAACCAAGGTGACCCTTTTCAGCTTACAATTTTCTTACCAAATACCATAATTGAAGCAGAGGAGAGGCAAGCAAATCCTGTGGATGTTACAGGAATTATGACAGATGACTTAACATGCTAAAAATACTGAGATGTTGTGGTTACTGTAAGCATTCATATTGTAGTTAACTTCCAGATCATATATTATTTAATGCAAGCTAAAATTCTCATTTTACTTCTCAGGTAAGGATATTTTTTTCCTAAATGATCATTTTCCATCAAAGTGTAATGCTTGAAATCTGCATTTCATGTCAGAGGTGGCTGATCTACACAGGAAGCCGTGATATCCAGTATAATGAAATACTGTTTTTACAAGCCATACCTTTGCACAGCACCAAGATCATTCTGGGTTAGAACATCAATAAAATGAAAAATTCTCATTACAATTGATTCAAACATGTCAAAATGCATTTTACTTTAATCAAACTACCCTGCCCTCTACCTTTCAAGCATTTCTAAACCATAAATTATATCTTACATAACAGAAAGAAACAAAACAGGATGCTTTAAACAATAATCATTGCAAATTGCAGCATTGACATCTCCAAATTAATATTGCAGGATAATTCACATTTAGGTTGTTTCAACCACTATCTAGTCATTTGACATATTATAGAATCAGAATAATTTTAAGATGGATATAATATTCTTCCCCATGTATTTCATTAGTGAGGATCATTTGGATAAAAACAGCTTTATTTTTGAAGTCCACTGACTTGCCAGAGATAACTGTTGAGTTTGGTTTTTCTGGTATAACAAGCTATGAATGACAGTGTTCTCTCCTATTTCTCAAGAGTACAGCTTTGTCATCTACCATTGTGATCCCAACAAAGAAAAATCCAGATGTCTGTAAATTAAAGGAGAGTTGGATGATATTCTGCTGTTAATGCTCAGCATACATAAATCATTGTAATAAGAGAAGATTGTTATATTAACCTTTGTCACACAATTTTCTTTTTCTCTGTTACAAATAGGAAAAACAACAAATTAGGTGGCACAATAATTCTATCTTAAAGCAGAATGGTGCAGAGAACTTTATCCCCTTGCGAATCACATGATTTCCACTTAGAATTTTAAGTGTGCCCCATAAGAAGTTAATAGTATGCACATATACTACACTTCAGCAGGTATATTGCTAGCTAGGAAGACAGAAAACATCTTTCCAAATAAATCACAATTTTAGAGGAATAGATACAGGAAGACAGGAAGCCATGGAATTTAACCTTCGCCCTATCAAAAATCCATCTTGTGGTCACTGAAATGCTTTAGCTCCCTATCACGTGAAAAATGGGACATGAAAATTTCTATAACTTAAGAATGAATATACAACTTCTGTGGCTACGGACGAACATAGTTGCTTCAAAATACAAATGTAAGAATACTTTCTCACAAAAGAGCTGGTAGGATTGGGACCTTGACCTTAGTGGTACCACAGTAAAGAACTAATTTATTGCTGAACAAAGCTGACAATACTTTAGTTCCCTAGTGCATAGGCCTCTGGTATATATAGTGCACATGCACAGTGTACGAGATTAACGCTGAAAATTTACCTTCATGCCAGAGACCTGCCTTACTTCCCAAGTAATTTATTTCAAAATTTTAAACTTTAATCTTATATTAAAAAAAAAAAAAAAAAAAAAGAGGAGAACAAGAAAAAAGAATACCTTGACATGCTATTGTTGTTTGAAATTTCCTGCCATCCCACACTGGCTCCTATTATTGTTCTAAATGGGAGCATGGGCTTTAATTGAGGATAATATCAAGTGCTACCAGGATGCCATGCAAATTCCACTTTAGAAAGGATGCTAAGTATTATGAAGGTATGCTGAATCTATTCCCATGCAGCAAATATTGAATGACTGCTGAACACTACCTCAGTAGTATTTGTTATCCTTCCCATGAAGTCTCCAACTCCTACAGCATGTGCCAAACTTCCTGCTCTACTCTGCACTGGTGCAGCCTCACCTCGAGTACTGTATGCAGTTCTGGGCACCTCAGTACAAAAAGGACATTAAACTGTTGGAGAGTGTCCAGAGGAGGGCGACAAAGATGGTCAAGGGTGTAGAGGGGAAGACATGAGGAGCGGCTGAGGTCACTGGGCCTGTTCAGCCTGGAGATGAGGAGGCTGAGGGGGGACCTCATTGCAGTCTACAACTTCCTTGCGAGGGGGAGTAGAGAAGCAGGAGACCTATTCTTCATAAACACCAGTGATAGTACCCACGGGAATGTGGTTAAGCTGAGGCAGGGGAAGTTTAGACTGGACATCAGGAGGAGGCTCTTCACTGAGAGGGTGGTTGCGCACTGGAACAGGCTCCCCAGGGAAGCAGTCACTGCACCAAGCCTGTCTGAATTTAAGAAGAGATTGGACTGTGCACTTAGTCAAATGGTCTAAACTTTTGGGTAGACCATGCGGTGCCAAGAGTTGGAGTTGATGATCCGTATGGGTCCCTTCCAACTCGGGATATTCTATGATTCTATGAAATGTGAGAAGCTTCACTGAAGTCAGAGTTCACACATGTAACGATACTTGAGCCACTGCTTGAGCTGCTACTGCATCCAAAGCCTTGCAAGAAAGATTATGATGACATAATCATGATAATAGACCATTTTGATCCACTCAAATTTTTAAATTAATTTGACAGAGAAATAATAAAAATCTGAAAGAGTATTATTTCAAGAAAGTCAAGCTATATGTTTAAGATCCCAATCAACACAATGAAGTATGAGTTTTAAAAAATTTCTACTACTAAGGAATTGAGAATAACGTTTCTAAATTTACCTTGATAGGTAACTTGATAGACAGCTGTAGTACAACAGAAGTCAGTGACAGCATGTAAGCTTCCAGTTCTCGATTTAGCTTTACATAAAGATAAATGTAAACACATGGGATACATCTGCCAAAATATATTAGATTTATTCTTTACTCTCTTCTTCCTGTCTCTGTGTTACAAATGCAATACAGTTTAGTGCATATCTTCAAACTTCCTGATGCATTTTCTCCTGAAATACAGTTATTTTTTAAAGTACAAATTGCAGAAACTTTATCCACACTCATTTTTGAAGGATACATACATTATTTTCTGAAAAATAAAAGTTTGGGAGAAAAAAAAAAAAAAAAAAGGAAAATAGCAAAATATATTTTTCTCATGTGATCCTTCAATATTCCAAATTCTTACTGCAATCAAGTAAGGCACCTGCAGTGTGGCCTGCTCCTAAACTATCCCTCTGAGGCAAGAAGGCAAAATAGCAGCTATGCATCAATTCTACCTGAATAGGCTTGCTCAATCTACAGAAAAAATGGATGAGTCACTAATTGTCATTAAGGTCATTAATGTCAGTCTCCCTGTTTTGCTTTCCAGGTTAGACTGGTAGGTAACTAGCTTGGGTTTATTAGAACTACTAGATGTTTTAATATTCTCTTTCCACACTCCCCATCTCACTTATTTCTGCACACTTTCACACAAAAGCCTAAGCATTTATGTCTACTCAACTTCAGGAGAATCATGGATGCATTCACCTATAAACAATATTGGTTTTGCACACCATTAACTTTCAACATGGAATATGACCAGAGCAAAAAGCAGACCTTAGTTCCAGGCTCGTAATCACCAAGAGTTTCACTGCATTTGAGGTTTCCAGCGTTTCAGCCCCCTATCTTCCCTGTGCTCCTGAAATTTGAGAAGTAAAATAGATTTCTATCAAGGAATAATAATGAATCTCAGCAAAAAGTTATTTGACTAAGAACTAGACTTTCCCGTTATCCCTTTTTTTTAATTTTTTTTTTTATTGCTCTGTTTAGAAATAATTGATAATAATCAGTTTTCAATTTGCAGTTACTGGAATTCGAAGTTATGATTCTTGTTAGCTCAGAGAACCTCCTCAACTGTGCACTCAGCCACACACAAATTCAGCGTATGTCCTCAATTATTTGCAAGACTGCTCTTATAAAACTGCATGTGGAAAACAAAAACACTTATGAGAAGAAAACACCTGTTACAAACCCTACCATCAAATTTTTATAACATAACATTTGTATCATTTTTCATCGCTGTAATCTCTTTACAAAGAAAATGTTTTCATCTGAAAGGCACCTGATGCTAGTTGGAAATATTCTTTCTGGAATACACAGTTTGGTCTAGCAGTATTAATTAAAATGCTGCTCTTTTGTCTATTACTGTAGTACATATATTTTCTCTGAAATGAAGTTTCAAATAATGAAACAGGGTAAGAAAGGAACTTTTAGAGCTTTAAAAGAAAGAGACATAGGCCCTACAGGAACATTAAAAAATCCCCAAACTCCATTACACTTGGCTATTACCATGCTTCACAGTCATTTCAAACTCACTGCAAAGCACAGAGCAGAGGAAGTCAATAGACTTCAGTATTTTGCATTAATTCAAAATAATAATAATTCATCTATCTGAACCTACCATCACAGTCTAGCCATTCAAATCCACTCCTTCTGTAAGTTTGCTCTACACACATTTCTGCACAATTCCCTGCATGACTGGTAAAGAACTATCCATGCATACTTTATCATGAAATTCCCATTAAAAATAAAGAACTCTCTTTTTCTGAGCTGCATATTAATTTATTGTAGTCAGACAACTGTATCAGCTGTCCATTTAAGATATTTTAGCTTAGCTTTCAGTTTGATCCTTGAAACCCTATCTTTTAAATATCTCAAACATGTATATACTGTGTTCTGAAGAGCTTTCATGGAGAATGTTTATTAGTCACTTTGATCTAATTCATCACAAAAAAAAAAACGTCTTAAAGTGCATAATGTTCTTTTAAGTGACACATGTTGAATCTGTTAACATCTAACCCATGCTTTCAAGGATCTGAACCCTTCCTTACATCATCTAAAACTTAATTAAAAGAATGCTGTCAATATCATTGTCAAAGTAACTTGTCACCCTATGAATGAGAGCCTCAGTCGATTTTTCAAACTGTGCCAAACTTTCGAAGGGCTCTTTCACTTTATAAATCAACTAGCAGCTTAGAATATCCTGGCAGCACCTTCAAGGAACAAATCAAAATGACAGGAAAAGAGGGGATAACAATCAAAGCTTGACTGAATACAGGTGTTTGAGTTTACAGATGAACCACAAATGCCTGGATCTTTGACAGCTGTTGATGTTATCAGTTATGTGTAGCTATTATTGGCTCCGGTCTTAGGGGCTGTAAGGCCTTTCCCTTAGCAACATCTCTGTGGCTGATAACATTTGGCTGAACTTTCAGATCTTAACCTCCCTTCTGACTTTTTGCAGTCAAACCCGCCTAAACTGATCAGAGGAAGAGACACACAGTGGGAAGACAAGTAAAATATTATTGACTGGACTGTTTCATGTCTATTAGGAAGAAAGAGCAAGGGAGGGGAGAGCTTTCCAGCTTGACAGGCTTCAAGATAATCAGGGAAAGAATCAAGGCAACAGAGTAACCCTTAGGAAAGTAAGAAAGCAATGGCTTATGAGAGGTCATTGTTCTGTATGAGGAACAAACACTGGGTGAAATTTTATTAGGCTGCAATTTGAGTTCTCCCTTTCCAGTATGTAGGTTTTTTAGTGCTGAAACTTAAAGACTGACCAATTTTATGGTGTGTGATTCAGCTTTTATCACTACTTCAGTTTTCAGCTTTACTTAAAGCACATGCAGATGAGTAAATTGTTGAGATTCTCATCAGATCAAACTGTGATCCTGACCATTTTCAGAGAAGACACATTTTTAAATAGTTCTTTAATTCTTGTTCAGCACTTCTTATCAGTGTTTTCCTGGACAGACTTTCCCCTGTTCCACTAGCATAAGCCAGGCAAAATAAAAGCTCATAAATATGCTCACACTATTTACTGAAGATGTTTTGCTGACAATGGCAATTTCTCTATGTCAGTGCTATGCACTCCATCCCTTTTAGAGCTAATATGAACTACTCAAAGTTATCTATGCTCCTCTGAAGTAAATACCAGGGAGTTCTCTATACCTATGTTGCAACCTATGAAAAAAGTCAAACACTTCAATGACTAGATCAGGCCTATCTTATGATCAATGAAATCCAAGGCCTATCTAGCAACCTGCCATACTGTGTTCTCAGACGTCCTCACGTGATGAAAAGTAAACACCAAAAACTTTCATGCTCTTAAGAAATCAGGTTTTGTACCTCAAATGATCTCATTCATCCACTGAGCTGCACTTTCATTTCAACTGTTAATATTGAGTAGGAGTAAAACAATGCTCTTTAACTTTCCAGATTGTATATGGGTACAATTCACAACAGACCACTTTTTTTTCTGGGGATTTATACAGTAAGTCTTTCTTGATATGTAATCCACCCTCTTTACAAAAAAATTAAATTTGATCTTGAATTATCAAATACGTTATTATTTGGCAGAAAGTCAGCATAAAACCCATAGAAAAATCATGCTGAACACAACTCACGTTACTGTCCTGCTTTATCATGTGACAGAACTCACATGAGATATTCTGAGAATATCAATAATATTTAAATAATTATGAGGAAAAGTCATAATTGAAGATATAAAAATAAGACACGGACTTAAGAATTATGTTGCATGACTGATGGTATTTTCAAAAATAAAATCATTTTGATCAGGAGCTCTAGAAAGCAAACAGTGCTGTTAAGCAGGAGTTCCATTCCAAAAAACAAATGCGCAGGTGTAGATTCTGCATCTATAGATCACTCCAGCTACACAGAAGTTATCAGATGTACAGTAAATCAAAACACTGACATTTTATTTATTTTATGAATAAAAATCAAGATCTAATAAGTCCAGTTTACATTTTTAAAGTAATTTAAGAACTTATATTGTAATTTAAAAATTTATATTGCGGTTTGAGTTTAGAATTATATTTTTTAAAAAACATGTTAAGCCATAAAAATGCCACCATTTTAAACACCAAGAAAAGGTCACATCAGCATTCAGGATACAGCTTAGCTATTCTTTTGCATGTTTTGGCTCTGAATCTTTGCATATGCGCTTACTTGGAGGTAACTGATAGAAACATAATCATGTTCATAAATGACTATTTAAATTAGTCATTAGCAGAAAATTAGAATGTTTTAGAAGAAAATTAGAACAGAATGTTTTAGGAATTCCTTATATTTCTCAGAGTTTTTTTCTTTTTTAATATATCTTCTGTATAATGTCTCATACATTGATAAAGAGCAAACCCTCAGGAAGCTGTTCAGGGTTACGCATACTTATAAATGCCATAAGCACCCAGCCAGAAAGCAAATACTGGATGGGTGGTCAATCACACAAATCAAATACCAAATTGTGAATATCAGAAAACTCCCAAGTAATCCACACATTAAAACATTCACTATGGATCTCAAAACAATGTTGAATTAATGCAAATAGCACTTACATACAAAAGCTGTTCACTAAAAATTGAAAGAAAAAAAAAAAAAAGATTGTTCTTAAATATCTCTATATATGTATCTCTATATTCTCCATATGAATGACAGTATTTTATCATTCTTAAAAAATAATAATAAATTGATTGTAAAGCAAGGAAATTTATGGTACACAATATAATAAATGGTCCCTAATTCTATACCTCTATCACACAGGGATTAATATTGAGAGATAACCAAGGAATTATAAAGGAATTATAACACTAATTTATAGTGTAGAAGAAGTTATATAACTATCATTGTTTGCACTGTTATGTTAATATATTAAAATTATATGAAAATAAAACTGAATACATGTCAATATCTCTTCTATGTTTCTTTTCAGTAAGTCTTTTAAGTGCAAATGCCAATGAAAAAAATAAAGTGGGGGGGGGGTCTTGAAGTGTGATGTTATGATGCACGCACTTTTTCTTGTTACTTGAAAAAAAAATCACATAACTAATGTGGGTAGTGTGAAATTTGTGTTCATTTTTGAAACATACTTTGATATTACCAATTCTTTGAACACTGAATTTCTTCTTTCAGATCTTAAGAAAAGATTTATAACCCATTTGAATGTCCAAAATGTCTAAAGAAAACAAGGTTTTTCAATGTAAAGAAGAATATACTTCTCCCTAGCTTCAAGCCCTATTGACTTTTCCCCTATTTTCCCTTATTGTCCAAAAACAACTCTGCCCTCTATTAATACACTCAACCTTACAACTACAGCATCACTACCTGCACCACCAGATTTACTGATGGATCAGCTAGCCTTCTTGTACCTCAAAATTCATTTGACCAATTTTTTATCATCCTTTCTTTAAACTTCAGTGCCAACCCACTCATTTTTCACATATAAATTTTCCCAGCCTAAACTATTCCAGTTAAATTAGTATTTTATAAGAGGACTCTGGTTATGACCTTAACTGCAAAGAGGCTATCCTCTCTTCCTAGTACTTTTATCCTTAAGTCAGCAGCATTTAGGACAGCACTTCTGGTTAGAACCCATTTGTACAACGCAACATCATTATGAAAACCTTTTATCCTCAATCATTTAACCAATCCAAATGTGGAGAACCATCTTCAAGAAACAAGCACTAATAAATCTCTTTCATTTCCTTTTAATTTCAGGCAGATAAATGTTATACATTCTAAGTTGAAGGGTCTCTGGACATGAAATCACTTAGTAATGATTCAAAATTTAACCCTGTGGTAGCTAACTCATAGACTTTCTTTTGCCTTCATATGACGATTTTAAAAGCTCATAACCAAAATGTAAAACACATAGTATAATTAATGATGAGAGAGACTTGTAAAACATAATGGAATGCATTTCATCCTCTTCTACCACATAAAAAAACAGTCTGACCTCCACAATAAGATCAACGTCCCAGTCATAATTTGACCATCAGTGATGAGGTCCATAGGTGCTACATTATTTCAGGAAGGATCTTGACTAGTGTGAGAGGAGATTGCCTTTTGAAAAAGGAAGACCACAATGTAATGTCAGCCATAATATCCTTAAGCAACTGGATCACTGACCAAGAGAACGTCAGGAGACAAAGACTCACAGAAGCGTATGTAACTGTTGAAGAAAATGCACAAAGACACATCGTCTGTCCTGTTCCAGAAAGAAGGGATCATGAAGCAGCAATCTGACAGTGATCCCAGAGTGATAACATTTCCAATTTCTTTCACTCTTCAGTGGAGAAATAGGGACAATATTAAGAAAACTAATGAAGGAGCCAAAGAAACTCTCAATTTTTATAATTTATATGTTGCATTTCCTCCCTAGAAGGCATTGTTAAATGGTGAAGTAGAGGGGTGTAGATTTTTTTTCTGTTTCTTATACTTTTTTTTTTTTTTAGAACAACTGAAAGTTACAATTAAAACTGCCATTCTCACACTTTTCAAACTTAAATAGTCCACCATTTTATGTAGATAACAAACACCTTTTTTCCCTACAGAAGGTAAGGTGACAAGCCTTTGATGGTGTCTGCGATAGTAGACTAATCTCTGCCATCAGTTAAAGTGATTGTCATTAAAATCTTTATAAGCAATTAGCATTACTGCTTGAGTTCCCATATTCCTTCTACTTACTGCAGTAAGCAGGAAAAGCCAGCAGTCTAGTAAATGCCAGTGGCTTTAAATGGAATAACAATTACAGAAAAAAGGTAAACATTATAATGGCAAAACACTGTACATATGAGCATTGCCAAGTTAATGGATAGGAAATCTGTAACAGAGAAAGAATTGGCCTATTGTATTGGGGTGGGCGCCGGGGGGATTTTCTTCCTTCTTCAGGGATATTATTCATTGTACGTCTACAATAGACACTTTCTCTGTTCACTTTTTCACACATCATGAAAGTTTGCATTGAACTCTCAAAGCCATGGTCATCAAATGTATGCAAAATAAAGCCAACCTTGTTATATATGCCACGATATGTCTTACAATTTTAAACTTTTGTATGCTTCAGGTGTCATTCTCATATGCATCTGCAAAGTGCTAGATGTTTCTTATTCTTAATACAGAATAAGTTTTATCAAGTCTGGAAGGATAGTTCTCCATTATCAAAAAACTTCTCCAGCAATACCATTGCAAGCTATTGGCATATTATTGAAAGCTATCTTGGGTCAGTTTTAAATTGTGCTCCTTTGTCAGAAAAATAAATTTCTTGTGAGCTTGCATTCCTCAAAGGGGAAGTTTCATCTTTTTCCTCCATTCTCTACCCTGTGGAAGATATGCACTCACCCCAAGGATGCACCTTGTGGTTATTCCTAATTTTAGAATTCCAGATAGTGTTACAATATCACATACTATAAATGAAGCACACAATTCTCAGTTGACTTTGCACAGAGATCCAAGCTACAAAATGTAGTGTTTGAGCAATATAAGATAGGGCTCCTAGGATCTATCACTTTATTCATATACACATACTGGTGTTTAAATGCAAATTGAGAACACAAATGCATTGCAGGATTGTACTCCATGAGCTTCATGTATGCCAAAGTTCAAGTGACTTGACTTTAACTTCATTTTAATAGGTAATTCTATATACATTTTTTTAATTGTAATTGATAAATAATTGGGGTTTTACAAAGGAACTGCTTTTTCTTCAGAAAAGCTTGTTACTTAATACTTCAATCTACAGTCAATACCTACTCTGAAACAATATATAATTCCAAACTTCTGTCCCCAAATTTTATTCACGTTTATGTAGGTCTTAACACAGTTATACAATCAGCTGGCAAACATCACCCTCTGGATAGCAATGAGGTCCTCGCTAACCCTTTAGCTGCTATAAAGTATGCAGAAGTTAAATGCACAGATGAAAAAAATTGTCTCAATTTTATACTTCTGCAAAATGGTAATTTTGTACTTAAAATGTACAAGATGGATGTTCAGAAATATAGGTTGAAAGCCTAAATTATATTTGGTCATAATTTATGTAGTACAGTCCCAAAGAGATACAAAAAAGGCAGAGCATAATTTATCTGTTGGAATCAGAGAGAGCTCTACTAAGACTCCCACTTATTCTATCCCCTACAGTCTTACCAGCCTTTGTCCTTAGGGCGCATTCTATTTAAGCTTTCCATATTGCTGTTTGATCACATACTGTAGCCTATAATTTCTCTATCATCTGAAGCAAATTCAATGCACAAAAATTATGATAGCAAACACTTTATTTCCAAGATACAAATATTTATAACAACATAAAAAATATTTGAATGTAAAATGCCTATCAGGGGAGCACCCATTTTAATTTTGAGTGTAATAGTATTAGAACATAAGGTATTCAAACCTTTGACGCTATTAAAAAAACTAAACAGAAAAGTGGAACGTGATGAATAAAGTGGGTACCATTCTCTTAGCTGAAATTCCATGCAGTCTCACAGAAGTCAATGGGATTAACCACAGTTTATACCAAACCTGAATTTATGTTCATTTTCAAAAATGAAGTATTGCAGTTAGGGTAATACAGAAGTTCAAAACTAAAAATCTAACATAAGTTTGATTTGGTACATGCAGTAAAAGCCTGTAATTATTTCATCTAGCAACAGTTTTTCCTAAATACATTTTCATGTAACAAATTAGCTCAAAATGTACATCAGAAACATCCACATTAATAAAAACAATTATAGCCATAATAAATCTGTCTTGGTCTCCTTACTCCACTAGGATTGGTCAAGACATATTTGCATGAAGGATATGTAAATTATATCTTCGTCTTGCAGAAGCACTATTTTTTCAATTTCTAGGGATTATTTTTACCTTGTTTGCATTGAACTAATACCTTTACTATGTTAAGAAAGCACAACGTGGTTACTGTTGCTGACAATGCCAACCTTGCAGTGAGACAAAAAATGTGGATGTGACGTCCCAGGCTCATTAAATATTTCCATGGTTCTTTTAATCATTAGTACTACTATCATAAATATTAAAATGTTGACAATATATTTTTCAAAATAAACAGTGCTCAGCTGTAGGCTGGATAAATTAGAATGCTTCCATTTTGCGTCCCAAATTTTCCCTAAAGAATTTGATATTCCTCTCTCTTTCCTTATATTGAGAGTAATTTTCTCTACTATTTTTATATTGGTTTTTACATTTTGCTGCTGACAGGGTTACACTTAAATGATCTTATTCATCATAGATGAACTCAAAACACAAACAATAGAGTTGCATCTGAACTCTGGAAAACTTCTGTCAAGTCAAATTTTGTATTAAACTCTAACATAAACCAGCAGCTCTTAGGCACTCTGGAATTCAGTTCAGTCACTAATCTCGAAATCTCAACCTAATACTTCTAATTTTAGCCATATTCCTTGCAATATTTGAGGAAGAGTGTTAGGAGTGATAGAAGAGTACTCTGCAAATTGGGTTGCTTCATTTTTATTTTTGGTGGCTTTGGAGGGGAGAGGGGTTGTTTGTTGTTTTTGGCTGTTTGCTTCTTTATGGTCAAAAAACAAATGCAGCTTACTTTGAACTATGAGGTCACTTGTGTTAGTTGTGCTTAAGCAGAAGAATGAAAGCAAACTAAAGTTTGTATTTGTGGTTAAATAATGTTGCAAAACATCTGAATAAAATTATTTTACTTTTGTTGTGTTGTGTTTTGTTTTTTTTTTAAGCCAATAATTTGAAGTCATAAAACGGCTTCAGTTGGAAGAGACCTGGTTCCATCACCTGGTTCCAACCCCCCTGCCATGGGCAGGTATGCCACCCACTAGATCAGGTTGCCAGGGTCTTGTCATGCCTCATCACCCAGAGTGAAGAATTTCCTCCTACCCTCTAATCTAAATCTCCCCTCTTTTAATTTAAAACCATTCCTCCTTGTCCTATCACTATCTGCCTGAGCAAAAAGTTGTTCTCCATCTTTTTTTTTTTTTTTTTTTTTTTTATAAGCCCCATTTAAGTATTCAAAGGCTACAGTGAGGTCTTCCCAGAGCCTATTCTTCTTCAGGCTGAACATCCCCAGCTCTCTCAGCCTTTCTTCATATGTGCTGCTCTATTCATTAGTATGTGTTACTATCCTTGACAAAAGCTGAGGATACGTGAATCTTCCCATCATCTCTTATTTGCTGGGAGTTTCCATACATCCTGACACAAGGTGAGTTGGCTTCAGTTCTTCAAGTCTTTCACATTTCCAAGGTGAAAAACAGAAACATGCTATATATGAAATAAAGTCTTCAGTGACTACAGAACACCAGGAACTGTAAAGAACTGCAGCATATCTGTGCAAAGAAGTTATACACAGAATGCTAAACAGGTTCTTTCTGGACATTAGATCATTCAGTTTTGAAAAGTTTATGTTTAATTCTCTTTCTTCCCCAGGAGGTTGGACTAGAGACCTCCTGTGGTCTTTTCCAGCCTGAATTTTCCTATGTCCCCAACATGCCAATAACAGGACCACAGTCACAAGTATGCCTGCACATGTACCCCAGTGCCAAAGCATTCTCAGCAAGAGCAGGCTGCACCTAACAGATGAGTACTGAGCTGCCTTCCCTGAAAAAACACCTCTACTTTTTACAGCCTCTTCACCTTCATTCAAAGGATGCCAGGTCACAATGTAGTTTCACTTACTCACAATTATACTCTCAGACTACAAACCTCTCCCCCCACATTTCTGTCAATTCCTAAACCAAAAACATCTTCCTTTCCTGCCCTGACAGAGTAAACACCAAGCAGCATTGAAAAGATCCCTGAAACAACACATGCTAAAGTAAAAAAAAAAAAAAAAAAGTAAATCAGGTCCAAATAAAAGTCTATCTCACCATGCAACCTTTCTTCAGTTTTGACTTGTTGCAAATATTTAAAAAATAAAATGGGCATGTACAAAGTGCTCCTCTCCCTGTCTTCCTTGTCCATATTCCAGCTGGCAGGGCAGGTTTACTTTCAAAAGGATATCAAGAGTTTCTACCCCCTCACTTTTACAGAACCCATCTAAACTTTAACCTTATTTAGACCAACTCAAAGCTGCCATTCACACAGGCAAGAACCTCACTCAGTCTGATAATGGATTAGGCTAGCCATGTTTCCCTAATGCTTTCTGAAATTTTGACTGTATACCAATAGGGAGAATGTACCCTCTGAGCAGACAGTACTGAGTCTCACTAAAAAAAAAAATTCAAAATACCAGCCACCTGCTGGAAGTCTGCAGCTGATGGCTGTCTGACACTTACTTTTGTTTAAGTTTACACTGTTAGCAATGCAGGAAATTTAGAGGGAAAAAAAAAAAAAAAAAAAAAAAAAAAAAAGTTTGGTTAGCTAAGGTGTACCATTTAGAGCCATCGTTATAGGTATATTGGAAAAAAAAATATGATTGCAGCTTTTCTTGTATGCTTAGGAATTACAGGACTGTTTACAGATTATTTCTGAGCATAAAAACCTCTGCTTATGGAAGAGTCCAACAGAGTAATAAATGTACAGTAAACCTAGAGTAACAGCAATCAAGCATGGATTTCAAATACTGTCACATATAGGATATGTGTTAACAGTGATATCAGAGAGAACATTTTGTAGCGTAGAATCTTCTTATGGTGAAGTAACTATTTTAAACAGAAGAATCCATTGCAAAGCAATTTCATTGAAAACAAAATTACAAAACAGAGGACTCTAACAGGTAGAAATAAATCATGAATCATCTCATCTTCATTACAAAGTGCGTTACATCCCAACAAAGGCCATCTGTTTGTGCACACAATATCTGTATAAGAAAGCTAAATGCCACATTGGTCTTATAGTTTTACACTGATATCAATCACCAAAATAGTGAAGCACCCAGCATGTCTGGTGCTTCCACCATAACCAACAATGAAGAAATTACAGGGAAAAAAAAAAAAAAAGAATCATGTACATTCATTTCAGGTTATGAAATTGTCCCTTGTCAGGGATATCCATGTCAAGTGACTTTTAATTTAAAAGTTCCCTTGCAAAAACTGTCCTTTAGCACTGAACACACAAGCAAAATACCAACAGGCAAAGTGTTTCACATTTACAGTACCAATGTACCAAGAAAATATTGACAAGAAAGTCTCTGAAATGTTGAAAAGACATCTAAGCCAATTCATCAAGCAAATTCAAAAGTATAGAAGTTGGTATCTAGACCATTCTGAATACTGAGGCAAATGAGAAACTGAGAAACAAGAGTCAAAGCATTACAAAGTTGTAAGTGCAGAGGTCTAGCAAACTATGACATTTTCCTGAAGCAACATTATACAATGCAGTAACATATTATGTGGACTGGTGATTCATGTTGGTGAACAGTGGTCAGCACAGAATGACAGTGTTTGGGAAGCCATGCACAGCAGTGAATTGCCAGGTTGGCAATTTGGGCTCCATCCCATGGCTCACATCTTGGTGATTAAAAGAATACAAAAAGTTGTGGATATCCAACTGAACCTGCATCATAATGGCTACAACAAAAATTCACTGGCAAAACATTCCCTCAGAGAGTGTTTACCTGCACAGTATTGTGTGCCCTTTGTGAAATAGGACTAAGAAATGCAAGTAGGAAACTCTCCAGATTACAGTGTCTAAAACCTAATTTCATTGACTTAAATGCCTTTTTATTTCCAGATTTAAAGCCTATTTTCTAAACATCCCATGGAATTAGCTTCTCTTGCCTCAAGAAACAATACAACTAAATCAATGAGTAAGCTATGTCCACCCTTAAGACCTTCCACTGCTTATTCATTTTAATCAAATTTCCCATATTCTTTGACTTTCTATCCTTCATTGCCTTGAGCTATACATTTCATCTGCTGATGACATACAAATGTTAATTTTGTTCAAATTCAAACACAATACAGAAGAGCCCATTCTAAAGACTACTTTGCAAACATCACACTTAAAATGAAAGTACTGAATTAAACAGACAACAGTAAAAAACATTCAAGTGACTCCCCACCTCATCTTTGTCAGCTGATTGCCAGCCTATTCAGGACTAACAGATACATATTCTATTAAAACATATATAGAAAGAACAACTCCTTTAAAAATAAACCTATTTTGAAGCATCCAAAGAACCAATGATAGCAAACTTCTTCCACAGTAATTAAGGGTAATCCCCACAACAGCAGACACACAGCAGCTGTGCAAAAGTTAATGATCCTTTTTTGTTCTTCTTTTGACATTTTCAATATTTATTTGATTCCATTTTTGTTCTATGCTTTCTTTTTAAAGAAATACTGAGTGACAATAGCCATTCTGTTGTAGAAAAGAAGTAATGTACTTAAATTCTGCCTCAGTCTTAAAACAAACTGCATTCCACATTGACTTTGCAATAAAAAGCATGGGTTTTATTTTCACTTGGACATGTGAACATTAATACTTTCCAGTCACTAATCCAAATATAATATAATTTTGTTCACTATGTAATAACAGACCTCCTGCTGAGCCTTGCTGCTTTTCCAGATTTGCAGCTATATATCAACTCACTATATGGAGATCACATGGCAAAAACTTAAAAACACATAAACAAATAGGTAGCTATAGCAATGGTTACCCTTTAAGGAAGAAGGTCCTCTCCAACACAAACCTCAGAATCATTATATTAATGCATGAAACAAGTTCTTATGTGACCATTGCCACATGGAACAAAATAAGGTTCCCCAGGGCTCATTTTACAAACTGCTATAGTTTAATCTGATGAAATAAGTTCTGTATGAAAAAAAGCCTAAATCCAAATCTGCTGAGGATAGAACACCTCTACAGGTGTAGAACACCTCTACATCTAACACTTGCCATACATAAGCGTGTCATTCTGGGAAGCCTCTCATCACGTTGTACCTTCTACACTGCTGATTAATTGTGCTTATTTACTTGTTAACCTATTTACTGAACTTTCCTTCTTCCTTTTTCTTCTACACTCTCCTTTAACTTTTTCTAGAAACTTTTCCTTTTCCCAAAAAAGTGATTCACAGAGAACATACCTATTCTTTCAAAATGCACGTGCAGGTCTCCCCGCAGATGTGTTTCTACCAATATTAAAAGGGTATTGTCAGAGCAATAAATTCTGCCAAAGTGTGTATTACTTTCATATTTGCGCATTCTTGATGCCTCAAGGCACAAAATCTTTAGATTTTTCTTTTAAAACAGCAATGCAATAGACTTCCACTAGTGACCAAAAACCTGAATTGATTGTGGTTTTTGTCAATCCACCTTTTCCACTGGGCAAAACAATGGAGAAAATCTCTATATTAATTCATTTCAAAACCCCCTCTCTAATACTGTCAGTAGGAATCAAGGCATTATCAAGATGAAAAAGCTTTCTTGCAAGTCACAAAGGTATTGTACATTTATCATAACTGGGAGTGTGATCATCATAAATTAAGTATCAGTAATCATAAATTTCTTTTTAATGAGTTTTGACTAATGCCAACTTCAAAAGCATTCTTCATGTACGTTCAATGGTTGACTGCATTGTTGGATACATGAGAAGAAAAATCAGAACTATGATTACAAGGAGTGAGAAAATTACATGAATATTTAGAACTGATTCTGAAACACGGGACCTGTTTCATATGGCTTATCATAGGCTATCTTTTAACCCTGAATGTATTAAGTATCAGTACTTCCTCTGGAGACTTGAAGAACTAGGGTTAACAGCCTTCTGTTTTAAAAATTCATTGAGTTGCAAACAAATTGTGTTGCTTACAGTGCATATGCATCACAAAAAGCAAAGGAAAAAAAAAAAACTGGAAAAAAAAAAAACATTACCCCTACAGGATGCTTGGCAATTAACTCCAGCTATGTCAGCAATACTTTGAAAAATTTTCTGAACATGAGGAAATCTCATCCTCACTGTATGAAAGACAAAGCTACTGCAGTGACTCTTCCATGCATTACAATGTGTGTATCTTACTTCTTAACCAAGCTGCTAATCACGCAAATTATTGCAACTAATTACATCTGAAGGTCTAATTAATTCTTTCAGTACCACATCATTTAGTACGCATTCACAACACAGCACCTGTTTTGAAAATCCTTGCAGTTAATTTGTTTATAAACAAACACTATTTGCATAAAATGTTTAATGAATGGTTTAACAGTTAGTACAATACTCTAGCTTTGTCTTAGGAGATTTGAGGTCATCGAAGGCCACAATAAATTAATTTCAAACTATACAAATTAATTTAAATAGTATGTGTGAATTTCTCATTAATAAAGAAAACATATCTAACATGTTAATTAATATCTCTGTAACAGGCCAATTACTGTCTATACACATGCATCTTACATTCAAACCCAAAAGATTTTATAGGGTTCTACTTTAGTGGAGCAAAATATTCCAAATCAGGACACATATCCAAGTCACAGCAACATTCAGAACTTACTTTCAGATGTCAGAGAACTTCTTTTTCAAGCACAACAAGACATTAGCATACTTGAATATTTTTGGCAAGTATTTTAAAACCTATGGAAGATTGACAGCTAGTATATTACTTCTGTATTGAACAAAGAAGAAAAGTCAACTGATTCAACTGTACTTGCTCTTTATTGCACTTTCCTTATGCTGGATGCTTCTTTCTTGCCTTATAAATAAATAAATATTCTTATGTCATTATATGTTCCCTAATAATCAGCATTCTGATTAGAGGATTACAGGTTTTGTTGCACAGGGATCTGACTCACAAATATTGCAATTCTCCACATACAATAATGTCTCAACTTGCTTCATGTAGAAAATAAGAACATTATTTCTTACTACCAAACATATTCTTTGTATGAACTATCATTGAAATACATTTATAGTCTCAAAGTTTGTTTCTGATTTGCAAGCATTTTCCCGTTTGATAAGCACCTGCTGTAAATTTACATTCACTCATGAACTATTCTTATGATAAGAAGCTAAGAATTGTAAAATATATTTATATCCTTATCCTTGTGTCATGTTGCCCCTTAATGCATGTTTTGATGAATTCGTATCGTTGTACTACATAGCACTCTGTACTACAGTATCTGTTTCAATAGGGCAAATATGGAACAAGGGAACTAAAACCACTGCTCATTTTCTTTTGAATGTGAAATTTATTGTGAATGCAACCACATACTCACCTGCACAAAATCACTCAGTGACACCAATAACCTGCATCTGCTTCCAAGAACAGTTGTAAGTGTGGATAATCTCAACTTTTTACAAGGCAATATGCTGTTTCTGAAAAACCCTTTACTAACAAGTTTCAAAATTAAAACTGGAGGAGTGACTAAGGATACTGTGGTGTGAGGAATATCTATGGATACATCACAAACTGAAAACACAGTCTTATACTAGGTTCTTGACCTAACCTTTGCTACTTTGGAATAATTCTAATTTCATCATTAGTTTTTTTCAAAACAAATTCTTTCACTTTTCTTATATTTTAAAAATTTTCCTAACTTGCAGCTGTAACACACTTATGATTTTAAAAATGTGACCAAGAGTCAGGATTTCTTCCAGCTTCTAAGAAATAATAAATACTCGGCGTGCTGACACCAACACTGACTATTACTCACAGACCAAACCATCTTAGCCAGACCAGAATTTAAAGTGATGTAAACCAATGGTGTCAAAGGAGCAAGAATAAGTTATACCAAAGAGAATCTGGCCTATCTGATTAATGTTCTGCTAAGTGCTTCTCAATCCTATCAATCCTCATGTCTCAGATTGTACATATAGCTTGGTTCAATTTAGCATGAGTTATTTTTGAGAATGACTTATCAAACATGCCAAGCATAAGATCAGTTTTGATGCAAACTAATTTGGTAAGAAAAATCTGAAGCTTTTACTTTCCTTTTATACATTTATTTCCCCTTACAGTTATGATTCTCAGAAGCATTTTAAATGTCTTTTCATGAAAACAGATTATATGAATTTCCTTTCAAAATTATCAAAACTCAAACACTCGTTTCCTCCCTTTCTTTGCAAATAGACAAACATTTTTGTATGTGTTTCAGACCTCAATCCCATAAAACAACGGCTTATTTTGTTAACACCTGCACAGCAATTAATTAAATCTACAATCTTTATATTCCATTCACAGAACTGTGTGCACGTGAGCCTGAGAGAGAGAAAGAGTATGCAAAATACATGCAACTGTTCGCAAAATACTGAAGTGAGATAAACGTGCTGTTTTAAATGAAGAGCTGAAAGGTTGGTGGGTTTTTTGTTGTTGTTTTGGTTTGGTTTTATTTGCTGATTAAGACAAACATTTTTTGTCTGCACAGCTCGATTGTATTCTGATTTATCATAAGAGTTAAAGAACCTTGAAGATTTGATATAAACAAGACAGAACTTTAAAGTCAAAGATAAGTTGTTCAGGCAGCTGCTGAAGAAAACAAGGCCACAGCTAAACTACAAGCAGTGTTGGTGCTGTGTCTAACTTAATAAGTTATTTGAAACATCCCATGTACTGATGTCCAAATTATTCCAAACAAGCCCTCTTTTTCCCTTCTCCCTCAGCAATGGTAGCTCTGAGCCCGAGACGGCTCTCCTACTAACATTAAAAATCACTAGCATTTCACAAATAAAGGAGATCACCATGTGAAAAATTATCTTTTAAAATGGAGTTTAATTTGCATATAAGGAACAGGAGATTTATGATGAGCAACACAGCGCAGCACTGCATCTGCCTAGTATCAGTCGTAATTTAGATTGTTTGTGACCGATCTTAAATTCTAAAGCATGGAGAAGATGAAGCGCTCTGTTGCTGTGTTATTGTCAGGAGTCTAAGACTTACCAGAGATTTATTAGTAATCTTATCACAAACATGTCTCAAGTTTTTGCTTTTAATATGTGCCAAGCTCCTCTGAGGAATTTTCCTCACTGCAATTATATTTCTCAATGCATGCATTCTGAAGCTTAGTTGATTTCCTTCCCAAAATAAAGCGACCTATCATTACACTACAGTAGCTCTGCTACATTTTTCCTCTGCTACTTAACAATCAATGTATTCATCATTAAAATCTGAGCCCTGAAGCAATGGTTTTTAGCATATTCTAATGACTAGTGACTTGCAAATTACATTGACCTTTCATGTACATTCTGTAAGCACCTTGTTCTAATGTGTACTGTATTTATAGTTTGCCAATACAAACTAGCCAAAGATTGGATAATTACTGTAATCTATTAGCTCGATTGCTTTCCTTGCTCATTTGTAGCATGTGCCATATAGACCATTTTCAAAAGCTGGCCTATCTTTCATCTCTTGCAAGCCCAGAAAGTAAGGAATACTTCATCTTCACAATATATACACTTACTAATATATGAAGAACACCCCATCTCAGCTCAAGGATATTTCAGGAATAAAGAATCTTCTTTACTATTAGTGTCATAACGCTATTTGTGACTGACAAAAAACACAGCTCACAGAGTGTAAACTTTACTTGAAGAATGTCAGGCCAAGTTCCATTTTCTACCCATTACCCTGACTTCCAAATAGCACTTGATAGGAACTGCTTGCTTCTTTTCTTGGAAAGATAAAAAGACACTTCTTTTTAAAGCATGGAACTTTTTTTTTTTTTTTTTCCTTTTTTAAGCTATAAGTGAATGTTTCAAGGAAAGCTTTAAACACTTTTTACAAAGGCATGCTATTATGACTTAAGAAAGATAAGGAATACTACATGGAAGTATTAGCTGAAGTCTCTTTCTGTTCTTCCCGTTGACAGTCTATTTCAAGACAGTTATAGATAGATAACATTACAGACACTGGTAATTAAAACAACACTAATTTTGTCTCAGTGGCTGCGCTTTGTTGTTTGAAATCATCTATCATGGCCTTCATGCTTCACACAATGAGAAGACATTTGTCTAGCCACATTCTGCTTGGTCAACACTTTTGCTAATATCCCAGCATACCTGCATGCTACTGCACTGTTAAAGTGGTAGTACTTTTGTCTTTAAAAAAAATAATAATAATAATAATAATCAAGTGAACTGCTTTGAATGCTTACTTAGAGAAATTATTTTTGGTTACTATTTTTCAAGAATAATATGCATGTCTTTTCTTGAAAATGTTCTTTCTGTAAAACGTTTAAAAAACCCTCTTCCCCACATTTTGATACAGCATCAGTTTAGCATTAAAATCTCTATCCAAAACAGGAGAAAAGAAAGATGTATAGATATATAAACATACATTCTGAAATAAAATAAAGGTTTGAAATGTCTGGCCACATATACTACCAAATATTTTGTATGCATTAGTTTAGTTGATTTATGGACACTAAATTTTTCTTCAAAGTATTTTTTTAAATATTATTAAATATCTTATATTTTAGTGTTAAGAATTACAGCAAGCAGATGCTTTATATTTTGACAATTAAAAAAATAAAAAACAAACAGCAACACAGAAAAGACTTATATTTCATTAGGGAGGATGAATGAATTAGTTATTATTTTCAGATTAAACTTGAAGAGCAGTAAAAAAGTAAACCAGAGCACTTAAGACAGATTTCAAAGGGTTGTTACTGTGTGACACAAACAAGATAAAAAGATCTCTTTAAAAAAAAAGATCTTTTTTTTTTCAAGATCTTTTAAACACAAAACTGAATTCAGCAAGGCCACAAAAAGAAAGAACTGCTGTCTTGCTGAATGGGACCGGTGTTATAGAATTACCAAATGCCAAAACGAGCCCAAACATGCAAAACTTTATAGAGATGAACCAGTACACAGTCCTTGGGTCCTTCTTCCTCAGCTTAGTGTGGCCCAGTGTAAAACTGCCATCATTGCCTAATTGCAGAGAAAGGCATAAAGAAAATGAGCCCTCTGGAAGCTAATCATAGAAAAACACTGAGTTTATATAAGAGCAATTTCACAGTGCATACAAGTAGTTTCAAACATGAAATGAAATCACACCAGCCTTGCTATTCCAGTTGCTCTCTCCAGGATGGTACCATAAGTGGAAAAGCAAACAGATGGGGCTTCAACTTTACACAGAAAGAAATCCTACTAAAAGTCTCCATGGAAAGGTGGCAAAACCAATTAACAAAATTTATCATTTCATAATAGCACTATATCTACATAAATAAATAAATAAATAAAATGTTTAAAAACAGAAAAGGAATCATTCACTTGAAGTTCACAGACATCGCAATGAAGTCTAAATTGGGGAAAAAAAAAAAAAAGGCATCTCTTTCCATTAACTCAAAACAATGAAAATTACTGTAGCCTAAGACATTTAAAATTCTTATCAGAAAGTTACATGAGCATTGACTGCTCAAACATTAAGACAGAAAGCTCACAAACACTTGAAAGTGAAAAATATCACATCAGAAAACATTAGTAAAATACAGATTTATTCTCATGAGCTAATGAGTATCCGTCAAACTTAGTAGAACTCAATCTGTCACTCACAAGGAAAGAGCAGGAATCCCTCAGGATTTATGTTTATACAGCTTCATTTTGAGAAGACTTTGTTGGCAACAAGTGGCTTCAGTTCAGACAGAGACCTGTCAGCTTGTAAGTAGGAACTGGGAGACTCTTTGCTTGTCTGATTGAGGATAGAAGAAACCCTGGTCCCTCAGTTTCACAAGGTTCAATGATTTAGCTAGCTATAACTTAATTTTTTAGTACACTGGGAATTCTTCAAAGGGATTGGTATTATACTTTTATTGAATGTTACTGGATTTTAATTGCAGTGTTTTATAGGAAGGCCCTAGAAAGCCAGTGGCAAATGAAGTTCTATAAAACAAGGCAATGTATCGCTAACTCAATAATATGAAGTTCTTCATTTATTCTAACTTTCAGATGCTAGAAAAGCAACATGAATTAGTTGTATCAACAATATTTTAAAGACAAGTGAAACACAGTAAATAATTTAAATCAATTTATATTAACCATATTCTTTCTTCATATCCTTTCAAAGTGCCTTTTGAGATTAGAATTCAAAAGATAACTATTATCAATGGAAAAACTGTGCAAGATACAGTAAGCATACTGAGTCCACAGAAGGAAAATGCTTGTTTCCCAATAACAGTTTCTGCAATGAATGAAGAAGCACAAATCTTTTCACTTTCCATAACTCATTTGCATAAATTTACTTTTTTGCCTTAAGAGGTTGCTGTAATGTGTGTTAAAACACACAGTACAATTTTAACTCCATAATATCATAAAGAAATATTGTGTTAGTATAAAGTGTAAAACTACGAATGCTGTTAAATTCTTAGAACAGAAACAACAGTTCAGCACTGCTCAAAAGCACCACCCAAAGGTAGAAGAGATGTACAGACATTTAGAGAATTGTCTTTATGTTGTTCTTGTTAATTTCAGCATAACCCAAATGTTAAAAATGACAGGGCTGCAACACTTGACAGAAGCTTTTGATAGAAGTGACTGATTTCCACAGCTGCACCTGTAGTAAATTGATGATAATGCTGTTTAACCATCCATTATGATTTGGAACTTTACTCGAATTCTAGATTTATAAATTTGCTAGGCACACGTTGTAGATAATGTGACAAACTACTATTTTCAATTGAAAATTCCTTTGACCTAATTTTATAAAAATCATGAAAACTGGGTAAGAAAATTTATTTCTAAAGCCTTCTAAAATAGCTGAAGTTGTATTTTTGGAACAGTATACATGTAAGTGAAATACATTCTTTGGACAAATTCAGTTATCAATTGCATTCATAATTTTTCTTTATTAGAATTATAAAGCTAAAGGATAAGACTTCTTCATATTACCAATGACATGGTGCTTCTTAGACAAAGAACATTTATCTTTCTGCTCATCATCCTCACAGTATTTCTAAGGCTGAAATAAGGAACTATTTAGCATTTTTTAAAAATAAGCATAAACTTTGAGTATAAACCATGGGATGCTAATCATGAACTACTAACTGGTAATATATTTTGATGAATAATCATTTTAACAGCCTATTAGCCAAATACTTTAAATGAAAGGAATTTGATACGTTCTTGTTCAAAATAGTGCACTACACTAACATAAAGCAAATTAATATATTATTCCTTTAACTTTTGCAAAAAGACTCTAGATATTAGAAAGCATAGCATTGTCATATATCTTCTAGATTTAAGTAGGTTAATTTGATGGGGGATGTTTTTTGCCTTTTTTACTGATATTCACTGCTCATAAAGAAAAGTTGAGAAATTGTGAAGAAAGAGATGCACTGAAACACCAGCTCACTGGAACACATATTAAGTACTAGAAATTTAGGAAAAGATGGCAGTTGGCACAGAATACAGATCTCTCAGCTGCAGTCAGTAACAAAAATACCTTCAATACAAACATTTTCCTTACTAGAGTAGCCTTTGTCTGCATAAGTGATTAGAACCAAAATCATGAGGAATGGTTACTTACTAATGCAACAATGAGGCAGTACAGTTTGCTCTGTGTGTTTCTCCTGCAAGTGTAAAAAATAACCTAATCTCCAAAAAAAAAAAAAAAAAATCACTCAAAGAACCAAGACCTGTACTAATTCTGTTCTTGTAAGTATGCCTACACTGTGATTTTTACCACCAACTGGATAATTTCTTCTTGTCTCTTACTCCTCTTTGTTTTGGAAACCAGGGAAATAACTATTTATTAGGGTAGACATAACACAGAATACCAAAACTGAGTTTTCACAAATGTGTCGTAACATAAAATCACATTTCAGCCTGGAAAAGGTACTGAGTTACATTAAATCCACAAACAGTTCTTCAGCACGTTCCTTTTTCTTTTAAGCTGTAGTACATTTCTTTAGAGCAAACTTTGAGAGAGTTTTAAAACAATTTTTTCAGTACTGTGAAGTACAACCCTGGTACTTTAGATTTTACAAACCCTACAAAATAGGAATAGACTTCTATTCATTCAAGGAACTTACTGTTTTTCAATGGAAAGCACCTTTTAAGGCAGGGCATCTCCTGCAGGCTGAGAGGAATGCTAAAGGCTGCAGCACACCATCTCTGCCAATGCTGTGCACAGGCTCACAGGCAGGTAGGCAGTGGGGCTTACTACATAGACACTAGAAGCCCCTTAGCCTTTTCACCTGGTGGACGCCAACGCCAGATTCAAAAAAGACCTTCAGCTGTGTAGTGGGGGAAGAAACTGAGGACACCTCCAAGCTGTTTTTGTCAAGAAAATTACAGGTGATATGAAAGACCTTCATCTCCTGCAGGAAGACGTTCTCTCCCATGCCTGCAAATGCTGGGGAAGGAGGTGAGTAACTGGTCCTTACCTTCCAGAGAACTCTTGAATGCAATATGTTGCTGTCCAGGCCTTGTTCCATCTCTTCTTGATAGGTCAGGACAATAGATTAAAATTTCATTATGTTCCACAATAAGAAGACACAATTTTAGGTCATAAAAACTTTGTAGAACATGTGAATGTTATATACAGAAAAGGGTGCAGAAAGGCATACATATCTCCCCACATCTTCACAAGAATGAAAAGGCTCAGTAAAGGATATTTGGAGACCGTGCTTTGCTACTTTATAAGGAATTAGAGATGGTTTTACTTCACTTTGAACTAACTGTATATAGAGATATATGATCTAACTTTCTCCCAGCAGAGTATCCCATCTGTCTTAGGTGTTGAATATTGATGACAAAAAACGTGATCAGGCTGGATACTGCTACCCGGCTATCTCTTGTTCTACAATGACATGATAAGAATACAATGTCCTATCTAAAGACTAAAAGTTTCTGTTTTTTCAGGAGCAGAAAATGTTTTGTTCCTGGCATTATCTTTCTTAGGAATATAACTGCTTTGTGTATTTTCTTCAGTAATTCTCACCAAGCATCTCATAACTTTTCATATGTACCTGTAGTTAGAATGGATGTATAATGTGGACATACACAGTCACAAGGTCGGGATGGAACAAATCTGCCCTCCTGTCCATTTTATCTTGGATTATGTTGGAGTAGTGTGAATTATGCTCACAGTCAACTGACACACCTCATTACATAAGATATGTTCTTTTCCTGATTTATTACAAACCTAGTGCAGTATGATCACTTTCTTGTAAGGTACTGTTAAGGAAATTCCCAGGACAATGATCCTGTATAGTATGTACCAGTTTCAGACTTAAGAGAAACCAAATGCAAACTCAGTAAATGAAGCTACCTGATATTTTCAGCATTCTCGCCCTTCCACACATAATATGCATTTATATAAAGAAACCATTCACACACAGATTCCAGCCAAACCTCAAGCACACTTGGAATTGTGATAAGAGTCGCTTATACAGAAGTCAAATTCCCTGTTAGAATTGCCAAGTAGTCAAATTTCTCATTGAATTTCAAGGAGACATTCAGTTCAGTTCACTTCACTCATTTGCAATGTATCGTTTGGATTTTTTTTTTCCATTATTAACAGAATTGTTCAATATCAAACTACTTAATAATCTGAATTCTACTGCAATAAATGTGTTAAAAATGAGCTTCAATTTTTCTGTTTCTGATTCCTTTCATGTTTCTGAAACCAGTTCCTCTTACTTGTCTTTTCCATTTCTGGCTGACTCTTTGTAATTCATAAGCTTTTCATTAGAAGTAGGCCCAAACAGGAACCATGCATCCAACTTGATGATGCTGATTAAAACCTACTTTGATTCCAGACTTCCATGAGGAATGCTTTCAGTACTCCTATAGGATTTGACTAACAACTTCTGACAAACTCAAAGATTCAGCAACTGGGAGTTCATTATCTACACCAACACATGAGCAGAAGCAGGAACTGAATGTAATACCCTTGTCTTTATCTCTGAAAGAAACACTCAGGCATGTCTAGCAGAAATAATTGAGACAGGAGATCATAATACCAGAACATACGAGCAGATGAGTTAAAAAGATTATCTGTGCTCCCTCATGACTTCCTTTGTGATGGACCTTAGACAGTAGGGAGAACATCCCGGAATCCTGTTTCTCAGTACAGAAGTGTCTGATATGGCATCTCAGTCTTTGCCTTTTCAAATACATCAGTGTTGGCACTTGACTCTAGTACAGGTCTTATGGTGTTCAACTTGGGGATCAGTGATTATTGTTCAGATCTCCTTTGAGTCATTCTTTAGTTCTTCACAAGTTTGAGAAATAAGGCAGGAACATCCATGCTAATTATAGGTACGTATGGAAGGTTCTGAGATGCTTGGCAAGTATTACTTAATACACAAAGCAGTTATATTTTGAGAAAGAAAATGCGAGGAACAAAACATTTTCAACCCTTGAAATAATGAAAATTTTTACTCTTTACTCTTTTTACTCTTTACTGTCTTGCAAGGACATCATATTCTTATCATGTCGTTGTAAAACAAGATAGGCGGGTAGCAGTATCCAGACTGATCACACTTTTGTCATCAATATTCAACACCTAAGACAGATGGGACACTGAGCTGGCAGATCATGAGTCCACCACAGGTGAAGAAAGTAGGAAGTGAGAAGACAGGCTTGTGTTATCACATACCTTCAACAAACCTGCAAGAATGCACATGGAAAGGAAGACCTCCAAACCATTCTTTAATGACAAAACTCCACTAAGGGGAGGTGTCTCACAAGGCGTACTAAACACTATTCTGTCTTCCAGTGATGTTACCCATGGAAAATAATACAGGCCAAGAGGCCACATATTTTCTCTAAGGATCAAGTAAGACATAAAAGTCTTAACACTATCTATACTGATTCTTGGTGGGTTGTGTGTGCATGTGACTGCTTGTGTGTGTGTGTGTGTGGTTTTGTTTTGTTCGGGGTAGAGAAGAGTGTGCTGTTTCCAAAAACAGGGGAAAAAAAGACTGATTTTGAATCATTTCCATCTCTTAGTATCCTCACAAATGACTCCTATATGGTTGTATTTTCTGCCTCTCATCTTCCTTCATTTTCTCTTTGCATTCTGTTGGCTAGCTTCTACCAGTGTTCATACACCATTCTGAAAGACAAAGATTTAAAGTTTTAATAACAACCTGACATTGCTTCATGCAATCAGAACTAACCTCCCTGTACATGTGGACATGTTAGACCTTCCCTGATAAACTAAGCAAGCTAAGTTTGTGCTTTAGTCATGATTTTCAAACAACCTTATTTATTTCAGTTTTTACCCCTGTTAATTTTAAATGCATATTAGCAAAACTATACTACTCAAATGTTGTACTTAGCAAGAGCATTAAGGTTAAGGTTAAATTATGGTTATCCCTAATCCTACAGCTAAGGCTCATTTTCCATAATGGACTAGCAAGAACTAGATAGGCAAGTGTCCATAAAAAAATTTGCCAGTTGTTGAGGGGGGAGGGTTGTTTTCAATTTGCTTGGGGACAAAAAAGAGAAATGATGCTTTCCCAAGAGCCAGACCTCCTCAACTCTACTCCAGTGACTCTAGCAGCCCTATTAACCTTAGAACAGAATTCATTGATGCAGAATCTATCAAGAAAAGATACAATTACATGCAAAAGATAAAGAGACAGGAGATTTCTCTCAACTCCTATTCAAGTGCTTTATCACTATTTCAATTTTTTTTAAACGCATCGGCAATAAACCATCTCACAGAACAAATTTTGCAAAATTATATGAATCTCTACTCATTTACACTGATCTTTAAAAAAACAAACAAACAAAAAAAACAATTAAAACACATATTTGGCCACATGGTTTTTTTTCTTGAGTTCTATAAACATGAAAAAAATTAAATACGAGGCCAAGAGTGTCTTCACTATTAGTAGTTATCAAATCCCTTTTGTTTAATTTAAAAACTGCAAAACCTAAAATCTTATGAAATAGATAAAAATTGAAGAGGCTACATAAACAAATTAATATCACAACAGAGCAATCTTTTGATCTTAAACACTTTATATTACCAGTTTCACATGCTCACAGTATTTCCCCCTACTTACTGTCTTTAAATCACTTTAATGGGATTCTTATGAAGACTTGGTAGGGACAACAAAGAGGATTACTGCTACCATACTGCTAACATATATGTTAGGAGGTAGCAATGCATAGTCTCCAGTCATCTAAAGTCAGTCACCCACACTTAGTGCCTTTGCTAAAATTACTAGTGATAGGTATCCTGAAATAGATAACATATCACATATCTACAACTCTTGTTTTACTGAAAAAAAAAAAAAAACATTACATATAATGTGACATCAGAAAAAAAGGCAAAAAACAAACAAACAAACAACACTAAGGTCTGTCATTACTATATTGTATATCAAAGGAATCAAGATTTCTAATTTTATTTAAACCTGTAAGTTGCATAATCCATTGGATCTCCTTGAACTAAAAGCTACAGATCTGCCCTTTTCTCCTCTGTACTTTCAACATAATAGGTATTATTGCCCATAACTTTTTATTTAAAAGAATTTTGCAGCCAGGAAAATGAATGAATGAATTTAATTATCAATGCAGTGTGAAAAAAAAAAAAAAAAATCATTGGAGCAAGATCCTGGAACACTACATATTAAAAATAAACAAAGGCTATTAAAAAAAAGTTTTTTAAAGTGTCATTCTTTCTTCAATTCTTGAAATTTAAATAATACAACACAGAAACAGGAAGAACCATACGTAAATACTTGTAGTTTTTGGCCAAAAAAAGACCCTAAGAAAATGCTAAATGGCTGACTAGATCATTTAACTTTAAATCTATACTTTATGTGGCAATATGGAGAGGTCATTTGATTGCTACGCATAAAAAATTTAGAATTCTAAATGATCTAAAAGTTTCACCTTCATAAGACAAAAATTTCATTATAAAATTCTCTTTAATGGTATTCATACATATCTGCCACCTCAGTTTAGTAATACTATATTTCTATAGGCTGTCAAATACACATTATAGAAACATCTATAAAAACATATTTTAAAATAGTATATAACTTTTTTTCCTTTATCTTTACAAACTGTCTAGTTTCCTTCAGGAAAATGTGTGGCCTCAAACACAAAGTACAAATGTTGCACTAAAGAAATCATCATTTTGCAGCCGTATTTTCTAGGTATGCTTAGCCATATGCCTCAGGCTTCATTCTCTGCGAGTGGACATTTAACCTGAGTCATATTTAGTCTTGAGAAAAGGTTTTTATATTTTCATCCTATGATTTCACATAAATTAATGAATAATGTGGACCTTTTTTTTTTTTTTTTTTTTCCTCCCCAGTGGCAAGCAAAGCCTACTAAATACTCAAGAAAATAATTTAGACCAAGAGTTGTGGCTACTGAAAATTTATGTTATCAAAAAGAAGAAAGTACATTAAATATACAGTGTTGTTGTGAAAACACAGGCCAAAATCCTAACTTCAGATATATGGGAGTAGTTTTTAACTGAAGTTTACAAATGCATTTCCAGACTGAATTTGGCCTTGCTGATTAAATTTTAGATTACTGAAGTCCTGATTCAGAACTGCTTTTCAAAATACAGTTATTTACTTAATTATTTGATTATTTGGGTAATAAATAAATAAATAAATAAACCACTTCTATGACATTTATTTCATTCAAAAAAATGCTATTAGATAGCACAGCTACACATTCACTAGAAGAGCTGGTATGACTTGTGCCAGGAAGGAATTGTCCTAAGTGTAGCTGAATGAAGTAATACTGATGGATAGGAAATAAACAGCCAGAGAAGATAATATGTAAGAGTAGTAAATATAAGAATGTATCAAAGGTCAAGCATAAGTCATCTTGAAACAAGCATCATTAGAAAATTGGGTTATTTCTGCTGATGCCTTAATAAAAATACTGATACAGTGTAAAAAGAACAATTAAAATATCATAGAGTTTATGAAATAACTTACTGTATTAGGTTCATTAGTGGTTATTTAACATGGGGTTCCTTTTGTTTGGTGATGCCCTTCATAATGAAGTCATACAACATTCTGTAATCTTTCCCAGCATTAGGCATTATTCTTCAAGACATTTCAGGCTATTTAGCTTTACTACTGGGAATACTCCCTACTGTTTTCAAAGGGATTCCTTGTAGAAGTGACTACAAGCAGAAGTATTTGCAGTGGAAGAGTCTCAGACATCTTTTCCCATACTTTTTCCCTGAAGAAATCAGAACTGAATCTGCAGTTTGAGACATTATGCTTGAGGGCCCAAAAGGTACAAAGAACCAAAATTTTAAGTGAACCATGCCATAATGCCAAGAAATCTTCCAAAGTACAGTGCTAGAAACTAACCACAGATCTTTCTGGGTGAATAATGAGACAGTAAACAGGTTAGAAAGATAGATGTTAATAGAAAACAAATGTGAAACAGATTCACCCCGATTGTTTAGCAGTGAAACTACTGAAGGACTTAAATTGACAGTACTAATGATATTAATGCCAATTGAAACTTAGACATCTAATTTAGTAGACTACACAGTTTTCCTCTACAGTCAAAGGAGGAAGTCTGGCTCCTCCAGAGCACAATTATGAGCCAAGTCAGTGTCTAGAACTTGGTAGTGGGGTCACTCCAGAGAGATGTCTTCAGAGCCTTTCCCCCACCCCTCGGACTCTCAGAGGAACCCAGAAATGGCAATGTTCCAGCTGACAGGAGAAAGGAGTCAGGAGTATCCTGCACAGCAACCTCTGCCCTGTCTACTCCCCACTCTTTTGTATATGCCAAACTCACCTATGGCAGACCTCTGCAGAACCAGGAGCCCTCATTATGAGGCTCCATGCTCAGTTCCTGCATAGATCAATCTGTTGAGGTTACTGGGAGTAACCTCCTTCCCTTTGCCACTTAGAGGGGACCATGCCTTCTACAGCAATAGAAAAATAAAACCTGGGGATGTAATGGAGATCTGGCCAAAGCACATTCACTGCCTGTTCAGTGAAGCCATTACCTACAGACCTGAGGTATTTTCACATTGAATCATTTGGTGAGATCAGGCACAAAATATTTTATTCCCATTCAGTTTCAGATTTTGAAGTTTTCAGGATTTATTCTAAATGCTAGAAAAAAAAAAAAATCAGATAGCTAAAGTCAGGGAGGGGGGGAAACAGGAGTCAGATTATATAGGTTCTTTTTTGCATTCTTGTATGGGCTCACCAAGCAGACCTCAGCATGGGACAACTTTCCAGGAGATGCATTCTGCCCACACTCCCCCCAGTCAACAATACATAGCAACAATGCTAAAAAACTATCTTGCAAAGTATTTGAGATCCTTGGATGAAGGGCATTTATCAAAGGGTTTTTCTGATATTAACTGTGAGAAAATTAGTAGAATAAAGATAGTCCTTTTTCTTGCTCACTTGCAGCAGTGATTGTAAAAAAGATGCACTTTATGCCACAGTTTGAGTCAGTAATGGAGCAGTGACAATAGGCTAACATCAAAGAAAATATTTTGGAGGAATATAATTCATTTTTCATGATTTTATACATAATGCTATAGAATCATAGCTCAATCTTCATATTTGCAAGTGAATAACCTCTATCTGAAAGTACAGTTCATATGTGAGCTGAAAAGAAAATGTCTTTCTTTAGCATTCCCACTATTAGACAAGCAGATGGCTAAATCTAAATGACCATGTGAAAGAAAGAAAAAAAAGACCAACACAGATCAATATCCTCACC
Organism: Stictonetta naevosa; assembly: GCA_011074415.1. NCBI lineage: Eukaryota > Metazoa > Chordata > Aves > Anseriformes > Anatidae > Stictonetta > Stictonetta naevosa. The sequence goes on from CM021707.1 coordinate 9,840,771, forward strand.
ATGATTCCTACATTCCAATAAATACCAAACCATCAGGAGCAAAAGCAGAGGGATCAGACTGCATCAAAATATCATTTTAGGAAAAGACAGTAAATAGCTAGAACCAATCTGAAAACAAGCAGCTAACATATTTAATAAAAATAAAGAAAGTAAAAGCCATAACAGTTTACTCTTACGCCTATAGCTATCTTGGATGTAAGTAGTGAAATAAACCACAATAAACTTCAGTGTATCACACCCGTATTCCACAGAGAGAAATATATCAAAAGGAATAATTAACATTTCCACATAAAACAGACTGTACATTTCTGGTTTTAAATAATAATAATTATTAATTTTATTATTATTTTTTTCTCCAATGGGCAAAACCTACTTTTTTAGAAATATGGTGATGTCAAATAGACAAAGAAATGCCAGATACTAATCACATTAGTGCTTGCTCAACACTGGGGAAAACACACCAGGCCAGCATGTTTCAAAAATTCAACAGCAAAACTTGCAAGCTCTGAGCAGACCTCTCTGCTGGCCGCATCAGAAACCGCGGTCCTGCGACAGGTGGCTCCCTCAGCGGGTGGCATCAAGGAGTGGATCCATTGATTTGTTAAGATTTGTTGCTCTGAGGCACAGCCATTGTGTGTGTGTGTGTGTGTGTGTGTCTTCAGGGATATAAACAGACTCGTGAAGCCATTGGCTCTGTCTTGACCTAAACCTTAACTCAACTGACAGAACAAACAAATTCTCAAAAGGCAAGGCAGCAGGAGATTCATACCTGTGGATAACACCTCCTGCAGGAAGCAAGGTACACTCCTGCAGCAGAGCTCTTCCAGGTACCTGGAAGAGGCAGCTGATTTAGATACACTCACTCACTCTCCTGTGCTCAATCTAGCTTGTCAAAGCAGTGTAAACACAAAGCCACAGAAGGTATCCTCCACCTCCAATAATTAGCAGAAACCTAAGAGATCTGTAAGAATATTTCTCCCTGCACAGTAACTACATCCACAATTACCTTTGAGAATTCAAAGTACTTAAAGTTCCGAGTGCAGACAAGTACCGGTAAAGTACAAGTATTGGTAAAGGCCAAGATCCCCTAATCTTCCCCAACCTTTCCTCCTGTAAACTAAAGCCATGGAGCAAAACAACCAACCTCTCTGGAGCTAGTGGTGAGAACCAGAAATCTGGGATGTGCGTGTATCTGCAACAGGCATCTGCCACACAGTTGGAACATATATCTAATTCTAAAAAACAAATTAAGCACATAAATCAGCCCTCTGATGGAATTTCTTATCAATAAACTTCACCTGACAAAGCACGTAGTTTACAGAGGAAAATGGAAGATTAAAAGATTAATGCTAAACTATATACCAAATTATTCCATGTAGATATTCTGGGCCTGGACAAATCACCTTGTCACTGTACAACACTGTGTAAGGAAATTTCAGCAACCAAGCCTTGTATTACAAAGATTTTTCTTACCGTATTACTTCAGGTGAAACACTGCCAAAGAGAGCTGAACTGCAGGCTTCTTGAAAGGTTCCAAAGAGTTCCTCAAGACTGCTGAATATGTCTTATTAAAGGTTGAGTGATCACCTGGGTAATCAAAAGCACGATATTAGAAAGCATCTTAGTGATCACCTGTGCAAATTCTCAAATTTCTTGGGCAGAACATTGGATACATGAGCTTTGGAAACAGTAGGCCAAGAGCCAGGTCCCAGGACAATGCAAAAACTCTATGCAGTCCTGATACAGCCTGTTCTACTTTGGCCAGAGTTCACATCTACAGCTTGTATGCATCACTAGATCACTAGAATAAGGTTATCTGTTCTCTGGCATGGATAGAAAGCCACTTTATTGCTTGAAATCAATGGACTTTGGCATATATCCTCAATGAACACTTTTTATTTATTTCCATAAAAGTCACAAATTCATAAAAATATTAGTTTTAAGAAAAATATTTTGCATTTTTATCTTAATTTATTTGTCCATCTTCTACTATGATGTTATATCTTTATTAACTCTGCTGTGATATAACGGTCTATCTGAAGCACCAATTTATATGCTTCAGTCTGATCCAAGAACTGGCCTGTATAGTGACATGCCATGAACTGGTCATTATACTGAGCATTTTTGCTTTGAGTTGCCTGTGGATGGAAGGGTATTTGATTTTTCAATTTTCAAAATTGAAGGACATTAGGAGTATGAATTATATTGTATTATAAAGAAGCAACAATAATTTTAAAAGCAGGTCACTAGTGTTCAAGTGTTCACTAGTCTTAATTTCAGTCCTTTAAACAAAGTTAAAGCAGTATTTATTTTCCTACTAAAACAGAATTTCCTGCATGTATTTCCATACCTAAGAATACTCTGTTCTTACAAAAAAAAATAAAAAAAAAAAAACACTCTATTAACAAAGCTAAGAAATAGAATTCCATCTTGAAGCCCAAATGCAAAAATATATACTCATTAGCCCACTGAGTGTTCCAAACATAGCCAAATATTTTATTTCTAGAAGGACACATTTGGCCATTACTATCTTGGGATCATATCTAGCCATTTAGAACAAAGACAGTTTCTAAGACATGGTGAAAACACAGCAGACAGTATTACTAAACAAATACTTTAAAAACTTACTATAAAACATCCTGCAAATCCCACACCTTCTCATACAAACATCTGAAAATAGCCCTGGCTCAAGGCTCTTTAAATCTTTTCTAACTCAATGTTTTATAACCTTATAAATTTTGCATTTTATTTTAGACATCAGATAAATTCATTGTATTTCTACTGTTATTTGCATTTTAAAAAAATGGTCAAAAGAGCAAAAATTAGTTTATTAATATACCAAATGTAAAATTTGAACATTGCCCAAAAGCAACTCTAATTTTCATTTTACCGATGTGCATATGGCATGTAGTGCAAATTAGGGTGGATTAACTTTTTTTTAAAATTCAGAGATCACAAAGCTTTGGAATTCAAGGCACCCTTATTCGTAGTCTTTGTGGCAGCCTTAATCTGAAATGAAGAAACATTAAGGGCCTCTGAAGCTGACCTAAATAAACTAACTTGATATGTCTGAGAAGAATTAAAGGTGAACTACATTTGCTAGAAAAATAATAATAATAAAAATCTCATGTTTCTAATTTTGTGCCAGCAGTTCATAGAATCATAGAATCATAGAATCATAGAATATCCTGAGTTGGAAGGGACCCTTAAGGATCATCAAGTCCAACTCTTGACACCGCACAGGTCCATCCAAAAGTTCAAACCATGTGACTAAGTGCACAGTCCAATCTCCTCTTAAATTCAGTCAGGCTCGGTGCAGTGACCACTTCCCTGGGGAGCCTGTTCCAGTGTGCAACCACCCTCTCTGTGAAGAATCTCCTCCTGATGTCAAGCCTAAATTTCCCCTGCCTCAGCTTAACCCCGTTCCCGTGGGTCCTGTCACTGGTGTTAATGGAGAAAAGGTCTCCTGCCTCTCGACACCCCCTTACGAGGAAGTTGTAGACAGTTCATACAGTATGTATAATATTTAAACATGCTCTAATTCATATGTGTCAAAACTATCATGTTCATTAATATTTCCATTGCACCTTTACTACTTTCAGTATATAATTTTATAAGAAGGATTCCCTACCTACTTCTCATCAAGGAAACCAAAAGAAATGAGAATCAAAAATTACAACTATAACCAAATTACATATTGACACAACTATAACCAAATTACATATTGACACAATCAGTGCTTAACTAAACTTGTTCAGAGACCTGAAGCAGACCAAAAAATAAATAAATCCAGGAACCTTGTAAAATACTGCTGATCTTGGAAAGCATTTTCCACCAGGGAGAGAAATCCATTTGCTCTAAGAGAACTTTTTTTCTTTCTCTCCCTCTTGAAAACATTATCCCCATCCCACCACAGTCATGGCAAAATGCAGTTTCTAATATTTCAATAAAGAGAAATTTTGTAAGCTTTTTGTTCTCTTTAAAGAAATTTCTCTGTACTCCCCAGTTATGTTAAAACATGATATTCAGATAGAAAAGACAACAGTAAATCTGAGAAAGGAAAAAAATGGAGAGCACTTTGATGAGTGTTAGCTATTTTCTAAGGAATTTATCAGGCTTGCTTAAAACTTTTATAAACTAGCTTACAATACTTCTCTTCAGACTGGCTGCAGTTATCTGAGAGGTCTTAAATATCATTCATCTTTATAACCTCTTTGGCAGTAAGCATTAAAATTAGGGAACGATTGGTAAATTGGAGTAAAATCTCTATCATTTCAGCTAGACTTGTGAACTGTCATTAGAACAAACCCATTGATACAGGATGCAAGTGAAAAGAGTTACCATAGTCAAGGACTAAAGGTACTTTAAACTGTTGGGCTGTATTTCTTGCATGCCCTGGGGAAAAGAAGTTAAGACAATATGCGAAGTCCCTTGGCACTCCTATTGCAAAATCTCAGGAGCACTGGTATGAATTGTTGAAACAGTTGCTTTTCAATGAGAAAGTGTATTCATTTACATACTGGATAAGAGCATGGGAACAACACTATGCAATTGACTGCAAGCAGGACAGCAAGAGATCTGAGAATTTTGTCGGGGAGCTCCTTAAATGTTTGTGGACCTCTGCTGGAAACATCTCTGCAGCCTAGAAAGAAACACCACACTCTGGAAAGCTTACAAAACTTAGATAAGCTCCACGAAAACACTGGATGATTTGGGGCTTTTTTTTTTTTTTTTTTTTTTTTTTCTCCTCGCTGCTGTTTTTCCTCCCCCCTGGGCTTCTAGTTGTTGGTTTTCAAGATGTGTGGAATAAAGCACCAACTACTTCCTGTCTTCTGCCCTTGACATTCAAATAGCTGAGCCAAAAACCTCAAAAGTAAAGAATAAACAAAACTGCCGATAAATGGTGTACTGCTGCAAACTGTAACATACAAACTTCTCAGTCCTGGCCTGACTCAGATTCCTAATAAAACTGACACAGGGGTGGCACAGGTTTATCTGATTCTCTGTCTCTCTACTGCATTCTTTGGTGGGAAGCCCTAGCAGCCGGTGTGTAAGGTACAGACTTCTGAGGCAGCTTAAGATAGAGGGCTACCAGGATGTTTTCTGTTTCTAGGAAGTTTTATACTTGCTCCTTCTCCCTAGGGGTTTTCAGTTGTTCTTTCTTTGATCTACAATGAAAATCATCTAGATGGAGGGCATATTTTTTTTCTATGGATTTAGAAAAAAAAAAAAAAAAAAAAAACAAACACAACACAACAGAGGCATGACCTTCACTTGGGGGGGTTGTTACACACATTCCAGGCAGCTCTGATCATATTTCACTACCCTGGAAGTGACTGTGATGTCCAGAACACTGAATTATGTCATTAATTAAGGAATCGGGCAGGAGGTAGCTGATTATAAGGGAGAGAGAATCTGTACTTACACAAAAGTATTTTCATAATCAGTGATGATAGAAAGGGAAATAAAGAAAAATTACCTTGTGCTTAATACAAGTGTTCTGGTATATTGTTTTTAGATATTGCTCTCTATATTGAAGGTGCTATTTAGCTTCAGTGGCCAGCTAAAAGCAAATCACAGGTTTTAATAACCTTGTTTTGCATGAAGACACAGAAGGGTTTTGTTTTGGGTAGCAAACTTTCATAATTTTAATTTCTCTCAAAGAACGTATGAGAAAAAGGCAGGATAAGTGCCATAATCCATTTAAATTCTCTTTTTTTAACTTTGATTTTACCTGAAATGCAGTGTGCAGCATGCAGGAGCAAGAATACCATTTACTAGAGTATCAGAGATTAGTTCATTAATGGGTTCAAGCAACTGGTCATGCATCAGCATAACATTAGAGGCTAACTGATTTCCCTCTATAAGCCACTTATACAACTGAACATTTGCAAATCATCTCAAGATGCATGTCAGAGAGAGAGATGACAGTGTTAAAGAAATACATTTTTCATTTATTCTATTAGTAATACACACTACTGAGTATGTTATAGTGCAGACAATGAAAGAGATATATTTTTAAAGCAGTTTGGCAAGCCAGAATACACATTACCTAGAATGTGTTTTTTCCTGTAAAACACTATTCAAGCAACATTTCACTGAACAACAACATAGGATTTGGCAAAATTATGGTTTTGCCAAATTCCCTGCAGAGTTGTATGTGGATTTTCAAAGAGGTATCTGATTTTTTTTCTTAGCCATATAAAAAGAAAACAACAACAACAAAAAATAAAAACCTTCACTGATGTTAAGCAAAACAGCCAAAGGTAGGCATGTGCTTAAATTCCTGACTAGATCAGAGCCTTAAAATGAGGAAATCAGAGAGGTTATGCAAACCAGTCACTGATGTGCCTTCTTAACCAAAAGGCCAGAAGGGTCACTGTGTTAAATGCTCAGATGCCAGGTAGAATTTGTAAATGGTCACTAGGTATACCTCACAAGTGCATAAAACATTCATGATTTGAAATATAGAGAAGTGGTTAGGTTACAGATGTAGTTTCCTGTCTCTCCCTGTATTTTTGCTTCAATTAAAGGCAAGATTACATATAAGATTGCTGCAGCAATCTTTCATTCTCATATGAATGAAAATATCACTTGTCAGCCATCCTTCAGAAAACTGAACTGCAAAATGTCCCTAAAAACAATACTGACTGGCGCTTTATCACTTGCTCACAGAAAACGAAGGCTGTGAGTGTAGCCTTCAAGAGGTGAAAGTAGGCAACATCAAAAACCATCATGAATAAATGTCTGAAAATTTTAGATACTTGGTTATTCCAGTAGCAAGGACCAAGCCAACAAAAGTGGTACATTAACTAAGATAACAACCTGAGACGACACCAACACCACATCCCAAAATGAGAGCGTAGAACAGCTCTGAATGTTAAATTTTAAACAAATCAATTCCAGCTGTTCTTACACCAAAACCAAAATGGTTAACTAGTGTATTTGTAAGTCATAACCAATGGTTAGTTCTTGCAGTTTTCAAGGACTATGCACAAATGTACACATTGCTACAGGACACCTAAATAATCTGTGACAAAGGATTCATGGGAGGTCTAAATTTACATTTCCAAGGAAACTTTTACTAGGAAAAGGTTAGAAATTTACGTTTTCAAAATGAAAGTCCAAATGTTCTTTTACAGGCACTTCAAATTTGAAGTCTCATTCTGAGAAAAAGAGCACACCACATTGCCAGATTATTAATATTGAACAAATTCTCGGCCAGCAGGTTTCAACATGTTTTTTTGTTTGTTTGTTTGTTTGTTTGTTTGTTTGTTTTGGGGGAGGGGGAGGGGGAGAGGGTTGTCTTTTGCTTTAGTCCTCCTCAGAAACATCTATTCCACTATTTTTGACTTTTCACTTGGAAGACATGGAGCTCTGGAGAGGTAGACTGCAGGAAAAGTCTTTGATATCTTTGTGCTATCACCTGCAGCGTGCATCAGCAGGGAGCGAGAGCACACAGCAGCATGAAAGCCAGTTTGTAACTCTGAAAACCCACTGCCACAACTCCACAGCAAGAGAGAGAGAGACAATGACTTGGCTCAAAGTGTGGCTCCAACACTACTGTGGCAGAGGTCCGGATGCTTAGCAGACCTGAGTTAGGGAAGATCCCAGCTGACATGCAAGCTAATCTCATTCACTCTCCCTATATATCTTTTTTCTTCTGTTTTTATGTTTACACTCTCTTAAGGTTACTCTCTAGCTATAATGCTCTATAAATGAGACAAAACTGCATTGAATCATTAAACATCTTCATAGCTTTGTTTTCATTTAAGCTTATTTTCTCTTTTCATTCCAAGACCATTTTGCCTCAGGAAATTTTCTTTTTCCATCTACACTCTCAAGCAACAAAGCCTATTTTTGTAAGGCTAAAAAGTAATATTCATCCATTTTTAAATACTGATTTATTGACTATAGGGTTGGGCTGTTTTTATTCCTTCTATGCCCCCACTACTGCAAATTTAACCTGAGCAGCTGCAGATGAATTAAAAAATAATTGAATTGTTTTTAGAAAGAAATAATTGAGTAGGATAGTAAAGAAAACTTTATATTTCTCCCTTCAGTGTCACTAGTTATCAATATACATCTGCTCCCTCATGTAAAAAAATAAATAAAACTGAAAAGTTAAACTTAAAAAGTAACTGATGGGAGTTAAAAGTACACCTTGAAGAAATCTAATACTGAACATATATTTAAATCATTTTTCCATAGATATCCATAATAAAGCATTTGATCATGTTTACTAATTCAGGAATAAGTGTGGACATTAACAAAAATGAACTGTGATTGCTAGATTGCTAAATTCTACATAGCAGAATATGCAGGCATTCTTTCACCAGACGAGTACATGATTTTTCTTCACATTACAGCAAACTATTCATGGACTTCAGTGGGGATGATGATACACCTCTTGTGGTATTTATTCTTAATGAGATTACACTAATCAAGTTTAAATTAACACTTAAATAGTACACATGTTTATGCAGAATGTTCCATATGCATATACATCCAGAATTAGTGTGGATGTATACATATGTAGGCTGGCGAAAGTATTATTAATCCCAGGAATAATACGCATGTAGTAGAAAGCTCTTACCATTAAGAAAATTGGTATTGAGAATTCTGCAAATATGCCAGGAGATAAAAGTCAACATATTAGAGCGGTCTGTTTCAGGGACAAATAGAGTATGTTATTATCTGATATACGATGGAATGCACAGAACTACAAACAGAAGTGTTTCAATTCAATACAATATGAAATAATTCAAAATAAAATGAAAAGTGTCTGAAAACAAACCAACAAAATTACACAGCACAGTTGTTAATTATGATTATTTATGATCATTCAGAACTGGCATCATTATGATAGTTTTCCTTCCAAATTTCTCTAAGATGAATCACTCCACAGCAACTCAAGGATCTATAGGAATGGTTTAGCAGCAGTTCATGGCTCTAAAAGGTGCCTTACCTAAGTCTGATGTTACTATTATTATAACCAAGAGAGCAAGTTTTAATTTATTCAAAAATTTAAAGTAGGCAATTGATGACAGACATCTCTAGGAGCATCATCAGGCTAGTAAACAAAATATTTGCAGCCACTGAACACTTCTCCACTGTGAGCAATCAGCAATCTACTATTCTTAAAAAACAACCATCACCTAACAAACTCATGAGTGTAATCCGTTCAGTCCATTGCTACCTGCTACACTGAATATTCATCAGAAATGACAAGACTTTTTTCCTTCTCCCTCCCTCCCAACCCTGCTTTTTATATTTGCTCACTTGACAACTTGTCACTGCCACATCACTGCCACACTGGCTGTCCTTGAAACCTGACCTCTGTAGCTTTTTGCGCCCAGTGGTCATGCCGTCCCTGTCTCACTCCAACCATTTCTGACAGGAAACATGCTGATCTCAACAGCAAGTCCTGGCACCTGAGACACACTGGGATTACACAGGTAAATCAGGGTATTCCATGTTGTCTCCTAGCTAACAACAGAAGGAAAAACATGACATCTTGAACAACAGATCCTACATTCACATATTCAAAAGATCCATCATGCTTTTACAAGCAGATGGGCAAGATTGTTTCTCCTTGCTCTGAGAGGGAAAATCATAAATGTAAATAAATAATAATAATAAAAAAATAGGGGATACTTTATTTTGATTTTAATTTTGGCAGAATTAAAGGGTCTGTTGATGAGGGAGATGTTAGACAAAACAACTGATTAAAAATAAAGAAGGTGAAAAGAAGGACTTGTTCACCAGTCTAAAACAATTTCTATTACGTCTTTTATTAGAAGCATCTGAGTTTATTTAGCTCTTTTGTGAGCCATGTGTGCCTAATAACAGGTACGATTTGATTCCACAACAGTACAACCTACTTAAAAGAAGGTATATTTGTAAAGAAATGAAAGGTTTCCCTGTAAAATGGCATGTTTTTAAGTTTTTTTTTTGAAATGTCTGTGTAGAGAAGAACGTGAAGTATTTTGACTGAAATAAAAGCTTTCATGGAAAACAGTGAACCCTGGAGATTATGCCGATTCTGGAAGAAATCGCCATACTGTTTTAAGCAGGTGACAGTAATGTCATCGCCTGAGCTTTTTGCCTTCCATACTTACACAACAAAAATAGAAGTTTTACATTGGACAGAAAAGCTCAGAACCACCCATGCAGACAGCACCTTAGCAGAGGCTACAATTAACGTGCATCAAAAGCAGGTTATTGTTACCTTAAGGCCAATATTGCCTTTCACTATGAAAAAGCAGCAGTCACACTATGCCTAAACTGAAAAACCAAACAGTTGACATTTAATATATTTTACTTGCAAGTATTTTAAACATCCTACACCACTACCTATGTCACAACCAAACCAGACCAGGCAACTTGGATATTCCCTACACACTAGCACCATTAATTGTTCCACAGGATATCATGCAGAGCATATGAAATGATACGAGTACTTTTTTTTCTTTTTTTTTTATAAGAAAGAAGATGCCTGTAAGGATAGCATTTAAATACTTTTTTTCTGTGCATTTTCAGTGATCCATTTCTCAGTTATCTTTTGCCTTTCATAAATACCTCTAGAAAGACCCTGGATTCCTTTAAATCATTTGTTCCCAAAATAATTAATGCCCTAAGAATATGACATTATATTTGGTGATGTCTCAAAGGCTAATATAGTAGCTAGTGAACCATATTTTAGCTTCAATATTCCTAAAAATAAAATAATAAAAAAATAGTTTAATTCCAAAATAAATGTACTAACACACACATATGCTTTTTCGTAAATATGTTTTATATTTTAATTATGACAGATCAAAATCATGGACTTCTCTTTGAATAAGAATTTTAATGCACATGGGCTATATAGCATTCCTTCTGTATGTCTCACACTAACAATTACTATGTATTCATAAGTTTAACAGCCTATTCAAATTAAAACATCCAACATTAGCTCCTCTGGGAGTTGTATGCATTCAAGAGGGAATACACCCTTTAGACACTGTTCACTGAAGAAAAGAAACAGGAAAAGAAAAAAAAATCACACAGTATTTCATTCTGTCTTTATATCTGTGTGTGCTTCAGGCAACTGTAAGTAAACTACACCCGTTTTCACTTGTCACAGATCAACTACCTGGACACACAATATTTGCAAGCATCACTTGTTTTAGTTAGGCACTTCTCTACAGTTATTATCAAACAAACTTCAAAAAAAGATCATTCCTTCCTATGCAGATATAGAAAATAGTCTTTTTTGTTTTTTTATTGAAAAATTAATGCAACCATGAGCTTGAGCAGGAAAATTTATCACATCAACCACAAGTTCACGACCTCGGGTGAGAACAAACATCCAGGTATTTCAAGCTATAAACCAGCGTACGAAAGTACGCAGTTGCTCCACAACCCCAAGTCTACATTCAGGGATGAGAGCCAATAGAAGTCCCAAGCAAGTTTGTCCATGCATTGAGTGTAACTTTCAGTCTCTGATCTTTCATGGAAGAAATTTTGATTTTAACACAATTCCATTGTTTTTTTCACTTAATTAAAAGTGGCAACAGTTTGTAAGGTGGTTTATGAGTCCAAGAGAAATTTTAATTGTTGATGTTTGAGGTTATGGAACTGGAGAAGATGTGTTTATTTGTTGTTGTTTTCTTGAGCATGACACCCTGTCTAATTCTAGCAAAGGAATCCTCCTTTACACAGAGCTAATACAATTCAGAAGTAAAATTCTATTAGCATACTGTATGCTGCTCTCAGGGAACACATATTTAATGATGAACTTTGTGAACTAGAGAGAGTTCACAGCAGTTAAAAACATTCTAAAAGGGTCCAGGCTTACCTTTGGCTTAGAAATGCTTTTTGAAAACAGTTAACACCTACAGCAACCTGCTCCAGTGGAGAACCAAAATAAAAATATGAAAACCTGTATTCTTTCAAAGCATAGTTATCTGTCCACTGATCAGGATAGCTTTAACAATCTTGCCGTAACTGCATCCTCTTGGCTGTGAATCAATATTGAATTCACAGAGCAACAAAATTCTTGCAGAATTTAACCCCTTCTGTGAATACCCCAAGATGCAACTGAATAATCAGTGCAATGTAACTGATCAACAACACAGACAGTTGTGCTTGAAAACATACATAACCAAGTAGCAGCAATGATAGCACTTTTCTTTCAGAGTAATTTATGACATTTGTCACTTCTGTTATCAAAGCCCATCTGTCTATCAGTGTGATCCCTGAGCAAATGCAATTGAATGCTGTCATCATAGTGTATCATGTTCTGCAGCATGCCTGGGAAAGCACTATTGTCCCAGGCTCAGAGGTTTCCTCGAGTGCAACCTTCTCATTGCACTACTTGTGAAATTTTCCATTGGGCTTTTGTGCAGTCCAAAAGCACATTCTTTCTCTGCAGATTTAAGAAAACATCCATGCTCTTTTAAAGTTCTTATGCTTGCATATACTCAAAGTAGAATCTGCAGCCACTCAAGTTCATGTGTTACGTGGATAAGGATGCAAACTCTAAGCTTCTCTGTCCAGCACAGCAAGCATTTGATACCACTTGACTCTGCAAATTGCAGGAGCAGAGACATGCATAATATTATGTAAATAAAACCTAAGGAAGCTAAAGGCTCTAAAGAAAAAAATAAATAAATCACCTTCCAGTTCCAGGAACACACATTGTAAAAATTGTATTTCCAAAAGTAATACTCCAAAAAAGCTAGCATAATTTATGCTCCAAAATATGATAACAAAAAGGATATGGTTAAAACCAAAGTCTTCAAAATAGCCCAGTCTCTGCCAAAACAGCTGTGGTAGATTTTTATTCTGCAGTAACAGGACTATGGCCTTAAAATAAATAAATAAATAAAAAATCACCAGCAACCTATCAAGTTAATCTACCTATTTTTAACTGATTTAGCAGTCACAAAGTCAGCTGTAACACTGACCCAGGTCATTAGCCAAGAAAGAAGTGTCATTTATTAGAGTTAAAAATCCAAAGGAGTATCATTAGGCTTCTTAGCTTCAGATCCTTCTTACACTTCAGAAATATGTAACAACATTAAATTTAAAGGAAAAGGGAGTCTGGATTTTTCCAAACAGATTATATTTTCTAAATGTAGGAAGAATAATCACCAAGAGCTCTTAGCAAATGTGTGTCAGGAGTTGATGATAAGATTCTCAAAGCAGGATTCCAAAGTATCTCAGGGACTTGGCTTGCAGCACACTCTGCTCTGTGTTTCTGTGTTTCCATAACAAACTTACATTTCTTCAGCTTTAATTAACGTTTGACATATTGAGCGCTGATCCCAGATCATAACCTTTCCATACCTTTACAAATGTTCGTGTTTTTTCCAGCAGATCATAAAATTCAAGGGCATAAGTAGATGTACTGTGATTCAGCCATATGATTCATATGAATTCTGCTTTGCTTAACACAGTCAGGAAGCCCTCCCTTCCCCAGGAGAAAAAGAGTTCAATTCATAAAATACTAATAGCTTCATTATGCATGCTCAGAGGCTGAGCTACGCTGGGGAGTGGAAAACGGCAGAGCTGGCTCTGGAGAAAAATGGTCACATGTTTAAAAGTCCAGCTTCAGGAATACTATGATGTCAGAGTAACAACCTCCATTTGGAACAAGTGTGCGACTTTTTGCTTTCTCACATTTCGACTGAACGTTTAACATAGGTGCACTACTACAGAGACACTAAGCTGCATGCATGAAGTCTTTAAAATAAACAGAGATTTGGACTGATGCATTCATCTCAACTTTGAAACCCACTGCTCTGGAGGTCCCAACAATAGCAGACTGTGTAGAAAAGTCTTAATAGCCCTATTGAAGCAGAAGTATCTGCAGAAAGAGAATCTAACCAAGCTGCTGGCCTTTGCTTGGTGGTGCAATGGCAGTATAGCTACAGAAAGTCCAGTTAAAAACCTAAACCACCTTGCAGTGAAGATGCCAACCTTAGGTAGTGCTGCTTATCGAGTCCTTTTCTACTTTACCCTCTGATTCATATTTCCTCACTACCTACTTACATGTTTCTGTCCAGAAATCATATATTAGTTAACATATATTACAGTTCCACATTTCAAAATTTCTGCATACATGACTTTGTATAAAGATGATATCCTCTCAAAATGCTGGCCACTAGCCTAAGGCCAACCACTTGATTCAGGTTCAGTTTAAGATTGAAATACCAAAACTTAGATCTCTCCATGTTCACTAAGCTTCTCCACAAATGCAACAAAGATCTAGCAAATGAAGCCTAAGAGCTAATGAGTTGACCGGGAATACGATACATGCTGTAGGTTGAGCCACATCACCACATTCATTCCATTGACAGTACTGATTGGATTTCTATTAAAATAGGCTTAGACACTAACATGTAGACACCAGTATTTATGAATTCATATTCAAAGATGAACCTGAAACTCCAGTCCAAGACCATCTCCAGAGAGCTAAAGAGAAGGCATAATTCATTAGCAGAACTGGTAAAAGATCATGGGAAAATAAATTAAATAAAAATAAATAATTAAAAAATACTTGATTTCAGAATTCATTCTTCTAAATCATAAGTGCCTTAATTTACTAAATTAGCAGAATCCAACCAAGAACCCAAAAGAACAGTTACAACATACAACGAAAGAAAACTGTATGACACAAAGTCACTGTGATGCTAAGAATGCCTTCCTACAAATACCCTTTGTCTCTCAAAGAAATGGGGTATTTGCATACCAAATATGCCTCCAGTAGAGTTTTACAATACAGTCTGGTGCACATGCACAGACCGACTCAGCAGTGAAGGTATACAGTCCAGATGCCAAACATCCTTTCGCTCTGCCTTAGAGATGGCACCTCTCACAATACCCCCCATGATTTGCCTCTGCCATTCCTCTTCAGGTTTGCATCTGTTTCCACCCCCCCCCCCAAAAAAAAAAAACAGAAAGCTTCTGGTGTTCAAACACCCTTCTCTGAGCTTACAGTTTATGATTCTCCTTGCAGCCATTTCCATGAGCATGCCAAACGGATGCACCTTTCCTGCAGGTGGCAGCTTGAGCCCTCATTGCAATACATAAGGCAATACCTATCGATGGGATACGATCTAGCTGCCTTGCCCTGGGGCCCAGTAAACACTGGAAAACAGCTCCCAGGGAAGCAGCTGGAGGGGAAGCTCAGAGTGACGGATTTTAAATGCACTGAACAATTGTTCACATGCTTTATCCATGTCTTTGCAGCTGGTTATGAACATTGTGAGAGGGGGAAAAGATTCTCAGCAACTCTGCTTCTATAAACCAGAACCAGACTTCTCTGAAAAGGAATTCTCAGAATCTGTTCAGCTTGAACAATATATTTTTGGACACAATCCAAAGTACACCTAAGTCAATGGAAAGACTGTACATAAAGAGAAACCAACCATTGTCCAGGAAAATCTATTTTCAAAGTGGAAATGTTTCCACAAAGGAGAACTGAGAGACCCCCAACTTCTTTCATCCACTTCAAACATACTGATGAGAGAAAGTAGGAAGATATTATTTACCACCAGGAGCTAGGGGCACTGTTCAGACTCATGCTTAATGTCACATCCTACCAGCATTATCAATACATATTTTAGTTGATTTATACCCTTGTAGTCAAAGCTTACTCCATATGTTTAGCAAGCAAAGTATCAGCCCAGAAGGAAGAAATTTCATTTTAGATCATTATTTCTATATAAAATTTTTACAATGCACTAAATGCGAAGAATCTTACAAAAATGCATGCAGCAATTTATTGTACTTCTGTACCATTGAGTGAATTATTATTTTTAATAGATGAACAATCGTGACAGGGTGTTAATAATACTAAATTTAATTTGTCTATTTTAACTCATAACCACCTTTTATTGGAACCTATTAAAAATCCATGTCAATCCATGTAAATGGCTGCATTAAAAACATATATGCACAATGCAGCTCAGGATATTCAAACTCTAAACTATGTGCACATGTCTGTATGTTTATTTTCACTGTTTTGCACCAAGTGTAAAATTAACTAGAAGATACATCTGCACTGACTTTAATCTATTTCATTTTATGCTGATCAGTAGCTAAGAATACTCCACCATACAGATTTATCACATTAATTAGCTCTGAAATTACTCATAGTAATTAAGTATATTGTTCTTAAACTCTTTAGAGATTATTGAAATACTTTTGCTGCTGCTTAAAGGAAACAAATACTGAGGGACATTCTTCTCAGAAGAAAAACTTGTCTACTAATAATCTTTTATTTCTTCTAACCTTTCCTGTCCTTCCTTTTGTCTTTCCTTGGATGGACTTTATGCTATCTTCTAGAAGCTTAACAAAACAACAACGACAAAAAAAATAATCTAAAACTTTCATAAATGTTTGAACTGTGACTTACAGTGTGTCAAGTTACCAGTGATCTTTGAACAATTCTTGTTTGCATGTGTAGCAATCCCAAACATCACAGAACGTACTTCTCTGTACCTCAGATTGCCATGTCACAAGTGCTGCAAGTATATAGGATTTCTACAAAGGTTTGCCAAGTATTGTGGAGGAACTCAAGAGTGTGTGGTCCCACAGGACAAAACATACAAAAGAAACATATATTTGCATGGTTTATCATCAAACACATGAGAGAGGCCTGACTGAACCAAGAAAACCTTTTAGAAATTGTAAAATCCAACAGTACTAGATATCAGCATGGAGTACGCTCCTCTGCCTCCCTTTGCTGCCCCCCCCCCCCTTTTTTTTTTTTTTTTTATAGTGAACAGCACTGGCTTGACATCCCATTGGGCTGGTGCTTCATGTCCCTTTTTGTCAGCCTGTCACGTCACACAGTGTAATGTGGCATTTCTGTGTAACAGACTGAGACACGTCATGCCAATGACATGTCAAGCTTGTGCATTTCAAAAAGATACAGTTCAATGAAAAACATGCTTTTCTAACTGCCCTGGAGGTTTTAAACCTTAGGAAAAATAAAAAATAAATAATAATAAAAAAGGTCTTTCTTCTCCAGTGATTTTTCCACTGAAAAGCACATGTTTTTTGGTGTTGCCCATGTGTAGAAGCAGGTAGCTGCTATCTGAATATTTGGACATCTTTATAAACTGAATCTTAAAATGCTGATCTAGTTGGATAATTAGGAAAGGTCCAGAGCGCACGTGTACTCACTGAGCTGATACTTCTGTTTATTTCCAGTAGAATACATACATAGTGATAAAACTTATGCCATTTAATGATAAGCCAAGTCTAAATATCCAATTTCCACAACTCTCAATATCATGATTCATCCCTAATACTTGTTATGCATATATATGCCCTTGGTGACTATAACAGCATATTATGCCTCTGCTTGGAGACCAGACAGTAAGCAGGGCACTGAGAGTTTTAGCCTTGCCTACCCTCTATGCCGGTTCTAGATTTGCAAAAACAATAATAATAATAAATAACAGAATCTATCTGCAACATTAAGCACCTTACAATTTTTTTCAAAGCATGCTTTGTCAACAGTTTTTAAAGTACTTCAAACTGCAAAATGAGTCAGCTAAGAATAACATCTTTCTCCCTTCTGTAGTGCTATTACTTATTCTTCACAATTCCTAAATGCTTAAGGAAAACATGTACTTTTACTGTGTCCCAAAATGCTTTTATTTTGCTAACTTCTATTTTGGACCTTATTCATAACATGAAGCAATTAAGAGCTTAATATAAAAACTATCATGTTAACTTCTCACTAAAGCAAAAGCGGTTTTTAAGGAAGTTTTAAAACCAGCTACTTTGCTGATTTTAAAAGCGGTAATGCTTACTCAGATGGACTGCTTTCAAATTATACAGATGTCACATAAATCCACCGCTGTACACTGAATGAAGAAACTGGCAAGCCAACAATACTTCTTGTAGAAAGCCAGCAAAATATGCTCCTGTGCAGATATCTATGTTATCTTAGATTTGGTGTGCACCAAAGTCACATTGTGGGTAACTTAATATCATTTTGAGGTTGAAGAGCACAAAGAGTAATTTGATGAAATATAAATATGCAAGAACAGACACAATCTCAACTCAACACCAGTACTGCACTTAACCTACACAGCCAGCAGAGTGTGTGCAGCTTGCACGTCTACAGACAGCTTGATATAAGAACAAAGAAATCAAGATACCTAGTTTTTTTCTCACTTTTCCACTCTCTCTAAATGGAAAATATATATGATTATAAAAATTCATTTATACATAAATTACTTTGTCTACATCAAAAAACAGGTCCATAAGGAAATGTGTATTTCCTTCAAGAAAATCCAAACCCTGAAAAATGGTGCAACTTCTGTAGTATTATCCTGTCTTGTTCTTCCTCTCTAGCTTTAACTATTTTGCTGCCATCAGCAATGAACCCGTTTACACACTTAGTGTTCAATGATACTGTACAGAGATGCAAGCCTTAGCTTACATGTGTGCTAAAAATTTGAGCTAATAGGTCTTCACTTATAGTTATAGAAGACTAGAGACAGCAAAATCTACACATACCTATACACCAGCTACTCTATTACCTGCATGCCCGGACTGGTTTACAAAACATTAAAATATTTCACCTGTATAGAAGAGATCAGTAGCAGCTGATTGGCACCTGGCCTGGGATTCCCTTTCCACATGCGGCTCCCCCTTTCTGCAGAACTCTTACTCAAAACAGAGGCTTTCCCTTCTCCCATCAGCCAGCCTCTGTGCATCAAGAGCCACAGAGGTTTCCCTTCCTGGAGCTCCCATTTGTCTACCCCATCAGGAAGATGGAAGTAACAAATAATCCTCATTTCGTCTCAGCTAGCACCCAGTTCCTTCTCCTTCCCTTCCATGAGCTTTTAATAGGCAATTTTTGTATTTACCATCATCTTCTCAGTTTCACAGATATCATTTAAGGCTTGATAAGTAGCTTATTCTCTTTTGAAAACTGCCTTAATAATATTAGCACCAGTTTGATTGCAGCTTCTTTATAGCACAAAAAGTGGTACATCTCTTTTGACTCTCTTGCCTGGCTTAGGGGAAGAGAAGACCTTGCTTAATCTCTAAGAACAGTTTCCTAAACAACTTCAATCTCCAGGAGAGCTCAGCCTCTGTTCAAATGTCACAGGATTTTCCAAGCCACAGACTTGCTTGTACAAGCCTCAGCCCAATTCAATTCTTATACTGTAGTTAATAAAATCTGCAGCCTTTCTTTGGTCATAAACTACTTGATAGAGGCTTTTTTTTTTCCTTTGGTGTTGAGATGGATGTAGTTATTTTAGTATGATAGAAGCACAAATACAAATCTAAAACAGAAAATCCTCAATCTTGTTCCTTCAGCTGAGAAACTATTAACCTTTCCTCCTCTCCTCCCCCAAATGCCAATTTGTATATAAAAACAACCTGCAGGACTTAGACCTTGGGTGGCAGTTTTAAGTCTAAAATCAATTTTTGAGTTATAAACCCTCTGAAAGTAGGGGGCTTATAATGGAACCACTGACAGACCCTTAACTATAGCGGTGCTAGCAGGCACCACTATAATATACGAATAAAACTAAATTACATCACTTGTCATCATTAAGAAAAATTTTCATTTCAGTTCTTCATTTGAGAAGCACTATAGTTAATGAATGATTACTGAGCCATGACACCTAAATGACTAAAATACAGGAATTATACTGAGGTCAACTCAAGTATTTTTTAAACCATGAAATTAAGGGATCTATCTGCTTTGGTATAGGATACCAGTCCTGGCTATTATGCTCCCTTGCAACACTGACTTTGAGCATAAGGGAATGGTATGTATTTCTATACTGGAGATTAAGGTCCCATGCAAATTTAAGAGCTGAACACATGATTGCCCAAGAGTGAGGAAGTGTGGGATTCTTTCCTATGTTCATACATGTTTCCTTCAAGCACCTGTTTTCTTTATGCTCTTCTACATGTAACTAACTTGAAAACAAAGAATATTTTATGACAATAGAAGGCAGAAATCTTGTTCTTGAAAAAGCATATTTAATTATTCAACAGAAAGTCCAGTAACTTAAATTTAGTAACCCACATTTAAGTATACCAGATCTTTTCAGGCGCTTAAAAAGACTAAGGTGAGCCGGGAGTACTGTACTATCGTGCAATGCTTTGACAATGCCCTAACCATATCCCCTATATTTTGATCTTATATTAAGAATGGAAAAGCCTTACTTTCTACATCTTTAGACTTTTGAAAGAAAATACAAAGAACCAACTGAAAAAAAAAAGCTTATATATGCATTGTTTCCTTAATTTGAAGCCAGTTTATATTTCCTTTTAACTACGAAAATTGAGACACTCATGAGAGACAGAATAATTTCAATTGCTCAGACAATACAAAGAAATTAAAAGGAGCACAGTAAAGATATGAAACAGAAAAAGGAGGCAGATTTTATCACTGCCATCCAAAGATTCCAACTCTGTGATATCTCCCTAGTGCACCTACTCTGCTCTTGTTGTCACTGCACTGAGTCTAAGCACTGCTGATCATGAAGATTTATCTAACGCCTGAAAAAATGCCAAAACCAAGAAAAAAACATTCAGGGTCTATGATTAGAACATATATCTGAGATTCTAGCTTAATGGATATATAAAGTGCTACTTAGTGACACCATCCTTATGTGCTTGTGTTTTACTGAGCTTACATCAGGTTAGTAAAGATGACTAACTTCAGGATCTCAAAAGATTGCAGCACAAGCATTATTAATTATTTTAACCTAAAAAAAAAAAAAAAAAAAAAATCACACTGAAACACACTTACACTTATTCAGTTGTTTTAATATACACACATTTTCCAGTACATAGTCCCCAAATGCTACTTTAAGTGTATGTTGCTTCCCAGTCTGCAAAATTGTTACTACTTTTTGGAGACAGAAGTAGAAGTAGTGAATGTTACCAAACTGAAAATACTGAATGTAAACTCCACATTAATTGTCATCTATCTGGTTCCTTGTATTGGTCACGCAGCTAGTGACAGTCGTAGATGCTGATGAAGTCTGACCCATTTGAAGAAGCTGGCATTTTGGGAAAAAAAAATAAATAATAAAATAAAATAAAAATCACAAAGGCATAGAAGCTATCTCTGCAGTTTGTGGAGAAAGAAAAAGAGAGGGGCTTCTGACAGCTCAAGCAGAGGAGGAAAATTAGAAAGGAAAGCCAGTACCACTACCATATGTGCTCATAGCTCGTCAGGACAGCTGGCAAGAAACATTGCTCTTCTCTTCTTTACTTCCAGGGCTTTGATACATTTCTTTATATGGCTATCAATAATACTGAATGATTAATGCTAATGATTTATGTTAATTTCATTATAAGCTTTATTTGTTGCCCAGTGTTGAATTAAGACTGTCAAATCATCCTTTTCTACATTGATAACGATTCTTAAAATGCAAAGCTAAACATAACATCTGATCATTAATATGTTAATGCACCTGTTTCATATATAAAGGGGAAAACAAGAAAACGGCTATTTAAAGTTGATTCTGAGAACAGTAGTTCAGGGATCTATATGTACTTACTTCCAGTTACTTAAGTACTGTCAGGAAAAAAAAGGCAAAACAAAGATTGTTCTCTGATACCAGGTTGCATAACACCATTCCTTAAACAGTAAATAATACATTACACACCCTTCAGTGAGCAAGCAAGCTCCCTGCTGAGACACCCATTTTCCACCATTCTACATTAAGCTACCTCTGACTGTTCAAAACAAGTGGAAATATGACAAGAAGATGCACAAGATAGTATTTAACTATGCTAACCAGAAATACCTCCTCCAGCTCAGACCATCTTTCCTTTCATGTTTGACTCCGTTTTATGGAGGATAACTGTCAGTCCATAACTTCTTATTCTCAGATTGGGTTTCTTGTTATCACCACCTTGGGCCGAAAGAAGGAAAAGGGAAGTCGTGCTATTCCAGAAATTCTAATCCTATTCCCTGGCTTCCTTAAAATCCATTTCTGTTAATGCAGCTCCTTTGAACCTAGATTTAACCTAGAAAAAGATCCAGAGACCCATACCAGATTACTTTCAAGCTGTGAAGCCACAACTGGACACTTTCCTAGCAATGAGGAATTGGCAAGTCTTTTTACTTATAAGTTTGCTTACAAATTCGCTTTTAAATTTAAAATTATAGCTTTTCTTATAAATGTACTCACAAAATCCACTCATAAATAACTTTGAAATAAAAACAAATACATTAAATACATACAGTAACTACAGCTGTTTCTTTGAATTCAGTTTACAGAGCATGCTGCCTCTTGCCTTTCACAAAGGGATTTATTTGGCCCTCTGAGGCTGGAAAGAGAAAATTTTGACTACTTCTACTACTTCTACTATCCAAACAACAAAATGCCCTCTTTTTTTTTTCTTTTTTCTTTTTTTTTTTTTTCCTGAAGTGCATACAAAGTGCAAGACTTTGAGACTTCAGAATAATTTGAGCATACATTATAAGCAAAAAGCATTTGAGAGAAAAGATGTGTGGTATCCTTTGCAAGTAATTAAGAATTTTGACTTATGTGCTACAAATTGAAATCTGAGCTCATGTAAAGTTAAAAACTCTTGCCTAAAGTTTCATTAACCTTTCAGTCTGCTCTGGATATTCTTGTTACAGAATATCTTCCATTAAATTCCCCATCATTACCTCTTTTTTTTTTGGAAGAGGATAAGTTTTGGCAAAAGATGGAAGTGAACCGTCATGAGGATTCTGTTTGATCCACCGTATAGAGAGACTGAGATAAAAGAATATAACTAGGATAACTACAATTTTATGAGACCTGAATCCTGTCAACTAAAAAGCCATGAAATACAAATTATGTACATTGTATTCATAAGACGTAATTACAACTTTAAAATATATATATATAAACTATATTGAACAACTTGAAGTTGCTATTTTTCTCCCTTGGAATCTATTACTTGCAGCTTTAAAACTACAATATATAGGTTTTGTACCAAAAAGGAAATATTCTATTTGCTGTTCCTGCTTTTCATGATAGAACTACAGTTCTACCAGTTGGTCTGGGCTATACAGCTAACAAATGTCAAAACGTATGGACTAAACCATTTATCAAATAATCTACTCCTTGAATAGATAGGCACTATCAGCAATCTGGTATTGATCTTTACAGGCTACTGCTATTGTTCATCTGAGCATCCAGAATGCCAGCAAGAATTAATGAAAGAAACAAAACAATGCATACCAAGCATACAGCACACACTTTTTTTCCTTTTTTTTTTTCTTTTTTTTTTTCTTTTTTACGAAGTTTGATAAAATTTATGTAGTTATCAGAAATACATTGCTATAAACAAAGTATGCAGACAGGATGAGAGACAGGATGGAAAAATCACTTCCCAAATATTAACTTCTGCAGACTTCCAGTATATTTACTTCTAGATCTCAACCGCAAGTAGGTTACACTAATTTAGCATGATAAATTCCTCGCAGTGTGTTACACTGGCATTCACTATAGCTGAGACTGAGATGGCACTTTCATTAAAAGCTCCGTTTCAGGACATGTTTAATGTCTTGGACATTTCAAATTGCATCTGGCTGAATCTTGGCATACAGCTTGTCAGTCCAGATGCACGGTTTTTGTTTGCTTGTTTTTTTTTACAGAAAATTGTATAAATTGGTTGTGACATTCATGAGTTCCATTGTGACTAAAAATATTAAATGTTAGTGTTTGGGAAAGAGTTTTTTTTAAAAAAAAGGAAAACATATATTTAGTTGCTCCTTTTTCATACTTGACTGTGCGCTTTCTCCTGTATTGCCTTCTGAAATGTCCACAAGTTCACCACATTACTTCTTCAAATTCTTCTATTTAATGTACAGTATTTTGATTTCAATGACTAAGACTTGAGATCGTCAAGCCACTATGCAAAAGTTTAAACAGACATGTTACAACCACTCTGTGTTCAGTGGCTCATGTACAAGTAGCACAGCAGAGGAGATGTGATGGGAAAGCAAAAAAGCTATAACCAGATTTGTAGCTAACAATTATATCTAGCAGATCTCCTTCTTAGCTAGCACAATGAAATACAACCACCCAAAGTAAATACAATATGCAAGAAAATCTAGTCTTTTCTGCAGAGTTCAGAAAATAAGGTCCGGATCCCAAACCTCAGCTCTCCTCACTGCCTCCTCTCTTTCCACAGATATTTCTGAGGTACCCATCGCAGTTACTTTACTGCAAAGAAATATGAGGGAGGAGTACAAAGGAGCCACTGAGAAGCAAGAGGAGCAGCAAAGCAAACAAGCCTGGACTCAAAATCATTGTTCTGGACATTGTCAATACCACTTCCAGACTGGATGATGCTCTTTTCTAAGGTCCTGCTCAAGCAAATAAGATCATAACAGCACTGAGCTTGTTGACATTTTATGTTGAAGAATCTGTCACACTGTTATTGTATATAAGCATTCCTCACCATGAGCTTCTAAGCTTGAAAACCTCAATTCCACGATGCAGACATAAGTTCAGGAAATAGCTAGGTGTTCAGAAGAACTCTGCTAAATACAGGAGGTTAATACCAAGTCTAAAGGAATAAAACAAGATCTGATGTTTCTATTGACATGGCCACTAACAATGTTCTGAATATTACACGTTTCTGAAGCACTTCCTATTAACTGACTACATGAGGAGACTCATGAGTTGCAAGTTTCGCCCAAGTTTTGTTTAAAGATATTACTAATTTTCAGTGATTAGTATTAAATTTAAGTATGTCAGCGTTTCCATTATAAACCCTATTCTCAAGGATTTATAAAATTATTGGAAAAAAGATATTATTCTGACGTAGCACTCAATACTTAGGAGTAAATTTTCAAAGTGCAGCATGCAGTTTTAGCTCCTGATCTGTAAACAAAGTCAATAAGAAGCTGCAAAGAGGCACCTCTAGTCAATGTTTTGAAATTTTACTTCAAAGTCTCACCCCAGGAACAAATTCTGTCACACAAATAAAAAATAAAAAAATCAATTTGACCTCTTTAAATCTGAATAATTCATGCACTGTAACTACTTTTCATAAAGATTTTCACTGTTACCTAAATCTGCCCAGCCAATCATAAGCAACATCTTTGGGGAAAAGGAAGAAGCAGTAGAGAGGATGGATGTACAATATCTGTAAAGGTAGACCTGTTGTTGCTTTAACCAAAAGCAAAACCAGCATAAATACTTACAATCATGTTTCCAGCCTGCCCTACATCAAACAACAACAACAAAAAAAAAAGCACATTTGTTCATGTATCAACATGACTGTAGTAAACTGTACTGATTAAATGCAACATCAATAATCAAGAAAGATGACCCTTTTCTATTACCAAGAACCAGGTAAATGACTCAAAACCAGTAAAATTGACATTTTGTACTGAAAGATCTGAAGGGAAATACATTGAATATAAAGATGACTAGTGTTGTGGCATTGAAGGAAAAACATAATTTTTTGTTGATGTAAGGCAGCAGAGCTGGAAAGAACACAAATACAACAGTAGACCCATTAACCCTATAACAAGAAACAGTGTTCACATCCACTTACTAAACTGTTTTTGAATCTTTAGTACCAACATGCAGAATGATCCTTACATTGTGTTGCCAAGGCAAACCTGAAATGCATTTATTTCATAATGTAGCTTTCTGCCATTATCATAATAGAGCCATCACTGTTGTTGCAAACACTGTATGGCCTCAAACACCTAAGTCCTACTGTTAAATTAGACATTTTTTTAAGAGGAGGACATTTTAAGCATCCCTAGAGATTTGTGTTGCCTGGCAAAATCCCAGCAGGAGCCATCTATTACTACAAAGTCTTTCTTACATGTGAGGGAGGAGGAAGTGATCTCAGCTAACAAAGGGGACAGATTTGGAACCATGACCAGAGAATGGCTGCTTCAAGGCCATAAAAGTTAACGCTGTACACTGACATAGCCTTGGGTGGAATTTAGGCTGAACTGATGAGGCTTAGGGAGCTCGTTCATTCATGGTGTTTTTTTCTCTTCTCTAATGTCAAATTACACTTTAAACTCCATTTTTACCCTGAAGCCCATCCCACCTGCTCCCAAAACTTGAACTTTGTGCACAGAGAGGCCGAGATTGCATTGCAAAAGGGAAATATAAGGTGGTACAGCAACTGAGACTCAAATAAAAGCTCTGTAAACAATTCACTACTTTAAATAGGAAGAGTGCAATTGACAGGGTTTTATGTTGTTGCTGTTGTTGTTTTGTTATTTAATTATAGCCTTACTTATCAAACACAGCAACAAGTCAGGGACAGATGGACACTTTCTCCTTTGCTTTAGGGTGAAAATCAACAATAACATCCTTACAATCTATACTGTAACATCTATGCTTAAGTCTTTGTTTTAATGTTTCATTAATAACATCGTGCGATATTTTAGTCATGTAGCCACTGTATTGATACTATCTTGTCAATTACCCACTAATTCAAAAGAGCTCAGAATGACTAATCAAGAGTTAAATCTATTTCATGTCCATTTAAGTATCATTAATTTCATGAGGATTTGTTTATGTATTGAATCAAACTAAGAAGTACAGACACCTTTGTTTTGCTTGTCTGTTCATATCAAAAGAGCTTTTAGACAATCAAAAATATTTGTGGAGGATTAAAATATGGCACTTGCATTGATCAGTGTTCCAGCTTTTCAGCATGTGTTGAAGTTTTACTCTTGGCTGTAGCTGAGACAATCCTGACAATCAATTCTCATCTGAATTAGCAATAAAAGTCTTGCTTTAAATTTCACATAAACAGTATTTGCACCAATATGCTGTTTGCACTGAATTTGCATAACCAATATTACTATATTTCTTAACATTATTTGCATGAATAATTAAATGTGAAAGGTGTGCCTTGGCACATTACATTATCATATGCAGCTCACAAATAACCATATTAATGTTAACTGGTCAACAGTGCAGCATCTTGACATTTACTAGGGGAAGAAGTAAATTAGTTACCGGTTGCATTAATAATAGTATCTGGAAAAAGCAAGAGTGAGGAATAGGCTTTATTTTGTTAAGGCATGAATATTGCTTTAGAATTTCTTTGAAGTTATTTTCCTTACTGTCAACATCTCAGTCTCAAGGGATGGCAGTTTGATATACACTTTATAGATTCTTCTGCAGCCTCATAGCCTGATTAAAGAGACTTTTTCATTTGTGACTGCACAGGTTTTGTGTCACCTCTCACTAGTTGCCTCCCTGTAGCTCAGCTGTATGCTCTAGATCAGAGCTTCCTTCTCTGCCAGTGTGATGCTAAGAGGAGTAGAGACATCCTCACAGGCCTCAGAGCTAGAGAGCCCCACACCTACTAATACAGCAGTATCTTATTGGCCACTAACATATATGCCCAAAAGCAGTGCATAAAAATTACACACACGTTCCCTCAGTGTCAATACACAGTACCTATCTGGGAAAACACTAATATCATTGCTTCAAAAATAGTACCAGTGTCATTTAGAACTTGGTGTATATATATTTAGATTAATGTGACTGGTTATGACAACATCTAAAGCACAACTCTCATTTGTAAAACTACATAGTACAATTATAAATATATATATAGGCATGACAACTTGGGGTAAGGGACAAAGATGGCAGGGTATGGCTAAGTGCCTACTAAAGTAGACTTGGCAGTTTATTGTAGGAAAATATAAACATCACTCTGATATTATACATTCAATCTTAGGAATGGAATTCAAACATCAATCCTAAACCACAGCTGAAAGAGGGAGTAGCTGCTTTCAACAGCACATAGCTGGGGGGGGGGGGGAAGAAAAAAGGAAAAAAAAAAACATATACTCCACAATCTGCCTAGCTCAGATTACTTATCTGCATACTTGTATTATACTAAGAACAGCAATAGGGGATAGGCTCAGATGTGTTGACAATTGAAAAACAAAGAGTACAGGGTACAGAGCTATAGAGGGAAGAGGAAAAGAAAAGGAAAAAAAGCGTAAGACTGCTTTGTGTACATGATTTACTAACAGACAAAATAGGAATAAGACTTTTACAGAAGTACTGCATTGGATGAAGCATGTGTACAAGTTTATCTAGTCCTGAAGAGCTCCACCAGGAGCTCTGTCATGCTGCACACCTTATCACTACATTTTGCCATTCTTGTGAAAAGTTCTCCACTTACTTTTCCTTGTAAATCTCTCCAAGCCATGGTAAACTTTAGTGTGGTAGTACCTGAACAGCTTTGGTATTAAGTTCTGCATTCTGAAGCCAGAGCCAATGCTTCTGTGTTTTTTTCTGGGACCGCTAGAAATCAGTATTATTCATCTCCATATGCTGCACTTCTACATGGATCTTTCACAAAACCAACTGTGCATGATGTAAATACAAAACAATTTTTTACATTTGTTCAAGCGGTGCAGAGACTTGTTGAGAGGTTCACATGGGGATCATGAATGTTCCATAGTTTTCAGGACTAGGTGCAGTAAATGATATCTCCTTCATTGCATTCTTTATGTCACCAGTCTCCTTAGTTTTTTTTAGGCATTTAGCAAAGTATTGCATATACAGTTCCACAAAATAGGGCCTTGGTTCTGGTATTTATATAATACTACTAACAGCTCTTAGTTGTGTTTGATTGCTCAAATCTCACCTCACCAATTAAAAGTCACCTGTATTATACAGCTTGAATATTTTCCAAGAAGTCCAGGCTCCAACAACCCCTCTCATTGTGTTTCGATTCCCAATGCTAGACTAGATATTGTCTCACGAGCCTCTTAAAGGTTCTCCTCCTTCTAATCAAACCCCTAGAGGCACTTTAGCATCTAACCTGGGTGATTACAGGCATTGCTGTTGTAATTTTCTATATTATAAATGCTTTTCTTAGTCATCAGTTTCAACTGTGCAAAGTTGCCCAACTGTAATGGAAGTTGCATGCAGAAATATTGTTGAAAATTTAATTTGCATGCAAATCTGCCCACTTGCCATCCTTTATTGTGAAGTGTTAATGTAGTCATACAGCTCTGCACTCATGGATTACCAGGAGTTTCAACCAAGCACTATGACTACAACCACTTGAATCCTACACATCCTGAAATGTCCTCACAAAAATTCTTACTTAGGTTAATCACTAACAGATGTATACTTGCGGGTATGTACATTCATAAGAACACATTGTCTATATGCCCTTCCATTCAGTAGTAAACACAACAGCTAGAAAAATATATATTTTTTTTTAACTGAACCATTTTTAAGTTGTAGGTGTACAGAAAGTAAAACAGTTTAAATATTTACATTTTAATTGAAATATCTTTTTATTTCTTTGACCACCTTCCCTTTACTTCTCGCAGTCAAGAGGAAAAAAAAAAAAAAAAAAAAAAAAACACACTGGCAGTGTATATCCTGAAGGTATATCCTGAGGTTTTACACTTGTCTGCTAAGATACATACGCTTAAAGAAGGGCAGCTGGCACACTGTAAAACACTTATGACTTCAGGCTGCATCAGCAAGTGCCCATCATTATCACCTACCATGTTTTCTGTCTGCTTTTTTTTTTTGTTTAAGAAGTTACTGTAGATTTAGGTAATTAAAGAGTACTGCCCTGGTGTGATGAATAATTACCACACAATTTGTGTTACACTGGAAAAGTGGAAGTCTCTTTCCTCCTTGCTTCTTAGGCTTTACAAAACAGCTGACGTGCTGCTTTTTATTCCAGATTTTACACTTGCAACATCCTGGATCTAACTAATTTTATACATATTTTTAACGTACCACTGGTAAACAGTACAAGTAAGTTATTAAAAAAAAAAAAAGTGAAAAACGTGCAAGTGCTTATTCAAGAGTAAAGAGAATTCTTGGTTTGAGACAACTTTGCTTTTGGAAAGTCTTCCACCCGTACTAATATAAATGCACACAAGAACAGCATTCTAAACTGACACACCCTGGTTCTGTAGAAAGTTTACAGTGTTGATGGACCTTCACACAGTCACTTCTTTCAACACCTGACTGAAAAAAAGAGAAGAAAGAAAGAATCACATTCTTCAAAGGTTTAGTACCTGCTTCTGTGGGTTTTGAATCTGATCACTTCAAATCCACTATGACTTTCCACTGGACCTGCTGCAGAATTTGGGCACATACTCTTCACAGACAGCAAAGGCTCCTTTCCTTTTAGGGAAAATGTACCCACCATCAGGAACAAGAACTGCATGATGAGATGAATGATAATCCAGACACATGCTTCAGAGAACAGACACTAGGACCTAAGCTCTATTAATTTAATGAAAAGGATAGCATTTGCTTTAATAAACCAGCAATTATTTGGCAAACATTTAATATCTTGCTATTCACTTTTCATAAAAGAAGGGAAGCAGAGTCCTTGCTGACAAAATACATGCACTACTTCTTTATCTGTAGGGTAGAAATGTGATTATATGGCCCTATCATTACAAAAAGAAGCATTTAAAAAAAAATAGTAAACATAAAGGCCTTTTCATAAACAATTTGTGAATTCCAGATTTTTTTTTGAATTACAGAGACGTAACAAAGCACACAACTATGGTTTTGGTTGTTGGGTTTGAGGATGGGCATAGAGGCAGTGTATTTTGTTGTTGTTCTTTTCTTGAACCAAGAAAATTCACAGGCTCATTTGTTGAATCACAGTATACAAGAGCCTAGACGTGGAATAGGTCACAACAGGTCAAGTATTATTTTTATGTACAACTCGAACACTGTCCCTGCAGTAGCTCTGAATGATATGTGAAACAGTCCAGTAATGACTGTTATCACTTAATTTGGCATTCTTATAGAGATTCCCTTCAAAGCCTTTCCATGTGTTCTAATAGTCTAAAATATCTTCAAAATACTTTATTACTACTACAATAAGCAATTTCAGAACAAAAGAAAATTTTACTTTTAAGTTTGTATCAGCTGATATACTGAAATAAATTTCAGAGTGCTAGAAAAGAGAAAAATCAGTAAATAATTAATCTTCCATAAAGACAGGAAAGGCAAGGCATTTAAATTTTACAACCTGGAGACTTACAGCTAGCAGAATTTGCAAGACTAAAACAACATAGAGCAAGTTTTAGTTGGCCTTTTTTTTTTTTTTTGAGTACTTTCTTAATTCAATGTACACACTTAGAAAATCTTTAAAGGAAATGAGAATTCAAATTCCAGTCTTCTCCTGCCTCTCAGTTCATGTCTAATTCCACTAATAGAGGGAAAGTTGAACGTACTGTTCTTACATACCTGACCTCCAACTACATTTACTGCAGAACTTGTTGCAGAAATACAACTGATCAAAAGCTCTGATGCAACTAATGCAATGGTCTCTTAGGTTCTTCCAATATTATTCATTTTTAAAGCACTCAGTCAAACACAATGACATATATCCCCCATTATTGTTAAGTTTACTTAGAGGAGTTTATCCCCCCTACTGTCAGGCAGAGGGCACTTCTATCAAAGTGAAGAGCAATGCAGTCTATAGGTTCTCAGTGTACTGTCGCAAGGACAGAAATAGTAAGAAAACACTCAAGTTTACTTCACCTTCTTTTGAAGGTAGCATGAATTATAGCTATAGGCCATAAGCTTAAAACAATTGATAAGTGATTAGGTGAAAGAGGAAAAGTTGTCTTTTACTGAATTTCTGAAGTGAATCTGGTTTTTAGATTCTTTATACTTCAGTTCGTATCAGAGCATCCTGATTAGCTCCAAACCCACAGCTGCCCTTTCTCCAGTGCAGCAGACTTAACATGCTAGGTGGAGCCACTCCAACTTTGCACCACACAAGTTCCTAAAAGATTTAAATGAATTATCTTCAGGTGAAATTTTCTTAGTTAGCCTGAGTCCAGATGCAGGCTAGTATGCTGGGTGCATGCTTTGAACTAGATTTCTGTTATTGTTACTTTAAAGAAAAAAAGATCATAATAAGGGAAAAACTAGCACTGCACTGCTCTCCCTACTTTTCCTGCTGCTACAATTAGCTCTTTTCCAAGGCCCAAAATGACCTACAAACAGTTTGTTTACAGAATGTCACCAAGGAACAAAAACCGAAGTGAAAAAATGCTTTGCTTTAATACCTACTTAAAAAGCATTAAAAGACTCAAAATTTACCTTCAGTAACCTACAGTTGAGGATTTGTCTTATTTAAACACCTTCTTTTATGACACAAACTCAAATATGAGCCCTCTGCATTAAAGCATTCATGCATTAGATACAGCCCAGAATACCTTCAGTTTGGTGTTATTGGGAACTCTACATATGACAGAGAAAATCTACGTGCCTTGCAGAGCAGACTCCCAAACTCCTTGAGATGCATCTGCCGTTATGACCCAGTAGAGATTGCTGAGCACCTTCAGTCCAGGGTTCAAACAAAATGAGTCTGGGCAGCTCCACGTCCCTTCTCAGGATCTTAGCATCTGCCAACCTCTTCCATTTCCTTCTGGTACATTTTATCTGTGCTTTTATCTTTTCCTCCCCTTATTTTGCTTTATCTATTTTTGACAATAGTGACTAGCACAGTATAACAGCATTATACAAGCTTTTTACAGTGCCATGTTTTGCTTTACAGAGTGAGCATAAATGAGGAAACACTAAGTTAAACTCTGACAGCCAATGCTGGATGTATCAGCTTGGCCTATAAATAAGCACTGATCACCTCCATTTTATTGAACTCATTTTCCAGGCAAGCAAAGACCACAAGATTCCTCTGCAAATTTTCCCTTTACACTCTCCAGCAGTGCTGCTAGTGTCAGCTGCGACAGATTTATAGCCTATTCATTCATGGGAACAAAAACCCTGCCAGGGCTGGTCAGGCAACACGCAGTAGCAGTTAGTTCAGAAGATAACAGCTGCAATACCTCACTTCCTTATTCAGCACTCTATAGCATACTCTACTTTGGAGATAATAAATGTTTCTTTTTTGTATTTCTTGAGTAATATCAGAGGAAAGGGTCCGCATTACAACAGTATGAAGTGGCACTGCAACACAGGGGGATTAATCAGTGTTTTCATTGTATTTATTCCTTCTCCAGCTTTATGGTTCTATAACTGACACAAAAAAGTTACTCCTGACTGTTTTTTATACTGTCACTTCCGAGGATAGTCAAATATTTAAATTTTGAATTTAGTGCCCATTTAATTTAAAAGGTTATTTTGAATTATATTGAGTACTGAGGTCCTACAGTACCTACTGCTTTAATAGCAAGAGACCTTCACTGTTTGTCAGGATTAACCAGTTATTTTCCTTTTCTCTCAGAGTCAAAAAAATTGCTTAATCTGAAGCAACTGAACTATAGATTATAAAATTACTAGATTCCTTTCACTGTTTTGAAAAAGTAAACTAAACTGTGTGACAGGTTAGTAAATATTCCTTAGTTGCAATACAATGTGCTGTCAGAGAGAGGATTCCAGACTAAGACACAAACTGCTCTTTTTGGAGGTGGTGCTCAGAGCCACCAATTTTGAAAGAGATGTTCTTGCATAAAACATCTGTTTGGGTTACATGCTGGATTTTTTTTTTTTTTTTTAGCAATGCACAGTGGCCTCTTTGCAAACTGGGTAAGCCTTCATCCTTTTCTGTAATGTTCAACTGTGTCTGCTGTAACTACACTTTCTGTTCTTCTGTGGCAACCCACTCCTTCTCCCATTGAAAATACACACAAATGTTACCCTGAGCTCTAACCACAGGCAGCAAGGTGGACTAAGGCCAAGACCCACCTATGTGCAACTAGTGTGTATCTTCATGGTCCCTTTAAAGGAGAAACTGCAATGACTTGAAAAATTAAATGAACTTTTAGCAACTTGTGATCTCCATCTCTTTCACCTCTCTCCACTGCAGGATAATATTGTCTTAATAAAGCCCTAAAGTGTTCTTTAAATTTACATTTTAAGCAATTTTTTTTCCAAGTATTTCTTAGGTTTAGTGCTGAAAGCTGAACATACTCAGATTTTAAAACTCTTTAGTAAATCAGAACTGCTAATCCCACAGAATTTTGCAACCTCAGTCTTCTTTGGGAAACACATTTTTTTGTGCTTTCACCAGAAGAAAATGCATAACAATTTGTAAAATAGTGGTGCAGACCACAAACATTTAGCATCTTGAATTTCTTATGAGTTTTTATTAAAGTCGTGATCTACTGCCCCAGGTTATTAAAGCAATTTTTAATTTGATCATATGCACCTATATAATGTGGCATATTGAGAAGTAGATCTTTCTGTAAAGGTGGGAAATATGAGAATAATCAAAAAAAAAAAATCCTCTGAAGTAAGCAAACCATTTGCTAGTCTAATTAAAAAATTAACTTATAAAGACAAGTGTCAGCTCTCTTTGCATACCAGAATATACAACCATTTTACAGAGCAGACCAAAGGTCTGAAGATTACAACTGCAAACGTAAATGATTAGGAATAAAAAGCTGCTTAGACTACAGTAGCAATCGAACCCACTAAAAGCACTTGTGTAACCTCCTCAAAGTCATACATATGCTCTAAGAATGCTCAGCTAGACTTCCAGATTTAACCCTGAACTTCCTTATTTCAGTCGCTTTCAGTCCATGAAACGCCTATAAAATATGGCATCAGACATAAGTTACTGTAACTACATCCTTTGCTAATCAGTCAGGTTTTATTGTGTGGACTCCAGCTCAGCTCACAATGCTTGGAAGAAGCTACCACAGCAGTTTAAAATTTTGCCAGTTTAATAATCCTTGCTAATTGAGGGCAGGGGGGAAACCCTCACACTGTGCCAAGGTTTGTAGTAATTACCTAAGCTTTTCCTATTGGGTGGGGAGGAAAGGAAAGTGGAAAGGATCTACTGAATTTGAAAGTGAGGGAAGAGTGTAAGAAACTGACCACTCAATGATCCATCCCTGCATCATCCTATTCTGGCAATATAAATCTCAATATATCTACATATAGTTAATTTTACAATATTTATACAGAAGCTTTTATGAAGCAGTCCTATTTTATTTGCAAAAATTAGCCACCCCTTGCTGTAAAAACTGGATTTTTCCCACTCAACATAGAAATACATTCATTCTTATAATTGTTCTTTTCTTTCAAATCACCTAATATAACAAATGCTACAAGACATTATAGTTCATCTGCTAAGCAGTCTCTTTATGAGTTGAGGCATCAATGCTTTAATGGGGAAATTGCCTGATTTAAGTATGTCACCTCCATCCAAGTAATCATGTTTGTTGCAGACTTCTGTTGACCTCATCTCTTCAGTAAAAACAAAATACATTTACATTTTCAGCTTGAGATATTTGGTTCAAATGATTTACAAATAGGTTGTAATGAAAACAAATTTTAGCCTACTCCAAATATACTACTTAAGTTCTCTGTTGACAGTGTTTACAGATATCTAATTATCTGTTATTGTCATTTAAATAGAGACAACATTTTTACAAAAAAAAAAAAAAAAAATGTGAGAATTTCTATTAGGTTACTATGTTTAAAAAAAATGTTACCCTTTGGGTAAAAAGCTAAAATTATGTATTTGTTGGGATAAAAAAAAATATTTTTGGGGGGGGGGGGGAGGGAGGGGGTGGGTGGTTTTTTTGTATATATTGTTTTCCACTCTGCTTCATACAAGACATCTTTCAGAACTGACTTTCCACATTATTTGCATCATAACTTTTCCATGTGAAATGTTTTAAAGATTGCTCCACTTAACCAGTCTTGTGAAATTTCAAGCAAGATTTAAACAACAACAACAACAAAAAAAGATATTAATGAAGTTTAAAAAAAGCTGACAATGCATTTAGAAGTAGTGAACAATATTATTTTAATTTGAAATTTGAGGTACAAAGGCGAGATCTGAGGAAACTGGACAAGGTTTACCTTGTTTACCTAGGTTTATACAAACCTAGTGGAAATCATAGAACCATTGGATTTTGTTCACTATGCCATGAAAACTTTTGGATCACCATCAAGCTTTCCTCCCAAATGAAGTAAGCTTTTTTTCCTAAGCTTTAACAGCTTAGAATAGGTCATAATAGACCCTTTCACATTTTTTTTAATGTTTCAAAGACATTGACATATACGTTTTTGTAGTGATACATTTGTGATACATTTAATATCACACTGATATTAAGTTGCCTACCCAGTAGCATAGGATCATTCTGAAAGACTTCCTTTATTAACACTTCTTCCTCTAAAAGGAGGAAGTCTCATGTATACTTATATTGGATACCATTTCTTCTCACCAAGAATAGTTAGAAGAAAAAGGGAGATAAAGAGCAACTAAGCAAGACTCAACATTTCGCTTTAGCTTCAGGTCCTTTTTGCGGGAGTCTCTCCACTACAATTCCCTTTCATCCATTTACAGAAAGATTAGCTTGTCCTGAGTTGCAGAAAAATCAGAAGAAGGGAGATTGCAAAAAAGCTTTCATAGGCAGTAAACATAAAGGTGATAATAGCAGTAATATAAAGGTGATAATTTACCTCAATGGTTAATCTAGCCTTAAAGCCTTTACAAATGATTTAATGATTAGAAAAGTGCCTAGTAGGTCACAATGTATCATACCAGAAAAAAAAAAAACTATGCTAAATACTTCACTGTCTCACTCTGAAGCATGATCTCAAACCATTCCTTTGAAATTTACAGTAATGAACCTAGATCTGGTTACCCACTTACGTGTCTAATACACCAAAATAGCAGTTCCACATGACTTCTGACAAAGGGTTCCCATACTGTTCTCGCACTGGGGTGAAAAAGCTTAATTTTTTACTTATTCCTATTTCATCCTCATTCTTTTTCAAATTACTTGAAGGTTCCTATGTGCCAGAACTCAGAACACCAGTGTTTAATTCATTAAGTACAAGCTTAAGTTACAAATTGTTTTTTTTTTTTTTTAATATTATTTCAAATTCATACAAATTGCTTAGAGCCCCTGGCAACATAGGCAATCATTTTCACGAAAGCCCATAAGGTTTTGGGCACTCTGAATCACTTCTGAAATACTCTGTACAATTGATTAGATTTGCCTGCCAACAATCTCCTTTTCTTAAATATGCTTTCTATCATTGATGACAGATTTTGCAACATCTTCACAGGTAGTATAGAAGCCCTTTCCTTTGACAAATGATAATATAGTTGTCTTCATCTTTAGCAAAGAGTCTGGGCTAGCAGCCTCATAAAAAAATATACCCTGTAAGAAATAACAGAGTGGCTATATGTGAAGATATTTTTAGTATTGGTCATTAAAATCAACTTCAAAAGCTACGCATGAAACTGAAGAATATTACCAAAATAATACTGGTGTCCACATTCTCAAATCTAAAAATTCAAGTCTGGGCCACTAACTGTAGTCTAACACCTAATTTCATAATTTCTACTGCTTTCATATGGGTACCTTGAATTTGCATCTGTCTCTCCTATCTCTTGCCCACCACATTATACAGTAATCAATTACAGTACTTATTAATTCACAGAATACAGGAATGATAGG
Organism: Stictonetta naevosa; assembly: GCA_011074415.1. Lineage (NCBI taxonomy): Eukaryota > Metazoa > Chordata > Aves > Anseriformes > Anatidae > Stictonetta > Stictonetta naevosa. Next base: position 9,878,212 of record CM021707.1, read on the forward strand.
AACAGAACATATGCTTAACTACTAGAACTATAGCAAACAGTATGCTCAATCATCTTTGTCAATCTAAAAACAGAAATGTTGGGTTATATGGCTTCATGAACAACAGAGAACTTCAGCAGAAGCTATCATTTGCCAGAGCGTGCTCATTACCTTAGTTCTGAGATGCATTGTACAGTACATACAGTTCATTAAAATAGATATATATAAATAGATATATTTATAGATAGATATATATAAATAGATATATTGCTATAGTCTCTTCCTAGGAAGATGTTATGGTTTGTTACTCCTATTTTCCACAGCGCCCCTTAGTTTAAAAAGATCACATAGAAAAGGGTTTGCTTCTCCCACCTGAACTACAGTTTATTTATCTTAGAAACCACAAATGCAGCTGGAAAAAACAAACCACAAGTATAGAGAATATCTCTCAATTTTCTCTGTCTATCTGTTATCATCACTCTTTCCCCACTGGCACTGTTTCTTCTGCAGGTACATGTACAAGAGCCTTTAGAAGAACTACATGATGCTGTGCAATCACCTCAATTTGGTGAAAGTCAGTTACATTTCCCAATGAAAAAATTGCCCTAATCTAACAAACCTGCTGATTATTCAATTGTTTCAAGGTAGCATTCCAGAGGACGATTCACAAAACTTGAATAATGATCCATTAAATCTGATTGATGTGTAATGGAATCACTATCCAATGTTTGCAACAAGTTGAAAAAGAAGTCCACAAGCAGTAGAAGCGTTTGTAATGGACAATATATTTGAGGCCTTTGAATATCTCAGAGGAAAAAAATGGACAAAACGCTGCTCAAGTAACAATTTGTAACAATTTGTATCAGCATTTCTATATGTGCATACAACAGCAAAAATTTGGTTTGAGTTTTAATTCATTTTTGGAATAATCAATGTTTCTTTTTGTCCTGGGAGGGGGGAGGGTGAGCGAACTGCTGTGTGGTGTTTAGCTGCCAACCGGGTTAAACCACAACACTTTTATACCCAGTTTTATTTTTGCCAAAAGTTATTTCTTTTATATGGCATTTTCATGTGAGAAAATTTTTCTTCCTCTTTGTAGCTAGAGACTATTTTTTCAGTTTGAAGGACTGATCTGATGTCAGAAAGATGACAGGTTAAATTTGCCTAAACCATACTGCTAATCACTGGCTTTCCCACGTAAATATTAGTAGACCAAACTCCCCTTAATTAAGGCTTTCCTCCCTGCCTCAAAGATTGGAATTCTAAGAAATTGCAACATACAATTTTCTTATTTAAAGAAAGAACAGAAGCATGACAGAAACCTTACTTTACACGACCCTCTGTGGCATAGAAACAAACCTTCACTAAAACTTGACTTTGTAGACTTCAAACAACTACAGCCTCATTAGACCTTTCTTGTAATTGATATCTGCCATGTACAAGTAATAAGGTGTACTCTGTAAAAGGTCTTCTATCATCCTCCCTTATACACAAAGGATAGTGTCATGTGTTGAGATTAAATAAACTGTAAGTGTGTGACTTTATGGGATGCTAATTAGAAAGCAGGTGAATACAAATAAGAAGTGAAGAGGATACATGACCATACACAGGTGAAGGGAGGAAGAGTATGAGCTTTAACTGCTAGATAAAAATGCAAACCCTCCTTTCTATGAGCTGAGTCCTTTGTAGATACATAATAGCTTTGACTGAATGAAGCTTTATTTTGAAGTGTGAAAGGTATTTAAAGTTCTATTTTAAATTTTGTAAACTGTCAAAAGGAAGCTGAAATTTTGTTTTCAATCTTATTTGTCCCTTTTGAATGCAAGGCTCTTAATTTTATTACTGTTGCTTCATTTACCTTAAATCCTCTTCTCTGAAGTTCTTCTGCTATCTTTCTCAGCACTTATTCTTCTTTCCTTCCTTCCCTTTTTTCTTTATAGAGTTGTCTATGTCTTCTCTTTCACAATACATTCATGTAAAGATGACGGTGAAACTCTTCTGCTCACCACAGAATGCTGTTACTGACAATTATAATTAGCGAGCTATCACAATCACTGAAGTAAAGAACTTGCTACAGCCCCACTACGGGTTGTTGCCTCTTCAATTTCTTATACTATTGTTTTTGAGATGTTGTTAAAGTTATATTTAATGACTGCTGTTTAGATTCATTATCATGAAAGTTTATACACACAGGTTATTCACCCATTTACTTGGAAATCTCCCTTCTATTATCCTCCTTTTTCATTATCTACCCAGTAACAGGAATTTTGCCTACTAACATAATTAATTCCTTATACTAATATGTTACATACATATAAGTAACAAAGACGTTTGCTTATTTTGCTAATTTATTGCAGAAGAATACAGTTTGTATTTTCTCCACTTAATTTTATTCCTTCTCAGTGTTTTGGGGATATTTGCTCAACAACTGTATTCTGATCAATACAGAGGTTAAATGGTATCACACATTTCTCCAATGTATGTTTCTCCATGTGATGAAAAACACCTATTTACTTTCAAATATTTTCAGTTTTGCTGGGTGGAATTAACTCTTATTAGCTACATTGTAACTTATACTTGGAACAGCCAAGAACTATGAATACATAATGATAATAAACAGCAGAAAATAGCATAAAGTTCTAGGGTTTTTATTTGGTTTGTTTGGGGTTTTATTTTTTGTTTGTTTGTTTTTAATCGTGATAAGAGGAAAGGTGCGATTTTGCATAATCCTTTCAACTAGCAACAAAAAACAGCTTAGGCATGCAAAAAATAAGTCTTTGGTCACCTTATATTCATAGGTGGAATATATATCAAAGCTGAATAACTATCCATATATTTTTCATCATTGTATGAACTGTAAAAACTCAATTCAAGTACTCATATTTGGCATTCAAATATTCCGTCCAAGTAATTTCTATGAATTATTCCAAATTCATGGAATGACAACAAGTTCAAGCTGCTGTTTAATTTTGGTTGGGCACATGGCTGATACAACATTGTCTGAACTCTGCAAATGAACAAGCACGACTGAAGGATTCAAGTATCTGTTACAAATATCCACATGTTCACAAGTTCAGTACTTGCTTTTCTCTGCACAAGGAAACAGGGTTTACTCAAGCGATGAAAGACAAGAACAGCCAGAGAAAACTGTCACAAAACAAAGCAGGAAGGAAGGAAGAAAGGAAGGAAGAAGGGCTGCAAGAACGCACAGATTTGATCGTGTTCCTCCCATGACTCAATGCATTTCCTTCTAGCAAGACTCTTTTTTACAAGCTGTCCTAAAAGAGGCAGTAACCTGGATCTTTTTTTGACTTAACCCACTTCATCAACCTAATTACTTCCCCCTCTCAAAAACACTCTCAAAACAGTCTTTTGTTATTTATTTTTTCTTATCTCTGCTTATTTAGAGACCTCTGTACTGGGCCTGCTTACACTACCGCTAATGGCTTCATGATAGGATAAACCCAATAAAAGAGGGACAAAGATTGAAATATTTACCTTGTAATTTCAGGCACAACTGAGCTACATAATACTATTGATTATTTCAGTTCTCATTTTGTTATCTTTAAAGGTTTCTGTAGCATTTGTTTTAGTCAGAATTGTCTAAGCAAATAAAATCTCCTGAAAAAACAATCACCAAATGAAGGAAAAATACCTTCATTTATTATCTTCTAAAGTATCAATCTGTTGCTACTGTCTCCATCTTTTACACATGCAAAAGCCAAAAAAATGAAGCTCCAACAAGATATGCATGCCCACTCTCTTACAGTATTTTATCTGATTCAGTAAGTTCTCAGCAGTTTTGAGAACTACAAAGTGTGATTGTCTATTTTATTGATGAACTGTTTAATTTTCTTAACATTGTACATCAAAAGTTTAAAGACCCTGAACGCTATATATCTATAATCAAAAGTTAATTTTTAAGTATAAAATCTTTTGATGTATATATCATCTTTTGGCCATACGTACTCTAGAACAACACATACTGAACAAGTATTTTGAATGGATAGTACCAGATCCACACAAGGAGTCCTGCCTTTGTCAGGTTACACACTAACCTGACATATCCGTGCAGGCTTCCTACAGAAGGCAATTAGTTCCTCGTGGATTTTGAGCATACTGAACGTAATGTCATCCTAAAGGGACTGCACGTATCCAAGCAAAGACAGACTATTTAGCCCAGTGTTAAACATAGATAGGCAGATGGACAGAAAAACACACACCAGCCAAAATTTCCTAGCTCTGTGCAGGCAGTAGCACAAGGCTCCTTCTCAACAGAAGGTGGTCGGGGAGATCCTGCCTGGTGCCTTCTCCCCTGTGGCACATGCTGCCTTGACCTTCACAGGTAAAATGAATCCCCCTATTACCCATATATTCAAACAACCTTAAAACAACCTGTCAGAACATAACCCAGTAACACAATAAACAGTGTTTCTGAACTAATATCACATCACAGAGGGAAACTGCCTAAAAACATTCTCCTCTTCCTGATGCTGCCACAGTGAATGCCCTATAAGCTGCAGCATTCACAGGATTTTCTTCAGATGCCACCATATGCTCATGGGAGACTCAGGGCAAGGGGCACACTTTGACTCTTCATATGCCAAGATGAAGAAAATCAATTTCAGTGCCCAAGGGAAGAAATTACTGCTAGAGAAGGTCACTCACCACTGCAAGCTGCTCCATTATCATGTAATCTTGGAAGGCATCCTACAAAAATTAGGTAAGTGTCTAGTCTGAGCTACTAAGTTATAATAAATAACCTGGGGTAATGTAAAAGGTACGTATAGGAACTGAACTTTAAAGAAGGTAAAATTTGCTTATGCATATTTGTTCTAATAAAGAGTTTAGGGTAAGGTGCTGTTTGATGCTGAATGACAATAATTTGTACACTGCACATATGAAAAAATTGTTCATACTATGCAAAGGAGATTCACGTCAAGTTGGGATTGCTGCTAAAAGGAGAGTGGTGCAATTCTCTGGTGAAAATAAGTCTAATAATCACTCTCAATATTCCAAGAATAAACCTTTTTTTCTGAAATCAGCATGTTCATTCAAAGGAAGCCTTACACTATGCGCATAACATTTTTAGTGGCCAAGGCTGAAGCTCAGCTAAAGAAATGCACAGTCTACCCCAAACACAATCGTATAAATAGCTTCACAAGCAGAAAATAAACTGGCAAAGAAACAACTGTAAGAACTTTTTTTAAAAAATAAAAATAAATAAATAAAAGTTGATCATTTCAATCACACTATTTAACCAGCACATACTCAAGGGAGCAAAGGACAGCACACTCCAGAATACATATAGCCACTACACCACAGAAAAGCTAAATATTCAAAATAAATACCAACGTAGAAGTGGAACCTAATTCCATATAAAAATCAGGATTCAATGTTGAAAAAAAAAATAGCCAAGTGAGCCTAATTAATGCCTTAAATGGTAACTCATCTATATACAATGAAATGCTCACTATTGATAAATATCTCAACTACTCATTTCTCAGTATTTTATGCTTCTTATTTTATTTCTTTAGGCTCCTGTGACTTGATAATGTCATTCTAGAAAAAGAAAAAATCATTCATTTTCAGTCACGTTTTTAAAAATCAGTTACTATGACCATAGCAGAATAGAAAACAAGGCTCCATATTCACCTTAACATACAAGAAAACAAAAAAAGAAGTTAGTTTTAAGGCCTTACTCAAGATATACAAATGCTTGGTAAAACTGAATATGTTAAATGAAAATTAGAATTTTAAGTAAAACAAGTCAAAATGAACAATTATTTTATGATTCTGCTGTAAAAAATAAGGACAAAAGAAAAAGAAACCAAAGTGGGGACCTTGTTAAATTATTTTTGCTGAAATATTTGCATGATGTCTGTAATACTCATGCAGATGCCAGCTCTTTTGGAAAGGTGTTTTATTACCACTTTTTCATTTTTCCTGACACCACAGGATAAGTACACAGAAACTGAATCACAATGCCATGCTCAAGGATGACATTAGAGTGGAAGGGAAAGTACATCAGTTGCTCTCTCAACCCTTAGGAACAGGGCTAGAGAACAGCCGGGTAAAATGCCTGGAAAGAGTTAGCAAGATCCAAGAATGGGAACAAGTCACTGGGGAATACTGGATTAGGTCTTGGAAGCAGCTGGAGAAACACAGGGAAGACAGCAGGAGATAAAGCAGCATTAGGAGCCTGACTAGAAGACAAAATACACCTTTGATTAAAACTTCTACTTTGAGTTTCACTGTTTGTGTGTAATTTAATTATGGCAACACTCTGCATGATGAATGTTTTGTGAGCACGAATAAAGGGCAAACTCTACTGAAAAAAAAAAAAAAAAAAAAAAAAGTCTAAAGACTGACAAGTTGACAGAGTAGAGTAGCCCTGGAGCTCTGAAGCTTGTATGCTATAGATGGGAGAAACAATCACAGTTTTAAGTCTAATAAAGTCTAAACTAACCGCACCTGCTCTCCCTTTGCAACATCTAGTAACATTTAATTGTTATTCAAGGAGATGGAGAAACAAAGTCCCTTTTCTAAGAGGGAAAAAGAAACTACAGGTGTCAGTAATATTTTTAAACAAAACACAAATGATAAAGAAACTTTTAAAATTAACCCAAAACCCAGTGAAGTCTGTTTTAGCAGTTTGCCATCATATGTAAAAATACTGCATGTAAATGAACTACAACACAGAGTTATGAGCCAGTTTCCAAAAGTATGTCTGAATTTTAAGATGGTGTCAACAGTATTGCAGGTACGAAGATGTTATGGATTTTATTTACGCACATCCCTACTCTCATGCAAGCAAATACACTTTTTGTTTCCATATATGGTATGAGATGGAAAACGTAAATTCTTCCCCCACCAACATAGCTGGTATTGGAACAGGTTTGAAAACAAATGAATTTAAGACAAAACATCATATTTATATAGACTTCTTGTCATTCAAATATATATATATATATAAACATAAAAACATGCCAGTTTTGTGTTCGTTTGGGTTTTTTGTTTGTTTGTTTCTAATAGATATTTATGGTACCAAGGAAAAGGGATTTTTAATGACATCTCCTTTGGACATTGTGTTATACGAAGCATAATGCCAAGTTCAGTCAGGACTGACATAAAAGTGGTAACACTACATTATTTTACTTTTTCTTATTTATTTTTTTAGTCACTGAATGTAAGTAGTATGCCTTCTTGTGGGAAATTACCTTTTTTTTCTCCTAGTTGCTACCACCAAATGGTTTGCACAAGACGTCAGAGAAGAATTTGTGTATTATGCAGCAAACATCTTTGCAGCTCTACATTTTTCCACTCCACGTTACATTAAATCAGTCCAGTGAGTGTCAGAGCACAAAAGGAAAACACAATACCTGACACTAATAGAAGATTTTGCCATATAGTCAGCTATGATTTTTGTATTCCACCCCAAATGAAAATGGAAGCAAACCAAAGTTCACCTTACTTCTGCATTGTAACCTTCCACCAGTACAGTAACATTATCTACTCCAGATATAAGAAGAAAAAAAAAAAAAAAAAAAAAAGCTCCAAAGCCCATTCAAAGGCATGCCATTTTTGACCATTCAAAGTTTCTTGTAAGTTTGACTGAGCCAAACCCAAGACTGAAGTCAATAGAACAAAATCCCTTCAAGAAGGCTGTATTAACAGTGCCAAAATGCTTAACCTGTTATTGAGATATTTGTTTTTTAGCATTGTCAGCTAAAACTTGAAGTCACATCCATTTTAACTTTTCCTATTTTAAACATTAAGTAAAATACATGACATTAGTTTAATGTGAAACAATAATACAATAAAAAGGTGTTTTTTGTTTTTTTAATTTTAAATGCAACTTGAACTGATTTATTGATTGCACTAGTTACAGCATTGCTATATTAGCCATGTATATACATTAAAATTGCAAATCAGTCATCTAAATCTTGTGACATGTAATGCCCCTTTAATGCGGTCAAGCCTAATTTGAGTGACTTTAGATCCACAAACTCTCTAGAGGCTGATGACATTCCTCAGTAAGAACTCGGGGCTGACAACAGCAAAGCCAAACTCTACACTTAACTCTGTTACATGCAAACAGCGTATATTTGTTTCAGCAGTCACCAAGGGTTTTCACTGCATCACTGGCAAACCCAAAGCAAAAGCTATTATCTGAAAAATATTATCTGCTAGTCTCGTATATAAAAAGCAGTGATTAAATATCATTTTTGATACAAAGTATAGGGCAGTCAGTCATAAATCTTAGGATGGCAACGTGCTATACTTCCTTTTAATGCTTAGATGTACATTGTTCCACTGAGGCAGTATGCCTCTATACTCACTCAGAACTCTATTTAAAGCACTAATACTAACGATATTAAAATAACAGTAATAAGTTTTGCCTTTTATAACAACAAAGGGAAGCTGTTCTTTACATCACTATGTACCGCTCAAAGTTAGCTGCACAGCCAGAAAAAGAAACAAAAGTCCTGACTTGTAAATAGCTACTGAATGATATTCCCAGAGTTTACAGAACAGCACAGACTACAATGAACATATACTTTTGGACATCAGAAAATTAAACCTATATGCAAGCACTGTGAAATGCACCACTAGAACAATTTCCATCCATGCCTGTAAAAGCAAACCACATGTTCCTCTTTTCCTTTCCAAGTTAGAACAGTGTTGATTTTTTCCTTAAATATATTCATGTGAACAAGATATTTCATCTCACAGATTTTACCCCAGTTCTGTCTATGCACATTTTAAATAAATTAAGATGAAATAAATCCATTTTATTGTATTACTTTGTGCCACCTCTATGAAATAACACTCATCTTTGTATTTCGTAAGGGATGTTGACATGACTGAAAATGGTGTATGAAGTATAATCTTTGAGGATTGCACTGCTAGAAAAATAAATCTAAGCCTATGTTTCAAGCCCAGAATGGCACAATTTTGATTGAAATGCCTCTGAAACATCCATTCCTATACAGCTATGCTGTAAAATTCATACAATTGATCACCAGTGTAGCTGTAACAAAACTAGTGACTAGTAGCTTTGTTTTCTAAACATCTGTTCATCTCTTGCAAGTATAAAACATTCCCGTGAAATAAATTACATGCAATCCTTCAGTTTCGGAAAGGAGAACTGCAAACTCACAATAGGAAAAAACATGTTATAAAGAAGTGCCAGTCAGATCACAAAGAAACAATAACCAAAGAATTTTAATGTTTATTAACTGGAAAAGAATAATAATTAAAAAAAAAAATCCCATGAAGGAGTTTTATTCATCGCAGGTCTTAAACAAATAAGCTTAAGGTATAGCATCTTCTAACAACGTGTTTCTCCTTTTGTTTCTCACCCATGTTCCAAGATCCAGGAATGGATCCCAAACTGATTAAGTTCTTCTAGCAGGACAAAGAAACAAATTGAGGTATACTAAAGCAATAGGTTTTCTCATCCTATATGAGAAATATATTCAAGCTTGATTTCTGACCAGTTCTGCATGAGGTCACACACACTGATTAATTTTTAGAATGAAAACACCTGTGAAAAATGCTCATAAAATACCAGGTTTGGGGGTTGGTTTCTTTTTTAATTCATTGAACTTCTCAACAGCAAGGATCCTGATGTAGGCATTAAAAATGCAAGAGTATTCCTGTCTGGCTAACCATATAGGTAAAGTCAGTTATCCAAATCTCTCATACCACTCTGGATTCAGCATATTTTGGATTTCAGGAAGAAAGCAATGTTTATTTGTACCAAACGTTATTAACAATTACAGATTGCAGGTATACCAAACCACAAGGGAAAGGGCAGAATCACTATTACATATTACTCAATTATGAGGACTCTACCACTTCAAATGTAGTGGTCAATGAAGTCTTTTTCTCTGCTTAATGTACACTTCCACATAGCTCATTTAGATATATTCAGACAATGCTTCTATGGTTTTCAAGTAAGGATATATGGCTGATTAAATGAGAGGTACATCAACACTCTTATGTGAACTCCATAGGCCATCTCACTAAATGTCTAGATTCCTTGTTAAGAACTTGTTTGCTTAGAAGCTTAATCATTTTAAAGGATTCTGTCTTTCTGACAACACCATAATTCATGAAAAAGGTGGACATCTTCACCTCATCACAGAACAGCTCTCCTCTGTTTTTACTGAATACAGTCCAAAATTTGATGAAACAGTATCCTTTGCCAATGAGTATTTCCACATAGTGGGTCCAAGAATTACATCCAGAGATAGAAATTCAGTTAAAAATAAAAATGCACTTTTATGTCTTTAATCCACACATCCAGGTCTATAGGAATAGATTTGGCATGCAGTACAATACAGTGAAATCAACTTTAGAATTTGATAAGTGCCAGGACACCCAGTGCCAGAATCAAAAGCTACTTAATGAATAAATAAATTTAAAGAGGGAGAGAGGGAGAGAGGGAGAGAGGGAGAGAGGGAGAGAGGGAGAGAGGGAGAGGTAACCACAATAAAGATAAGCATTTCAACTGTTTCCTGTAAGAATTTCCCTCAAGCTAACACTTAACAGCTGGCAGTGTTTTGAATCCTAAAGCCTAAATCCTCTCTTTCTGTTAAGGATACAGTACTTATCATATACTTCCTCAAAGTTAGCAAAGATAACAGCCTATTTTCCCAAGTGTTTTCTGTGACATAAAGGATCACAGTGTCAAATTTATTCGAAGCACTGACTGCCAGTCAGTTCTTTATTGCAGTCACTGTTGTTGATACATAACAGCATATATCTGCTAGTTTGGGTTTTGTTTTTCAAATATATTTATTTATTGCTTTTGACACTAGCTGTTCCAATTCAAGCTGTACAGTTCAAGTTCGCACCCTGTTTGAAGTAAAATTGTCAGTTTTACCATTAACTTCATCAAGCTCCTTGTCACATTTTGTCCTCTAGAGTGGCTACACAGAGAATTATCAAATACTTACTGTAAGGAAGGACAATATTTTTTTTTCTCAGTAGCACCTTAGCACCTAATTCGCTAAGATAAAAACACATTTAATAGTCAATAACACACTTACTTAAAAGTGTCTACACCTAAATTCTACTGCATGTCTCAAGATAACAACTCAAAAAGGCAATAAAACATAGATTCATAGGTCAGTTCCACACCTTTCAAAAACTTTCACCATGAACACATTGCTTAGTGTTTATCACGTATGCTGGGAACAAAGACATGTCATCTGCAGTGACTGTATTTACTTCTTTACATTTATATAGCAAATTTGAACTCTTATTACATTACATCCTTGCAAAGTACATTATCATATTTCATTATCTAGCACATAGGCAAATGTGTCTTATGAACAATGTTCTATTACTATAATTAGTTCTGAATATCTGGTATAAAATTGTCAACGTTATAAAATAATGTAAAATTAACTGTACAGATAAATGTCTACTACAGAGGACAGGAGCTTAACACTCACATTTTCATTCTAAAGTTTGTCGTTGAGAACTTAATATGGTTCTACAAAAAGGTGTACTTCCATTGTCTCATTACACTTTATGAACCAGATAGACAAAAAAAGAAAGAAAGAAAAAAAAAAAAGGAGTAGCAGAAGTAGCAACCCACGGATGTAGACATGTTCCAACAAACTTTTACATTTGAACAGTGAATTCTAACACTTAAGATTTCAGGAACTACCAAATGACAGTGGTATAGATATTTCATTTTTCATTAGTTACCATTAAATATTTGCTTTCATTCAGCTTCTTTTCAGATTTTAAAAGTTACACATACAACAGCAAGAGTGCTATAGTTATATTGGCCTAATATTAAATGCTTAGAGTTTTGTAATGTATTTGCAAAACTTTGGTTGCAAGGCAGAAATGCAGATTATCATAATCTAATATTATAAAGATAAAGTACATTCAAAAGGGTATGGAACAAAGACATAAAATGAGAAGTTACTGATGAAAAAGATTTTCCTACACAAGATTCAATTCCAAGGTTGCAATTCAGTTTACAGAAGGTTTCTATCACCTCCTTTGGTAGATCAAATCTAGTCCTTCAGGTCTGGCTCTCACAAAACTCTTAATCATCCTAATCCCTCTAACTCATGACTCTCCTCAATATTTCTTCTCATTGACTTCAGCAGTAGCCAGATCAGATCTTTTCATTTTCTTTCTCCCACTGCCCAGAGTTATCATCACTTACAACACCAACAGCATTTTTTCATAAAACCACTTCAATTTTTTAGATTTATTTTTAACAAAATTAAAATCTATAGCCAATTATCATGTTCCTTGTATTTATTTCTAGAAAGTAAATATGTAGAAAAGAGATCAATTAATATTCCTAAAATCAAGAGTGGTAAACCTCTGTTAGTCTGAGCAATATTCTGTATGTAGGCCACAGCTTCACAGTGAAGAGTCATGTGTAAGATAGACTCACTAGAAAAGGGTAAGTATGACGTGAACAGAACTAATGAGAGAAAGATAAAATTATTTGAGATAGCAAAAAATATTCACAAGAAATATCTGTACGGAATGAATTGTGAAATAATATTTCAAATCCACATTTTTTTTAAAAAAATAGTGTTTAGTCTGGGATAATGAATTTCTTGAGAGAGACTATTTTATTAATAATGGATGTTCAGATGGATTCAGATACAGTAGGTGGAAATAACACAGAATCATGTCTTGTCAAATATGTGATTAATTTTGCACTACAAGTATTGATTTGACAGAACACTTTTTTTTTTTTTTTTACCTGTTCACAGCCATTTAAATGTAATGAACTTCTTTATTATCCAAATGTTTTTCCTTTGTTTAAGCCTTTCATTTGAAAGCACGTTGATGCATTTATAACTAGTTACCAATTCTCTGGATCTCTATATGTGCATTATGTTTTAAGTTTACTCCTCCTCTTTTCAAGTCTATTAGCATAAATTAGGCTTGCAAAGATGTGCAAGTCTGACAGGCAAACTTGGATAAAATGCTTGGGCTGATCAACCAAACAAAGATATAATGCTACAGCATTTGTTTTCAATAAGTGATTGCATTTAATAAACATTTATTTGAATATTTTTTAAACATACTAGTGCATATTATTACTTTTATTAATGTCATAGTCATAAAACTACTATCCATTGTGATGTACACACCATTTAAGTATCATTAGTAGTTTGTATACACTGGTGAGTTAAAGAAATGGTTGGATTTAGGGATAAACTACATCTTTTAAACCACAGAGCATAAAGCTATGTTTCAACATGCAGAAGAATAAAGTCATTGCTCAATAAGCACCCATATTAGGCGGTTGGAAGTGGCTTGGCAGTATTTTGTGTTCAGACTATGTCCTTCAGTCACTGAAGAGAAATGGAATTTTCACCTCAGTTCCCACTGTTATTCCCAAATTAAAAGAAAAAAACTATGACAGTTTTTCATAGTTTTACTAAAGCTATATAGTATCTTACTCCACAAATAAACCCATTATCTTCTTCAGTAAGATCATGATGGCACATATGTTATTTAATTTGGTTTTATCTACTCCCAGTAATCATCCTTTAGATGAACAACTTCCTTCGGCCTTTCAGAAGAACCAATCCCAGAAACGAAGAACAAGGATTTGCAAGTGTCAGAATCTGATACTAAATTTACAGACTGCCATGGATAATTGTTAAGTAGGTAAGTAATAACTAATAACTGTAGCTGCTAGGCATGTGAAAATACAGCAAAGTAGATAGGAATTCCAGCTGTAAAATATGGCCTTTGATAGATACATGCATTCTCTGAAATAACATTGATTCCTGAATAGAAAATGCAATAATCCTTTATGTGCAAGACTGTAAAGTGATTTGTTTTGAAACAACAGAAGTAGTAACTGGCCCTAATTTTTTTTCAGCCTCCTTTTAAAATATCTAATTATTACAATTCACCTTTTTTTTCATCTACTCCGATAATAATGGGGAAAAAACCACACACATACAAAATAAAGATGCACCACTGTAAGCATCTGCTGTTCCTATAGCTTCAAATTTAAAACACACACACACACAAAAAAAAAAAAAAAAAGGCATTACTTAGGGCAACTTAGAGTATACTACTTTGGTATACTCAATGTTCTCTCAAAAATATTATTTTGCATCACTGTCACTTTTTAACTGGACAAACCCCCCCCACACTTTGCAAAGTTGCAAATATTTGAAATAAAGAGATAAGAAATGTTAAATATTCAAAGGGCAGTTTTAGCAGTGTGCCAGTCACAGGATGTCATTTTTTGTCCATACCTCCATTTTACAGTATTTTAATTTTCTAAACTTGAATATATCTTCTGGTCACTTGATCCTAAATAAAATTAGAGATAAATGAAGAAGGAAAAGTGTAAGTGGAAAGTTCTAAGTATTAGATGCAACAAAGCATTTTTCCAGTTTCATGAAGGAGACATTTTCAGCAAAAGTCATGTCAGTGGACACAGTATAGCAAACTGGAGTTTTAAGTACATGAGGATACAGGATTATAAATGCCATATATAGCACATCCAGCTATTCTTTATTGATATTAACAAAGGAGGATTCCTAAATGTTGTTTGAGTTGACAAACAATTGACTGAATAGGATTTTATCCCTACCACAACCTAGACACTATCTATTGCCGTTCCTTGCACTTCTCATTCAAATCTTAGTCTTATTTAAGCTGTAAATAAAAATGTTAATAGCAGCAACAGCATGTTTATATTAATAGGCTACCATATCATTTTTCAATAACTGAAATTTGTCCTGAAGTTCTGGAAATAAATGTAAAACAGTTAAATATAGAGTGAGATTAGAGAGAGAGCAGAGTTTACCACTTTATTAAAATTGTGATTGTTCACATAAAGACTCAACCAGGTCACACATTAATAATTATCACTGACAATCTTTAACATCAGACTAAACCCACAAGTGAAGCAATATTACATCTCTCTCTCTCATTTATCTTTACTGCTTATGGCCCCTCTGTGGTCAGCATGCTGTGAGCATCGTGGACATTTAATTATGAACACATCATAAATGTGGCTGACAAGGCAGAAGCTGGGTTCAGATGCTCCTGGGATGAAGGAAACATCATTGAAACCACTTAGACTTGCAGTACTTTCATTCTGTTACAATAAACAGTGTTCTGAGTTACCATATACACATCAAATATAAAGCTCCCTCCCTTTCTTCATTACAGATTTTCATTTCATCAAGTGCTACAGTATGCCTGGGTGAAAATATGAGAACGCATTGTTCATGACCCTTTAAAAATAAACCATTTAGCTTTCACAATTCAAATTATAATGGTGTAGAATCAGTGCAATAAGGGCCAGATGCTGATTTTTTCTACCTGTGTCTATAGATTATTGGGAAAAGGAACAAAAATGCAACACCTGGGTAACAATACTACAAAGCATTTTGGCTGTGTCAGGTAACAGAACAGATGGCTCAGATTGTTCAGGCAAAGGAAAGAAAGTGCTCAACAGCATCTATCATTTTTACTATGAGTACCAACATATATTACTCCTCTCTATGCATTCCTGGGTATCAGTAAGATGGAGACTAACCTGGCCTTATGTCTCTTATAGCAACGACCATAATTGTGGTACATTATCATAGATCTTAGTCGACAACAGCAGCAAAAACACAGGAAGTTGCCAAGACCAGCAGCTCCCAGATACTATATATCTGAAATAAAATTCTGTGAAAATATGAATATTTTGTCCTGAAAACACACATAGCAAGCAAGACAGAGGCATGCAGATTAGGTATAAACTAAACAGAGGGGAAAATTTGATAAATCCATTAAGCTACTGCACTGCCACGCTAGAATAAGACAAGTTCAAGATTGGAATCAGAGCAACACTCTTTTAAAAAATGGTTATTTACATTATATTCTGATGCAAATTAATTTCATATGTCACAGAAGCTGCTTTATACTCTCTTCTCTACAACAGCTTTAGTTTTGGATTTTGTCTTCCATGGCAATGAAAATCCCTATAGTAAATAGCAGCACCTTAATCGTACTAAGATTCTGTAAACTTCATTTATATAAAAAGCACTGAATCCTCATCATTTAAAAGCATTACTAACAAGAATACTATTTTAATGAAGCAGCGTATATATTTTACAAAGCTGTCAAAAATGACACAACGATGTTACCTCCAAGGTGACTTTTTGGCAGAATAATATTCATAATGTTAAGAATTAACATTTGAGCAGAGAGTGAATCTTGCAAGCTAACTTGATGCTTAAACACCTAGGTAAGAATAAACGTGCATGCAAGAACTAACCAGTGTCATGTTTCAAAGCAACTGTCCTCTGTAGTGCTGAGGTACATATTTCTATACCTCCCCAACAGACTAGAAATAGAAAAGACAAAGCATATAATAAAGCCAAGCACAATGAAAGAGCTCTGAAGAGAGAGCTGAAAAGTAGCTATCATGTTGGCAGATAAATTCTACACACAATTATTCATTCCTAGCCTCTTGACATGTAGATTAATGAGTTTGATAACCCAGGCTTCTAAGAAGTAGATTCAACTCTGTTTCACTAGCTTTCTTCTCCTCTTCTAACTACAAACACCACTTTGGTCTATTGGTCTATTTGGTCTATAAAAAAAAAAAAAAAAAAAAAAATCGATACATTTGCACTGGTCATCAATATTTTTGCTATTGAAGTCCTATGTCAAAAATATGATATCTGCTGCCGGACATGCTCATTGCTGGCCCTGTCAAGAATTCATAGGGGATCATGTGATCACTGGAGGGAGGAGTTCTTGCTTCAGCAGTGTGTGCTTCCATGCCAAGTTCAAACTCATATAGTAGCCAAGGAAAAAAAAAAAAAAAAAAAAAAAAAAAAAAAAACTGTCATAATGACCCTGTACTCACTGCAATGTGTTGTGTACATAAAATTTTCTATTTCTTCTCTGAGGCCAAATGACCTTTTGTCGACACTTTGGTTAATGTTCACTGATCAAAGTGGATTTTAAAACAAGTGCTGTATCAGATTCCGGCCATGGTGACTTTGCAGGGGTTGTATCTGCCTTAAACTAACACACACAGTGATGCACACCCAGGGTGGGAAGAAGGAGAGAAAATAAAAAAAGTTAATGATTTACAGATTATTCTTTGTTGAGGCAAGCCTCACACAGTAGAAATTCTTCATTCTTGATTGGTAAGCAGCTTTGAGTCCTTTTTTCATCCCAAATGTTATAAATTCAAATTGTCTCAAGTGCTAACAGACTTACACAGCTGTTTAGGATTTATCAGGTTTAGGAAACAGGGACTGGGTGGGGAAAACAGACTGTTTGCTTGAAGTCCCCCCTTTTCATGGCTACCCACAGCCAACAGAGTAGTCTTTGGCTCTTAAAAAAGGAATGCTGTGGTTTGTCCTGCTGCAAAATTATTAAGAGATTACTTAGATAATCACAATTTTAGAGTTATAACTTTTTTTTTTCTCATCTGAAGTGAAAAAATGAAAGTACTCAATGCATGTTAACCAGCTCATAAGGGAATGAAGAAGTTACAACCACATCAAAATTAAAGTCTGGCTATATCAGACTAGTTATGTGCTGGTTGTTTGGGTTGTGGTGGTTTGGGTTTTGTTTGTTTTAATTGCCTTCCTGTAGGATGGGATACCTGGCACTCATAGGGTAAATGAAGTGCTCGAGTAATATCTTGCATTCTATCTGCAAGCTTTATGATCCTGCAGCACTACGTGCACCCCTCACAGATCCTAACTAAATTTACTGCATGAGAGGTTATTTAGAGATACAAATTACTGTTATGCACAATCCCCTTTGTAATCAAATATATCTTCAGTTTAGTGTTCACTTTAGAAAGGGCTCATTCCTTTGATGCTCTTAAAGCCAATCCACAGGAAAAAAAAAAATCTGGAGAGAAAGTATTATTCTTTGAAGTAAATCATAGGGAGGGAAGTTTTTCCAAGTGATCTTAGAATAGCTCATGCTGCTGCTTCCAAATCAGTCCTCAGAAATATTTACTCAAAGTAACCCTGATAGGTATCTAATATATTAAGTAATTTTCACATGGACATAACCTTCCCACTACAACAACCAAGGATCTGTGCACATGCAGAGTATCTGATCTCCAAATAATCCAGAATATCTACTCCCCAATAATCTAATCTTCAGACATTCTGTAAATTGAGGGGAAAGGAACTAAACAGGATAAATTACGAGAATGTTTATGAAGATGATTGTTCACTGCCTATTTTTTTTCTCCTAGCACGCCCCCAAGCCCCAAGTATTTTAAGATTTAGCCCAATAATTCACTTAAATTAAGTTCTGAATTTGGGAGGAGGCCTGGGGATTTATATAGAATTTATGTCAAAGATCTGCCCTGCTCCTTTCACTTGCTAGTCGTACTAAACTATACATCTCTTTCAAGCCACATGATATGCATTATTCCTGTGGCACCTTCTCCTCTAGCAATGCCCCAAGTATCTTCACCAGTGTACTACAAATACTGATATACACTGTACAGTCACCATTGCATAAACTGGTTAGTCAACAGCATTAGATAAGGACCACAAGCTATAGGTATTCTGGACAAAGGAAGATATGCAGAACAAACATTATTATTACTGGAATATCAACAGCACCAAAATTCCCTAAACCAACACAAACAGCCTGTGCAAAATAGCAATTCACACCATATACAGTCACTGCTTCAGACTACCAACAAGTGTACACAGTTTAGAAGACTGGTTTAGTGAACTATAAATCATTAGAAATCATTAAGAATTTCACTGAAGATTAGAGAAAACAATGGCATAAGTGTAGATATATACAAGTTTGCTAACTGAGAATTAAACTGTAGTGTGGAACAGCTTCAGGGTTTTATTGGGATTCACAGCCGTTGTGACTGATTTCTGCTCAAAAATGTTGGGCATCTTTTACGTTGATGTGAAAGGAACTGGAATTGCTTGATGCCAGTGAAACAGACGTAGAAAACTCATAAGACTGGTGTTGGGCATGACTGGCCCCATATTCAAAGACATATGAGAAGCTCAAAGTCTGCAGAAGCAAAGGTAACTTCTAAATTCTCCAGGTCCAAATGTGAGCTAGCTCAAGAATCACTAGCACTTTTATAAATCAGCAGTGAGGTTACTACACACATCTTTTGATTTGGTCAAAGAAAAGAGAGGATATTAGCCTCACCTTAAGAGTTTAGTTCTTTGTCTGTGGAGTAGAGATTGTGCTTTTATTTCAACAACATCTGGGGACCCAGTAAATCCTCTTTGTGTAGTTGCTGTTACATTGATAGACACTGGGAACTGAACAACAAATTATTTTTTGCAGCCAAATTGATATGCAGGTGCACATCTGAGCACATTTATCTCTAATTATCTGTTCTTGGGCACAAAACAAGCAGTTAGAGTAGAAAATATGCAGGTATTTATTTTATTCTTGCTCTGAAATTTGTTTAATGTTTGCAAAAATAAAGATCAAGTTGTCAGAGAAAGAACAGTCCACTAAATAGCGACCTCAACGTGACTTGTCCATTTGAATTTTAGAACTTTCTCTTTAGGCAAGACAGTAAAAGGAACAAAAGGAGCATAAACGTAACTTCAAACTACTTCACCAGAGCCACTCAACTTTTTTCTTGGGTAGGGGTAGACATGCACATTTCCTACCCCCCTTCTGTGGATAAAATGCAATATCTTGGATACATGCATGTGGTAATAGAGGGTACATGCCGATTGTTTTAATGGCAAATATTGCCTACATTTTGAAATACCTTGGTGTGCTGAAGCTGTAAGTTATAAATTTCACCATCCAGAAGTTCTATCACCAACACTGCGGTAGATAACATAAGCTGTATATGGTTTAAGATGTGAATCTCTGCAGATGAGATAACAGTGTATTATTACAGAAGATTCTTTTTTTGTTTGTTTGTTTTTGTTTTTGCCTGAGAAAGACTTGTTTTATAGCTTTCATTAAAAAATTCACCTTTTCCTACCTTACAGTGTGCTGAGTACCAGGGACTTCTAGTATACGGATCTTTCACTAATTTCAATGGTGTGCATGTTATGTCTAAATTACTTATTGCCATAGAGCACAGAGATCCTTGAGCTAGCTCTAGCTCTAACAAAGGGCACAGAGTAAATTAGCTCCTACAGACCTCTGTGGTATCCCTGCTAGATTTCTTCCAGAATCTGAGAAATCTCTCTACTTCTCTGCAAAATGAGGCACAGATATAGCCCAGTATAACAGGCCAATAGCAGAAGCAAAATCCAGGTTCTATAAAATATTCCAACATGCTAATCACTGTAACATGCTGCCTCTTATGAAGTCCTTTAGATGAAAAGATATTATAGCAGTATAACATTTTTGCTTTCTTTACTTATTTAAAAATAAATAATCTAATACCTACACAAATAAGTGCTTCTTTTCACAGCAGTCTCACACAAAGCAAACAGGGAGTGCCTGAGTACTTTCAGAATAGGATGGATTAGTGCAACATATTTACATACAGCAAAAGAGATCCCAGGAGTCTGCCCATACAACAGACACATAGCAGAAAAGGTTATTGAAAATTAACACCAAGAGTCTAACAAAGTTTATACAAAAAACACACCCAAACTTGAACCAACAGCCCGTACTACTGCAGTCTACCCAGTTACAATGAAATGTTTTAAATACAGCTTTGAAAAACTGTATCAGTCCAGAAGAAATAACATATTTTACTTAGAATACCAAGCCTGACGGTTCAGGAGCAGGCACGCGCTCTCTCCCCATCCCAGCCCTCCGCACACCCTACACCAGATTCCCAGAATTAACAGGAGACTGGCTTGAGGGTTTCACCAGTAACTGCTGCAAAGCAAGTTCTGATTGGTTGAGTCAGAAATTGGGATTCTGGGCAGTGTTTTATAAAAGGATAATGTATCTTTAAGCCTAGGTGCCCTTCAGGGAAATGTATTGGATAAATGTCTTCTGAAAAGCCTGTAAATATTCCATCGCCTCACTGTCATTACTACCATGAAATGATAATGAAGCATGAAAGAAATATAATTCCATATTCAGATGACAGCATTAGCCTTCATAAGCAAACTGAAATATTTATTAGTAAAATGTTCGGTATCTACGCCTGTAATCTAAAAAAAGGACAAAAATGTTTTATAATAAAAAAGAGATTGAATGCAGAGGTAAAATCTGGTTGGCTGATTTTATTGCTTATTATTAAATCCAGGCAAAACAATTATTTTATTCTTTTCATTAGTAAGGCACCCAAATTAAAACTATGCCCTCAGGCTATGAGGTTTACAGTAGTGATTAAAAACAAGAAATTGTGATGCATGGGGTTTTTGACAATGGCATAATCAAATTCATTCATATTGTTCAATCTTTCACTGACAAATATTTTTACAGTGAAATATACCAAACAAAGAAGCACATACAAGTACTATCAATACAGAGAAATTAGGGAGATTTGTTATTATTGCAGTACAGAGCAGACACAATGTTTCTATAATCTGAATACAAACATTATAGCGTAGTTAATTAGGGTAATTATTGTCTAAATTGTGCTTAATTGTTTTATACTGAAAAGGATTTCTGAAAGAAGCCTTTTGGATCTCTACAAGGCACAGAAGTGAACAGCACAGTTTAAGTATTTAGATGTAATTTCATAAGTTTGATTGTATTTCCTATAAGTCAGGAAATATATCCTGAAGCAGGCTGGGACGGAGATAAAGATGAACCACATGCCTTGACCTCTGTTTCACCTTATTGAAAAAGAGGTGTAAAATACTCATTTAGTACACTACCATCAGAGAGCATTCACACACTCTAAGCATATTCTTTAAAGGAAAAAAAAAAAAAGGTCTTTGAAGTGAATGAAAAATTAGAAATTCAAGTGACCATGATCAATTCTGAAACACTGCACAAAATTAATTACAGTTTTGCATCAGAAGCAAGAATGTAGATTTCAGACCGTCTATGTCATTTATCTCATGCTGTACAATATACAAGGCGATTAAAAAGCCAAATCTGTTCCCACCCCCCAAGTCTAAGGCCTATCAGAGGCTGTGAAGTACAAATTATTAACTCCAAATTATTCAAGGGATTGTACAGACGCTTCAACTTGAATGAAATTTGCGGCAAGTCACAGGAGCTACGGAGGGACAGATTTGCTGCTCTTTATCAAAACCTAGTCTGACTGTCACTGAGAGAATCCAGACAAATTGCACAGTAATCTGGCAGTGGCTGTGGAAAGCTTGCTCTGCAAAATCCAAATATCTAATTTCTATCTGTTTTTAATTGCTTGACTTAAATTTGCATTTTTATACAATTGGCTTAAAGGATTTATTCAGTTCTTTAGGATACTCTAATAAAATTGGGTCCCATTTTGCATGGTATCTCTGAAACCTACTTACATTAAATAAGTATGCTGCATTACAAAAATAGTTACTGTA
This sequence comes from Stictonetta naevosa, assembly GCA_011074415.1. Classification (NCBI taxonomy): domain Eukaryota; kingdom Metazoa; phylum Chordata; class Aves; order Anseriformes; family Anatidae; genus Stictonetta; species Stictonetta naevosa. Next base: position 9,900,633 of record CM021707.1, read on the forward strand.
GCAGAAAAAAGATTCCTTTTTATGTCATGTTCAGAATTAGCTAAAGAACACGTGTCAGGAAGCTCATTTTAAATTCCCCTAAGAAAACATACCTCAGAATGAACTGTGTAGCATGACAAAGAAAAATTGGGGGAAAAAAAGCGTTCATTCAGGACAAGCTGGTTGAAAAAAAAAAAAAAAAAAAAAAAGTGTATATATATAAATACATACACTCCAAAGAGTATGCACACATTTAAATACAAGTTAGAAGTCACCCCTCATACAATGTGCTGCTAACCAAAAGTCTTGAAAACAGCCATCCATGCAGCCCACCCAAATTCTGGATGTTAAAGCAAGATCTTCTATTCCTGTGATTCCCGTGCCCTCAAGTCATTAATGGCAGTGCAAGCATCATAATCATTAGCAAATTAATGTCGTCTCCTAGATTATAACTAACCTTGCCCCAACCATCAACCGAGCATCCGAAACCAAGTTCAAGCATAAGCGATGAAAACTGGCATTCCAGCAGGATAAACAAGACAAAACTAAACTCCCTAAACTATTACACTCGTAATCCCTTTTTAATCTGCATTTATCCATCCTGGAACTGACTAATGCAATAGATGAGGCAAGCTATTTTAAACACATTCTAGCTTTCCAGCCAGGCTTTGCCAAAACAGTTTCATTATTTAAAAGATACATTATGGCTGTCAAGAGCTATACAAAGGCTGCAAGAACCTTTTACTTAATTTGAGTATCTATAATCAAAAATACACAAACTTTGGTGTAATTTAACATAATTCAATTTAAACAAGACCTTACGTCCTTACAGATTAAATTCAAATAACATTTAAAAATCAACCACCTATTTTCACCTACCAGTTCCAACAAGGTACAAACCCCTTTCCTTCCAAATCTTTATGAAATAAACCAGCACCAAACTGCTCATGTACCACAACCACAAAGATTTTCTGACCACAACCATAAACAGGATTTGACTCTACATGCTATTATCAGGGCTTGGTAGGAACATCATCACATCTGGAACTTAGTTATGTTCCAGTCTGGAGGGTAGCTGCACCATCACTTGCCTAGTGGTAACATAGTCCCTACTCACACTTACAAGGAAAATCCATGGAAGAAATCAAGTCAATGAACTGGGAAGAGATGTCATATTAGAGAACACATGCTCCTATTAAATTCCTGATGTAACTACCCATCAAACATGTGGCAATTCTAATTCTACTGTGCAGATAAAGCTATAAAGATATGAGGAAAAAATTATCCAGCATGAATTTTTCCCCTCTTCAATTCAGTGATATTTCTCTGGGATATACAAGCAGAAGAATGTGTTTCATCAGAAGGAAACCAAGCCCCCTCAACTGAAGAGCCATTCTGCATAGACCACTAGAAACAGGGTGGAGAGCAGAAAGGATGCCACTTCCAAGGGTCAGTCAGTGTTCACAGCGGACTCCAAGTCAGAAAACAATTAGAGAACCTCACCTGAAATTGTTTTAAACAAGCACCTATAAACAGTAAGGATAATCAGAACTTCCACTGCAAGACCTAGAGGAACCTTATTTTGTTGCTCTTACTAACACCCTCTGCAAAACTGCATGAGGAGAGCAAAGCAGTTTCTTCCTAGTGGGCAACGCTGCTCCAGAAACAATGCACTGCAGGAGGGAGGGACTTGCAGCCTCCCAGACTATTGCTTCACAAGAATGGCACTTCTACAGTTTCTGAACAACAGACACTTGCTGAAGGATATAATGATAGCTAACATACTGAAATAAATTTACAGCAAAATGAGTAAGAAAGTCTCAGAAAGCAATACAAATTGCTGGAAACTGCCACTTAAAAAACAAATTTAGGAAGGGATGACAAAAGTCCGTTAAATGAACATGAAAGCAAAAGTCAGCCTGACACTCAGCATACAGTCACTTCTTGTAGCTAGCAGGACAGAAAATAACTGTCCATAGCCTGTTCCAGCCCTACCACGTCACACCTTTGCAGTTCAGAAGCCTTCCTGCTCATTCTCACAATTACTGTTACGCACAAAGCTAATCTTTCCCACCTATCTGAGATATTCTATATGAGATAGGAGAACAAATACATCCTAACAAGTTGCGCAAGAGAAAACAAAGGCTGACAGACTCTCTGCAACTTCAAACTGTTTACATTACATCCTTGTAAATTATTTCATTCTTATGTCCTCTAGCATCAGAACAGCCATGCATGTTGAATTTCTGAAAATACAATAATTGAAACTCAGAATGCATCTTCTATACTATTCAAGCTTCTTCCTATCTTCTGACAATTCTGCTTAATTTTTTTTTATTTTTTTTGGTACTATTCCCTCTATTTCCATGTTTTTTAAGGTAATTTATATAAGTATTCTTTAAGATTACAGATAAAAATTCCATTTAACTGTTGAGTGCATCTTATGAGTTCCACAACGATAGATTATTTTCTAGCAACAAATTTCTTATTCACCTTTATATGTTAGAATGAAGCAAGACCTCCAAGGTTTTAGAAAAAGTCTTCATAAAAATACATTTGTAGTTTTCCTTCTTTCTTTCATGTTTTGAATTTTATGTTTCTTTAAGAATTAATATCTGATTTAATTTCCTGCTCAAGGTAGTTATTTCAAAGTATTCCTCCATTTTCATATTGCTCATATTTGATTCCTTTGAATACTGTCAAATATTAGAAGTAAAGAGATCTGCCTGGTGAAGCAGAATTCCCTAAAGCTGATTCCTGACACCGTGAGTCAGTGTCCACTGTACTCTATACATTTTTGTCAGCTAAACAATGCTGCTATTATCTGTGTCAGTTTTATAGGATTTAATTCAACTGCAGCATCAAACTAGCATTCACATCTCACAATAGGTTCATTTTAAAATACACAAATAAATACTCCCCTTCAGCTATTGTTTGGCTTCTCTCCACCGCACACATTCCACACGTGGTGCATACCAACTGTCTTCCAAGCATACTGTTCTAAGTGATTGACTTACGTTGCATTGCATTGCGTCTCTATGTTCAGCAGAATTGGTCTAGCTACTACGATGCACTTTTAGGCCTTGACTTGTGAAAAGACTTACCTTCACCAGGAAAAAGGTAATAATAAGCCTATATTGGGATCATCTAACCTTCACAAGCAGACCCTCTGATTTCAACTACAATTATGTATATGGAAAACAAACCAGCTGTATAATTAAAAATACATACTTTATTTTAAAAAATAGGTATTATTTCATGTACTAATTAGAAAACCTTAATTAAAAGCCTATAATAGCTTACATATTTTTAAAATAAAGTAATGGTCTACTTCTTTATTGAGGCAGAACCTTCCAATTTTAGAAAATATAAACATTTTAGGGTGCTGATATAAAAAAATATTTTATGGCAATAATCAGAAATTTTGAAGTAGAAAGGACTAACAAAGAGCTTTAAACAACACAGTATCAAAAATATTTAAGCTTGTCTGTACCAACATCTTCCATCATTGCAGTAACTGTTAATCCAGGTAGTAATTCTAGCAAAGGCAAAGGCTGCATTTAACCTTCTGACCTTAATTGGTTCCTTATAAGGATTGGGTGGTGTCTTCCCATTGAATAAAAAGCCAGATGTGCTGCATCCTATAAGATGTCTCAAACGTATTGTAAGCTATTCTGGCCATGTTTCATATTTAATGATTCCTTCCCTGTCCATAGATATAGAGATCAGAAGACTGCTGTTAGCAAATCCTAACTCCGCTATACATAAGGACCAAGCCATAATGGAAAGTATAAAACAAAACCAGTATTTTTCCTTAACTGTAACTACTGTACTTACTAAACCTAGTTTAGCCACTGACATAAGATATTATGTATTCTGAACTGCTTTTGCTGTGACCTCCAAGAGAGGAGTTTTCACAGAAGCAATCCAATTCAAGAGTGATGAAAACCAGAGGAGGGAAAAAAAAAAAAAAAAAAAAAAAAAAAAGACAATGAAGGCAACAACCAGAAGTTATAGCTCTATCTCTGAAAAGACAAACACTGCTTGTCAATGCCACCTAAGTACTCGATACCACACATGGACCCCAAATAAGCCTTGGATTGCAAACTTATTTGTGCCACTAACTGCAAGTCTACATAGTGCAGTGCAGCTATGAAGAGCTGCACATCCCAAAGACTTACTGTGGGCACAGCAATATTGCTCCTGTGTTATTATGAAACTCCACCTATGCCAATTATTTCAGTCAAGATACAAGAAAAACCTCAGGAACGTGAGGTGGTGATACTAAAGCTTCCTGATACTCAAGGTGTCTTATTCAACAGTAGCAAGGGTATCTCTGTATTGCACTTCACATGGGTGTAGTGAGATAATAGTCAATAAATCAATTATCTTCACCAAGAAAGATACTACATTTGCCATAGTCTTTCAGTTACTTCAGTTATAGGTAGGCTGAGTTTCTGCTAACTGCAGGCTTTGTCATGACAGTTTTTTCTCAAGACATCTTAACATGATACTTCAGTGCAAATAAATTCCAAAGGAGACTATAATTGATTTAAAAAGCAAATAGTTCCTGTCCCTTCCCCACTCTCTTGCTCTTTCTCTTCCTCCACCTCTCTCATATGAAACCTCATTCATATAAAACAATCATTTTTAGATTGTAAAGGGCTGTTTATAATTATTATGCTTTACTGATGCAAAATGATCACACAATACCTTTCAGTTGCTTATTATACCCTTTGAAAAATAATGAGTCAAAAGATGCTTAGCAATCAAATTTAGAACCTGGCCTACCAGGTGTTTGTTTGTTTGTGGAAGAAAAAAAAAAAAAAAGAAAAGAAAAAAGACGGGAAAAAAAAAAAAAGGAAAAAAAAATAACCAAAAATTCTAGGGTATCTGTCCTCATTGCATGACTTCGAAAAGAATCTGAAACCCCTTATTCTATAATTGGGCACTTCCTACAAGTTAAAGATATGTTATTCTAGAGCATATGAGGCAAAAATAACATAACCACAAATGTGGTCCTAATTGGCAAGAAGGATGAATCTTCTGAGGAACTTGAGATTAAAAGCATATGTCGTACAGAGTATCTGACACTTTCAGAAATTATTTATGCGGTGCACACCTCTGCATTCCATTTTTGTGTATCTCTGTGGTATAATACCAAGTATAGGAAAATGCTTTATAAAAATGAAAATGCAATTGTCTGACCAATAAAAGGTATTCCTGTATGTAATCCCAGTAATAGATTTTTAAAACCCTTACCATTGCTACAATATTATGTATTCATAGTTATTAGCTTGTCCACTTCCAAATCCTGAAAGGTTAGATTGTTTAAAGATTTGTTAGCTATGAAATACTTAAAAAAGCAAAGTATTAAACTCAAGGCTAATTGAAAAATAGCTTTTTATCAGATTCTCCTTTGATATTATCTTGTAATGATCACACTTAAGGTATTCACAATACTTCAATAAATAGTGAAATTAAAAATATAACATCTTTAGGGCTTTTTAGAGAATGTGGCTGATAACAATTTATACAGCTTTTTTTTTTTTAACCATTATTTTGTTATATTTCCCACAATGCTTCACCACAGAAGCAAACAGAAACTGAATGATTACCCCAAAGTGTGCTAGATGAACTGGAAAAAGTCTATTCAAACAAAGCTCATTAGTTTTGATACCTCCAGGGCTATGACAAATTAAGCGGCTGGTGAATATGCTTCCAGACAAAAGGATGATGCAAAATCTAGGGCTCGTGCTAGGCATTGTGTCAATAAATTCTACTGAAAAAGGTAAAAATTACAATTGAAGCTAAAATGGAATTCCTTTAAGGAACTTGTAGAAAATATATCATCCTTTTTCTTAAATACATTTATGAATGATAGTGTTATAAATAATAAAGGGATTGCTCATTGGCTACTCTGAATGTACACTCTGATGGGTCAGCCTTGGCCTCTGCAAAATTTTACTCTAGAACTAGTAAAAATCATATGGGGGAAATTCAGAGTCTTCTGAAATTCCTTTGTGATGCTGAAGATGTAACCATACCACAACCACCCTGCATTTGTACAATGTCCTCTGCTGAACTGAGAGCAGCCATCATCACACTTATGATCAGATCTTTGGAACTCCATAGTGAAGACACAAATTATAAAATTAATTGGCAGATTTGGCCCTGCTCCTTAGGAATACGTCTAAACCATATAAACAGTCACAACCAGAAACCCAGTTGATCTGCTCAGAAAAGAAAGAACAAAATCATTCTCTATCACAAGGTGACCATACCGTGTCATCACTGAGCCATACTGCTGATGTGACATTTGTCTGCTCTTCTTGTTGCTGATGCTGTACATGCTCTGAGGTGAAATGAAGCATTTGAATTACAGCACTAAAACTAAGATTCCTCAAAAGTTCTATGGGCTTAAACTTGCTGCCTGTCAGCTTCCATTGTTTTTAATGAGAGTAGGACTGGACTTTTCTAAATCATAATTGATTCCTAGCATTTGCTCTTTAGTCACCCAAATGTTTTCTGATGCAAACCTTGTTCTTCTCTTCTTTTTGTTTGTTACTTCCCGTCGTGATTACTGAGCTTTTATATGGATGGTGTGCTGTGAAACTCTGTAACCCTTATGTACTTAATTTTGTGGATCACATAACATACCTGCTCTTTTATGGCTGTACAGTATTTTTACCTAGATATCAGAGTTTTAGATGATTAATGTGGCCTTCATCTCACCTGTGACAGAAGCCATGTTTCTATATACTCCACTCAGAGAGGCACTGCCTCAGAACAGTCCCTGCCTTAAAACTGCTACAGAATAAGAGCTGGAAGCTCGATTCACTTTCTTTTGTGCCACCAGGAATTCAAAGCCAGTTCACAGACACACTAATCCAGGTTTCCACTGAAAGCAGTTTATCAGTTTCAAAAAGCACTTGCTCTTCTGAAAAAGCCTGATTTTTCAAGCTTTCAGACAACACTACAGAATGCCCTTTCACATCTGATGGATAAACACTATTTCACTAAACAGGCCAATTTTGCTCCCAATAAACTGATCAGACTTGTTATCAAAAGGAAATAACCTTTATATAAAATAAACAGCAGAAGTATATATAATGAAATTTGAAATGTTTTTAAGAATTCCTTTTAAAAATACATTATCATATTTTTGAAATAACAGTTTACAGCAAATATTACTGATCTAAATTGTACATAGAAATATTTCTTAAAATACAGTAAAATATACTACTGTATTTTCTGAAAGTTGTTAGTTCCTGCAAGACTGTATCTATATTTCCACATTTGAAGTAATTTTTTTTTAGTTAAAATCAGATTAAAAATATGGAGTATTTCCCCCATTAGCACAGTTTTTAAAAGAAGGGTAAGCCTGTTAACAAATGTTATACATACTTTCTACTGTCAGAAACCAAACATGAACTTACAGTTGTAGCTTTCTGCACAGATGAACAAGTTTCAAACTATTATCTCGAGATGAATACTGCAGGAGGAAAAAAAATCTACATCAGTTTCTCAATAAATGAGAAGCAGGCTTTAGGTATATTAATTACTATTTTCAGAATATAAATAAAGTTTTCTAGCTGTTACTACCATCAGTAGGAAGGACAGTTTAAGAGCAAGAAATGTAATGCAGGTGGGCCTGTTGATTTTGTGGCTTTCAGTAAAGATATACAACACTTTAAACAATAAAGCCATATAGAAATGTATTCTAAGAGGATCCAGCGATAGGTGAGACAGTGTTGGACTTTGAAACAAAAGCTGCAAGAATGCAAATTGCCAACATCTCCCAAGTTTGCCTCAGGATGTCTTAGGAAGATTGCTAAGAGGGGCACCTTATGACCAGGATTCTATTTGCAAATAAGCTTGTTTTTCTCTTCCAAGAGTCACTCCCAGCTCCCTTATTTGTTTGCAAGGTAATGAAGCACCTGTCTTCCAGAATCAGCAGAAGTCATTCATTTTATAGGCAACAAAAGGAACACTTGTTAGTAAAATAGCAGCTTAAAGGAAACACCAAGCTCTCTTTATCACAGAATAAGCAGGTGCTCCTTGACCAATTGCTCTCAATTTGTGTGGCTTTAACTGGGGCTACAATACATAACTGGCAACAAGATTTTGATCCAAACCTCTGATTTTTGGAGGAATCCAGCAAGCAGTGCCTGCTGGGACCAGCATTATTACTATGCAGTTATGAAACTGTACTGTATTGTTGAGCTGTGCACCAACCAAAACCTCTCTCAGAACATTACTATTACTATTACTAGCAGGTTATAATTCTCTCTTGCTTGTACCACTGAGAGCTTTCCCTTGCAACTTATGGACTATCATCTGTGGGTTTTGACAAAATAGAGATTTTAACAGGCAGTTCACTGTTTGGCCACCTAATGTAACATATAAAGCAACATTAATTTCTTCAGGGGAGGACAGTATTCTGTAATTCATTTAGTCAGAACTGTTCATTAACTATATCATCAGCAAAATGATATATATGTGTACCTATAGTAGGCCTGGTGCAGGTAGAGGAACACCTTTACATTGATTTTGAGTTCTACCTTAGAATTAGAAACCAAAACCATTGGATACTAAAGTTAAATAGCTAAATACAAGCTGTGTGATTGTCATATGTACCAAACCACTCAGGATCCTCGTGAATTTTAAGCAAGAATTAAAGCCCTCTAGATGCGTGAGAATCAAACTAAATAAAATGCTTATACTTAAGCAGAAAGAATTATAGAAGGATCCCCATTCTAGTCCCTTAACACTCAAAGAACACATGCCAACATAATGGAAAGAGTCTTGAGAACATTAAAATAAAAAATAAAATAAAAATAAAAAACACCACAATAGATCAAAACACTTATTCTCTGGGAAAAAAAAAAAAAAAGTATTTTGTTAAAAAAAAAAAAAGCTAGAGATGTCTGGATTTATGATTTCCTGTTTTATAAAACATATCATAAGAGAACATTTTTTGTTCTCTACTCATATTGCAAACAGTCCGGAATCTGAGAGTCTGAGAGTCACGCCTGGTTCTATATTCCTGTTCATGTTGTCACCAGTATTAGCAGTTTGCCCACTCTAAGTTCTGCCACCACCTTACCCACACAAATTCAGAGTCTTCAAAATATTCAGAATACAACCTGACGTCTGCAATCTTAGAACCACAAATGAATTTGCACAATCCTAATTTATCGAGGCTGCAATCATCATCCTGCAATATGCTGCCTGCCTATGGTTTGGGATTTTGTAGGACAAAAAGCTAGAGAAAAAGGAATGAAGCATTTTTGGTCTGAAGTATTTTGTTCTACCCACTATAGTGATATAATAAGTGAAAACTAATCTGTTCTTTTTCATTCACTCTTAAAAGCAGAAGTATTGTTTTCCATTTCCTCTACACACATTTTTAATCTGTATATATTCAGGAAACAACTTTGATGGCTCCAGAACATATTCATGATGTCAAGGCCTGCCTTACTCAAATATTTGTTCAATTAAGTATTTTAAAGCAACTCACACTGTCAAAAAAAAAAAAAAAAAAAAAAATCATAATGCAAACCACATTGAGCTGAGTCTCTCCCACACCTTGTCTTTGCCCGAGTAGATAGGTGGTTCTTCCTTCTCCGTGAAGAATGTAAATAAACTCAGTAGTTAACCTTGAAGTTGGGAAGTTTCACATTTGTAGCACTTAATAGTGCAATGCCTTGTCCAGGAAACTGCATTGCAATAGTTTATCCCTATTTTAAAAAGATAAAAAGAGCTGACCTACTGAGATTTAAACCTATAGTTTACATTTCAGTTCAAATACATAGAACAAAATTATTGAACAGAACTATTAAGAAAGATATCTCAGAATGCTGAGGAATCATCTGTCTCTTAAATTATTATTTTGGTTTTCAACATACTACTGAGTTGAGCTACCGTTTTTGGTATCTATTGTGCAATTCCTTTCTTATCATATTTCATTCTTCAAAACTCTATTGTCAGCCACTTCATTATCTTCATTATAATCACTGTCAAGAGTAGAAAGCATGAAAGGCTTCAACTAACATCTTCCTAAACCAAACTCTTTTGTGTTCTCTAAGTCGCTAGTGATCTCACATACCATATCTAAGCTCAAGCAGTGAAATATCAAGAGCATAATTCTTGTAAATTTTTGAGTATCATAAAGTCTTACTGTGCATATCATCCAGACTGTTATGATGTTACTTCTGTCTTTTGATATGGCAATCAACAAATGTTTATATCCACATGTATAAAAGACATGAATAAAAAATGAGAGACAAATGCAACTACATAGATATAAAATATCTGATACATATAAGCATTTAGGTTATAAAGTATATTTTTTCCATATCACTCTATCTAGTCCATCCAATCAAACAAAATCCACCTAAAGGAGTGACTTCATCAGTTTTTCCAAGACATATTTATCATCAGAACTAAATTAAAATAGGTCTCTTTTTTAATTTCAGTGTGATTTATGGCAATACTTCATGTTCCTAATCAAAAAACACTCTCAAACTTTTGGAGAGACAAGACCTTCTCACTGGAAAGGTAACAATGCTGTCATAATTAAAGTTACACAAGAACGCTAGAGTTAGAGAAGGTGCTCTTCTGCCTGCAACCCCACCTTTCCTTCCTGGTTCATCTTTATAAATATTAAGTAATTAACCAAGAAATATGTTGCGGGGCAAGATATCCGTGCACACAGACATAACTATGCAAACCTTAAAATTAAGGATGAAGAGCAGAATAAATGTTGGGGAGCAAGGGACTACTACAGATACAGATATGTACATTAAATTTACTTCATAGAATGGCAGCCTGACTTCCTAGCAACATTGTGCGTCCCTTTATTTTCAGCCTGTCCTGTTGACATTTAAACTAGGAGTTGCTCTATAGTCCACATTATTCATTTTTAAAACGTACACTGAAGGTAACACAAACCTCAGCCTGCTGTGAAGGCAGTGTTTCCTGAACTAGGGAGAAAAACTAAGAGGACCACATCATCTAAAGATTTTAAAGAAGGACAAAGAAATTTAAATATGTGGACCAAGTTAGTTTTTGAAGCTCTTCACTTAAGTGAAATAGAGATTGCTCTTTGCAAAAGGATGCTAGAGTAAGAACTTCCAAAGAATTATTTTGAAGGAACTAAAATTTATTCTTCATTAAAAATAACACACCACATTCTAACTGCAGTTAGATCCTCTAATGGGATAACAGTATGGGACCAAATGCAAAAAATACCACCTTCAGAAAAATCAAAGGCGAAGTTTATTCCTAGAGCTCCCAGGACTTTTCCTGAATAAAAGGCCACGTTAGGAATCTCAGTGGAAAAAGTCTCATTTCTCATAGAAGGAAACCACGCTGTTCGGTTAGAGAATAAAACTACAAAATAAAAAAGCAAGAAACAGAATTATGAGGTAGCCTTTTTTTTTTTTTTTTTTTACAATCTCATGCCAGACAAATCTGTCTGCAGACAGTTCTTGCAAAATCTAAGTTGCTGAACAAAGATAAAGTGGCATGAAAACTCCTCCTACAGGCATTGCAACTGAAGTTCACCTTCACATTGATGACATTTTTTGTTTTCTTGTTTCAAAACCATATAGAGATAAAGTCATCTATTCTGATACTGCCATTTCAAAGTAGGACTTGCTTGAGAATTGCAGAGAAGAGACCTGCCAGATAACACTGATACTGGTGATTCTTCTCACAGAAACTCTTCACATGAATAAAGATTTTTTTTTATTTTTTTATTATATGGAGACTGGGTATAAATACTTATAAATAGCTTTCCAAAAAGAAAATAAAAGAACAAACTCTTGCATTTCTTTCATAAAAGGAATCAGTTTTTCCAAGATCTTAATTTTCACTCTTTGCCTCTGCACCAAGAAAAAGTAGCAGAAATCCTAAAAAGTCCCGCAGATGGTGGCTCCTGACAGCCAGGTGTAAACTGTGACCCACAACTTAAAATAATACTTATTTTTTCTATTTTTGACTATTCACATCCAAAATGTTGCTTCTATTTAAATGGTAATATTTTCAAGGTATATGCTTTTCAAATTTGTGTGCCACATTATCAAAAAAAGTAAATCTACTAACTCCTTCACTTCTACCATATGCCTCCATTTCTCTTCACTGTCCCTGCCCACACCTCTCAACACATTGCCCTGGTTAGCCACAATTCACATGACTTTAGGAAGCCTGGTGCACCTGTTGGGGTGGGTTCCCTTCAGAAGTAACAAAGGACAGAAGACAAAGACTGAAAATAAAATAACCAGTATAAAAGAAAGAGAAAAAATAATGTCTCTGTCCAAACTCAGTTGGTCAGACCTTTCCAATCTGACAATTAAAATCAGAATAAAATATTTTCAAGATTCTTAGGGCAAGGGTTTTTTATTTGTATTTGTTTAGTGTTTATACCATGCCTAATAATTTGTAATGTGTGCCTGTTTTTATTTAGTTGAATCCTTGTACTTTTAACTACATAAAACTCAACCTCTGTTTAATATTACACTATTATAGTAACCTTAAAAAAGACATTACAAAAAGAATATTACAGCTGTAGTAACAAAATCTTACACCTCATGTTTATGGTATGTCCAAATGTAAAGATTTATTTAAGACCCTTTCTAAAAGGAAAAAAGGGAAAATGATGTAACCATATGATTACATTATTAGCTGTTACTGAAGCCTTCTGTATGGAACTTCCCAAAGACATTTATCTGGTAAAAAATAAGGAATGACAAACTTCTATTTTAACGAGTCAAACTGTTCGTACACATGCAAGTGACTTCTGTTTTGCCTTTTTACTTACATTTATCTGTTGATCTACACAGTAATCATTACTGTTATGCAGCTTCTGGCCTAAATTATATATATATACACACATATATGTGACTAGAGGAGCACAAAATTTATATCAGTACATTTGGAAGCATATCTTATTAAAAACATTAAATACATGCATTTAAAAAATAGTTTAAGAGTGCCATAAAACCAGGATTTTATGAAATTAGTAGTATGATTTTCAAAGTAGAGAATATGTAGACAAAGGTTTTTATGTGAACGTTATTTCCAAGGATGGGACACCTAACATTACAAATTCTAGTCTGAAGGAGAAATAAGGAAAACTCATATGCCATTATAACAATCTAAATCTCTTTTCTAACTTCAGTTCTAGTCTACATACACACAACGTCATAATCAGTTTTTCATTTAAATTGTCAATACCTGAAATTTCTCTCCTCTGCAACATAAGGCCTCTCAGTAATTCCATTGGGTATTAGCAAGAGTTTGATGGTTGTAGGGACCAAATGCAAATATTAGTTCAAGTATATTATTATTAAACATATTATTAATTATTATTATTAAATAGATTAATATATTATAATATATTAGTCTAGATGCCAATATTAGTTCAAAACCAGCAAAAAAAAGTTGTTGTTTTTTTTGTTTTATAAATCTCTGCTACCAGGAATTAGATCTAGAAAAGATGCACCAGGCCGTCTTGTTTCGATTCCAGTAATATTGTTCCCATTGTGTTAATATAAAATTATTCTTAACAGATATTTCCTTCCATTGCATCCAAGCTATATTTAAATTCTTCATGATGTAACCTCTACTGCAAGTTACACATTTTCTCCTCTAAGTTCTCCCTTAACATCTCAGCAATGCAATATATGATAGCTCACAAGCTCAAGCAGCTTTAAACCGAGCAACAAAAGGTAGGCAGCAAACTGTGTCACATTCATTGACAATGACAGTACAACGACATTTCTCTGCATCAGACATCATGCACAAGCTTTTCAACATCTGTCTACTACTGCAAGTTCACCTCATTTTTCCTCAGGAATACAGTTAGAAATGCTACATTTGAAACTAGAGACGCTTTTGCTCTAATAAAAGAATTCAGATGTTAACATGGCATACTGTGCACTCTATGCATATTTGGAGTACAAGGAAGAAGTCCTTGCCTTGTTGCTGTACTTGAAACCTGTCAGTATGCCCAAGACCCAACTATGTTGAACCTATTTGTTTTTGGAGACAGAATAATAATAAATAAAGGTTCAAACAAATAAAAAGGGATACTGCATTTAATGGAATTTCATTTTATCCAAATTAAAATAAAGTTCCTGGATGAACTCATTCCACAAAAGCAGTTTTATCTATTTCAGGTCAGAGTACACTATTTACACATTCTATTAATCTATACTTTTAAACCTTTTCTTTTGTTGCTATATATATATTGTACATACAGAAGAATAAATGAGGTACAGTGTTCCAAAATTGTTTAATGGTAAATGTAGCAAGTCGTAAACGTAGTAAAAATGTAGGTTTGGTTTGGTTTTTCCACAAAGCATAGTTCAGAAGTAAATGTTCCAGACCTATGCAAAGTAATTTAATGAAATTTATATTCACGACTTCCAGGATTTATTAACTATTTTTATTTATGCAGAAAGATATAAATAGCTATTTTGCCTTTTTTGTATTTTTGCATCATCTCAGCTAATGACTAGGTATTGGAACAACTTCGGAACAGGCATGAGGAGTTTTTACTAGTATACGTGATTTCTCATATACTAGTAACTATACTTGCTAGCATAAGTAACTTTACTAGTGTGGTGACTTCTACTATACCTTAGGAGAAGGTATGTTTGAAAAAGTATACAATTATACTTCTTTATATATATCCACTCTAGAAAATTTGCTCCCTATTTGGCTATTTCAGCTATATTTTCTAATATAGACTACCCACCTCCATTAGGCTACCTACATTGGTGTGAAATAGATGACTTTTTGACCCAAAAGCATCAGAAAACTCAGAATTTATGAATAATTTTGCATATAGGTCTCTGTAGCACTTAGCCAAAGTCTTTTCACCAATATGTTTCAGAGATGCATTTTCCTCCACCACAATTCAAGTTACTTTTAATAATGTATTCTTTTCAACTATGTAATTTTGTAAGATATTTAAAACATATTGAAGGTAGATTTTGCTTTCTGATATTTCATTTTTTTTTCCAGTAGTTCTAGTTCTTCGAAATTTAGTAAGTGTAACCTGTGTGAAATAAGAATGACATGATACTGATCTCTAATCTAATTCAGTGTATGCCATTGTTTCTGTTAATAATAAAATTCAGTTCTTACAGGTAAAATACGTAAAAGGTGCTGTATTTAACATCAGCTGCAGTGATTTTAGCTGCAAGATTCCTGCCCACTTCGTGTCACCATAAGAATACACAAATTTAAGAGCTAGAGCTTCAGTTCAAAGTGTTCAAGCATGTGATTAAGTATAAAAATAACCCTACACCATTCATTAGCTTTAAGTATGCAAGTTTTCCCAAATGTTTATTTAAGTAGTTTACTGAATCATGGCCAATAAGTTTATTTGCAAGAGGTAGTTCAAGGAAGTTTGGAAAAAATTTACTATAATCACTACAGTATGCATTTTTAGACCCATGTGCTTAAAAGTAGTCTCAAAAAAATCAACAATTAGGTATCAAAATAGAGCTGTAAAATCATCAACTACTTGGAACATGTTCAGACTGTACATCACAGGCTCAGAAGAACTTAAGCTTTAGTTAAGCCTGCACTGAAATTGTTGAAGCAGCAAGACAAGGCCCTTGCTGTCTGTCCTCTAGGTTTTTAAACCCATTAAAACAACACACCAGAGCAATTTGTATGAGTGGGCTAGTGTAAGAGTACTTCATCTCACAGTGCACTCCATTCGTAGGTTACTAGCTTCTTCTGAATTTCATGTTACCACACTGCTGCCATCTGTGTCTGGACAACAGTATTTTTTTCGAACCTCACCAATACTCATCTCTTCACAAGCTGTCAGATACAAAAGCACAAATTCTCTCAAAAGTTTTACATTAAGTGTTAACAGTAGCTAGAATTTAGCAGTAAGGAAACTACCTTTGGCTATTCAAAAGACAAGGGGAATTTAAACTTCACTGACTGCTGTGACAGGTTGGTAGTAGCAAAAAGGGAGTTTCCAGTAATAATTAAAAAGATACACAATGTAATATTAAAATTCCCCTCCCTCCCTTAGCAAATACAATGAAATTTGCTCCCTCCTCCCATACCACTGGCCATGTAAATATTGCCCTTTTGAATCCCAGCAGTACTCTTATTAACAGGACATTAGCTGAGGCAGGCAGAGCAGCAGGTGTGGCAAACACCAAGATCTTTGTAATCCCATACAGATAGCATTAATCACTAGCAGTAACCACACTGTTTTGCCATATAGCTCCAACTTCTCTGCTCACTGAAGAATAGACCTAATATTTCTAATTCAGATATGAAGAATAGAATTCAGCTCACAGAATCACAGAATTGTAGGGGTTGGAAGGGACCTTGAAAGATCATCGGGTCCAACCCCCTCGCCAAAGCAGGTTCCTTAGAGCACACTGCCCAGGTAGGCGTCCAGATGGGCCTTGAATATCTCCAGAGGAGACTCCACAACCTCCCTGGGCAGCCTGTTCCAGTGCTCCATCATCCTCACCGTGAAGAAGTTCTTTCGCATATTGGTGCGGAACTTCCTGTGCTCCATCTTGCGGCTGTTACCCCTTGTCCTGTCCCCACAAACCACTGAAAAGAGGTTGGCCAAATCCCACTTGCTCCCACACCTCATATACTTATACACATTGATGAGATCCCCTCTCAGTCTTCTTTCCTCCAGGCTGAACAGACCCAGGTCTCTCAGCCTTTCTTCATAGGGAAGATGCTCCGGGCCCCGTCTCATCATTGTGGCCCTCTGCTGGATTCTGTCCAGGAGATCCCTGTCTTTTTTGTACTGGGGAGCCCAGAACTGGACACACTACTCCAGGTGAGGTCTGACCAGGGCAGAGTAGAGTGGGAGGATCACCTCCCTTGACCTGCTGGCCACACTCCTTTTAATGCACGCCAGGATCCCATTGGCCCTCTTGGCCACCAAGGCACACTGCTGGCTCATGGTCAACCTGTTGTCCACCAGGACCCCCAGCTCCTTCTCCTCAGAGCTCCTCTCCAGCAGGTCATCCCCCAGCCTGTACTGATACTTCCGGTTGTTCCTTCCCAGGTGCAGGACTCTACACTTGCTCTTACTAAACCTCATTTGGTTTCTTCCTGCCCATCTCTCCAGCCAGTCCAGGTCTTGCTGAATGGCAGCACAGCCTTCTGGTGTGTCAGCCACTCCTCCCAGCTTTGTGTCATCGGCATACTTGCTAAGGGCAGACACTATTCCCTCATCAAGGTGGTCGATGAAGATGTTGAACAAGACCGGACCCAGCACCGACCCCTGGGGAACACTGCTAGTCACAGGTCTCCAGCCGGACTCTGTGCCGCTGATCACCACCCTCTGAGCTCAGCCAGTCATCAGCCAGTTCTCAACCCACCTTACTGTCCAGTCCTCTATCCCACACTTTCTCAGCTTTGCTAGCAGGATGTCATGGGAGACAGTATCGAAAGCCTTGCTAAAGTCAAGGTAGATGACATCCACTGCTCTCCCCCCATCTACCCAGCTGGTGATGCCATCACAGAAGGCAACAAGGTTGGTCGAGCATGATTTCCCCTTGGTGAATCCATGCTGACTACCCCTCATAATATTCTTCTCTTCCAATTGCTTGGAGATGGCATCCAGAACAAGCTGTTCCAACACCTTTCCAGGGACAGAGGTGAGACTGACTGGCCTGTAGTTTCCTGGATCCTCCTTCTTGCCCTTCCTGAAGACTAGAGTGACATTGTCTATCCTCCAGTCTTCAGGCATCTCTCCTGTTCTCCAGGACCTTTCAAAGATGATAGAGAGTGGTTCGGCAATCACCTCTGCCAACTCCCTTAGCACATGTGGATGCATCCCATCGGGACCCATGGATTTGTATGCGTTGAGCCCACTCAGATGCTCCTGAACCACTCTGTCGTCAACCAGGGGGGAGCCCTCCATTTCCCAGACCGTTTCTCCTCCCTCCAGGGTTGAGGAGTCCCAGGGGGGAGTCCTTGAAGCAAAGACTGAAGCAAAGAAAGCATTCAGTATCTCTGCCTTCTCAGTGTCTCCAATTACCAGGACACCCCCGTCATTAAAGTCCCATTTAAGTCTTGGTTAGTTTAGCATGAGATATCCAATCTCAGATAATTAGACCTACAGAATAGTTGTGGGAGAACAACGGCTGCTGGAGAAAGAATGACACGATTTGGACACCTGCTGTAGTCACTCCTAGGCCAAGGCTCCTGCCTTCTTATTTCTCTCAACTGACTGTTTAGAGAACTGGCTCAGGTATTGGCGTCTGCTCTGTAAATACCTAAACCTAACTGAGATTAATTTCACTCTAAGTAGTGATGCTAGGATGCTTTAACCCAGGTCACATTAGGGTGCTTTAACCCAGGTCACATTACACAGTCTGAACTTTCTCTAAGTTTCTTAATTGTTACCTGTAGGTAAAGACCTCATACAAAAGGTGATAAATTTGCAGTGAGTTACACTTTAAAGTATTAGCCATGTAATTTACACTATTTTATTAATGCTCATCAAAACAAGTCCTGAACTCTAGCATAATAAATTCTCATTACTCCATGTTCACACCGCTATCTGGCCGCCTCTGCCTACAGAACGGGATAGCACACTTCCCTTCCCAACTCCACTCAGCTCTTAACTGCCTTACTCATACATATCTCAGGTACAGTATCTGCTTAGTTTGCATTATACGCTGTGTAGTCTACCCAAAGACATACCGTATGCAGTCATTAAATGAAATGCCACAAATGCTAATACCCAGACTACAATTTATGTGGAGAAGAAAACATGCTAAACTAAAGGAAAAAAATATTCCAGGCTGTGAAGTGTAACAAAAAAGGCCCATGATGACAGTTTCACTGGAAAATAGCAGACCGAGACATACTAAAATTGGTTTATTGTCTCCCTAATGAGGCAATGTATGTAAAGCCCAAAAGACTTTACAATCAAAGCTACCAGGTAGCATAAGCTTTGAAAAATGAGAAGCAAATCTATAGCTGATAATTAACAACTTTCTTCATTGTTGGCTACACAGGAAAAAGAAGGGTGTTTTTACTACAGTTCTGCTCTGTTTTACTGTATTGTGCTACCAATATCACACAGACTGAACCCAATCTCAGAACAATATAACCACTTGATCGTTCTCCAAAAACTCCAGTGAGCTGCAGTCAGAAAGTAATGTTTTTTGTGTACTTATGTCATTTCTTTAGTCATACAGAATTTGAATACTGTGTATGAATCATACACTTTCAAGCTTCACTACAATATCAGGAAGAAAAGCTTCTTATCCAAGTCTGTTTTCCCAGTCCAAGTATAACTCATCTCCGTGCAAACACAAAACTTTAAACACTGCTTATCACACCTTCAACAGCAAAAAATAAGGATTTGTAGCCTATTAATATGGCTTCAATATTACTTATTCAACAGTAAGAAAATAGCTCTAAAGTGTCTAAACCACCTTATTCTAATCGTGAAGCGAGTACTTCAAGATCCAATGAAAACTATAAAACACTAATAGATAACAGAACTTACACCCAAATCCATTCAATACAACCTTGAAAATCTTTTGAGTAGGCTGCAAAATATGTGAATGCTATCTACAGATATCCCATTTATTGATGAGAAATGATAAAATTTAATTCCAATACTAAGGTTTACCCCTAAGCCCTGGCTGCGCTCAGTGAAGAAATAATGACATACTGATATCTCTGGTACAAGATATTCTTGATCTTCACTGTAGCCTACATAGTTTTGAGATTAGGAAAGAACAAAGTGTAAATAGAAATGGACCACAAAAACTCAACAAATGTAAAAACCTGCAAGTGTCTCACAGCTTAAAAAAAAAGTAATTGCATTCACATGGGACTTACTGATAAGCTTTAACTGGAGCCACAAGGTACACATTACTTAAAAACTGTTTCAATCTGGCAGTCTTCTGGTATTTAAACAAATATTGACTTTCATACTACAAAACTGGATAGGAACAGTGGATAATAAAACAGTGTTCTGACTAAATAATATTATAGTTGACAATTTCTCTTCTTTATTCTGGATCACATCTAAATGGAAATATTACATTGTGGATCACGTCCCTTCTCATTTGCACCTTCATAAACCAAGCTCCTTCACATCCTTAGTCCTGACTCATAACCAAAACCATTTAGAAATATATATATATTTCCAGGGGTTTATAATTCCATCTGTCCTGCATGAGACTTCTTGAAGTACAGATAAATTCCACTGAATAACACTTTCCTTGGAAAGAAAAATATTCCTCAGATGCAGCATATGTGGAACGTATGCATTTAGAGCAGCATATGGAAAAGCAATATTAAAAGCATGCCATGTGTGTTAAAACACGTGATTTAGAAACAAACAAAAAATGAATGTGGAGGAAAACAACACCATTAGACTACAATATGCCTGCAGACAAACAGAAATCCATAGTGAAAGCTTAGGATTCAGGTACAGATGCAGTTGAATAAAGTATTCAGCATCAACTTGTTCCTGCCAGGACTATTTTCAAAGTGCATTTCTTTCAGCAGGTCATCTGCAGAATAAATCAGGTCTGAGATACATTCAAACGTCCCTGCCTCCCTCAGTGGTCACTGAATTTCTCTTCCACACAATGCAGAAAGCACTGGCTAGTAAGGCAGCATCCCCAGCTCGACAGGCAGTGGATGCACCAAGAGCTCGGCAGGAAGCAGAACCTCCTCTCTGCTGTTTGCTGTGCGCTCCTACTGCCTGCAGTACAAGTAAATCTAACACTTAATTCTCGGTGTGGACAGATACCCTTAAAGTATAGTCCATTATGGGTTGTTCTGCAATGTTTGCACAGCTCCAAATATGACCTTCAGTTCAAAGCATGCTTTGTTAATTTTTGTCCTCTGTAAATGAACTTCACTTTGTACTTCCGGCTGATTTGACAGGAAGAGCCCATAAATCTGTTACATTGTTCAGGATTCTTTAAAGTGTCTTTTTCTAATTTTTTTCCCCATCAACATACAATTTTCTAGCTATCACATGAATAATGCATCTGAGTGATTGTACAATTTATGGAAGTACTGAAGAGGACTCTCTCCCAAGCAATTTTAAATAAAGTATGTTTTCTCCTTTTTTTAATTTTGGTTTTAAAAAGACAGGAAAAGAAATAAGTCATTTTTGCCTGGATTTTCCAAACACTGACAAAAAAGCATAATCAATAAATATTCTCTGAAAATAACTTTAAAAAAGTCTGAATTCATACCATATTGTCACGGACTCGCATCTCACAAAGTACATAGAACTTCTTAGGCAGTAGGAAAAAGAAGAGAAATAATGAAGTTAAAGACAGACAGACACACATGCACAACTGGCAATTATCCCAATGAATCCAAGTGTAATTACTTCACAAAAAACCGTAAAGAAGCTCTCATAAGAAACATGAATGATTTCATCTGGGCTATCAATTTTTCCCTAAGATGTTTATATTAGAAATAAATCTTAGGATCTATAGCAAAAACTATTAATATCTGAAGTACAGTAATACCAGCCCACAAGTAAGTGTTCTAATTCCATTTTTTCTTTTCTATTTTAATGTCACAAATGCATATATATATATATGTGTGTGTCTGTGTAAATTACACGTGCCATTTATTCAGCTTCACACTACTTTTAAGGAGCCAATTCTGCTGTTGTGTTTTTTGTGGCAATCCAGTCAGAGTTAGCATTCCAGGTAGCAGTGTCTCCAAAGCTGTATAAACCTTTACTAGCACAAAGAAATTGCAAAGTAGGAAAAAGTTTAAATGATTATATAAATAAACATAGAATATAAATGATGGTATAACTATTTGTTTCAGCACTTTTTATATATATATATAATAACTGTCACTATCATGTGGCAATCGAAAGAAATCTACTCTTCAAAAAATAGCTCTTAGCTGCTGCTCAAGACCTAAAAAAATGCTTTTTTTTTCCAGATGGCCTAATGATAATGGTTTTTCACAGATCAGCCACAAAAGTTGGTTGTTTTTTTCTCACTTCAGTGAAATAAAATGCCAGCAATGTCACAGTCAAGTTAACCTCAAAGAAAACAGACACAATGAACACAGAATCAGGGGACTTGTCTAAACAGTGAATTGGGTAAAATGCTATATTCACTTCTGGGGCTGCTAAACCTCATCCAGAGAGGTTTCCTCCAAAGTCAAGACCTTTAGGAGTACAGACAAGTTGACACACACACACAAACTCACATTAATGGAAGCATAATTTTTGTTAATTGATCTTAAGATCAGTGCCCAAGTCCAAGTTGGGCCCTGCGAAAAATGACACTAAGAGGGGGAGTATCGTGGGGCTAATTACAGCTCAGTAATTCTGAGACCAGTCTGCAATGGTCCCATGCTCGAGTTTAAGCCATGAGGGTATCTGCCTATGGAGCACCAGCTCAGGTGGCAGCCACAGGAGTTCAAGCTGATGATGGACTGACTCCCATTGCGCTCCCATTTGCCCTTCCTTGTCAGAGATTCTGAACACCCATATCTTTAAACCTGAGTGCAGTTTGGTAACCACTTCTCAAAAAGGGCACAAGAGACAAGAAACAAGAGTACAGAGTTGCAACTCATAGATTGCTGGTTTCCACAAACAAGGAGAGCATATTCAGGAAAATAAAACACTACTTTTGCTCTGCTACTTCTGCTCCTTTCCTCTAAATCCATGAAGGTTTTTGGTCTGCTGTAGAACAGTTGTTCTTAGTACCACGAATTTGAAGGCAGGAGCGAGCACTAGAGTGCCAATTCCCACTTCAGGAAGTTTCAGCTAGCCACGCACATGCCAGATCAGACCTTCTTAATTCCCTCACATTAGAGAATTTAGACCAATTATTTCTCAAGTTCCATAAGTGTATTGATTATACAAAATACACTATCTTTACCACTTAAAAACCTGACATCTGCACTTTAGAACTGAAGCATCATACTCTGAACAAGAGCATTTAAAATTATCTCAGAGGATGTTACATATTTTCACAGACTTTTGTAGTCTCACATCTGTATCTATAACAAATGAGGAATAAGAAGATTCCATCTGACTTCAATGGAAACAGGATCAATCCATCAAATTAGCACCGATGAAAAATCTTGTTGAATGAATGTATAATAAATTACATACAGAAAAACTGATTTTTTTTCTTCCAACCACACAGGAGTAACATCTACAGTGATAAGCAGAACTCAATGCGTCAATATTTCAATGCTTTTAAAACAAAACAAAAAAAAAAACTCATTTTGGAAGCAAAATTTAAGATATTTTCTGTTCCACAAGGCATGAAAACAAGAAAACCCTCATTTTCAGTTCAAAGTTTTGAGTATTTTTCAATAAGAAAAAAAAAATATTTTTACTCCTATGGTTCTCATTCCATTAAATCACTATCGTTATCAAATTTAATTATATTTTTACCTGACTTAAAACCTTTGTAGCTCAATATTTTAAGGTAGGAATAGCGAAGTTATTTAAACCCAGCACTGAATACTTAACATAGCCACTCAGAATAACTGTGTAGAATTAAAAAAGAAAAAAAAAAAAAAAAAGAAAAAAAAAGTCATTTTTATTAATTCCTTCTCTTCAACTGGGATACTTTTTGAACAGTCCGTTTAAAAAAATCTAGTAGAAATACCCAATTAATCAAATAATTTCATTTATTCTTTTTAGAAATAGTGCTTGTATAGTGTTTAATTAGAATCACTTTTATTCAGACAAAATTTACAAAAAAATTAAGAAAGCAAGCTTGTGGCAGTAAGATTTTTTTTCCCCATCCAACCTGTTTGTGCACGTAGTTGTTTGCTTAAGTATGAAATCCCATCACCTATTTCTTATAATTACAGCAAAATGTCTGGTACTAAGCATGATCACATAGGAAGTGGAAATATATTTCAGCTGACAGATACCTTCCCCTAAAACAGTTTCTTTGCACTTTTCATTAAAAAATAGTGAAAAATACAGGTACTGAACGTTTGTGATATGTCAGTATTTTCTAAAACAAAATGCTAAGACAATAGGAATATCATAGTCTGATCTCTGACAGACTGAAGCAGTAAAAATAAATAAATAAATAAATAAAAATAAAAACACTTAGCAAAATGAAGGAAGCATAAGAGATGCTAAAAACATTGTACTTCTGCAAAAGTAAAAATCAGTTTAGAAGTATTTTGACCAAGGAACTCTCTCCAAAATAAGAGAGCTTTGAAAGAGTTTTTCAGTCAACCTGTGCAACCTACATGCTTGCAGCAGCAACAGCTCTTCTCCAAAGACAAAGCAGAAGCTTCATTTTTAAAACCACTTTCTGCCTTGCAAGTACATCACAAGTCGTCTGGTTTTGCTCTCTCTCTCCTCTCAGAAATGTTACTTTAACTTCTCATCATAAAAAGATACGATTCTAATGTTTATACTATGAGCTACATTTGTCTTTAAGAGCAAGATGTTGAGTTTAGTTTTAATGACGAAAAAAGCCTTCAAAAGGAAAACTCATCACAACTCATTATGTACTATAAAGGCCACAATTCAAGGATTCTGTAATTCCAGTGATTATCATTTTAAAGTGGATTTACAGCAGAAAATAGATCCTTTGACTTCAGTTATAATTTTCCATTTTGTAATTTAATACTCCTTTAGTTTATATTTGCACATTAAAAATATAGCATCTAAAAGTCCATAATTAAATACTTTTAATAAGTGTAATAAATAAGTTTTACAGTATTCATAAATCTAAAAACAAAACACAGCTTAAATTGTTAATCTTACACTTTCTCATTAATTGCAATACATAAACATATGTTTTATACAAAGATATTTACTACAAAATAAGTATAATAAATACAGTTTACCACATGTATTAATCTTAATAGTTACAAGCTGTTAATCTTATATATTAGGTAATAATTTGCAATAAATAATTATTTATTATCTTGATGTTTGCTTGTCTTGGATTTTAGCAATATGCAATAAAGAAATGCAATTTTGAATAATTTGATTGTAAGACTGCTGGGAAAATACTGTAAGTTATAATTAGCTGAGGGGGGATTTTGTTCACTAGATGAACTATATAGATATAGCTCAATAACAAAAACATGCATTATTGCTACCATAAATAATTTAAAAAGTTAACTTCAGTTTCAAGCAATAAGAGATTTTTAAAACTTAAATGCAAATAAAATTAGAATATTTCACGTTCTTTATTTCTTTTATCTTTTTATGTTCACTGAAAACAGCAACAAAAGAGAAGCCTTTCAGCTTTTTCTAAATATTTGCACATGAATATAACTTACATATACCTGAATACGTGTACACACTTCCAATATTTGTCTGTTCAAAAATAGATTTCAGTATCAAACCATCTTCTGTCCAGTTCTAGTATAATGTGCATTTTATCATGTTTACTGATCTTAATAGAAGCTGTTTATCTTATACATAAAGGATAATAATTTATCATAAATAATTGTTCATTACCTTGATATTTTCTCATCTTGGAATTTGGCAATATGCAATAAAGAAAAGCAATTTTGAATAATTTGATTGTAAGACTGCTGGGAAAATGGGGACAATTCTAATTAGCTGAGAGAGGATTCCATTCACCTCAGAAGGAGGCTGTTGCCTCAAAAAAAAAAAAAAAAAAAAAAAAAAGCTACAAAAGTTTGCTTTTAAGAAAATGTTATCTCAGTTTAGGCAAACATACAGTTAAAGCATTTCAAATGTATCACATCTACAGAAACAAAAGGACTGCTATGATACTAAATTAAATGCCAGTCCTGAAGCCACAGGGAACTTGCATTGGGCATTAAAAACCTGGATTAGCCTCAGTTAACATCTCTGTACATAACACTCAACTGGTCGGCACATAATACGCATTTTTATGCAATGGTATCATTTTGAATGTGATCATTATTTCTTTAAGTCCTAAAATTGATAAACAGGTGTAATCTGCCTATAAGAAACACAACAAAAAACAAGGCAAAGCTGCTTGAACTCTGCTGTCCACTGGCAGCCTCAGCAGAACTGTGACACCCTTTAATCACCACCATGCCAAAGCAGACTACGTTTGTGCTTCCTATGGTCTGTATTCAAAGAGCAGGCATTCCTGTCACACACAAAGCAATGTCTTCTTCTAAAGTGAAAACTTATTATGAAATCAAAATTTGCAGAATGTAGTCTTAAAATAATTTAGGGATTTTATTCAGCTCTGCTTTCAACGCAGTTTCACTCTATTACCCTATTTGATTTCCCTGTAATCTGGGCTCTGCTTCCAATCTGTAAACCATGCAGGTTAAATAAAGAGAAATTACATTACAAATGCATGCAGTACAACTGAAAAATAAAATCCATCAGGAGATCACAGTATATCACAGCTTACTTATTCCTGAAGTTATTATATGTATACGTATAGAAGCTCCGAAAGTTATCTGCAGATAAACATTGCAATATGTTGCTATGTTTATAACACATTACCACTTATTGTTAAAAAAAATATATTCATGCACTTATGATTTTACAGTGATACATAAATTCCAAATAGTATACTATAACAATTATTTGTCCCACCTACTCACTCTGTACCATTACTTAAAGAAATTGCTTTAATTTCATTTAAACCCCACCTAAAAAATTATCACCATGCTCAAGGTATGGACAGTGATGCTCACAATACATAAGCCACCTGGATTTGCTCACATATAAGAGAAAATAGAAGATAAACTTCTCATCTCATGATTACAATCACATACACAAAGATACATACTTTGATCTGTGAGGCTGAAAGAAATAATTCACCTGTCTAGAAATTTTTACCTAATTAAATGATAGGCGGTTCAAAATTGTAATGCAGTTTAATAAAATAAGCACCATTATCATACTGTAAAAAACAGTGGTAAAAGAATAACGTATTTGGAGGTGGATTTACACAAAACTACTGATATGTACACATTTTAAAATAATACAAATCTGAATAAAGGTGCTCATAAATTGGAAATTATTGTTACAGTCTTAAACATTACAGAACATTCAATACATGATCAAAATAAAGTCACAGTAAAAAAAAAAAAAATCAAATTAAAACTCCTGCTTGTCTTACTAACTTGAATAATCCCATCGATTTACTTATTTGAATAAGTAAAGCATGGAAGGATGAACAGGATGAACATAGTATCAAATCTGTGATGGCAATGAATTCAGAAACCCTTCACACATTATCCAGGAATGATTTCCATCTAGAACTTGGGAACTAGAATAAGGCTAGCTCAAGTACCTAAAGGATTTTGTACCCAGCATGTAACAGGAGAAATCAGAAATCCAGGTCTTCCATTCACTAAGGATAAAAAGGAAATATCCTTAAAACAAAAAATGTTTTTTGTATCAGATGAAAAGCATTTGTTAAACAAAGAGCAAAAGGAGTCTGCTATTCAAATGAAACTCTGTACTACAAGAACACAGAGAGACCAGCATTATTAGAGGCTTCACAGCAGATGGAAAAGCTACTTTGTTGTAGCCTAAAGATGTAAAATGCAATACCAGTCCCTAAGTGGCACTGGTACAACTGTGGAAATCATACAGCCAGATGAAGCACATAAATTTCCCATATGAGCAATTGTTTTCATTTTCCTCCCATGCCACTAGATATTATAAGTGGAAAGTAAAACACAAGTAAATATGTTCATTCCACTCTTGTGATCGGTGATAAATGAAAGGCTATTGAGCCTGACAAAGGTCAACCATGGCCTCATTGCAGCTCGCTGATGCACCGGCGCGCCGCAGGTGCGTGTGCCTCCACTCCCACCAACCGGCCACGCGT
This sequence comes from Stictonetta naevosa, assembly GCA_011074415.1. Classification (NCBI taxonomy): domain Eukaryota; kingdom Metazoa; phylum Chordata; class Aves; order Anseriformes; family Anatidae; genus Stictonetta; species Stictonetta naevosa. The sequence continues at coordinate 9,928,427 of CM021707.1, forward strand.
GGGATCGCCCAGGCCCCGCACCAGCCGCGTCCCCGCAGCCCCGCACCGCTCGGCAACACCCGGAGCTGCTTTATCAGGGGTGCGGAGGAACAGCCAAACGCGACGCGTTCAGCCTGCAGAGACCACCAAGAGCCCGCTGTCACGGCCACGCAGCGTCAATCGAGCTGGAGGAAACGATGACTTGTCGGGAGTGCTGGCTGCTAAAAATCCCCCAAGTGCAGCAAGAGCACTTCAGTCTTATTCACAGAACCAAGGCATGATTTCACTACACTCATGTTTTTATTAAAATTATTATCCAAATTATCATTGAAAAAGAGTAAAAAATAAGAGATTAACATACAAGTGACTGTCCAAAAAGTTCTCTTTCCTTCCACTTGCCATTTACACCACTATGGATTTTCCCAAAGTTCTTCACATCTCAGCAATAGCTGCCAGCTACAAGCCCATGGCCAAACACTATTCCCTACAAACCTAAATATACAGGAGGACTCGGGGTGCTTAAAGCTAATTTGTTTACTAATTCTATGTCATGCTTGCCTGATATTACTATATAAGAGCCTTGAGTCAGCCAAATTTTAGAAATACTCTGAAATTTTTATTCGTGTAAATAATTTCTAATCACTCAATAGTATTGTTAGCCATAGCAGAAGAGGATTTCAGGAAATGGCATAAAAATACTCAGAATAAGCAGAACTGGGCCAATGCCTTATATTCTGGACAATTTATTTCATTTCACAACAATGTATTAACTACTGTGAGATGATATGATCAGAATACAAAAATAAAAATTACCCATTACTATTACAACAGAAAAGTGGGAAGATGCTGCACCAAACTGAAAACTGCATTAGGTGGGGAAAAAAAAAAAAAAAAAAAAAACGTAAGTGGGAATTTTGGAAATCTGAATGTGTATCTTAGAATTCTTAGATTTTTTAAAAACATTATCCATCCCTCCATTTATTTGCTTGGTAAAGTATCTTAAAATCCCTATTCATGATACAAGTAGAACTTTTAATTAAAAAAGAAAAAAAAAAAAAAAGAAAAAAAAACACCACACACAAACAGGAGAGAGATGGAAATATTCTAGAAGAAGCTAAGACCTAAGAAAATATGCAAGTCAGATAAAAATTTTGGAAGTGGCCAAGAACAAGACATGTTTAAATCAAAAATGCTTAATTTTTTTTCAATCACTTTTATCATGCGATATTTGACATGGCTGCTCCATCTTTATTTATCAGTCTCATCATCTGCCTTAAACTAGGATCTCTGGTTCTTGGTGTTTATTTTCTAGCAAATAGCACAGAGCAACTAAGAATAGAGAAACTAAAGAAAGCAAGTACTGTTATTTACACGTTCTCATTATCTTGGAAGAAGGAAAAAACACTGAAGACATTAAGTCAAGGATTACAAACCCACCATAAATGCCAGGGGCAGTCATGGAAGACAGTGAGATGCACGAGAAGAGACAGTTCTGCAGCACAGCTGCATTTTAAGGGGATGGCACAATTGCAAAGCTTCAGAGGATGGGGCATGTGCCACAGAAATCCCAAAAGAGAAATCAGATCTAGCAGAAGCATAACTATCTCCAAACAAAATGCACACCCTGGAAGTAGTGAAAGGTGCAAGTGACAGTAATCTACCTACAAACAACTTAATGAGACATGGATGTCTCATTCTCATTTATGCTCATAAGAACAGCCCATTTGCAGTTCCTTGTGAATGGCAAAACCATGCTTTTGTTATTATTGTTCATATGCATTACAGACTTCTCCGATTTTATTAATTCTTCCTGAATCACCAATAACTTCCTTACATCTTCAAAATGAAAAGGACACTATAAAGATAATGCTAGGTATGTACAGAAACAAAAAGCAGTCAGAATATGGCTCCATAGTACCGTTACTGCAGCCTTGTATATATTTGACTATTGTGGGGGCTCATGTCCTGGTACCTTCCAGAATCTGGACAGGACACAAAAACAGGTTATATGATGTATTCCAAAGTTCTCAAACCTGTTTCTCTGCCACATTTTAAACTTCAGGCTTAGGGGGTATATTGGATATTTCTGGAAACATAGCCAACAAAAGATGTACACAATCTTATGCATTCAAAATTAAAATGGAAACAACTAGCAGAGATTCTTGTGAAGTGAAAAATAATACTTCAATTAAGGGTGATATTCCATAAAATATGAATGACAAAACTTTAAAGAAGATACACCACAAAAACCTCACTTCCTACCACAGATCCAATTCTAGATGTAATAATCCCACATTTCAACCATATTAAAAAATAAAAATAAATTTAAAAAATCACTATTTTATCTGGAAAGGAGTAACTCATATTGGGTGTCAGGCTGAATGTCAGGCTGAATGAAATAGATTACTGACCCCCAGTATTCTTTTGGCAATAAACTTCATTACCTCCACTTTCTTCTCTTCCTCACAACCTGCCTCCTTTACAGACACCACCTTCCCTTTCCTCCCTCCAATTCACCACACTGCTTCTCGCCACTGCTTGATGCTGTCTCCTCGTCTTCCCTCCTTTGTTTTTGACCCCTGCCGCTACCTCCCTCCTCCCACAGCTGCACAATTTGGCAGTGTCTGCACAGGGCCCAGCCTAACAAGCCTGAAAGAACTTATTAATTTAGGCTTCATGCCATGCCTCAACACTACTGGTGTACCCTGGTACCTGGGATCCATAACACAGAAAGTTTCTACTGTTTAATGCAAAACTCAAATGTTTCAGAATTAAAAACAGAATTGACAATTAAGGCATTCTGTAGGTAGACAAAGTTTGGGAACTATACCTATATAAGACATTTGAAGGTACAACAGCTCCTATTCGTCCAAATCATTGGTACAATATAAAGCACTGTAATTCTTATGCTGAAGATGTCTTATCTTCATACTGTGTGGGTTTTGTGTAGCTTGGTTCACCAACACACTAGCTAAGGTAAACCTAAAGAAGACTTCTGTACACATGGAAAGCATCACAATTTCATTCCATATCAAGCCATTCAGGGAAGTCTTGTGATGCTCAGAAAGGCGTGTTCCCCTGCACCCCCAAAGAAATAGAGAATAAAATATTTTTTGAAAAATGCCGTATGGACCAAAAAATGTATTTTTTTTTTTCTAGATGTGATAAAACTGGAAACTATTATTAACCTGACACCACATAGTTAAGCAGCCCATTAATTAACAGTACTGGCAAACCTGGTAGTGTTTATGTATTTTACATACCTTATTTTGCCAACATCATTTGCACTTCATTAGCACTATTAATTCTTAATATCATTTTTATAATGTAAAAACCACCACTGTTGTCTCCACCAAAAATAAATACTTAAAACAGTATTAATATGATACAATGGAAAATTGCTAAAAAATAAAATGGATCTCTAAGAAAATTTTATATAGATTTCCTGTAGTTTCCCTGCACTATTTTCAACCCTTCTCACAAAGCATACAGCAAAATGGCAATGAAAAGTGAATTTCCTGCTGTTACAGCTACTTTGGATGCTCATGCTTCCATTCCTGTGGAGCCAGCTTGGATCAATTTCAAGAAAATTGCCTTTATCTACACTTTTGCACAGAAAACACATTTTTATTTCGAGGAGATGCAGTATTTCTCCGTGGTCAGTATTTTAATTTGCAGCATAATGGTGTTGTAACTTGTATATAATGAAAGCACTGAATACTATCAGACAAAGATTTACAAAACAGTTGAAGAAAGATATTTTTGAATTTTCCAAATTAAAGTAGTATTTAATTCAGGACTCTTAATATCATTTACACAGTGTGCATGTACATACACCTACATAAAGTTTTCTTCATCTGTTAAAGTAGAAACAGAAAACTAACTGAAAAACCGTACCAACACAACACTGGGTCTGAAGATGCTTGTATTGTCATTCGTAGATCACCAAGCTGAAAAACTAAAAGTTAATATTAATCCAGTCACCAGGTGTGACAGTATTCAGTCATTAGCATTATACTGAAGTTATTGGCCTGCTTGTGTCATCAGGAAGACAATTAAATAAGGTTTATTTGTTTTCAGATACAGACACTCAAGTAAATTAATGCAAAAAGAAACAAAGTGTGAGGTTACTTGCTACCATCATTGAGAAATTAATAATAATCAATGGGCTCTAGTTTCACAGCAAAAGTGAGTAAAGGCACTAGTATACAGAATCACAGAACTGTAGGGGTTGGAAGGGACCTTGAAAGATCATCGGGTCCAACCCCTTCGCCAAAGCAGGTTCCTTAGAGCACACTGCCCAGGTAGGCGTCCAGATGGGCCTTGAATATCTCCAGAGGAGACTCCACAGCCTCCCTGGGCAGCCTGTTCCAGTGCTCCATCATCCTCACCGTGAAGAAGTTCTTTCGCATATTGGTGCGGAACTTCCTGTGCTCCATCTTGCGGCTGTTACCCCTTGTCCTGTCCCCACAAACCACTGAAAAGAGGTTGGCCAAATCCCACTTGCTCCCACACCTCATATACTTATACACATTGATGAGATCCCCTCTCAGTCTTCTTTCCTCCAGGCTGAACAGACCCAGGTCTCTCAGCCTTTCTTCATAGGGAAGATGCTCCAGGCCCCGTCTCATCATTGTGGCCCTCTGCTGGATTCTGTCCAGGAGATCCCTGTCTTTTTTGTACTGGGGAGCCCAGAACTGGACACACTACTCCAGGTGAGGTCTGACCAGGGCAGAGTAGAGTGGGAGGATCACCTCCCTTGACCTGCTGGCCATGATCCTTTTAATGCACGCCAGGATCCTGTTGGCCCTCTTGGCCACCAGGGCACGCTGCTCATGGTCAATCTGCCATCCACCAGAACACCCAGCTCCTTCTCCTCAGAGCTCCTCTCCAGCAGGTTGTCCCCCAGCCTGTACTGATACTTCCGGTTGTTCCTTCCCAGGTGCAGGACTCTACACTTGCTCTTATTAAACCTCATTTGGTTTCTTCCTGCCCATCTCTCCAGCCAGTCCAGGTCTCGCTGAATGGTCATTCACACCATAGCTAGTCTCATCATATCTTGTACTTAAACCACCCTCAGAAATCAAAGACTTCAGGGGTGCAAGACCAGACACTTGAGCAGTTTGACAGAACACCAAGCAGAATGTTAATGAAACTTGAATCATCCAGTCAGCCAGGTCTGAACAGAAACTGACTTTCTGTTCAGACAGACAACATATGCATTACCTGGTTTTTGTTCCTATTTCCAATCTCTTGGATAAACATAGAAAAGCATTTATAAACTGCACACTCTAAACAGACAAGTCTATTCTGTAATTAAACAAATCAAGCATCTCTGCAAGCTGTAAGCACAAGAAACACCGAAAGACTCATCAAATCTAAATTTGAGCACAGACATTCTTGCATGATTTGGAGACTTAAGAGCTGATAAACAGTAGCCTAGCTAGGTCTCTGTTTCACTCACCAATTTCACTGCAAATATAAATGTAAGGTAAATAAAATATGATGATACACTGGAACGAATGGACTAAATTAATAAATCACCATTTCTTTCGCTGTTGTACATGAACACACCCTACCAAAAGCATTGCTCCCATTATGAATGCCAACCCTCTGGAACAGCAAAAATGTCTACATAGATATAAGCATTATTCTCAGTTGTAGAGGACATAGCAATAGCTGTAATAGTGGAACACAGCAAAACAAGGACACTCAGCTTTCTTCATACAATTTCACACTAACTTAGATATTTATAAGGGGAAACAATAGAAATGAACTACTTTGATTATTGCTAAAATGGTTGGATTTGTCTCATAACAGAGTTCAAGTACAAAGTACATTAGTTCCTTCTCTATATACTCCATAAATCTGCTTCTTCAATATACAATTCAAAAAAGCCCCTAATTGCTGTTGCTATCATCATAAACATTGGAAAGTTCTGCTTGACCTTTATTAACATTTTTCTATACCAATATGGTTCTTTTGCTACAAGCACCCTAAGGAATTATGAAAAATACTTTTTTCTGTAGTTTAGCCCATGTGCACTTAATAGGCTCACAAATATAATACCATTATAAAAAAGAAAAACTGCCAACACTGCTAAAAAAATTGTCATAACACTAAATTATTATATAAATATAAAAGGAGTATGTCTGTAAAATATTCACTCAATGAACATCCCAAGGTGATGATTTTGCTATGTTGTTTTTATTCCTGGGAGATCCATAACACATTTGGATATGCCACATGTCACCACATGAATCAGGCAGTTAATGCATGTGCTTTTTAGAAGCAGAGATGTCTTCCCAATAGAATGTGCTATAAAATATATATATATATATATATATATATATATATGTTGAGATTCTGCTGCTTTGTCTGATAGGCATAATTTAATGTCTTGCTTATAATGCTGCATCTTAAGGAAAAATATGTGCTGTCCTATGTAGTTATTTACAACATATTACTAAATCTATGCAAATATATTTCCCTGAGCTTGGTATTATATAACAAAGGTCAACAATGTTTGAAATATTTTGAATGACATTCTCAATATATTTTGTATATAACACTAATGTCCAATACACATACATCTTAATATATTTCCGTATTTTTCTATTAATTTTATCCTACTGTAGATAATTAAATAAATGCAGGGTTTTTATTGTTTTGGGGTTTTGTTTGCTTGTTATCTTTAAAGATTGTAGAAATTGGCCTATCCAGTTACAGCTTTTCATTATGAACATTAACCATACATTTGTTAATAATGCATCAGTTAAATTACTACATACTATGTCAGCATTATTTAATAAAGTAAATAATAGTCAATGTTCAATAGGTAGATACTTGTGAAAAAAAGTTTAGAGGAAAAAAGTGTTATATTCTGCTTCCTCTAAAATTTATTGCATAATTTCTACCATTCACTTGTTTCTTCTAACTTTTAGACACAAGATCCCCAAGTACCATTTATCTGTCTCCTTTTGCACTGAGTATTTCTGTCTTTTGGGAAAATTCTAGACATTTGATTACATTTACATAGCCTCTTCTCATTTTTACCTTTATGTGCACATTGTTAATAACATTTTTTTCCTGCAAATGAAATTGTACCAATGATTATTAGTTTGTGAAAACTTCTGCATCTCAGAAAGCAAGAGCAGTTTTAATGGGAATATAATTTTTTTCCTCCTTTTTTAACACAGGTTAGGGACAGTGTACACTTTCTCTGCAGAAACTTGGTGTTGTATTTGAACTCAGGACTTCAAAGCTGAAATGTTCCTGTATGGGTAGGATACATTAGATCTACTGAAATACGAGAACAATTTGTATGATTCCCTGTCAAGTAACTCATGTCTCTCCCAATTTTGCACACCTGTATTTAGCAATGTTCCACTAAACTGACATGATGCAAGCTTCACTTAGGAAAGATGTAGAAAATTTCAGAAATGTATACTACTTCACTAATTTTCTATAACATTTTAGACCTGTAATGTCATTAATCTGCTGATGCTTTAATTCTCTGTGTGGAGTTGGTTATTATTAGAGTAAGTGTTTACTTCTAATGCGTTTCAGTCATCTCTGACAGGTTGTACTCTTTACCAGTTCCCATCAGCTGCTTATTTAATATTCCTTTCAGGGACTACTTCATTATTATCTATCCTCATTTTTCAAGTAGTAATAAGGGGTTTTGTTAATTACTTACATAGTTAAATTCTAATTCTAATTCCACTAAACTGGCAGAACTGTAGTTCTGAAATTCTATTCAGGGACATATTTCCCATAGAGAACAGCATGTATTTGTGCATGTGATAGTTTGTATTTCCAGATCAAACAGTGTACCATGCAGGTAATTACTTCATCAAAACTGCGTACAAAACCATGCTCGGCAGTGTAACACAACTTAACCCTGTTTTCACCATACATATTTCCAACATTGACAGCAAGACTTCCTACTTTCTCATTAAAATACTCATCAGTACTTTCTCTATTTCTTTCCTTGTTTAGCATGGTCTGTTATCACCTATGAATCTGCTACATTTTGATTCATCTGAATGACAAAATAGCATGGTAATTTGGAATTGATAATATACACACTCAGCTGTGTTTAGATCTAGGATCATCCTGGTCAGTCAGGTAGTGGCATTAGCTCCCAGCAAGCTTTTAAACGTACCAAAGTCATACAGAATATTGATAAAGAAAGCAGATGTTTAACACCATGGTCATACTAAGTAACAGCAATCAAGTTTACTAACAAAAGAAAGCTCTCAAATCGTAGTACACACTCGACTTAAACAAAAACAAGACCACAATGGTAACAATGCAAATAATATCTACAACTGGCAGAAAGTTGTTATGAAATTGTTTCTGGGAAAATACGTTGAGTTGCGCCCATGATACTTGCCTAGAAGAATTAACACATTTCTCCAGTAATAAAATCCTTACTCAGCATTGGAAGTTAGTGTTATCCTTCACATGTGTACATCAACATCACCACAAAAATTTCCAGGGCTCATCGTCTCCACTTAACAAAGGTCGATATTTATTTTAAGGTAAGGGAGACCTGTGAACCACACTCTGTGCATCTCTTCACATTGTTTCCCCAATTCCAATAAAAAGAGGTAGCTTTTCTATTATACTAGACATTCAACAAAACTAAACATTAGGTTTTGTAGAGGACTTTAACCAACATCACTACAAGTGATAGATTGCCGTATGATAAGAAGGTACCATTTTCAGACTCCTTAAGAATTAACCTGCCAAATATGAACCTCATGTCATAACAAATTAGTAGACAATTAATCATGTAAATTTGTCAGTGAAGGTATGGTGACTAGACTCTATTGGTATATTTAAATAGTGAGTCACTTTAATATCATACCTCAATAGTATACTAATTTAGCCAACTAATCCTGTTTATTTCCTAAATATTGTTCGTTTCTATCAGTTGGATGATTTTTTTCCCAGACACGTACATAACAAGCATTAAAAAGATACATTCGGCAGCTACAATTGTTAACATAACAAAGGCTATATAGAATCAAGAGGTTATTGCATTCTCCCAAAAGTGTTTAAATAATAGGCTAAAATCTGAAGAATTACTTTAATACTTCAATAAAAATAACCCAATTCAAAACATTTTCAAGGAAACAGAGCTCCTTGCTCTAGGCTACCGAATAATGGCTGAAAGAAAGTATATAGCTTGTCACTTCTGATTAGAGAACTGTGCCTCTGTGCTTTGAATGAGAGTCATGTCTGGTAATAGGAAGTACAGATATTAAATTTAATAAAATAATGTGGAATACAATATATATGAAACTTGACCAAGTATAGCACAAAATGTAACGTACATTACCCTGCTCAGTCAACTACTGTGGCCTAGCATCTAATGACAGACTTAATTTCTATTTTCCAAGGAGACTACTACAAAAATACAATTTTCAGATTATACAAATATTTTATCAGACTATACAAAAATGTAAGCAAAATTGCTTTACATATCTACATGAATACATAACAATAGCAGACAAGTGCTAGACTACAAGCTGCTCAGCCTTAGAAGTCCACAAAAAAAGACAGTAAGTATTGTAAGTAATTAGTTAGAGAGACCCTGATACTGATATATCACAGCATCATATTACCCACAGTGTATTCCTTTCTTTCCAGACTTAAGGATACATTGGTTTGGGGGTTGGTTGCTTTTCTGTTCTTGCTTTTTAAAAACACTATCAAGATACAATATTTACATATTAAATATCAATAAGTTAGCTGCTTATAATTCTAGTATTCCAGCAGAAGCCATAACAGCTTTGTCTTTCAATACATTAACCCTCAGCATGTATTTTCACAATTAAATAACAAGCTCCATACAGTGCTTTCCACTCCCTTTCTAAGATAGAACTATGCTACCTGTGATATGACACATAAGGGATTTTAAAACAATTCTAAGAGCTAATCCCAGTAAACCCACAATTAAAGTTCTTGTTTCTATATTTCACTTTCAAAATATTTAGAACTTTGACAGATATGACATTATGTTTTCATTAAAACAGCTGATTTCAAAATGCTGCACTGTGCAAAAACACCATAAACAGTTTATGATGAACTGCCACACTCTTAATTAAAACAATAAATCCAGTGCACAATATTTGTGCAGCCTCTGGTTTGACCTTTGCCTCTTGCTATCCACTACCAGAGCTGCTGCCTCATTCTGTGCACCAGATGTAGAAGGTTTTAAACCATGATCTGAAAGGCAGTAAAGATAAAATAAGAGAAAATGTGCCATTATTCTTTGCAGTTATGATTAATTCAGTTCATATTTTACAATGTGGTTATGGAGTAAAACTGCAGACTTTACATCAAGTATTTGCCATTCAATACACCAAATGTATAAAAATGCCTGATATTTTAGCAAATGGCACAAAGCTATTCACAACCATCACATGAAGGACAGAAACATGAATAATAAAAAAAGGACATTAATTAGCTATCCATTTTAACTGTCTCTGTCAAGGCCACTTGATGGTCAGTCTTGGCAACAAATGTATCTGTTACAACAAAACAAACCAATGTTTTCCCTTATCTCTCTAACACTTAATTTTAAGATTAAAATATCCTTGAAATCTATCTGGTATGCTCCATGAACAGAAATCAAATGTTATTAACTACTATGGCACACTGTAATTATATCAAATTTCTTGTATTTTCACAGAAACAAAGTTGAATGCAGAACCAACACAAAGAGCTAAGTTTAGGAAATGAGCTAGGATCCTGGAGTACAAGTTAGTCTAGGCAGATATCTTACAGAAAATAAGACTGTAAAATATCTAAGTCAGAAAAGACCTTCAAGGTCACCAACACCGACCATTAACTTGAACTGCCAAGTCCCACTGCTAAAGCACATCCCTTAGTGTCCCATCCACACATCTCTAAAAAAAACCTCCAGGGATAGGCACTCTACCACTTCCCTGGACAGAAGAGAAACATGCAGTTTTCATGAAAAGAGGAACAGATAAAGCATGCAGTTATTGGAGACTTCAATATTTCTGTCTTTCTGTGACTCTCCCCATCTACACTTGGTGAGACTATAAAAAAAGTTCACAATGAATAAGAACTTCTAAATTAAAAATTAGATTATACTTCTGAAGATGTATTTAGAGTTTTACTTGTTTTATTTGCATTATCACAAGTCTTACAGAAGTGATTCTAAACAACTATGAAAAAATAAAGACATGAATTATTAAGAGAGCCAAGAATCTCTGATTTTTTAGCCTAACTCAGGCCAATGATTCTTCCAAAGCCTTCTAGACTTGGTGATTTTCCTGCTTCCATTTCCAGATTTCTAAAGAGAAGTGGGGGAAGCTACCGTGCTTGCCTAACCATTGAAGTTCTTAGCTGATTTCTGCCAAGCATGAAAATCTTACAGAATACCTATGCAGGTACGCAAAGGGAGAAATTTAACAGAAGCTCCTTTGTGACATACACAGTACTATACTTCTTAACAATAGTCACAACAGAGAGAAGTATTTACACACATTTAAATTTATCTGAATTCTGCTGCATAAATATGAAGCCTATTGTAAGTGCTGCAAATTCCTATTAATTTTCTTGGATTGCTTTGTATGAATATACACTATGGTTTAATCATGCATTGCTAGGTGAAAATTCCAGATCCTTGCTAGCTGATTGTTTCACATGTGGTCTGAATATTGAAAATCTCAAATTCAGTGTGAAGAAGTTTAATTGCTATGTCCACAATTTAAGCATAATGGAATAAGATGTCCGCATCTACTCAGAAAATACTACACTTCTTAGCGTTTCCAATCCTTTTTTTTTCCAAAAAAAATTACAAAAGCTTTCTTAAAGCATTAAAAAAAATAAAAAATAAAAAAAATGTATGTCTACTCTAACAAACCCCAAACTCAAAGAAAACAAAGGATAAATATTTTCTACATTACAAAACTTCAAATTCTATGCCAGCAGCATTATTATAGAAGGCCTGAGTCATGACATAAGAATGTTTGGGGTTGACGTCAACAATTTTCATGGAAGATTTTAAAGATAAGCAAAAAGTCTAACTTGCCATCAAGTAACCATTGTTGCATCAAACAATTCTTGTTAAAACTCTCTCACACACAGAATACATGTTTTTTACACCAGATTTATATATTCACACACTCTACATATGTACCTTTTCCATCAAAAAAAAAAAAAAAAAAAAAAGAACTTTTTTTCTCACAAAGGTATGAGAACAGGAATACAGAGTGTTTGCTGGAATTGTTGTAATTGCTTCAGCTGCTGAACTGAGCAGTAGAACACCCTTGCAAACAATTTGGCCCAGGTGGTTTGTGGCTGCCATGCCAGTTGCAGAGACTTTGTACAATGAGGTTCTGTAGCAAGCATTAAGGCTGGATGAGGGAAGGGAAAAGTGTTGGGGGAGGAGGGTGATGTGATGTAGAGAATGACTGAGATTTTTGTCTTAATATAAAATAAAAATCAAAAAGCCAAAAAACATCACAATCTCTTTTTAGTCCTCTACAGGAAAATCTGCTTTGGACAAGGGTTACTGTTATTTCATCTGCAACTTTTCCTCTGTCCCTCATGACACAGCAGGATCCCATCAACCAGCTTGGCTACACAAGTAATATCCATGTCGGAGTACCAAAACCCCTGCAATTCTTTAGTCAACAAGGAAACTGCAGCCAGAATACTATGCAGTTGGTGGGACAACTTCCAAATAGCTAACTAACATTTAATGCTTTCACAATACTGAAATTATTTCTTCTAGTGTAATAACAATGACATTTCATCAACAAACATTAAAATTCCAAGAGGTCACTTTTAAGATGTAATTAAATTCTAACATAGCTTTTTCCAAAGCAGAAATCTTGACCCTGGCTGCAGCAAACTTACCTGCCAAGTTAAAGCTTTCTAATGAACAGATGAACATGTACAAGTGATGATTGTTTGTTTTTTTTTAAATGGACACTGACATGCAAAAAATAAAATAGAATGTGCCCTTCTTCTAAATATCTATTGCAAAGAAAGGGAATATCAAAATTCCCAAAAAACAGGTGTAAGGTTATTTGAACATTAACCAACAGCATATTTTCTCTAACTTAGTTCTCAGAAACACCTAAAATGCTTTATTTAAAACACTCAAATGTTTCAGGAACTTGCAAGTTTGGGCCCATAAAAACAGGTGACATTTAACAAAGTTAAAAGTTAACAAAGAATTTTTAAACTACCTTTGACTTTTAAGAGCTGCCAATCTTTTCAGGATTTCAGCTCACTTCAGTGAGAAGTTCTCCTAGAACTAGGAAGATTTAGCATTTTACTTTAAAATAAAATTAATTTCTGCAAAAGTGTATTAGCAATCACATAAAACTCATTGACGGACATTAAATGTGCCTAATAACATAACAGTTCTGAATTATTTATTTCCAAAGTTCTTCTAAAAGCTGAATTTTCATACTTCCTTCTTTATCTTGACTTTGAATAGCAAAGATCTGAAGAACTGAAGAAGAGAAGATTAAGAAAAATAAAATATATGCTTGAGTCACGCTATTCTTTAACCTTCTAACATAGACCCTGCAAGAAAATTGGGCTTGTGAAGATCAGCATGTGAAAGATAGTATCCATTAAGGCTTATGCTGCAATGGCTTCAGGTTTCATGAATAACAAATATGAGTTCAGTCAAGAAAAGTGGTTGCATAAAATTGAAAAAGAAATACAGTAATCATGCAAGGCCTAAGAAGTCCACGTTCCTTTGCACTCAGTTAATGACATTTACCTATTATTAGAGTAAGAAAGGTATTTAATGACTATTTGTTTAATTTCAAAGCAGACAAGTGAGGAAAAATAAGTAAAAAGGCATCCTGAAGAAAATCTAAATTTTCCAGACTATTATACTCAGGCAATGGGTCTTTTCTCACTGGAAAATGTATGTAAGGCATGGAATGGAGGAACTTAACCAATATCTTCAATGCCTTCTAGCTCAGTAAATGAAAAGGTATCTGTAGAGGTAAGAAATCCGTATTGTAACAAAAGGACTAGGAAGAAAGAAAATTGATTTTATTATGGCCTTCATAACAGAGTATTTCTTTTGCATTCAATGGATGAACCCCAACATCTAATCTAAGCAACACTGATGTTCCCCTAAGAGCTGGCAAGTGTTTCCAGTGAAAACAAGTTTACCTACTTTAATGACAATAATCCAAAATAGCATGCCTCATATACAGATGACGAGTAGTATAACCCTCTCTTGATTGCTTGATTGTCAGTGTTAGCAGTATTCTGGAACGAACTGATACACGCTGGGTACATCTGCATACCCATGCAAAGTCTTCAGGGGTCCAAAACATCATATCTACATTCAAATTCGTAAAGGTTGGTAAGTGATTATTGGCAGATGTAGGTGGCTAATTTAAAAGCCCAGCTCTGAGGAGACTGTGTGAATGAGAGTTAACTCCAGATTGCACAGGGCAGCAATCACAAAACTTTGTAAATGAAACAGGTATAACCTTCTGATAATGTTATTCACTGACCATCTATCACATTTATGTAACTGTAAAGAATCTTCCTTTTTAAGAGTAAGGAAAAGTTCTGTTTACTAAGCTGACTAAACAAATATTGAATTTATCACTTTCCAGTGTTTTCATAACTTTTTTTGACTATTTACATTATGCACTGAAGCTACAGCAGTTCTAAATAAGACAAAAATCTTCCATTAATGTTGTGAATAAATTCTCCCTAAATGAACTATGAACCTTTAGTGTACAGACAAAGGAAATCCCAAATATCATGCTTGGAACTACAGAAGACCATTAATAAACATTACCTTCATAGGTGAAAAGAAACATGTTCGTTTCAAGGAAAGACATATGAATGGGACTGCTAAATGTGAACAATTCAATACAAGGCACACTAAACTCTTCTGAAATTTTTGAATTCTGTGGGAATTATTCAAGGAAAATGCCCAAATTTCATGAAGAATTGTTCTCGAGTTATACCTGAGAAAAACTTTCTTCAGAATTAGCAGAGGCTTTAGGATATCATTCCTAGACTAAATCAATTGAAAAAAACAGTACTACTACACAAGGAAAAGCACTGCTTAAAAATAAAATAAATAAATAAATAATCCCACAAAATGAGCTGTATTTCATCTTTGTAAGAATGTCTTGCTAAGTTCCACCACTGGGATCCTGTAAGAAAGAAGAGGGATACAGGGATACATCTCCATCCCATTTTTATGTCTTTTCCAGTGCCATTATAAGACTAAACTATTCTCTCTCTCTTTTTTTTTCCTTTTTTTTTTTTTTTAATTGTGGTAGCACCACTGGGAGCAGGTGCCTTGAAGTGGGGGCACACACCAAGCCTGACCTCCCTGTGAACAGCTCTGAATTCCCTGATCTTGTTATGAATATTTTTTCTTCAAGTGCAAAGCTGCAAAATGCATGAAAACTGAAGTAATTCAATTAAGTATCTATTCTGAGCTGGAAAAGACCTTTTTGTTAGAACTAGCGGAGCACTAGTTTAACCCTGGTGCTCAGAATTCCCAAGCAAGTCGGCACATTAAGCGAGCTCTTCAACTTAAGAACAATTACTGTCATTTATCAGCCTGAATAGCAATAATGCACAAATCGACAGCTTTCAAGAGGCAAAGAGCGAACTAGGTGTAATGATATGCAAAGCCACAGCACTCTACATTTTGAACTGTCTTCAGCCCATCAATACATTTCCAAGTACCTACAATTTATCAATACAAATGTGGTACCAAATGAAGGCAGGACCAAAAAGATAAATATGAACAGGGTGGAATAAAAGGTTTGAGAATGTTTGAATTTTATAATGATGAAGTACAGATCACATTCTTACAGCATTTTGCATGCAGTGACCTGATCACATCACATTTTATTTAGAAAGAAGAAACTAGGATAAGAGATAATTTTCTTTCAGGCAGTTGTAAGCAGCTGCTCTGCTTTCTTTCCTTTTATTTTCCTTTCTTTTTTTATTTTCCTTTCTTTTATTTCCTTTTCTTTTCTGCTTTATTTTTTTTCTTTTATTTTTTTTCCACTTCCATTTCTCTTTCAATCATGTACCTATGCAGCAGTTACATAGTATGGTTACTTTAATTGAAATATATAATTAACAATATCTTTGTTTTTATCTCAAGACAACACAATATATACAGAAGGCATCATTTGAGTCTCTCTACCTCATAAACCCATTTTAGTAGCTATTGAAGGTTTAAAAGAATACCCTGAAATTACCGAATATATACCAAATGGCATTCTGCTGATGACAGGCTCAGGAATACAGAACTGATTTCATCTGTACCTAAGCTAGCTTAGGTAGGAGAATAAGGACATCTCTATGTTCTACCACAAGGAAAAAGAATAGGATTGTCATTATTTCACCTGAAAGTCTGGCAGTCCTGAAACTACCTGGAACTGCTTGTTTTATACCTTTTAATTTTCCTTACTTTCTGATTATTACAGCATGTAAACTACTAATGTAGTCCTATCCTGAGTCAAGATTTCAAAATGTTCACTTGAGTTAAACAATTGCTTTGGAATGTATTTTGCACAGAGGATCTCACTGTGCAAGCTATTTTCCTGAACTATGTCCATCTTCCAAAATTTAACTATGTTACAGAAAGTACTAAGATGTTCAGATGGATAAAATGTGGTATGAGCAGAACTTAAAGAGGGCTTTGCCAAAGAGAAAACAGTTTTGTAGTTAAAGAATAGAGATCAAGAGGTCTGAAGTTTATTCCTAGCTTTGCTAGGGATACTTCTCATATAATTTTGAACACAACACTAAAACCCATGCTTCCTCAGTTCCCCCAGAGACAGCTCTTTTTCTAAACACAGAAAATAGCTACTTCAGGGGACAGATGACAGTTATTGATCAATGGAAAATAGAACATCATGATCCATGAACATCTGTGTGGTATTCCTTAGCAGAAGTCTGGAACAATATTGTCTTCAGCCTTCAGAAGACAGAATTTGCACAGAGACACAATTCATCATATGATATAGCTCACAGTTGAGAGGGTTTAGCAGGAGCTTTCGTATTGTTTAAAATACGATTTTAACAAGAAATGCAATTTTCTCCTGTTCTATATCTCTGTTATTCATTCACCTACCTTTAAATATTGGGCCTCGGCGCCCCCCGCCAGGAAGAGGAAATTCAGTTATATTCAAGTGCTCCAGGTTTGTTTTTCACATTCCTTTTCATTCTCACTGACAACTTCTTTTACCAACTTTTACATCTTACTATGTGGGCTCATTACAGGTCCCTAAACCTGTAGGTTTAGTAGCTACTACTTTTTAAGACACCCTAGGTTACCAGCTGCTGGTGCAGGTTTCCTAGAGATTGAGAGGATATCAACCCACTGAGAACACCTTAGAGATCATCAGGATGTCTCAAATGGCAGAAAATGTCATAGCAAGGGATGAACTAAGCCTAATGCATCCTTTCCCCGTAGATCTTTCTTATACTGTTGATTACACTGGACTACCAGTTTAGTAGACTTACCAGGTAGTAATACAAATATTCAGTCACAAGAAATAACTCACTATCAAGAAAACTGATGAACAGGTTACTAAAGAAATAATGTGTAGCAACATCTCATCTCAAGGGAAAAACAGAAATCTACCACTGATAAAGACAGTAGTTTTGTGAATAATAACTGCTGTTCTGTAACAAATGGCTTCTGCATTTAGTCTAGTAATCTGATTTCAGTGCAGTTAGCAACTTGCATGCTTATCTATATACAACTGTGTGCATAAGAGAGCTATAATACTCCTGTAGCTCCTTTGATGAAGAAACAGTTCAGTTTTAGAAACCTACAGTTTCCAGACCAGCATATCTTAAAAATCTCATAGCAACTGGTACAAATAACCCACCAGGAGCAACTAGAGTATAACCAACTCACAGTTACTACTCTTAGCACTTTTTTCCCTCACCTATTAATTAGATGCAGTTATACCTATTAATTGCACTAAAATTTGAGAAGCTTTTCGAAAATTACTGAATTTGTTTTACATATTCCTGCAGTGTATATACACACATACACATACAATATTTTTACGATATATCTTTATACTAAAATTCATTTAGGTCACTATTATATTGCTTTCAATAATATCTGCTTTTTCTCATATTCTCCATGGGTCAGCCATCCATATAATAAACTTGATCTATATGAATCAGTAAAATTCAACATAAACCACCATCAGTAAACCAAGCAATTCAACACATTTCCACCTTCTTAAAATAATTCATCATCTTAAATCCTCAAGTAGTCTCAGTCAATACTTGGGAAACAATATATATGTACTAATTGGTAGTCAGAAAGTTATTAGAGTCCTTTTCAGATGCAAAAGAAGATTCCACCTTTTTTTCTCAGCAGCTCTTTCTCATTTTCTCCAGGAGATAAGAAATTCAGATTTTTCTTTTCATCTCAGTCATGTGCCACAGGAAAAGACAGTTTCTTTCAGATTTGATGTGGAATCTATATGTCGTCTCAGAATGCAATTTGTTAACAACTGAATGTCACATGTGTAAGGTAGAACAGTAAGGACAGCCAGGTGAGCAGACTATCTAGGTCCAACATATTACCAAAGGGAATCCACATGCAAGGCAACATAATAGTATAATTTTCCAGGAAGCTGGATGTGAAAATGTCTAAATAGTGCACAATGGATGCTTATTTTGATTTCTCTCTCTCTTACTTGTTACTGTGTTGGCAAAACTCATGATTTTATCACAAGACTCCTGTTAATTGGTATTCCTTCTCATCTAACTCCCACAGCTGCATTATTATGTAAAGAAATCTCATTTTCTTCTTTTTTATTGTTTCTAAAATTCAGTAATGATGAGAAAACAATGCAAGCTCAAACCCCAAACCTGCAGAATAATAAAGGAAAACAAACAAAAAAAAATAAAGTTAATTGTTTATAAAAACTGTTTTAAACCAATGACACTGCTTTATCTGAAACACAGTGGTCATTGTTCCATTCTTCCTATAAGTAATGGCTCTAAAGCTACAGTAACAGTAGTGAACTTTCGTCTCTGTAATTTCTGACATGTTTGTGTCAACCTCACTACTGTTATCAAGTTCTATTGCTCCTGTCTAATAGCATCATCAGAAATGCAAATATACTATAATATCCAAAGTGTAAAACATTAAGTTGATAAAAAATAAATTATTCAGAAGACAAAAAAAATCAAAAGAAATGTGTACTCTGAACAATCTAAATGACAAGTAATTGTGTCAAATCCCTTTGTTCATTTCTTATGCCTAAACTGACTGAGAGTTTGATCTTGCTTCCTCTGAATCCAAAACAAAACTTCCATCTTTTTCTTTGAAAGAGCACAAAAAGATCTTCAGGAGTGAGATACTCTGTTCAAAATACTTCAAATTTATCTACTCCTTGCCTGAAGTAATATGCAGAAATAAAATAGTAAGAAAAATTTCTAACAGTTACAGTTTCATATGTTAATTTGCTTAGACAAAAACTAAGGTGTACTGGCTGGGTTCTGCTTGGCTATAAATAGAAATTTATTATGGCACAATAAAAGAGTTGATTACCACATTTTGGCTAATTATCTAAACATAACATTAATAACATTAGAAAAACATTATCTATCATAACCAGTTGTCAGAACTCAAGATGGCTTGAAGTGACCTGGAGGTCCAGGAACTTTCCAGTTTTCTGACACCGCTGGAAGAATATAAAGAGTGGACTGGGAGACAACCACATTACTCCTCCTTCCACAAGATCTCTGGTAAAATTACCACTGGCACTCATAGTTCCAAGCAAATGTTACTTAACGATGTTTTTCACAGACATGGAGAAATGATTCACCACTACACTGCCCACAGCTATGAGAGAACTGTTAAAAATTACTATGAAGTTAACAGAATTAACCACACATACTAGCAATATTATCTACACCCATTTTATCTATAGATATTACAAAGTAATGACAGATCAGCAGCAACTTTGAAGGTTCATTTTTAAAAGATGCAGTTAGCTTCCAATTTGTAACAAACCCCCACAAAAAAGAGGAATGTGCTCTGAAGACTATTTGAAGATTAGTGGGAATTAAGTACATCCGTACTTTTAGAAGATGTTTATCCTCATCTTCATACACAACTACTTTATTACCAATATAGTTCTGGCTATGATTTAGTATCCATCAACTTAATTAAATTATTAATGATAGTGAATGATCTCTACCAATTTTTAGTAAAATTAGATTAAACAGCAATATTAATGATTAGTTATCGATTACACTTCTGTAGATAAAAATATTAAGTACTAACTATATGAGAAAGATAGTAAGAAAGCTCTGGCCATGACCAGGCTGACAGGAGCCTAGGCTCTGCCCATTCACACTACAGGGCTGAGAGTACTTAGGTTCACACTAAGGTGTAGAACAGAGCCCTGAAGAACACCTGATTCTTTTTTCCCAGACTTGGCATTTCTTTTTTGTTTTGAGGTTTTTAATCGTCAGTAAAGCTACAGAATACTCAAGGAACTAGAGGAAGAAAACCTCTGAATACCAATTCCACCTCATCCACAATTTGGTGGCCTAGCAGACATCATGAGGCGATCCTGAACATTGGTATGGCTTTTTTTAATTCCATAAAATGGTTTAACCTGACAGCTAATACCATCAGTATCTTAGAAGGAGCATGCATCATATGTCAGGAGCACGGCAGTAATGAGGAATTCTGGCAGCAGCAGTCCAGCCAATCCCCTCCTGAATAATGGCCACAAAAGACACAATTATTTTGACACAGCTGGATTATCCTTGGAGTTACCTTAATTTATGTTAAAACAAAATTGATGCCAATGTATTGCAGAATTTTTCAAAAGGGGATAGCAGAATTCACTCTTTCAAAGTGCCACTAAGGATGATTTTACTTAATAAAAAAGACTTCAGCTTACCATAACCAGTCCTAAGGGATCTACTAGCACAAGGCTCTTCGCTGGAAATACAGGTATTCTTTTAAAACGAAATATTATTATCTATGGATATTTAATAAAAAATTGCATGCAGACATGGATTTTAATTGACAGGAAAGACGCTAGAGCCTTTTTATCCTTGTTTCTATTAACTGCAAAACAAGCATGAGATATATACATGAGATGATATGGAAGAAAAAGTGAACAACAACGTGGAGTCAAACATTCTCAAACTGAAGAAAACTTCTTGACTTGTGTTATTCTTCTCTTTGAGGTATCCATTCAGTAATTTAAAAGAGAGTGTAGATTCACAAACTGAGAATAGAGGGTAAATCAGGGCTATTTCAGATATTCAGATCAAATGTTGGTATGATTAAACATGTTACAACCCAAAGAGGGTTTTCTTCAATGTCATCTTATTACATGGCAAGGTAGGAAAACAGACAGTTCAATCACAAAATCATAATGCTTAAGCAGCGTGAAATCATAAAGCTAGCAACAAAACAGGTGAAGCATGCTACATTTATGATTCATATGCTTCCTTTCACCTTTGCACAGTATTGGCTTACTGATAGCCCTAAATGGCCAGTCCATGCTGGTCTCTCCAGCACAAGAGGAGTGAGCAGCATTATCCTTTTGGGTGTACTTACTATACTGCACTCCATCATATAAAAATAATGCACATGAATAGTTAAACTGTTTATCCAACTGTACACAGCTACCATAAATTGTGTTGTTGTTTAAACACATACATAAAGCCCAATGCACACAAATAATCTTTACTGTCACATTGTAGATCCATTGAAATTGGCATACTGCTATAGTACAATTTGGTAATTTTATTTTGTTACAGACATCCTGATCCTCTTAAAAAATGATGTGAACTAAAATAACAAAATATTTGCAAAATTGTGTCTATAATAGGGAGTCTAAATGTGTACTTTCTTTGATTATTTAGTTGTGTTTTTTTAATAATGTTAGGTGATTCTGAGATCACAGGTGTTGACATTCTGAAGCTCTTGGGGAGCAAGCACATCTTGAAAGTGCTGTCTTTGTAAGTTTTAATTCAGTATAAATGCAGATTAACAACACCTCAGAGAAAACTCCCAGTTTTATCTTGTACCTCCATGTGGTAAAATAGGCATTTCTAGATACTAAACTGAAATTAGAACATCACAAAATCAAGAAGCATGGTCATTTCCTCTCTGCACTGAAGATGGACTCAGTGCAGAGAGGAAATGGAAAGAACAGCTTGTGTAACTTCATGGTTTCCCTTACAAAAGGTACGTTGAAGGTTTCTTCATTCTCTGCAGCAACTCATGTTGGATGAGTGTGGAACTGACCTGCAGAATTCAGCTCATCTGTAAGTATCACAGATCTCCCTCATGCAATTTACTTCCTACCAGAGGGATAATAATATCTTCAGAAACAACTAAATAACCTGAGAGAAGTGAATTAGGTTCCTAAATCACTTTTTACAAATTTTAACCATATGTCTCAGATACTAACATGTGCTCATTATCACATAAATAAACCTGGTATACTCCCATCTGTCATCAAGCAATAATGCTTAGTATCAATGACATTTCTAAATTGCATTCATTGTTCTTAAAAAAATATTGGAACCAATTTTTCCCAAATAACATTAATGCAATAAAGATTTTTTTTTCCCGATATGCTTTGTCCTAGCATATGAAACTTACTGATGCAGTCAAAAAACAGAATAATTAATAAGGGATGAATTAATGGAACATTCATTTGCTGATGGTATTTTCATTTAATTTCCTGAATGCTAACTATCAGAACATGTTTTAGTATTTTTTAGATTTGTCCTCAAGTAAGACTGAATCAAAAATTCAGAAGTTTTTCCTTTCAGCCAGAAAATGTAGTCACTGTTTCCTTAGAAAGATCTTCATCACCAATACTACTATCCTGTCTAGTTTATATAATTATGGCAGCTTCTAATCAGGTAAATGTTAGTAAACACATTAAAAGTTTAAAAATTATTCTAAATTTTGAGACACTGACCCTGCATATTACAATGCTGTTGACCCAATTGAAAATCTACTTTATCAGCTTATGCCAAATCTTTCTAGAATATATCTGTTTGGGGGAGATTTATGAATTGCTTCTGTTACACTAGTTAATATCTTTCCTGTCACAATCTTCACCTGGATGTTTTTGACTAAATTTCCTGCCCTGTCTCAGTGAAATTTCCATAGGAATAGAGCTAGTCTTCAAATATATTTTACTGATCCCTTAAATATGTAAACTGAAGAACACAAAGTTTATTGAAATCAAGTCATTCATATGATTCTTTGACACAGGAATATGTAGCCCTTAATCATTAGCACAATATGAGAAAATAGACATTAAATAAAAACGAGGAGTGTAAAGATACCAGCATGACACCAATATTGACATTTCCCATATTTAATAGAATTTTCTTATAATAAAGATTACAGGTAGCTGACCCCACTGGTGTTCTATACATATTCATCACAGAGACTGAAAACTTCTACTTTAAAATACTGAACATGAAGATCAAATTATCAACCATACTACTAAGTTTTACTTCCAAAACACTAAGTAGATCACAGGTATTCTAAAATTAATCACAGTTTCAATTTGTAAAGACTTGACAAACCCCATGAAAAATCAAGGTTACCCTTACCTTATGGATTATCTGCTAAGGTAATTTTTTTTTTTTGCTTTAAAGCATTGAAAGGAAACTACCACCTAGAATTCAAAGAAATGTGTCAGTGAGCACTCAGGAATGTATCACCATGGATATTTAACATGTCCCATAAGAGCAAAATGTTTTGTAATTACTCTGTGAAGTTAAACTTATCACTTGTAAGTTCCGAAAAAATGAAAAGGGGAGGCAGGGGGGATCATTACTTTTTATTTCCTCTCAGTTTTAACTTAGACATTTCTACCCAACATTTATGCATCATATGACAGAGATTCTATAAAACTGAATACATTCAGTTCTCTTTTTTTTTCTTAAAATTACAATATTAATAAACTCTTACACACAAATGTATTTGCTAACTATCAGATATTTGTTTATAAAGCTTTCACAATTACCCAACAGGTTCAATTCACAAAAGACTAATAATTCAGCTTCTAAAACTTTGTGTTATTTCCCACAAAAGACATTCACCCACATCTACAGTTCAATAGGTTTAATCTTTTATTGCACCCTTACCAAGGGTCATGATGGTAACTCCAGCCAAGTTAGGAAAACAGCACTGCTATTAATTATTATTATTTACAGTATTCAGTAGTAAATTAATTGGGCAATAAAAGGTATTGCTATGATTTATCAGCGTATTAAAAACTAATTCATTTGATTTTTTTTTTTTCTGCTGAACTACTGCATTCAGTATCATAAAGCAAGCTCTTTACTTTTTTATTTTAATTAGGTGACCTGATTTTGGAAAAAGTAAAATGAAATCATTATGAATCTTAATGAGAAGAGAGTAGATGTTATATTATTGTTAGGAGAAGAAAGACTGAGGGTAAATATTTTAAAAAGATTTCCTTCATCTTACATTTACGCAACTGCAGAAAATCTATCAAAATATTGTTCAGGACGTCCAGTGTCTGGATAGCATAAAACCTAGACAAAAGACAAGAAATATGAGGAAAGTACAGCTTTAACAAAAAGAAATGATTAGTGACTAGATAGGTTTTTCTCATTATTTTTTATAACTTATGAAAAAGTATTCACTGACAATGTCATTGCATTTGACTGTCAAAAATAAAGTTTATTTCTGCTTCATCACCACCCTTTTACAGATTTTTTCATATATAAAGTATGTCTATTAAAAATGGAAAAATATAACTAACATCTGGCAAACCTTTATGTTGTAACATTCATTATTATTGTACAAATACTTAATAAGCTATTGTCTATTTCTTATCATCAATACAGTTTCTGGAACTACTACCTTTGTGCTAAAACTGCTAAAATAGATAATATGGTGCAAAGATGTAAAGACCTGAATTACTGAGCTCAGAACTTCTGCTTGCATGTATGAAGCTCACAAATATACTCCATGTAAAAATAATGTATTATTGCGTAACATTCTTAATTGCATCTCTCCCTGCAGGACTCCACCAGAAACACTGCATGTTGTATCTTTATAAAACATATTATGTAGAAGTAATTTAGAAAAGCAGAGAGCTGGTAGATAGATAGCTATTGTATATACAGTTACCATGCATTATGCATTTGATAACCTAAACTTTTCTGTGGACAGCAAATATTTTAGTAAACCTAAATGGACATTGAGTCTACATGCTTATATATTTAACTGATATTTAACTGTTCTTATAAAGAAAATAAGCTATTAGCCTTAATTACATATACTGTTTCCATGCTTACAAACATTGTCAAAACATTACTTCAGATACAGGCATAGTTAGACTTCATGGTTTTCCAGATTTCAAGTTATTTAAAAGTTGGAGAAGAAGAAGGTTTTATGAACAAGACTGCCAGGGGAAGTGGTTAAGTCTGTTCTCTGAAAGCACATTATCACTGTGCTTTCTAGGGAAGAGCAACAGAAGAACATGGCACATGCAGGGCTTACACCTGAATGACTTTCCAAGACTTCCTTGGGTACAGTCTCTCACTCTGACAATTCTCCATAGGTCACTGCTATTTAGAGCATGTATCTATGTCTAAATAAATAAATAAATAAATGAAATGAAATGAAAATAAAATAAATAAAATAAAATAATAAATAAATAAAATTTAAAACTAATAAAGTAATGAGATAAATAAATAAATAAATAATAAAATAAAAATAATAAATATAATACAATACAATAAAATAAAATAAAATTTCCATTACAGCAATTTGGAACAACTCTTGGTAAATGCTTACAGGAGGATTACCTCACAGTTTTCCTCCAATTCCTGTCGTTTTTATTACTCATGAAACAGGCGTGAACAACCCAAACAGAAAATTTGCAATGGTCACTAGAGTATGTTGTGAATCTGTGACAGTAGTGAAACTTTTCTTCCACGGTCATACTATCAAACACCTTATGAGTAGATTTGCCATTGAAAACTGCAGCTTGGGCAGAAAGAAAGCTAAGGTGGAAGTGAAGAAAGGACTAGAACATACAAGCAGATGGCTTGACTTGTATTGCTCCTCCCCAGTTCTGTACTGACAATCACTGGCAGCCTTTCCACTGTCCTGTGTCTACTCACCTAACTACTGTCCTTAATAACAGATTATATTCCATGGTCATAGATGGAGAGAACTTGTAAAAACATCAGATGTCATAGTCAACACAGAAAAAAGAAAAAAAAAGAAAAAAAAATCATTCTCACTATGAAGAAAATATGTCACTCTTGTTAGGAATTTTATAGAGTCATTACCCTCACAGGGTGAAGTCACTGCATCTTCCCAGACAAAAAACAAGTTCATTAATATCAATGGCAGTCTTACATGAATAAAGATATTAAGAGATTGTTAGTACAAAGCTGTATTGGGTGCCTATAACTAGATACCAGGAGCAGGGGCAACCTCTGTAAGGAGAGGCCGGGGCTGGCCAAAACCAGTTCCAGCTGGTTGCAGCCAGTTCCACAGCACCTGCTGCAGCTGAGCCAATCAGTGGCTCTGGGGCACCACTGGGGCCGTGCACCGGGGAGAGGGCCGCCAGTGCCCGTGAGGAGCCAAGGAGTGTCAGAAATAGCTCTGTGAGCATCCAGGTCAAAGCAGATGGTGAAGGCAAAGAAAAAGGAAAAGAAGAAGGCGAAGGAAATGCTCTTGATGCCAGAGCAGAAATTCCCCTGTGGCTATCCACCACAGTGGAGCTGGTGGCAGTATCTTGAAGGAACGGTGTAGAAGGAACTGTGGCCTGTGGACAAGACCCACACTGAAGCAGGGGGAAAGCGTGAGGAGGAAGGAGCAGAGAGGAGCTTCTACAGACTGGCCATATCTGAGCCTGTGGAGGGTGGGAATGAGGTGAAGGTGGTTCTTCAATTTTGACTTTGTTTCTCACCATCAAAATCAATTTTAATTGGCAATAAATTAAATTAATTTTCTCCAAGTCAAGTCTGTTTATCTGTGATGGTAATTGGAAAGTCTTCATCTTGACATAAGAGCTTTTTCACCCTTTCTTTTCCCCCTGTCCCACTGAGAAGCTTAGAAGTGAGAGAGAAGCTGGGTGAGCACCTCCATCTCCACAGACTGCTGGATGATACCAACTTGCAGCAGGGGGAGAATTGAAAAAGGGTGAAGTTAAAGGTGGTAAATATAAAAATAGGGATAAGATTTCAAGTATATCTTGCATTTCCCTATCTGGACTATTACTTCCTGTACTGGGTCTGGCTGGGATGTTAACTTTCCCTTCAGCAGCCCATACAGTGCTGCGCTCTGGACTTTTAGCTAAAACAGCAGTGGTATCACACTGGTGTTGTGTCTGCTGCTGAGCAGTGCTGGCACAGCATCAGGACTCTCTCTAACCCTCCTAGGGGGTGGGCAAAAAACTGAGAAAGAAACATCACCAGCACAGCTGACCTAAACCAACCAAAGGGATATTCCATACCATATGATGTCACACTCAGCAATAAAAGGTGGAAAAGGGAAGAAGAGGGGAGGGGTGGGCTCTCATTGCGAAAATGTCTGTCCTTCCGAACACCGGCTACGTGCGTTGAGGCCCTGCTTCAAGGACGTGGTCAAGCATCACTCATTTGTGGGAAGTAGAGAGTAATTTCTTTCCTCTGCACTTCCACATAGCCTTTACTTGTTTTGTTTTGTTATTCCTTTTCCCCCTCCCTTTTCCCCTTTCCCTTTTTTCCCTTTAGTTGAATTAATTAATAATAATATTTCCTTAATAATATTTTTTCCTTAATAATATTTTTTCTCTTTAATTAAATTATCCTTATCTCAACCCGTGAGTTGTTCTTTCCTTTACTTCTTCCCCTCCTCATCTGAGGATGGGGTGTGAGAGAGCGGTTGTGGTGTTCAGCTGCCTAGCACGGTAAAACCACCACACTTACTTTGAAATCTGCAGTCAGTCTCTGATACATTTGGATATTTTGATCGCACATCCATACTGCCAATATTTATTTCAGTGACATATTTGGGCCTGTGTGTTCATCTAGTTCCATTCTCAGCACAGAACTGGAACCCTAAATACAGTCCTAGTCTGTCAGCGAATATCATACTGTGTAGCTACAACAGGCATAATACGTATTCATTTCTTCCAGTATCACACAGTTCCTTATGTGTTACACTCTGCTGATTCCACCTTGAATCACAGGCCTACCATCTTTTCTGAAATTTTCAAAAGTAATTTTTTTCTCCCAGTTTCCCCCCTCCCCCACCAATTTCATGCTTCCATGTCTCCTTTCCTTAAGTTACCATAAAATTCTCCCAAGAAGGCTTAGCAAACTTCTTTCCTATCAGTAATGACACTCCTGACTGGCCACCAAGGAGTACCACTCTTACACACTCAATTTGTGTAGCAATTGTGATATTGATCTAACAGTCCCCAAAAACACAGCTTTCAATGGTTACAATAATTGAGCAAAACATGGGCATTCTGAAATTATTAATACTATTACAGAGAGATTAATTTCCTTTTGATGTTCTTCTATCAGGAACTCTACTTTGATTCATTGATGTCACAGAACAAATTAGCGCAGTACATAGCCAAGCAGTACAATATTAAAATAGGACATTATTCTGCCTCTGATATCAAACAATAAAGAAGCAGGTTGCTTTTTTCAGACATGGCTTTCATGTCTGAGTAAAAGGCTGCACAAATGAAATTTATCTTTTTTTTTCTGGAAGTTGTTCTTGTTTCATTGCATATATGGATTAAAATCTTCAATGTCTGAAAAAACTGTGATAAGTTTTATAACCTCATATATTTGGGGTCTTCAGCTTCAAAAGGGCTACAAAAGAAAATGTGTTAAAAAAAAAAAAAAAAAGTTCAACTCATGCATGTACTTTTGGATAATATACTTGCTAAACATTTGATTCTAATAACATTGCCCTTCTGTATACAAGTTTTACTTACAACATGTGTTACACTTGCTCTGAAAGGAATTTCTCCTCATACTTAATTAAAAGCAATGACACTGGGTTTGTAAAATCTTAGTCTTCCAGTGTTCTGCATTTCAACACTACACATGAACTTGCCTCTCCAGTGAATTAAACAGAAATGCTACTATGATTTTATCATTTGTTTCAAAGGGAGGTAAATGAGACTCAATGTCTTCCTTCAGATGTGTCTTCCCATGAGATTATAATCTAATGCAAGTTTTAGGCAGCTATTCTTACCCACCAGTAGATGGGTGGAACATCAGATACTGCTGAATCTTTGAACTTCAATTGCATATATAAGGGCAGTGTGGGTAACACATTCCCGTAAGCCAAAGGGTCAATTCTACAGCTATGGCTGCATGTAATACAGTTTCCAACAGCATAGGAAAGTAAATGATCAGAACCAATGAGAATGGGAAAGGAAGAGACAGAGAAACATGAGATGCTGCTAAGTGGATTAGCTGCAATACAAATCCTATTGAACAGAACAGGCCTTCTAACAACTTGCAATTTGCATTTCTCCATGGAGGGTTGATGATTAGTTTTACATTAATTGCAGCAACCTTTTAATACTATCCATGCCAGCTTCTACTGGCATTCAGAAACACTTTGTTGTTGTTGTTATCAATTCTTATTTGTTGTTCTGTGTTTTTTAGGTTAACATATCAGTCCAGTTGAGTTTTCCCATTCTCATTAATATAGGATTTTTTGAAGGCTTGGACTACTTATGAAAGAGGTTGAGGGGCTGGAGGAGCAGGAGGGGATTGGACATAGTATTGGACATGTATTACCTGCCTTTGAGAAGTATCTCTGCTTTTTTTTTTTTCCATCTTGCAAGCTTAGTGTCACGTTGTGACCTTTCAGTTCTCCCATTTGTCAGAAGGTAGACACTAACACTTACAGATTCATTTAGAAGAGTAAAAACATTTCAAGTAAGTTAATAACATAAAAAACAGATATCTTTAGAAAGCTCAGTATATCCAACAATTTTGTTTTATGTAAAATGTGTTTAACCGTCTCAAGTCTTTTTTCCTATATTCATCACCAATTTTACCAAAGTCCTTTGAAAAAATAAGTAGCCAGACATGCACAGGGGATACGTTTTCAAGTTATTTTTCTAAGTTGTGGTGTCCCCTTCTCTTCCACCCCAGAAAACACCCTGAAAATTGTATTCAGTAGCATTTTAAAGTAAATGATGTTTAGAAAATACACCAGTTAAAGTAGTAAAAGCTTTTTCTAAAGCTAAACTAATAACAAGATCTCCAATTTTCAGAGTTAAAAAATAATTTTCTATCAAATGAATTGAATGGCCAGTGAAATCATAGTCATAGAAGATGCATTGTATATTCACTGAAATATTTGCCTTTGCTATCAACAGATCAAGTACTCCGTTTTATGTAGAAAAGTATGTGGTTTGTTAGCTTGGACATAAAATCAGCAAAAAAAGAGTGGAAGCTTTCAAAACACAGAAGTACAACTTAGTGCTGTTTTCCCATAAAGCTGCAGAATGCAGGTCCCTTTCAGCTGTTAAAAGATTGAAGAATGACTTGGAGTAGACCAATAATGTCAGAAGAACGGGGAAGTGCACACTAGACAGCAATAAGAACTTCATTTGACTTGTATTGGCAATTGATTTAAATGGAATTGCAACTACCCATCAAGGTCAAGAGTGCTTTCTTGACATTAGGGACCTCTGTGTCAACTGTAAATGTACAATGGTCATCTATTTTTTACAAACATGTTCAAATCATTATAAATCATGTTTTACAGTGATTGTTTTAATGTTCTAGGTAATGTGATTTTACTGAACAGTAGCATTTCTAACTGAACAGTTTGCAATATATTCTTTGCTATCCAAATTATTCCACAACATAATAAAATAAACTTTTTAAGACACTAGACAGCTTAACCAAAAGAGATCACATCAGATACCATTCCTATACTAGCATGGAAGGTACTTTTTAAGACAGCAATGTTGTGACTTCAGGAAAATATGGTGACATGTAGCACCGGTGCGTGAACATTAGACAATGCTAAACCAACACTTGAGCAAAACCTAAAATGCTGGCTTTAGGTCAAAATGTCTGGGATATTTGGCAATTTCTGTAATAGATTCCTCTCTCAATGAAGGTGAGGACAAACAGTCTATTTGCATGTTGTATACTTATAAAGAGCCCCCAATGTGACAGTCTTGTTATTTTTTTCTCCAACAACATGTGTGTTTATGGTGCTCTGAAGACAAATAAAAGGCATGTCACTGCTTTTGAGATACTGATAATCTAGTATCCTGACCTACAGAGATTAGGGGTACCCTATAAACCTAATTTCTGTTTATTTCTAAGACATTACTTATGTTAGTTCCTGTGTTAACTATGTTTGTCTCATAGATATTCTTGCCTTACTGTTATTTCTGAGGTAAATACATTTTGACAATAAAGAGCCAGGAGGTTAAAATTAGAAGAAAGCAAGCTCACATTGAATTAAATTCCTCACCAGAATACTATTATTATTCTGCCTCTTTTGTCAATCACTGCATTCA
The DNA here is from genome assembly GCA_011074415.1 of Stictonetta naevosa. NCBI lineage: Eukaryota > Metazoa > Chordata > Aves > Anseriformes > Anatidae > Stictonetta > Stictonetta naevosa. Next base: position 9,959,995 of record CM021707.1, read on the forward strand.
TACATGTGGAAATGTGGTAAAATGACAGAAATTAGCTTAAGAAAAAGCAAATTGTGACAAAGAGAAAACTACAGTACATATCATAAGTAAAAGACCAGATCTACGTCTCAGTGAAGTAACAGTCAACATTTGTACTGGTGTTGGTAACCACTGGCACAGCCCTAAAATTCATGCTTTCTAAACTCCATTTGGCTTGTGATTCTACCTCTGCTTTATTTTCTGATGATTTATTTTACCTGTTACATAGCTTGTCTTTAATCTGTTACTTGGACTCCTTTAGCAGTGGTTACATACATATTTTCCTTCAAATAATTTTGTGGCATGTATAACCACATTGCTATCAGTTTTCTGCATTTGTTAAGGTCAATACTTTTGAATGTCATTTCTTTAAGTTGCATAATAGATACTACAACTTTTTACTTCTAGACCAAGCTTTTGTTAGCCTTGCTGAAGAGCAATATGTGACTAGTGATGCAGCCCAGACGGCAGGATCGTTGTGGAGCATTACAACACTGCTAGTGTGGAGTATTACAACTGGCTAGCCAGCCACAAGTTGCTTTAAAAGTTTGTAAAAACAAATGCTTTTAACCTTTTTTTTTTTTTTCTAGTGCCTCCTATCTTGACTAATTAGCTAATAATAATTTAGTAACCTAATAGTAATTAACAACATTGAAATGTATAGTAACCATGTCCAGAAAACTGACATGAGCAATATTATATCACCCAACATATTGGCTTTCAGACAACTATTTCATTACCTGCAAGCATCTTGGTAATGAATATGCTATTAAAAGTTTGTTGTTGTTGTTGTGTTTTTGTTTTTGTTTTTGTTATTATTTCCATGTTTCTCATGTTGTAATTCTCCAATAAATTTCTCTGACTTCCTACATAAATAAGTTTCATTATTCCTCATTATTAAAAGAAACAAACACATTTTCCTTCACTGAAAGGGTGTCATATAATTAGATGACCTTTCTACATAAAACCATGAATAAAAAAGGACCTGACAACTTGCAGGAAAATATTTAATCAGGGATTGGGACATTAAATCTAGTTAGTCAAGACACAAGACATTATTGTACTAACAAATGCTTTCAGAAACAGTCTTTTATAATACAAGAGATCAAAACAGACTTCAGTTTTACTACACCATTAGACAAGTCCCAGCTTTCAAACAATTTATCAACGATTTCTTCATTTGGTAGTTTTAAACATGCTTTTAAAACATACTTGATAACTAGTAAAAATTGTATACAATGCAAATGACATTTCAGATAAGTTTTATTGACTTAATGCTCTGGTAATAAAATTATAACAATCAGTATTATTTTGATTTATTGCAAATTTTACTTTCACCTTTAATGGATTTGGTGTATGGCAGAATTGAATGTAATGCTGCTGCCACCTCAAGGTCACTACTGAAAAGTGTGATGGTTCATTTTGGTCTTCTTGTATCTAAAAAGCAGTGGCAAGATTCAGTAACTAAGAACGAGTGGACTCCTTTGATTTCAAACTGTTTGCCACTGTTCAATGCTCATTGTGTGAAGGTGCATATTTCCAATGAAAACATAGTTCAGTACATGCTCATGCATACACATGCACCTGTAGACCCACATGTACACATAGTGCTAAGGGTTGAAAGAAAATTTTGGGGTATTCAGGAATGTTCATAAAGTGAGCCAAACCCTGAGTTCCTAATTTTATAAAGAAATTCACAAACAAGAATTTGACTTAGTAAGATTGAAAAGGGATTTAAAAATTTGGTCCAATATCTTCCCAATTTTTATTTATTTATTTATTTTTACGTTCAGATGAAAATCATAGTAGGATGTAGAACTCCAGTTTGTCCTATTTATATTATTATTTTAATATATATTTGAGAGACAAAAACTGTAAATGTATAATAAGTTCTGTAGCACAGGCAGAAAAGTTGTGTACATTTTCTCATTTAAGGTTTTGAAGGAGAAATAAATATTTTAATTTAGAAAATTTGAACAATGCATTTATTGGGTGCCACAAAACATCTGCAAAGTGCTGCAAGTCTATACAGTTGTTCAGAAATTATATAAATTTGTACTCCTGGAGGTTCTAGAGGAGCATAACAGAAGCCTCATTATACAGATGACAAACATGTGGTCAGCTGTATAAATTTTGCAAAATTTATCAAGGACAAGGTGACTGCTACACTGAGCCTATCTGAAAAATGTTACACTAAAATTTCCATCTACTGCTTAAAATCCATCTGAAGCATCTATGTGTCTAGATTCGGAAAAAAAAAAAAAAAAAAAAAAAAAAAAAA
>CM021707.1:9962393-10096170 GCA_011074415.1 Stictonetta naevosa
AAAAAAAAAAAAAAAAAAAAAAAAAAAAAATCCCATTTGGCAAAAGAAACAGGATTGCACTTCAAGTAAAGAAGTCTGCTGGAGAATTTACCTAAGAAGAGATGTCAAAAAGAGCCTCAACAGATCAGAAGCAGCTTAAGAATATGGGAGGAAAATTATGCATATAATTCTCAAAATGAATCTCCAACTTAAACTGACACAAGAAGACACATGTTGCCACTTACTGAAATACATGCTTTTAAGAAAAAAATCATCCACCCCCCCCCCCCCCAAAAAAAAGCTACTAATATTTTCATAGCAAGCTTCTGGAACCTGTCAATATTTTGAAAGAGTAGCTGACAAGCTTAAAATGTATTTGTGCACATGTATTTTTATAACCAAACTCAGATGCAAATCTTACAAAGCCAAAGCTCAGATGAACTTTTCACTGACATACCTAACCATTTCTGTGCAGCAGCTTAGAATCGGCAAAAGTGATTTCTATTCTGTCCACCTCATATCCACTCATTTACACATAATCACAAATATGTACCCAACTACGAAATACCTGTGAAAGGCAATTCAAGTCCATGGGTCAAAGAGATGCCATAGTACACCCTGAACTGGTACACAGACTGAATAGTGAGGGATTCAGGGTACCATCAGACAGTCCAGCACGCTAATACAACTATGTTAACCTATCACACAAGATGTTCAGTTTAACCCTACAAGAGACCTAGCCATGTAGATCTTTCAGCTTTTATCCTGAATTACCCATGACGAGGAACTTGTTGTGCTCTCCCAAAATGTTTTCCATCAGTTGACACTTAGGCCCAGGTGTGCAAGGTTCTCAGTACTATGAACTTGTCTGCAGTCCTAGATTGTTCAAGGACGTGGGTAAATTCTAAGTACCACTGTATTTATTTTTCAATTACAAAATACAAGACCATGTAATATTTTTAATTACTCAAAAGCACTTGTTATTTTTTATTCAAATTACACAGTTTCCACACTGAGCAGGAAAACTTAATACCTTTATTCTGGTGTATATTGATAATAGATACTGAAATTAAGTCATGAATATACCAGGGTTAAACAAGACTGGATTTACAAAAATTTTGGTAGTATTTTATCCTTTGGGAGCTAACATACTCAAAGAGTTATTTCTTGCACCAGGAAATTAGTGTATTTTAGTTAATGATGATGGATCTAAGAAGGAGGAAAAGCAATGCCTTTTAACTACAACTGTAAAACAAACAAGCAAACAAGCAAACCAACAATTATATCAATTACAGAAATATTAGCTATATTCAGACTTCCGGTGAGTCCAATTCTTTTTAGGCCTCTTTTTATATGTGATATACTAATTTATGTACTGTAGAATCTGATTCCAGGCTTACCATAGTTTATCATTCACAAATGAATTCCCTTGAATGTGTAAAACACACTGAAGACAGTCACTACTAGGGCATATATGAATGGCAAATTCAACAACTGGGATCAGTATGCACCTGCTATAATGCAACACATCATGCACAGCTAATTTCTCTTAAGAATGCAAAGGATACATGTATTTTCACCAACTGTAACAAGAAAGAAGTGTGGTAGTTTGCTGTCACTGTTGTAGGAGTCTTTTGTGCATACGACTCCCCTTGCTACATCTGCCAGTAATAAATCACATTTTACACTCCCTTAATTGGATTACATACCTAAGAAAGCACTGTTCAGAGTAACAGCTGGCAGAAATATCAGTATCTATACAAAGAAGTAAAAGGGAAAATATTCACGGATGTTAAAATATAGTACATCATATGGCAAGTCTCTGAATTGCCTTGGTATTTTCTGTTTAGCTGTATTGTTTGTGTTTCTTTATTCTAAGTGTAGCATTCCCGTGGCCAGTTCAGCAATACAAACCAGTCCAAGCTTTCCTCACGATTTTCACTAGATTAAAACATATCTGTCCACACTGCCTTTATGTAAGGCATAAGGAAAACTGTAGATTCTAAGGGCTAGGAGAAAGCCTGGGTCTTTTGAAGACAATGGTGAAACTTTATTAAGGATCACATCAACTAATTTATAATTTCCTGAAAAAGATGGTGGTAAAGTCCAGTTGGGCAATATCACTCCCACAACTTAATAGAACTTCAAGCTGGTAAAGGTTCAAGCTAACCAGAAGGGTAGGTTCTACTAAATCTCAGAGGTTTTCACTGCCTGTGCTCATGGTAGAACTAAGCCCAAAGAATCAACACGTTGTTGTTCAACTCTGAATGTAAAGAACACTTTAGTATGTTGATTTGAGCTAAGGAAAAAGGGAAAAAGGGAGCCTTTAAGAAAAAAAAAAAAAAAAAAAAAAAGAGCCTTTCCCTATTCTACACATCAAACACAAGATTTCTCATTCAGGCCTCTTCTTCTTAATAGCAATGAAAAGTCAGTAATTTAAAGATAGTACAGTATATTCCACAGAATGGCGTGAGGGGAATTCTGGAAAATAATAATAATAATAATAATAATAATAATAAGATATTATCTTATTCCTGAGAAAAGTTGTAAATATGAGTGAAGAAGCCAATGAGAAAGAAGTATAGACTTATGGACTTGTGTGGGTTTTTTTTGTTGTTCTTGTTGGGTTTATTTGTTTTTTTATTTTTTTATTTTTTTCTGCAAAAAGCAATTCTAAATGATTTATGGTCAAATAACTAAGATTCAGGGGAAAGTAAGCAGATTTGCAAATAATAGGACAGATTCTGTTAAATCACCTCTAAATTGCAATTACATATTTTACATATACACTTATTTTCATACATAAAATTGAATTTGCATATAGCTTAGAGGTAGCCCTGAATCATAGGGTTTAAATCTGGAGTCAAAACTCTCTTTCTCTACAACCATAAAGCTGAGGGAAGCAGGGGATTGGATATAAGGATTTTTAGTCTAATTTTCCATACAAAGTAAAGTAAATGTGATTTTAGGAGACAGAATAAGTCATGTGAGAAAGCAAAGTAAAGGAGATTTCCATTTAATTCACAGAAAAGTATACTTAAAGTACAGGATGGAAAAAAATCTCATCATCTGATAATGTGTCATGAAAAAATATAAGGTGTAGAGTAATGAGAGAGATTCACTGATTTGTAATGTTAGCAGTTCTAAAATAATTAAAACACAAAAAACAAAACAAAACAAAACAAAACAAAACAAAAAAGTTAAAAATGTCAAGGCTGTTGTCTGCATGTACAATATGTGTTAGATTTACAACTTTTCAGCAATTTAATAATTTAGATTTAGTAAACATATAATCATCTTCTTCATAATAATCATCTTCTCAAAAAATGGAAGATACAAGTATAAATTAAATTCATATAAATCAGCCCCTAGATGTCATTGCTCCAGCTGAAATACCACTCCCACTCCTATAGAATTAGGTAAATTCTGTATTAAGAAAGGGCTGTGTAAAGCTAAATAAACTATCTCTGTAATATAAATTCTGCTCAGTTTTAATGCCTCAGTAAAGCACATAAACCTCTGAGGCTATAACAACAACAACAACAAAGATAACTAACAATACAAAAGAACGCACTAGATTCTGGTTCCAACAGCAGGTGCACACAAAAATCTCAAAGGACATTAGAATCTAATCTCTAATTCTATCTGGAACAGCTGTACCTGTTCTCACTATATATGCAAAAGTTGAATTGTTTTTTAAAATTCTACAAAGCTTTTGTTCTCTACAATATCATGGCAGCAATAGGTTCCAGAGCTTACTTGCACATGTATAAGAAAAGAAATCTAAAAATTCTTTAACCTGTTTTGAAAGTTCAACCATTTGACTTTGCTGATTATCTAATTAGCCTCATGGTACAAGAATCAAAATTAAAATGTAAATTATTTTCTTTGTACCACACCACTCATTGCATAAATGAAACAGTGCATCAAATTTTTGGTACTTCTAATAATTCTGAATCCATCTGTATTTTCTCTCAGAGTATAATATAGACCTATTTTTCATAAACTAGTAATAGTATAATTTTTTTCCTGTATAGTGTTCTGACCATTTTTTTTCTTACTTTCTGTATTCTTGTATGTTATACACCAGGGCTGCAAGCTCATATATTGAGAGGATCAAAACATCCCAAGCGTGAGGCTCCATTTCCCACTAAAGAATCCCAAGCTGCCAGCCTGATAAATTAACGTAGCCAATACAAATGCAACTATGTAAGCATATTATCTTGCAATTTTCTAATGAAGAAACTTGCAAAACTTTATTTTTCATATACGTATTTTATATATTTATATATAAATTATAAATATTTTATGCATCTGAAAAAAAAAATATATATATATATAAACCTAGTATGCAGATACAGAAAATACTGAACAGGTTCTGCTATTCATAGAATCACAGAATCATAGAATCATAGACCCACAGAATCATAGAATGGCTTGGGTTGGAAGGGACTGTAAAGATGATCTAGTTCTAACCCCCCTGCCATGGCAGGAATGCCACCCACAAGATCAGGTTTGCCAGGGCCTCATCCAGCCTGGCCTTGAACACCTCCAGGGATGGGGCATCCACAACCTCTCTGGGCAGCATATTCCAGTGCCTCACCACTCTCTAAGTAAAGAATTTCTTCCTAACATCCAATCTAAATCTCCCCTCTTTCAGTTTAAAACCATTCCCCCTTGTCCTATCATTATTGACACGAGTAAAGGGTCCCTCTCCATCCTTTTTATAAGAACCCTTTAAGTATTGAAAGGCCGCAATGAGGTCTCCACAGAGCCTTCTCTTCTCTAGGCTGAACATCCCAAGCTCTCTCAGCCATGAAGGAGCTATGGAATACTCTGTACTCTGTTATTCTTCTTTGTTACAATTAAAGCTAGATTAAGTTAAAGATTTCATTCTCTTTGGAAGTATGATTGTACAAATATTTTTTTACACTTTTACATTAATTTGAAAGGCTTCTTAATTCACAAAGTTCTAGGGTAGAAAATACATCTTAGGATACGGCAGTGGTCAGACTTGAGAAATTCTGAACTGCAGGGCTACCAGTAGGCAGACAGAAATGCAAGTCTGATATTTGACTTGTATCTAAATCTGCTTTAACCTTATTCAGGGTACTAAATTTGCCACTGAGGCAGTTCAAAACATGGTGGTTTTAAACCACATTTTCTCCAAACTGTACGGGTACAATTTCTGTTCCTTGTATCCTACAAGAAACTGCACAGACTTCACACTGGTCAGCAGTCATGCTCTCCCAGAACAGTGTTACAGTGTTTCTGCAGTTCCAAAATAGACTGTATTGTAAAAAAAAAAAAAAAAAAAAAAAAAAAAAAAAAAAAAAAGGGAATCCTATGCAAATGGTTAGATAAAACCAAGGAAATATGAGTGATTATTCACTAATAAGCAAAAATCAGCCAAAAAAAATGAGAAGAGTAAGTCCAGGATTATGTGTTGCAATTAGTCTATAAAGATGATAGAAAAATTCCTAGATGCCAACAGTCTTGCCAACTGCTAATTTCACTTTTTTCACTGCTAATGCCAATTGCTAATTTCACTTTTTTATACCTCACGATAGATAAAGGCCATCCTCAGGTTGCCAAGACCTAAAACTTAAGTGAAATACAAAAGAAAAAAATATTTCTTCACATGCCACTCAGAGTGCTCAGACAGTACCACTTAGTACCCCAGCAGGAGATGCACAAGCCAAAGCCCCTGTTCCAACCTGTGCACCATGCAAGATTCACTACTGTTGTACATTGAGCCATGAAGAAGTTTAGTTAATCTTCACTCAAGAGACTCAGGGACCTCAGTTATATAATACATTATAATAATATGCAAATCATGAAGCTTTTGGAATGATTTTGGAACATCCAGTTACCAAGGTGCAGAAAACTCATGGACTAAACTGAATTTTCTATTGACAACTATATAACTCATGACTGTACAACTCATTACTGAAAATAAACCTAATCATTAATCGTGATGACTGAAAAGAGTTTGAGACTGAGACCACAAGAACCTCATAGTTACTATTTGTATATTGCTATTATTTAAAAAGTTTAGACAAAGAAGTGTATATTTTGCATGTATTTACTTCAAGATAGCATCTTTGCTGATGTAGCTCTAAATTTTCTTTGTGTTTCTAGACTATGCATTACTCTTTTAAATTAAGCCTATAATGTTTACCATAAAACTTATGCCACTGACATTCTGTACATATTTACAATAATTACAAAGCAATTTTGTATAAACTTCTTACAAAACTATCAACATTCTGAACATATTATGCTTAATACAACTGTCTCATCTCTACTACTCAGGGATAGTTGCCTTACCCAAATTTCATTTGGTTTCATGCTTCCTTCAACTTGAAAGCAATGAAAATGAAAAATATAAAAAGAATTTGTGAATTAAGAAGCCTCTCAAATTAATGTAAAAGTGTAAAATCTAAATCTGTTTTTGTTGTACAATCATACTTACAAGGAGAATGAAATCTTTAACTTAGTCTAGCTTTAATTATAACGAAGAAGAATAACAGAGCATACAGAGACTGTTATTATCAAACCAGTATTTTTAATCCAGACATATCAGATCCTGGCATATTTTGATTGGATAAAGGTAGGTGAGAGTTCAATATCTGCAAGAGTGGTTCAGTTCAGATAACTGGTTAATTAAACTATGACAAATATCTGTATTTGTGGAAACTAAGCTTTTAAAGAAACAGTGTCCACAAAAGATAATCACATTTCTACAGAAAGGCCCCAATTAATACAGCAGGAAAAAGATGCAACAAGCTCTTACTTTTATTATTATTACTACTACTACTACATTTTGAATTGTGAACACTGTGCAATTTCAACAGGTTTTTTTTCTTTTTTTTTCTTTTTTTTTTTTTTTTTTTTTTTTTAATGAAATGCATTGTGGTAGCTGTTAAGAAGATTGTGAGGTTGTATGCCTACATTTTCCCTACAGCAATTTCTTTAGAAGGAGATCTTAATAAAATCTTCGTATTATTTAACTGCAGGATAGTGAAATGAAAATCCTAACTCTAAACCCAAGGTAGTTAAGTAGCAGAAGAGGTAGAATTAATCTTGTTCTGTCCTACCAGCAGCAGTCCATTATTCTTTCCAGATGGACTACTTCACACACTCAGAACTGAACAGACAGATCCAGTTTCTGAAGCTGTCATTAGAGCTTCTCTACTGAAAAGTCAGGACCAGTTTTAACCCTTGAGTTCTTTCTACATAAGCTGTTTTTACCTAGAGACCTCTCATCTTTAGACTCAAAGTGGTGTACTTGCTGTGCACAGCCTAAAGCCCAACTGGGCCTGCACTCAGCACCAATATCCATGCACCTTCCTCAGCCCACCTGTCTTTGCAACTTTACTTTGTGGATGCAGACGCAAGTCTGTAAGTGCTGGTCATCTTCCAGTACCTTTTCCAAATCTCTCAAAATTCCCTCCTTCCCAATATATGAGAGGACATGTCACATGACTAGTAAGAAGAAAAGAGTGACCTTTCTCATGGCACAAAAGAAGTTGCAACACCAGCTGTACCAGCAGCAAAACAGGTCTTTTGCCCACGTGTTTTTGGCACAACTAGCATATTTCTGCCACTCAGTACAACACCCTTCATCCCACCCTTAGTATGCAGCTGAGTCAGAAAGGCAAGATAATAGAAGGCAGCACTTGAAAGAGGTGATGTGTAGGTGTAGGGTGGGAAGTACACAAAGTGTACAAAGATTTAGATTAGAATATTTGAGGTAACAAGGGACCTCTGAAGGTCATCTAGCACAACCCTCCTGCTCAAATCACCCATCAGCTTTTAAGCAGGCCTTGTTATTTAAACTCCATATCATTCACTGTACCTGTCAAAAAAAAAAAGAAAAAGAAAAAGAAAAATTAATCAAAAGAAGCAGTGGTTGAAGAATCATCCTTTCAGTATATTACTGACTGGGCAGAAAGAGACTAGATTGTTTTGGACCTCCGTGAGGAGATATGTAGAACTAGATTTGGAGCTCTGGGTCAGATTAAAGTTACAGACTGTAGGATAAGGTTTGAGATTTCCTAAAGCTTCATGTAATCAAAAAGAGCTTCATAATTCAGAGAGTTCACACATGGTAACAAAGTAAAGACAGAGGAAATAATGCTTATTGAAAGCAGGGCAAAATCCATCTCTTGAACAAGTATTTCTTATTTGCCAGTATTTCAAAAGCATCTCCTACAAAACAATGCACAATCATTAACAATATGTAGAAGGAAGCAAACTTGCAAAAATTTCCTACAATTTTACAAGGTCCCACCAAAGTTCATCTGTACACCCATCCATGTCAACACACTTCTAGTCACTTTCTGGGACCAAATGTTAGATTTTACTTCTCATAACTTAGCTGTGAACCACTGCTGAAACTCATTATTCCCTTGACTTTCCATATGAAATATCTCAAATTCACACCATGTAACATTTTTGGCATGCAACTTCTAAGGTTGTCCCTGACATGCACAGTATGCTTTCCAACTCCATCTTCATGCTAACTTTAATGACAAAAATCTTCTTGTCAGTTCTCTGCAAGTTATGCTTGGTAACATTAGCACTGATTTCTCAAAATTGGGGGGGGGGGGGGGGGGGCGTGGGGGAGAAGTAGCTTTCTTGTTTGAACAAGTGTTTATCATTTGCAAGTTTTGCTGAAAGTATCATCTGGAAGAATGTATCATTTCTTGAAGCACACCTGGTGCTGCCTGACTTGGCATCAGCCTGTACTGGAATGCTCACAAACTTCTAATACAGGCAAGGGGCAGGCAAGAGAGGTGAATTATGTAAAATGGGAGCTGAAAGGTAAACACCAATTATTTTCAGACTGCCTAAAACCAAATCAGCTGCACTCTACTGTCAGAAGCGACCACGCATTGCTGTGGGGCTTCGCGCTGGTCGGAAATTTAAGACAAAAATATTAAAAGAGCATCGATCTAAGCCCCTACGGCCTTTGCAAGAAGCCGGTGGCGCTGTGTGTGGAGAAGGAGACAGTGGCACCACGGCATCCCAAGACGGGCTCGGTGCAGGCAGAGGGCAGGGGTGAGCTGGGCCGCGGGCTGGGGGCGGCCCGGGCCCATCCCCATGGCAACGGCGAGGAGGCGGTAACACGGCGGCAGCGGCCACCCACCAGTCACCTGACCCGCGCCCGCCGGTCACGTGATATGCTCTCCATCGACGCCATCTTGAAGCGGTGTCCGGAGGTGAGGAATTTTTTATTTTTTGGTTTTCTCTTTAAATTACCCCAAAACGGGCCCTCGGCGCCGCCGGCGCGAGCAGAGAGCGGCCCAGGGGCGGCAGCCGGCAGGGAGGGTTCGGGGAGCGGCGGCGGCGTGCGGGCAGGCCCCGGAGGGACGCGTGGAGCCGAGCCCATGTGCTGAGCCTCCCCTGGGGAGCCGCCGGCTGCTGCCCGCCGCTGCCTCCTCCTCCTCCTCCTCCTCCCTCCCATCCGTTCTGGGCCGCGCCGGCGGCATCTGCGCGCTGTCAAGAGAGTACCGCATAGGGCTTGGCGCCCCCTCCCCCCCCCCCCCCACTTCGAGGGAGGGATGGGAAGGGGCAGCCCCTCTTTGCCCTCCCCGTTCCCCCCGGGAGCTTGGCTCCGAGCCGCACGTCCTGGGCTGGGGTTGCCGCCTGTCGCCTGTCTCATCCCGTCCCCCGTGAGGCCGGGGACCCGCGCTGCCTGGGGCAGACATCGGGTTTCCGCGCTGGCCGTCTCTCTGTATAACATAGTACCGGTCTGCGTTAAATCTGCACTAAACGGGGAGCACATAACTTAATTAACATACATATATGTGCTGCAATTGAACAGCTGATAACTCACATCACCTACAAGCATCCACAATCGGTGCATCTGAACGTACTCTGTTTTTGGCTTTGACATAGCAGTGTTAAATGGCAGCACCTTTCTTTTGTGGTCTTCCCTCTTAGTTCCTATGCTGCTTTCAAATGAAACAGGTAAGGAAAATATTTGCCTGCTTTGCATTACTTACAAAGGGTTAAAATTACAAAGTTTGACTTCAAGTAGTGCCATGTTCCTATAATTTTCCCTAAATGACTCTGAAAATATTTCAGCTTGATGTTATTCCTTGAAGGGCTTAATGCAATGGCAAGTCTGCTTTTCAGGGGGAAGAAGCACATTTATTTATTTTTTTTAAACATGTTGTAGGCAGTATGAAACAAACAGCTAAATATTTTTCTACAGCTAAATAGGATGGTTTTCAAACAATAGATAAGTGAAATAAAAGAAGTGGTTGAATGGAAGGTCAGTCATTATTTGTTATTGACATGTCACTTGTTTGCCACTGCAACATCTTTTATGTATAATTGGAAATATTATATGAATGGGATGTAATTTTTCCTAACCACATAGACAAGAGTTAGTCATTTAATGTACTGTACCAAGCGGGCAATAGAAATTGAAGCTGAAAATACACAGCAAGACATCTACTGTTTCATATTAAAAAGTTAAATAGTTGGATATTTCAGTTTAATAGTAACTCTGGACACACATACATTGATTCCTGTTAGTAAGATAATACTGAACTTGAATTAAATAAGCAGGTTATTTGGTATACTCATATGTAAAATGATACTATCTTGTTTTAAACAGATTTATTTTTTAATTTGTATTTCCCCCAGTTGATTTGCTATGGCAGTACAATGTTGATTTTTAATCTGCTTACATGTATCCAGTTAAAGGCATAAGGCCTTAAGTTGTTTTGTTTTCTAATTATCATGAATCCAATTACCTTAATGGCTTCTTTTATTTTTATTTTTCAATTTTAATTTAGATTTTAGCAATTATCAGATAAATATTCTTAAAACTAAGACTGCAAAATAGTAACATTGAAGGCAGTAGTCTTGTCTCCCCTAATAATTCAGAATTTAATAATATTTTTGCTCGTTCATCTAAAATACATAAGCATATCAAGTGTGAATTATATTAACATTGCTTACATTGATAATTATGATGCTTCTGTAATAGATGAGATTGCTTCAATTGGACATATCCAACTGGGAATTAAATACTAAAAACTCAGAGAATCCATGCATATTGGAACAATTATTTCAAGGAAATGTTCCAAATATTCTTTTCAGTGTGAATCAGCGTTTTCCAACAGGTATTGAACTTTTCAATTGTAACACACTCTGTAGATAACCTGAGTAGTAAGGTGAATGGCAAATAAAGATAACTTGACTTACTCCTGCTCAGAATTTTTCTATAGATCAAAATTATGATATATGCTTTTGAAATAAAATAGTATAGTGGCCTTAAGACTGACAAATTTTTATGATCCTGCAACTATTATCATAAATTCAACACTTAGTAGCTCTACCAAATCCACATGGAAAATAAATCTGAGTTATTCTGAATGAGTACCTTCTGAGATTTGTCTCCACTTTAAATAAATTCTTAAAACACAATTTCTATTTTAGTACAGAAATGCTGTAACAACCTGACTTTTATTGGTGGAAATATTTAACTGCTGTTGTGGAATAATTACATGTTATATATACTTATTTTCTTGATAGATCAAAAAAAATCTGTATATGTGTTCAGACCTTAATGTACTGCTTACCTTCAAAATATTAAAATTATATTAAAATATTAGGGTAAGCAATATATTATGCTTACATTCCAAAAGATGAGGAAGAAATAGTAACATAAAGTCCCATATGTTTTCTAACTAGTGTGTTTTAAATAGAAATCTGAAAATAAGAAAAGCATGTCTTAAATAAACATCACTGGCTGTATCAAATAACAAGAAGAAATTCTATTTCTTTGCTATGTTGGATTAAAACAGATATTGTATGTTCTTGTGTCCAGTAGAAACAGATTTGTTTAAAAATCAAAACACCTGCAGTGCTTTACAATAAAGGCATTTCTTACAGTTTGTATTTAAGTTCCAGTAAGTGTGATTTATTTTTATCTTCAGAACATACAGTAACTGGAATGTGCTTCATTCATACCCCATGTATTGCCTCAGCAAATAAGCCTGTGCATCTTCTGCTGACACTGGGCAATCCCATGAAATCTTCCAGTGTTAAAACAAAACTTTCCCCAACATTGTTGCATCTCCTGCAATGCAAAAATACAAATACATTTCTTACGTTTGTCTAAACAACATTTTGCAGTATTGCCATCTGTGGCAACAGATCCCTGCTGCTCTTTGGGAAGGCCACCCCACCAGGCCACCAGGCATAGCTGAGGCCTAAACCTGCCCTGAAGCATTGTCATGGCACTTTTCGTCTTTGTTCCCTATGCTGCCTACAGGCAAAGTAAGGCCAGTGTTGCTTTTTATTTCTATTAACGTGCCAGATTCAACAGAATTATCAAGAAGTACGTTCTCATTTTTAAATTACAGCTGTATACTACATCCACAAGTAGAAGAGTCCCCACTTTTTTTGTGGGCCTTTTGGACCAGTTCTGGAAGTTCCGGTTTGGCCAATGTATCTTTCTTGAAAAAAAAAATTAGAATTAAAATTAAAAAAAAAAAAAGTTGGAATAAAATTTCAAGGATAACTGAAAAACGAAATATCTGTCATCTCTCTATGTTCTACTGTATATTAAATACCCATTTATGTGTGTATATATATAGTGGAACTTGAATAGGTAATTTTCATACATTTTTTCAGAAGTAAATTCCACTGGAAGACTTTCTGTCCAGCACCCCCATCTCTACCCCACAGCTTTGCCCACATCACAAAGTATTTTTTCATGTAAATTTATACATATTGGCTTCTAAATTAACCTCCAATACTACTACATTATTGCCTGTGGTTTATGGTTAGATATGTTTAAAGAAAGTGTAAGTGGAAATACTGTCTTTAGCTTTCCCTCAAAACAAACAAACAAAAATAAAAACATGTATGAATTGATTTTCCCTACAATTAAAGAATTATAGGAAAAGCTACAATTAGTAGCTTTTCTAGAAAATGACATTTTTAAGCATGCTTTGACATTTGAATAGTCTTTAATACAGTCAAAGTCAGAATTACTTATTGGTACTAACTTTTCAAGGAAAAAAAATGCTTATTTTTGTGAATTATGTTGTTGTAAATTGAAGGTTGCTTTAGGAGACATCAGTGCATCAGAGTGAGTACATCAGGAATACATTTTCATACTGTATCATGAGTTTTACACATAAATGTGCCAGTTACTATTGATTGGTTTATTTAAGTGTCTAGCATTCAGATAGGTAGTCCTTGTAAAGAAAAGCAATAGTTGTAACAATGCTAATCAGCTTATGCTTGAAAAATATTTATCTTGCCAATATACAACTTGGAGGCATGCAGTTAGAGGCTGTCCTTGAAGTACTCTGTCCAGTTATTTTGAATAGTATCTATACTATCTACTTAGTCCTTAAAATATTTGGCTATTTAAATAGCCATTCTGAAAGTTTTTATGAAGTTGGTGGCTTTGGGCTTCCACATTTAGTAGATACATAGTACTGGTTTATATTTTTATTATTGTATTAATTTTAATATTTTATAAAACACTTTATCCTAGATACTATGGAAGAAGGAAGCAACATTGCAGTATTGATGCCAAGTATTGGAGAACAGGAAGCTGTACTGATTTCTGAAACAGTCATTGGCCCAACACTGCAAGACAGTGAAGATCGGAAGAAATGTAAAACTGATCCACTAATCCATGTTATCCAGAAGCTAAGCAAAATAGTTGAAAGTGAGAAGTCACAAAGATGCTTTTTAATAGGGAAAAAACGTTGTGCTTCTGCACAGTCCTTTGAAACAGACAATCTCTGTGAAATCCCAGCTAAAGCAATTGAGCTCTCTGTTATTGCTACTAAAAAGACTGAAGAGTTACAAGCTGATTATTTTGTGACCGAATGTCTCCCACAAAGCAAAAAAAAGGTGACATGCTACCAATGTAGTCTATGTAAGTTTCTATCACCTTCTCTCTTAATGCTACAAGAACATATAAAACAACATGGGCAGAAAAATGAAGTGATATTAATGTGCTCAGAATGTCATTTTGCTTCTAAAAACCAAGAAGAACTTGAATCTCACTTCCAAAACTACCATGAGAATGGTAGTAAAAATAGCATCCAGACAAAAGTGCAGCAATGTGTAAATGTCTCGAGTTCATTTTTGCAAGGGCCAGTGGAAGGAAGTGTCAAATCAGGGACTGATCAGACAGGAAATGTGGAATGTAAAGATATAATTCAGTCTACTCATATGCCTGAAATGGGTAGGAGGAAATGGTATACTTACGAGCAGTATGGCATGTACCGGTGTTTAATCTGTCGGTACACCTGTGGTCAGCAACGAATGTTGAAAACTCACGCTTGGAAACATGCAGGTGAAGTTGATTGTTCCTATCCTATCTTTGAGGAAGAAAATGAAACTGTCAACTTGTCAGAGACGGTTGTAACTCATACACCTCATAGCATGGATGCAGTTGTTCTTTCTTTGGAAAATAATGAACTAGATATCCATGGTGAACCTACTCTTCAACTTCAGATTTGCAATTCTGAGCAGCTGTCATGTAAATCGCCAGTAGGAACAAATGTAAAAGAGGAAGAGATAATAAATCAGTCTGTAGTGCATTCTCCTACTACAGAGGTTTTAGAGGAGACTGTATCAGATACAGAACAGGATAATTTGGTAACTGATAGCCTACTTTCATCAGCACAGAAAATCATTAATTGTAGTACAAATACAAAGGGTCATGTTAATGTAATAGTTGAACGTTTGCCAAGTGCTGAAGAAAGTGTCTTACAAAAGCCTTTCTTGATAAACACTGACATTGAAACAGAAAAAAAAATCATCTCAGAAGCATCCCATGTTACCTGTGAAGAACCTGATGAAGTTTATCATTCAGATGAAATCCAAGAAGTAATAATAGGATGGAATAATACCGAGAAGAAAGAGAATGAATTAAGCCCTAATAAAAATGTAACAACTGATGAAAATGCACCTCCTGTACGAAGAAGGACAAATTCTGAGTCTTTACGACTACACTCGTTAGCTGCAGAAGCTCTTGTTACAATGCCTATCAGAGCTGCAGAACTAACAAGGTCTAGCTTTAGGACTTTGACTGGGGAAGACACTGTGGTTGCAGATACAGGGCAGAGAGAGGCTGATGGCCCATGCATGGCTCATTCTAAATTGGTATCCTCACTTAAGAATCCTTCAGAGGAGTTTAGTGGCTTAAACCAAAGTGAATGTGCAATAGTTGAGTTACAGAAAGAAAAGCCGGAGTTATCAGAAGCACCAATTAAAATGGGCATTAGTATGTCACTACTCACTGTCATTGAGAAACTGAAGGAGAGGACAGATCAAAATGCTTCTGATGATGACATTCTGAAAGAATTACAAGACAATGCGCAATGCCAAAATGCAAATGATGCAAATATTCCAGGAAGTAACCTAGTAGAATATATACCCAATGCAGATCGGCCCTACCGCTGTCGCCTCTGCCATTACAGCAGTGGTAATAAGGGCTACATAAAACAACACTTGAGAGTCCATCGTCAGAGGCAGCCCTATCAGTGTCCTATCTGTGAACACATTGCTGACAATAGTAAGGATTTAGAGAGCCACATGATCAACCACTGCAAAACAAGAATGTATCAGTGCAAACAATGTGAAGAATCCTTTCATTATAAGGTAAAGTTATTTCCTGTGCCTGACTATAATTGCTAAATAACCTATTTTGCTACTTTTTTTGTAACTGGTGATCCCTCTTTCTAACTTGATTCAGTCAGACATCCTGGTTTCATTGTCATTACAATTGAGGATTATTGCTAGCAGCACTTTCTGAATATACCATTCAGCTATAATTACTCTGCCTTACCCAGTGCTTCTTCACATAAGTTACTTTCATGAGAACCATCTTACGGACATCTTAATATCCTGTTGTTCTGCTAACCTGTAGCAACTAAAAAAGTGGAAGCATCAGAGAACTTAATAGCAGACACTAAGTTTGAAAAACTATACTGGTTGGGTATAAAAAGGCTGTCTCTCCCTCCTCCTCCCCAGGCAAGTAGAAACCACAATAACACATTCTTAAGTCATGAGGCAAAAAGAAAATTGAGCCAGTTTTTACACAAGCCATCCTCTAACCTCTTAGCTAATATTGCTTTTGGAGTGTAATAAATCTGGAAGAAGAACTGTTTGCCACTTGTACATGAGAATGTACAAGATGGAAAGAAGGAAGAAAGGGGAAGAAGGAAATAGGGAGAATAAAAAGCTTGAAAATAAAAAAGTCAACATGACACATTACAGTTACAGATACTATGTAATGTATATAGTGATTTTTCTAATGAACAGGTTTTTTTAAACAAAAATCACAATCATATCAGTCATTTTCATCAATCCTTTATGTTATTAATTAACATTATGTATTTTGTTTCTAGTAAAACTAACTGAGGGATAATCTGTATATATGCTAATGTATGTTTTATAACAGTTGTCATTAAAAGTTTAGTAGCAATGTCATAAATTACTGCCGTGTCTGAAGTGACTAGTGAATGTTTGTAGTGTATATTTAAACATGGGCAATTGTTTTTTCAGAGCCAACTGCGAAATCATGAGAGAGAACAACACAGTCTTCCAGATATCTTTTCAACAGCCACATCTAACAAACTAATTGTTTCAAATGACATAGATGAAAGAGAAGGTACTGTTTATATTGTCACTTAAAACTACAAAAAATCATTCATAAAATGACTTGTTTGCTATACTTGCAGGCTTACTTACTTTTTAAGATCCCTTTCAGGCCAAAATGTTTTTACATCTATCCCTAACCTAAATGCATGGCCTTTTCAGTGTGCAAACTTACCAAAAATGATCAGTTTTGAAATCTCTTAGTGACAGTTATTAGTAGGTAAGACATTCTTTGCACATTTAATCAGATCTTCTATTTCTTCTTTTTGAAAAACAATTTAAATATTTAAAGATTATAACTGGTATGGAGTATTACTCTGCATTTTTAATAAAAAAAATCTTTTTTATCTTTCTTCAGCAGCTACAGTATTTTCCAAATTTCCTAGAGTAAACAAAATAAAGCCCTTTTTTTAAACTCATTGTGGTAACACAGTTTTCTATCAGCATATACATAAAATATGGTCTATTCTGCGATTAGAAGTTTCTGTTTAATTACGGTAATGTCCAAAATGAGTCATTTGTTATAGTCCTGGAGAGGCAAATGTAGAACATTTTAAAAATGCAAGCTATATATGTAATAGTCACCAGGGTAACCATAGGTATGCATTTCTAAAATGTTTGCTTAACTGCATATCTGCTTATAATTTAATAGTGTTCTTAAGAAAAAAAACTTGATGTGTAAAGGTAGTGAAATAGGAAGAAAATAGCTAATCCTTGAAGTTAAGGGAAATGTGGTCCTAAAATCCTTTCAGTACTCTGGAGGCCCAGTATCTAATATTGTAACTTCAATGCATCCTCTGTTCTGGTGAGATAAAGCTCCTGAAAATATTTACAAAGCTTCTATAGGCAGAACTGTAGGTTTTTTTTTGTACTTAGCAATTTTAGAGCACTGTTGAAAAATGCTAGTAATTACATCACCTCTGAACAACTGTGAGCTAAAATATTTCACATTTTGTGTTCATAGCTCTTTTCTGTCCTATGTCTCTTGTTTGTTTATATAGCAAAATGTGTACTATAATAGTACTTAGATTGCAGTTGAAATATCTGAGTTCTACTCTCACCTCGTTGACATTAGCACAGCTACTTGAGAAGAAAGGTACTAAGCAGCATGAGCCAGGTGGACGGCTTGAACCATTAACAATTTGTCCAAAGCAACATGGTACACGTCAGAATAAAGTGAGATCATTAACTTCTGACTGATCCTTAACTCTTGTTCTGTTAGCTCACACTGCCTCTTGTTTTGGCTTTCAGCATATGTGATGGAAAATTAAAAATTAATTGCCTCACTAGCCTCAGGTAGAATGACCCTTCCCAGCTCCTTTTTGCTTTCATCAATGCAGAAGACATTAAGACATTTAAATTCAGGAAATTGTTCTGTAGTGCTTATTACATCCATAAGACCTAAGCTTCAGATGGCCATCTGAATTCCAGGGGAGCAGAAAAAAGGCTAGGGAGGGTCTGCTGGTAGTGAGAACATTAAGTACTATTTTTTTTTCTTCAGAAGAAATAGCAGAAATGTAAGAGAAGTGATAGGAAACAGATTGTGAGTTAAGCTGGTTACAAATATATGGTAGCACAGCTTGGATTAGTAGTTCTGACACTGTTTTGACTATTTTAAACCAAGATTTTTTGAAGATGACCTAATAAAGCAGTAAGTACTTTGAGATGCCTGAAACATATCAGACTTGTGAATACTGTACCTTTTGAGCTAAAGTCCTTCTAAGGTGACTGAAAATCAATATAGCTAGCAGCTTTTGAAAATACTACATTTTAAAAGGTGTTGTTAGGTGTTATATTCTGACCTGGTAACTTAACTTCCACAAAGGAGGAACCTCTGTGAAAACTGCCTGCCTTCAATTTAGTTATTTCAGAGATTTTTTAAAAAGTATTTTTTGCTCATTACTGTCTTATAAAAGTGTTACATCCAGGCACCGTAATTAAATGTTTACCCCACATGAAATTCAGTAATGTGGTTTGAATGAAAACAGTTCTCCTTTTAAACATTTATTAACTCATACTTTGGAATGCTTAAATTATTTCAGAACCAATTTATAATCAAATTGCAACACCACTGCAGTACAGCAATCTCTTATCAAACAGATGTCATTCCTATAAAGCAACACAGAACAAAGAAGTTTATGGCATAGCATCTGTTTATGTGAAAGATGCCTGAGCTGGAACAGTTTCATTTCATTATGAAATAGTTAGTCCTAAAAGTCTCTTTATTCATCATGGTTGTACAATAAATCAAAAGAGAGCATTATGACACTGGATATGATTAGATTGTAAATGTCTAATAATGAAGGAATAGGGTAATAAGCAGAATTACAGGAGCACCTGTTACTACTGTGAGAATAAAGATCTGTCATTTCCATTTTCACTTTTAAGAGACCTGATGTCCTCAATCCAGAAAGCAAAAAAAAAAACACAACCTCAAGAAATAAGCTGCTGGAGGAGGCAGGGGACATGACTGCTATTTCACTGCAGCTAGAGATTATATGATGTGTTACATAATTCATGTGTATTTTGTTGAAAGGCTAAATCTAATGTAGTGATTGATATAAATAATTGCTCCTAAGTATGTTTAACTGGGTGGTTAGCCACTTACAACTATGCAATAGATAATATGTTTGCATAACATTAAAAATCTCATTAGATACTGTTTGTTTTAAGCAGCCTGCCCAATAAAATACCAAATTCATAACAGAAAATACATTTAGAAAAGGTTTATTCTAAAGTTGCAGAATTTAAGAAGGAAAACCCATTCAGGTAGAGCATGCAGTAGCCCAACCTTCACAAAACCCATGCTCTACCAAAGATCTGCAGCCCAGTGTCTTTGTGTTCATTTGTGTTCTGCATAAATGTATATTCATAAAATAATAACTACAGAAATGCAAACTCTGATGTCTTCGAGGGTGAAATTAAGATTATTTTTTTAATTTGAATTAAAGATTTTTTAACAGTAGTAAATTTTTAAAAGCTATATGAGCATATAGTAGGAAGAATTCTGATATATTTTGCTTTAAGAACTTTAAGGTTGAACTGCAAATGGCTTGACTGTTCAGTCAGCAAACAAGAATTTGATGTAAAGTTGAAATGAACTCAAGCACCTACCTTACTTGCTCTTCAAAAAGGAAAAATCTAAAAACTTCAACTAGTGAAGAGGTTAGATGCAGAAAGCAAGACCTTAGATGTTAATTAAATGTTTCTTTTGACCGTAGTCAAAGTAGTTTTGATTTAAGCAGTTCTAGCTTGTTATTCTTTTGTGTTTCTGCTGTTAACCTCATTTGAAGAGTGCATGAAAGCTGCTGTATGATGGGCTGGAGTGGGAAAATGACCTGCATAAAAAATACCATCCCTCCTCTTAAATGTTCATATTTTAACCCAGATCAGTTATGTTATTCAGTGAGGGAGCAGGAATAGGGCTGTTAAAGTCTACACAGTCACATCCCAAAAATGTTCAAACTGTGCACTTCTGAGCACAGATTTTCCTATATTAAATTAGTCATTAGCCTTTGTCTCTGCAACCATTAGTTTTTCAAGAGTCTCTTTTATTCTGGAAGGAAAAATGGTTTTTGTCACTATTGCTTTTCAGTAATTTGGAGACGTTCCAAATTATTTCTTTATACATGTGGTCAGTATTTTTTGTTTGTTTTGTTTTGTGGTTTGATTTTTGTTGTTTATTTTGGCTTTTGGGTGGGGTTTTTTTTGGATCATCTCAGATCCTTCTGAAAATGGCTGTGAATGTAGTGAGACTACAGTTAGAAACTTCTCCTTTCTCAGTGCCCATCTTCTCATGATTTGATTAATTCTACAAAGCAGTGAAAAGTGCTGGGTTCAGCAGTTCCCACTTTTTTTCACCTTTTGCTGTAACTCAGGATTTTGACCCAACTGGAAGAAGGGAAGAATTCATAGAAAGAATGTGTCTTCCTAAAATTTTAGTAATTCCAGTAGAAGGTAGGGCAAATGCAGAACAGCATGGTAAATAAAATGTACCTTTATTATCTCTATGTCTATTGCCAGTTTGCTCCAGATACTAAAGTATTACTTTTAAGTGTTAATTCATGTTTCATAATTCAGCTGTGCTGAAATTATCATCTGAGAACTGACAATGCTGAATTCAACTGTCTAAGATATCGTGTTTTCCATATAGGAAATAAGTCTTCACTTCAGAAACTGTATAGATGCGATGTATGTGACTACACAAGTACAACTTATGTTGGTGTACGAAATCACAGACGAATTCATAACTCTGATAAGCCATATAGGTAAGAGTCTCAATTATTGCTAACTAATGCTAGGCTTTTAGTCTGCTTGTTTTAATGCAATTTTGAAGATAAATTAAAGAATGTCAATACTATAATTTTACTGCAAATTTGAAGGAGCCATGCTTTCTGTTTGACTCAAGCTTACGTAATTGATTTCCTAGTGTCTCCAGGATGCATCGTATGTGAAAACTGCTGGTTTTCAGTTTCAAGTATCCAGATGTGGAAAGGGAAATAATTACCTTCTAATATTGAACTTTGGCCAACAGCAATAATTTATTTAGCAGACTCATTAAATACTTCATTTTATTTTGGATTTACCTTATTGCAAAGTGTTCTCCATTGTCATATTGCTACTTTTAAAGCTTTGTTTCAAAGGAGCAAGGTAAACAGCAAGATTCACATTCTTTAATGAAGGAAGGAGGGGGAGTCAAGGTAAAGTCATAAAGTCTTGGCTCCTACAGTTTAGCAAATCACTGCCCTTTGTCCTGTCCCCTTACTTTTTTACAGGTTTCAAACAATATTAATACATTTAGGATCAAATTTTAGAGCTTTTGTAGATGGGTGTTACATGGATTTATAGAGAAACTTGGATATCTAGAATTACATTTAGTACTATGGGTTCTCAGCAGAAAAAGTAAATCATGCATTTTTCTACTGGTTGCTGTATAAATTCCTGCCATTTCAATCTGTGCTCATTCATCTCTGGATCTCTGTCCCTCTCTAGTGGCTAGAAATAGATCTAAGTTAATGCAATTTTTGAGCTAATAAACTTCCGTCTTTTTAATGCAAATTCTGGAAACTTGTCTTAACACGTTGAAATGCTTAACTGAGCCAATAGCTTTCTCTTTTGGAAAAAAAATAATAAACACTGGACATGTATTTTTATTTATGCATTATAACAATATCCATTATCACTAGCCAAAATTTGCAATATGTTTGCTCTGAAAGCAAGAAGTATGGAATACAAATAGATTTTTTTTCTTCTCAGAATCTTCCCTATTTCCATTATTTGTTAACTTAGTCTGGCTGGAACAGCAGATACTGTAGTATCATGGTATTTTGGTATTTGGTACTTTTCTAAATTGGTGTTAGCGCACCCTGTTTGATTTAGGAACCTTTGAAAATTTTCCATTGATTTCCACTGCTGCTTACTAAATTTAAGCCTACTGATCCAACTTGCTTTTCTTATTATTTATGCATGAGTCCTTTAGACTCATCTGCAGACCTGGTAGGATACTCAAGACACAGCTTAAAAACTGTAAAGATCCAGTACTTATGGTATTCTTTTCTTTTGAAAGATGTATTCCTCAAGCCTTTCTGCTTGATCAGATAGCAACCTAAGTACATTGTAGTGATTTTCACACTCATAAAGATATTTTATTATTTGTTTAACAAAAAAGGCTGGAAATTAAACTGTATAGCCTCTAATGATTTATTTGTATTGATTTGATACCTTCTGGAGTTTAATACTGCACAATTAAATCCTTTCAAAAATAAAGTTAGTAACCTCTAGTTAAATACCGTGCAGTCAACCTTTTTCACTCTATAGACCAGACTTAGTAAATGTTGGACATTTTACATTTCAAAAAAGAGACAATTAAAATCCTGATAAATATGCAAAGGTTTAGCTGATCTTGATGGCTTCCATTAGATCTGTTTTAATATGTTATGTGTTAGTATACTGATATTTATGTGTATCTTAGTATTTTGTGTAGTATTCTGAGGTCCAGATCCAGGGATCTTGATCTGGATCTGATCTATATTTTTTTTGACAATGATACCAAGACTCACTCCTAAGTACACTGTCTCCCTTATAGCTTTTATAGCCATATTCTGCCTTTGTGTAACATAGCCAAGCAATCTACATCACAGCTACTTTAAGAGCATCCCTTACAGATCATGAGGCATACCAGCTTCAGTAGAGGTGCACAAGGTAGATGTAAGGATGGACCATGGCCGGTATTTATAGTGATTCTAGCTCAAAGTTGGAGTCGTCTTTGGAGTGCAAAAGGTTCTCATGGTCCAAAAATTGAAAGTTAGATGTCATCACTTGGACATCTGTAAATATTGTTAGCCTTTAATTGTAGTCTTTCCAGATACCTCTGCTTTCTCTTAGATTTTATTTCTGGAAGTGCTAATTGTCAGAATAGTTTACTTGTTGTTGTCTCTTTAGATGTCGAGTATGTGACTTCGCCACCACAAATATGAATAGCTTGAAATGTCATATGAGGCGCCACCCCCAGGAGCATCAGGCAGTGCAGCTAATGGAACAGTACAAGTATGTAACAGTTCTGATTTAGCAAAAAGCTATGATAGTAGTGGTTTTGTTGTGTTAAGATATAAAGCAGAGTTTAGATTCTGTTCTTTTCCCTTCTATATTCATTCTTTGTTCCAGTAACTTTTTTTTTTTTTTAAAGGGAGAGAGAAAAGGAAAGAGATTTCATGTGGTGTTCCCAGGTGATATTTATGCTAGCTAATTAAATAGGTCCATGGCATCCCTCTGGTACAGTATTCCGCTCTCTCTTTCCAAAATGGGGTGGTTGCATATAAAATGCCTATTGCAAGAGGTTTCTGGACAGTGTTAATTGCCAAAGCATGGCTGGAACTTAGGAGAATGTATATGCCAAAACCATGCCAGGGGCACTTCTAACAGTGTAACTATATAGATTGTTAAATTCCAGCACCCAGGAATGTTCTCTGGCTTTGTTTAATATCCTAGTCCTAGTCTAGGCACAGCCTTAGTATATACACATTAGTTAGAATCCATATTGGAATCACACTGCCCTAGTTAAGAATGAGTATGAATAGTCCTTATGTTTAACTGATGACTGTAGTTTTTAGTCTGTCCATATATGTTTACATACACAGAGAGAGAGAGAGAGAGAGAGAGAAAATTAATGTACTTCAAAAAAAGAGACTGTCATTTAAAAGGGTTAAGTCACTCAGCTGTTGCTTCATTCACTGTGTACCAATCCACTGACCAAACTGTGCTAGTATTGCAGAAAAAATATATAGCATCATATAATAAAAGACTAGTGGAATATGTGTGCATACAGAACAGAATTAAGATTTTTTTTTGACTCTTGTGTTTTGCAAAAACTCATTGTGACTTAATTTTATCTGTAAATGAATGATAAGGTCTGCCTTTTATTTTTAATGATGGCATTGTTTTGAAAAAGTCTTATTTTAAATACTAGGATTCTCAATCTGAGGGTGAGCTTGCCTATTTCTGAAAACATCCATTTTCTTTACAAGGCTCCAAATTAGAAGGAAGAGGAAAAAATAGAGCAGTATATTCCAAATCACATAATAGAGACAAGTGAGCTAGAAGGCCATAGCTGTTGTTTCCCAGCAGGACAGATTTATCCCACTACATAAGGAAGGCAGTCTACCATTGTAATTTTTAAACACTGTTTTATGCAGGCCTTCTTGTGTTTCCAGGTCCTATTTCTGAAGAAGTCTTTCTTATAAATTTACAAAAACTTACTAGTATAGTAGTAATTTTAATAGACTTATCGTAATACAACTTAGCTGGGGATCCCATTGCTTGGGTAGAAATCATCACATTCTCATTGACGAATGAGATAGACTGGGATGCATTCCTAACTATTATTTGTTAGAAACAGTTCACCTTCAGTATGTAGAAAAATTTGATCCTGGCATTCTCCATGTGGTTTGAGAAACTTCCTAATTAGCTAAGCAAAGCAGCTTCCTTGTCCAAAAGACAATGAGCTACCGCATCTTTACCCTGAATACTGTTCAGCTCCAGAGTGATGATATACAGTATCACTCATCTCCTTCATGCTGTTGTATGTTCACGTATGAGAAAAGCCCTGTGGGTTTTGATCAGTCATATTATTTGTGTCTGTAAATATACATCTATGTAAATGGAATTTATTTTTCAGTGCTTTTGAACTATCCAATCAAATTCTAGTGGAGAAAGAAACATTGTGTTCAGTTCTGAATTCTGCTATGTATTTATCTGAGTGTCATAGTAGTCTGAATTTGCAACTGTTTTTAGAAAAGGGATTGGACTATTGGGAGAAAGAGAGAAGTAATTGGGATTGCATACATAAAGGCCTTACTTCCTAAATACTAGGAGTGTAAATTAAATTTAATGGGATAAAAAATTACCTCTAAAACTTGAAAAGCATTTCTCAAACCATTTTTCTTGAAAAGATCAAGCATAGCTTAATAATTAGGATTATTTAGGCTGTTTTTTTTTTTCCAGAATTTTATGTATAAAATTCAAACTTAGTTGAAGAACAAGTCAGTATATATGTTGTTCTTCACTGTATAAGTCAGTGTTTTATAGGGAGATAGAAGATTTAGCCTTGGGCTGCTGGAAAACTCTATGGACAAAATTATCTGAGTCTCGATCTGCAATTGTTTTCAAAACCTGACTGGACACTGTGTGGGAAAGTGCTGTAGCTGATCCTGCTTGAACAGCTGGGTTGGACTAGCTAATCTCAAGAGGTCCCTTCCACCTTCAATGATTCTGTGATCCTCAAAGAAACTAATATATGCTACAGCAAGAAAGGCTTTATTCAGTTAAAATTAGCACTGCTAATTATACAGCACCTGCTTGGTTCAGAACAATGGCAAAGAGAGCTCCCCACCTGGCTGCCAGATACCACACTGACATCTCCATGTTTCTGAACTACTGCATATTTGCAGTATTTAAACAGTTTTATCAGGCCAAACATATAAGATTTCAGTTAAATTATTTAAGAAGTCTGAAGAGTCAATTTATGTTCTCAGACTGTATAAATAGTCTTAAATTTTGGAATAACATTTTACAAACTTTTTTGACCTAGTTATGAAACTGAACAGGGTGACTAAGAAGAGGATTGACTTGTGTCTTGCTGTTTACTCATCCTTTTGGAAGAAGCAGTGAATTAGTACAATAGTAAAGATTAACTTTTAAATGCATTTCTTCCCCACGTCTTTTCTCTAGATGTTCTCTCTGTGGATATGTATGTAGCCATCCTCCATCCCTGAAGTCTCACATGTGGAAACATGCAAGTGACCAAAACTATAACTATGAACAAGTGAACAAGGCTATTAACGATGCAATTTTGCAAAGTAGCAGGTATGTCTTATCTATTTTCAAGTCCTATTATCTAGAATTTTCAAAGGAGCCACCTCTGATCCAGAGTACAATTCCTGTCAAAAAGCAACAGCTGTACGTTTTGATAGTTGTTTCTTTTATTATTATTATTCCAGGTTTCAAGGACAGCTTCCTGACAAAACCTTACTGGAAGGCACAGATGAAAGTACAGTACCTATACTAGGAAGTTCAGACAACCTGGTGTCGTTTACAGAGTCTATTAACCAGACTAATAATGAAATTTCAGGTTCCGATGAAAATGAAAAACCTAACTTGATGAATACCTCATGTGGTTTAGAAAAGAACTCTACTCTACCCCATGTTGGCACAGAATATTGTGTTCTTCTCTTCTGCTGCTGCATTTGTGGTTTTGAGTCTACCAACAAAGAAAATCTGCTGGATCATATGAAAGAACATGAGGGTGAAATCATAAACATCATCCTAAATAAGGACAACAGCACAAATCAGAGCACAAACTAGGTGAAGCATTAAGTTGAAGAGGGGGTTTCCTAGAGTGAATATTTTCTATCTTTACTAATTTTGCCTGAGAAACTTTGTAAAGAGAAGAATTGCAAGCAAAATTTGCTGATTTCCCATTCTAAGTCCTTGTTTCAATAAGAATACAAATTTTTAACTAGGGACTGATAAATCATTTTAGAGATAAATATCAGGAGTAGGGAATAGAATGATCCATTTTAACCTGTTATTTCTCTGTATGGTGCCAAGAATGTGGGATTGTTGCTTTTTTCTTTCCTTTTACTGTCACGTACCAGTCAGTAATAAAGCATTAGTACAGTATATTAAAACCTAAAGGCATGAAAGCTTTGTATCAACTGAAAGCTTTATTGCTTTCCAAATAGTTATGCAAAAACGTTTTTACCCTTTTTTTTGAAGATGGCAACTTACCAAATACAAATTTTACAACATGATTTCATCAAACTCAGCCTGGATTCTGGAAGGTAGAGAGAGGGGAGATAAGGGCATGTGTGTGCTTGCATGCACGTGTATGTGTATTCCCAGTCTATTTTTTAAGACCTTACAAACTCCAGGTTGTTTTTCAAAAAAAAGTGGTATCCTATCTGTTGATTTAGAGCACCAGGAGCTGAGTAAACTGGAAGCATTTTGCTAATAACTGTTTCTCTGATTGGATCATAACTAAAAGCTGGTATCTTTTAATTGACAGTGTGTAAAAGATTCTTCATAATAATGGCCTGCTGTTTCTTAAAGACTTTTAACACATTCAGCAGAACTATTTAAGAAAAAAATAATAATAATAAAAAAATAAACTAAACCTCCAAAACAAATC
The DNA here is from genome assembly GCA_011074415.1 of Stictonetta naevosa. Classification (NCBI taxonomy): domain Eukaryota; kingdom Metazoa; phylum Chordata; class Aves; order Anseriformes; family Anatidae; genus Stictonetta; species Stictonetta naevosa. The sequence continues at coordinate 9,989,713 of CM021707.1, forward strand.
ATCTCATATGTCACTGTTAACTTGTGGTGATTGCAGTACATAGGAGCGCTGTTTTTTAATGAGAACAAGGTACTAACAGTAATTGCCACAAAGATATTTTTAAATCTATATAGATTCATAAGGATGCAGATGAGGAAGGAAAGGGATTTTGAGAAATGCCTACATGTTTTGGAGTTCCTTGAAAATCACACCGGCTGTCTAAATTTCCCATTTGTGTGGCAGGGTTGTAACTGTAGATATCATTCACAGAAGGATAAAGTAATCATAGTAATATTCCTATAGAAAGTTATATTTCAAAAAATAAAATAAGGAAACCATAATTTAAGCAAAATCATCAAAAACAGTCACTTGTAGAATAAATTTTACTAGTGTATATAATACAGGCTCATAAGGGGAATTAGGGATTATTTTGTTTTCTAAAAAACAGATAGAAATCTCTCCCTTGTAAAGCACTGTAAAACTACAGTGCTTTCTTTTTGTGTGTTACAGCAGTTTGCAGAACACAACATTCATCTACATCTCAGTTGGAAATATTTTTATACAGGCTAATTACCTGGCAATTTTGTTGAGATCATTCATAAAGTTGGCTATTTAAATTGTTTGAAATATACACTTCAATCAAGAGCAACAGTAGAACTTCCAAAGAAACCCCTTTGTAACCTGATTTAAGCTTTATAGTGTGGCCGTTTATTTCTGCTTTTAAAGAATGGCAGTTGCACAAAAGCAAACCTAGTTCCTGACATGGGAATGCAGTTACCTGATCTTTTAGAAGCTCATTACTTAAAAAATGACTTACTCTTAGAAAAATAGTGTTTTACATTTATTTCATATTTATATATTTCCGCTAGCAGAAATGAGCTAGAATAGTAAGTCTAAGAAGGTGGTATGTGTAGCGTACAGTCTGTTGTGCATGGCTGACTGAGTGGCAAACAAGAAAAGAAGCAAACAGGTCTGGTTACTACTTTATGAAGCAGCACAAAATCTAAATGCCAGTGTAAAAGGCACTAAGATTCCACGTACATTCAGCAATTTTTGTTGTTAAGTGGTTTCCTTTTCTTTAAGTTAAATACCTGCAGGTTTTTTTAATATATAATTGGTATCAGAAAATACGTGTTTTACTTTAATAATTGATATAGATATAATGTCAAAGCATTTGTGTCATATTTGAGATATTTTAAATACAGACTTGTATTTTCATTTAAAAGTTATTTTTAATATTTCTACAGATAGATTTTTCATTTGATAAACAAGATTTATTCACATCTCAAAATCAATTAGAGATAGTAGACTTCTAATGGGATATTCATACTGTCTTAGTGACACCAATATTTTATCTATAGATACAGAATTCAGTATAGAATTCATGAGAAAGTATTTGCAGTATATCTGATCTTCATTCAGAGATCCTATTTGTTGAAAAAATTAATGGTATGAAGAGATCCACAGTAATGTTAAACTACCAGCCAACATTCACAGAAACAGTATTGTGCCATGTCCTTATTTTTGCATAAAGGGATAATTATTTTAACATTGCTAGCGAAAGAAAAAAAGGTGAAAAACTTGCATTCATAAGCTAAAAAGAAGATGGCAGTGAACCAAGACTTAAAAAGCAAGTAGCTTTCAAAGTTAACAATTCTGGTGTACATGTTTGCAGCGTTAAATAAAATGCACCAAGACTGTCTGTAATGGGATTCCTAAGCAGGATGTATCTATTTACATTTGTTCTTTCCATCTCATTGCTTTTTTCTGCTTTGACCATGTGTTACTATAAAATAGTACAAAGTTAGTTGCCTCTAAAAACTGTTATCAGTCCTATCAAATGCTAACAAATAATTCTTCCCCATATGCACAGAGGTATTTTTAACAGTCTCCATGCTGCTTGCCATTAGTTACCCACTCACAATTCCCACTGCCTTTATCAGAAGTTCTGCATGGGAAGTAATTATAGGCTTAGTTTCTGAAAGCAAAGTATTTCTCAGGTTATCTGCTTTAGAAAGTGTATGGTTGGCTTGGCTGCATATTATGTAAGGGTTTTTCAAGCACATTTCAAAGTCACCAACTCTGCAGTCTCCCCGTTTCTTTAAGCTTTTAACGTATTTTCAGATCTTCTGTCACAGCACTATGAGCTGATCAGCTATTTCACTTGCTGTTTGTTTAATTAAGAGTTTGGTCCATGATATGAACTGTAACTTGCAGCTTTGATTTAAAAGATTATACTTCTACTAAAGATACAACTTCATTCATACTAGACAATACCAATAAATAGGTGCATATTTCATCTTTCTGATTTATGCCTGGCCTGGAAAAATAAAGTGGGATTCAGTCAGAGTTATTGTATTTTCCTCTTTCAGAAGCACTTATTTAATCATTTTTAAAATGTACAGTTGGTGCTGAAAGTAACATTTGTTAAGATATATTTAATGGAAATTTACATTTGCATTTGATATTCATGGACATAGGTACCTGTATTTTTTTAAGAAAAGGTATTGTAACACTATGGCACTGCTTTTATAGCCAAAGTATAAAAAAAAATAGAAAACTGACATGTAAAGACTGCAGTTAATTCTGATACTATATCTTATTAAATAGGATGACTTCCATTTTATAAAGTTATCCAGCACATTAAGCTGCATGCCTTAAGCTCTCTCTAGGATTGTGTTCCTGATAGATGACTGTTTGGAACTATGAAGCAAAGTCTGTAGTACTACTTTTAACTACCTTCTGAAATACTGTACAATGTTAGAATAATTTATTTTGCTTCACGGGAGTTTGTGACGTATTGACTTTAATAATGTATTTTGGTAATAAACTTTTTTTTTTGTTAAACACTTTAGTCACTTTTATTTGACCTGTATGAAATAGGATTACGAATACGGAAAACAGAGACATGAACCAATGTTTAGAGATGGGAATCTGTTTATATCAAAAAGTACTTGAAATACGTTACTGCCATTTCACACTCTTGTATCAATATATTAGTTAATAATGTTAATACAAGTTTTGTAAAAGTAATGGTAGTGATGAAATATGAGACTATTAAAACTAGCTCTGAATACAAGGAAGACTGCATGTAGTCACAGTGGAACAATGCTGAAGGACAGAACTGTGTCTTCAAAATTCACAATGAAGCTAGTGGGAATTTTGTCCCTAATTTAAATGGAGTAAAAGCCTTACGCAGCTTTTTTCAAGTGATGGACATCATGTAAGGTAAATCTTAAAATCTAATTTTAAATACACACTAAATTTCTTGGCCTTGCTGGAGCTTTGCTTCCTATCTTTTTTCCAAAAATGGAACCAAAATAAAAATAAAAATAATGATTAAAAAAAAACAGTTCTAACTGCTGCTGGCCAAGGAGAGGAAGTACCACCAGAGTGCCCATTCATGGTATTATCGGGTTTACACTGACATAGACAGATTATCTTTTCTCACTTTGTTGTTACTGTTACGGTCCTGGGCCAAATACGTTACAGTAAAAAACCTGGAACTGCAAATGGGTTTAAATGCTACACTACGGTACACGGCACTGTTGTGCAGCTTTATCCCATTTTCTCTAATGTAAAACCTGGAGAAAAAAATCTCTGTAGCAGGACATGGCATCCAGGTATTATCCTAATCCCTGGGATGAAATACCGTGCTCCCTTTGCCTTAATGCAACACAAGAGCCTCGGCAGAAGTTACTCCCCCTACCAGGGAGGAAAATAACCTCAACAGAAGTTATTTCCCCCCTAAGCATCCTGCTCCTGCGGTCCCGCTGGTTTCCCCTGACCCATTTGCCGTGTTTTACACAAGAAATCCGTGGCTGCGTTGGGTCAGCACAGGCAGCACCACCCAAACCGCCACCTTCCCCCTGAGGAGCCCTGCGGCCGGTCACTACCGGCAGCGCCCAGGACGAGCAACTTGGGCTGTACGGGTACCAAAACCGAGTTCTGACGGCCTTGCCCCCGCGGCGGCTCTCACTTGGGGCCTGCATGCCGAAGAGGGCTCCAAGGCGGGGCTCTTCCCCGCCAGAGGTTCCCCCGTTCCGGTTCGCCCCTTGCCGCCCAGCTCCTCTCCCCCCGGCTCCGCTCCGCCCGCCGGGGCCGAGCAGCCCGCACCGCGGCCGCCCCCACGCCCGCCCCTTCCCCTCCTCGCGGCGGGGCCCTGGCAGTTCCGCGCCGCCGGAGCCGCATCCAGGAGCGGCCGCCGCCGGTTTGCAGCGACCCTCGGCCCTCGCAGCGCCGGCAGGTAGCGGCCCCGCCGGCGGTGGGGTGGAGGGGAGACGGTGGGGAATGGGTGACGGTCCAAAGCGGGGCAGGAGCCGAGCCCCAGGCCGCGCAGGCCGCAGCGCACAACCCGTTCTGCGGGTTCTGCGGCCCCAAGGGCCGCTTCATCCCTTGTCCTGCCCGTAGCAGCCACCGAGCGGCCTCGCCCCGACCTCCCCTGACGGAGCCTCGGGCCCGGCCGCAGGCCCTGCCCTGCACCGCCGCGTCTTTCCTCACCTCCGCAGGCTACTGAGGGGTCGGAGGCGGGACTATCCTATTCCTTCCCTCAGCTCCTGGCTTCCTCGGGCGTATCTGGCAAAAAAGCGCTCTCCCCGGCACAGTGCGTTTTAAAAAAAGCCTAGCGGTGCGAAAGAGCGTGGTTGCAATAACCATCTTGCCCCCTATTACGTTATTATTGGGTTTTATACAAAAAAAGCTTCTTACAAACAGATATATACTCGTATAGTTCCCTCCACGTGCATGTTGTTTGGGGTGGGGTGTGTCTGTGTGTGTGTGTCTGTGTCTGTGTGTTTTTTCCCCCCTAGGGGTAAGTAAAAGAGTTGAAGCTAATTAGTTGCAAAAGCCTTAAAACCACAAACAGCATGCAGCTGAGGCATATTTCTTAGAGCAGCTCCGTTATCAGTCACTCACACCAGTGATAACACAAGTATCCCTGTCTGCACTCCGGGAATGGTAACGCGCCTGCATTCACGACAGGACATTGTTGATTTTCAATTGCAGAATGGCAGGGTGAAGCAATTTTACTTCTGGCCTACTCTCACAGAACAGAGAGAACTGTGAATTAACAAGAGAATGACTAGCTGTTTTTTTTAACATTTTCAAATTTTACAAGGCTTTGATAGTACAAAACATCAAAGATTTTTAATGCTGTTGCTGTAGTCTTTTATAGCGCATGTTCTTTGGCAACATGTCTGCATCTTATGGTCTACTTTGGGGGGATTTCCTGAAAGCCAGGATTTAAACAAATGGTTCTCTATTCTAAGTACCCAACTAAAATAGCCTAAAAGAACATTTTTTTCTGTGAAGGGTTGACACTACATACTGTTCAAAGAAGTGAAGCCTGATAGGCATTTTGAGTCAAGGACCCAAAAAGTGAGGGCAGTCAAAACTCTGATCCGTTCTAAAACCTTGTCAAGAGTATGGAAAATTATGAATTTAACGAGTAGATTTAGGGTAATGTTTCCTACACTTTCATATCAAATCTGAGTTGTAAAAGAAAATCTTTTTAAAAAAAAAAAGTTATTGGTGAGATGCATTTCAACTCAGGTAATTTAAGGTCTCTGATGACATAAAATATGTTTCTGTTTTCAGACATTTCATACAGTATTAATTGAGTGTTGGGTAGGAAGATGCATTGCTTGTATGTGTGCATTTAGGAGTCAGACTGAAGAATAATGAATTAAAGTGACTGTCATCATGACAACTGTAAGACAGAGAAGGGGTGGAAAAGTCACAGAAGCAGCGGAAGACCAGCCTTCAGAAGAGAAGAATGTGAAGTCTGATGGGAAAGTTCTGTCTGGTAGGTAATGGTTAGGACATTATGACTTTGTACTAGTGTTCAGCTTCTGATATCTGTCTTAGACACAGGTTAGAAATAGGTAAGTACTAAATAAATTTTCATACATGAATATCTATTACCAAAATTAGTTGGATGAGGCAGAGAGCATACAGATTACTGCATGGCAATCTCACCTCCATTTTAAAACTCTAATTTAAATTGTTGAAAACAATTTCTTTCTGTTTACTAATAGTGATGCATTGTCAGATTTCTTATAGCTGTCATCAGTTTTTAAAGGAATCACAGTTCAAATCATTGGTAACATAGAAAGATTGAAAACCTCTAATCAATTGTACTTAAATATAAGCAGATTGCATTATGAAATATTACTTGAACTACTAACCCTTGCTTTTTGGCTGCAGGACAGACTGGCTAGCTAAATTTTAAAAAAACAGGCAGAGATATTAAGAACTTTGAAGATCTAATATCTTTGTGATTTAACAGTCATCCTTTATAGCCTTAATTTAGAAAAGATGCCCTTGAGGATATTCCAATTCAGATTTACAAATTAGATATGATATTTATCTAGATTTGTATAGAGTTGTGGTGTTCTTAAGCTATAACTATATTTTCCAAGTAAGGCACACCTTATTTCACTTTGCACATACTTGAGTTGTTATGAGCAAACAAAAAATACAACTTTATAAAGAGCACTCAAAACCCTGTGTCCTGCTGCCAGAATGTAAGCTGTACTAGCACAGGCAGTGTATCAATGAGTTTCCAAAATTCCTTGAGATTGAATTACGTGCTTCACAGTTACACAGTCTAATATTTCTCTTCCAAGATCATACAGGTGGAAAGCTGTGGAACATACTTTCACTAACTCTTGGTGGAATTGTTGCCATTGGTCTTGGACTTCTTACTTCTGTTTATGTTGCTACACTGCATGAAAATGACCTGTGGTTTTCCAATATTAAGGTAACAGCCATTTTCAGTTTCATCAATCAGTGCTTTTGTAGAGCTTTAATAAGAATGTTAGTTGAAGTTTAATTTATTTATCTATTTGTCTTGTAACTTGCTCAAAAACATAGAATATTTGTTTTTGGTTTTTTAATTTGTTATGTCAAATCAGAAGTTGTGCTTCCCTCCCCACAACTTTTTAAGTACTCAAGTCATTTCTGTAAATACCTTGCACCAGTTTCTCCTCTAAACGCATTGTTACACACCTGTGCCATTATTCTGCTGCCTGAGGGACAGCAGTGGTTCTTCCAACCATTGGTCATTATCAAGGAGAGTTTTAACAATCTGCTATATGTTGCTTTATAAACATCTCGTAGCAAAAGCAATCCAAAACCACCACCACCAAAAAAAAACAAAACAACAGTTAAAAACAGTACACAAGATCCTGGCACACAATTCTTTAATTATATTTAAACTGTGATCCTGTTATACAATTTGGGCACAGTCTCTTACTATTCAATACTAATCTTATATAAGACTATCCTAAATGCGCAAACCTCAAAGTACATTTCAGACAATTATCAATGTAAAACACTGTAGGGGAATTTTTATTCCCAAGATGCAGAACTGACTGGTTTTCTCCCCAGAATAATTGCATGGGAAAATAATACAGCTGTCTGCACATCTAAATTTAACCAGAGAAAAGAAACAGGTGAGTCATTTTCTTTGAAAATGCCTAAGATTGGTAGGCTCTGTTAGGTCTCCATGTTTTATGTTATACAAAGAATATCTATATTTAACTGGAACACTTGTATTGCAATATGATTCTTTCCTATAATAGGCACTTTTCCTGTCCAAGACAAATTTACATATTGAAAATGAAAATAGTTGGTACTTATTGAAGCAATTACTGCTGTATTTTACAGGTAATAGTGTTTTGTACCTGCTGTCATCTTTCTCTGGATATAGAGATAGATCATATATTATATAAGGTGCACCTCAGATTTGCCTTTTCCTTCCAAAAGCAAGTATTGATGAATTCCACAGGTATTTTGAAGTATAAATATAAATGGCTACAAGTCCATGTCTGAACATTATTTTTCTTCTATTGAACTGATACAGAGGGACACAGCACACTAAGAGAAGCAAATCTGTAGTTGCAATTAAGTTGCCCCCCCCAGTGGATGAAATGACCATTTTATTTGATCATTAAGTACAGAATGCAATTAAATTTCAAAACTGGAAAACACCCTAACCATATAGATATTTTTTTAGTCTGTTGTCTCTGTAGCTCTCATTCCATCCTAAGGAATTGATATGATAACTAGTAACATTGGAGTATGTTGAACAATTTTAGCTAATTTGATGGAAATAGTCTAAAAAGTATTAAAATAATCTACCAGCAGGTTAACTGAGAAAAACATATGGATACTCTTACTGAAGAATGTATAATATGAGGTCAAAAATGTTAACTCCACCAGAGAATCTGGGTGCCCCCAGGGCTAATTTTAATCTGACGGCAACAGGAAAAGCTTTAATGGGATTTCATGTATTATTAGAGATAAAATAACCAGTTTTAACACAGAGCCAAAATCAGACAGGCTTTATACATACTGCTTTTTGGAGCAGTGAAAAGCAGTATTTATTCATGTTTGTATGAATATGTATGTATTATTCAGTGAAAATAGTCTATTTATGTTTTGTATGTGCACATTCTGAACTTTAATTGGTTCTAAGGATATCTTCCCATGTAGGAGACTATCACTATACTTTGATTGATCAGACAAATGCAATTTAGTTTTGTAAATGCTTACTTTCCAAGAAGGATTCAAAGGTACTGCAAAAGACTTGTTCTTAAATGATGTATTACAGGTTGAAAACAAACAGGTAGCAACCCCTGCAGTTTATTGGCAAATACAAAGAATGTTGAGAATGACTAAAGTCTGATAACATCTTCAGTTGTCTGCCAGGCCAGAGTTTGACCATGCTTTCACTTTGGTTAACACAAAGCTTTCTAAGGTTTCAATGTTAACTTAAATATAGGCAAGACTAATTTTCACGCCAGTATGCACATCTCAGTATCCATATTTTATACACATTTTTCTTGCCAGTATACCTTTTATGGTGAGAAGTCAGACTAGCAAGATAAGAAATCTGAGCTGTATGTGATCCTCACGTTTTTTTTTGAAAATAAATGATTTTTTTTCCTCTAACATTTTATACTTTAGCCAAAGCATAAATATTTGCCTATCTTAAGCAAATATAAGAATTTTGAAAGATTTTGGACTCAAAATTTGGACTTCTGGACTAAAGAAGCTTTTACATATACTCTTTAGGTAGAAAGGTGGATTTTTTTTCTGAATTAAGACTACATTGATACATGAACATCACAATTGCTTAGTTATAGAATTATGCATTTTGCCAATTATATTCAGCCCTAAAGATTGGAAGTAAAAAGCATTCATTGTGTGAAGTCATGAATTGTAACTTCAATGTAACTGAAGTCACAACTTGTGTGTGCACTTGCAGTGATTGCCTTTCTGTAATTTCAATTACAGTCAACAGAAAGCTGTTTCAGTTTTGGGTGTTTTCCAGCAATGGTTCACCCAACTACCAAAAACTGTGGTCTGTGCTTGTTACACTGTTTTGTACTATTTTAAACATGCCTTTCAACAGTGTAGTGATTTCAGCTGGTTCAGTACGTGTGAGTCTTATTGCTAGTTGCTAATAAATGTGCCTGCTATTATAAATTTGCCATGGTCATTGGAGAACGCTATAATATTGTTTCCTTATCAGAAAAACTGAAAAAGCAGATTTTGAAGAGTGGTTTATGCTATGAAAATGGTGCATGACTGGTATTTGCCTTTAAATATATATATACATATATACATATATATCCCAAGACCTCCTGAAAAAAACTGCAGAAAAAAATTACAATGCAAAATACCATGTCACATAATCAGAAGCAGTGTTTTCATGCACTTCTAGCAGAGATCACAGAAGGTTACAATCACTTATCTTGGTCAAGCTATTTGAAGAAAAAAAGCGTGAATCTCCTCTCATATGCATCAAAACAATAAACATTTCTCTTTGTGATGGTCGAAGCCGAAACAGGTTTCTTAGTCAAAAATCCTTTCTCAATTTTCTGGCAAGTCTATTTCCAGTATTTTTCAGTAATTCTGATAGTTCATTGATTGCTTCTCAAGAGTAGTATCGTTTTGGAAACATGCTGTTCTACAGAAATAAAAAAGGGGGAATTGCATCACCTTTCTTGTCAGCTGTTGTATTGCTTGTTCAAATGCAAACTCAGAAGAAGCCTCAAACAGGAATGAGCCAAGGCCACACAACAAATTAATACCCTAACACAAACAGTTAAACATTGAGCTTTCATTTGTTCTTCATCCCCTCTGACTAAGCATTTAGATGACTGCTGTTCGATTTTCCTTTGATAAAGTTGCTGCTTGCAAGAAACCAGGAATAAAAATACCAAGCTTCAGATCTTTCAGACATACAGCATAAAAAGCCTGAGATTCTTTCTTTGAGTGCCTCTATTTTACTTCTTTACATTCTGAATATAAAATAAAGATGAGAAAAAAATGGATAAACTGGTAGCCAGCTAATTAGACCTTCCCAAAGTGAATATATAAGCCATAAACAGGGAGAGGGCAGTCCAAAACTTTAGTGGTATTTTTCCAAAGAAGTATCCATTGAGGGGCTATTGGGTGCTTTTATTCCAGATCAAGTCATCTGAGTAGGAGCCATGCCATCCTAATAGATGGGCATAAGGTTAAGCAGGCAACAGACCATGTATGTGGATTACATGTGCTGATGGCATGATTTGCAACTAGAAACGATGACAACAGCCATCTGTACTGAGTTGCCACTTGTACGGTTGAGGAGATTTTCAAATCTCTCTGATCTTAAATTAAAAAGCTGAAGAATATTTTCAGTAACACAAATTGTGCTTTAGCTTTGTCAAAAGGTAAAACAAATTAGAGCTTTGCTTGTGTTCTTTATTTGTAGAAAAGCTCAACTCAGACTTTGGCTGATTGCTCAGTATCTGGGATGACTTGGTTAGGGAGCTTGAGGAAATTTGACTTCCAGAATTTTGTACTGCCCTAGAGAGAAAGAGTCCTTTGTATTTTGTTTTGAATGGTTAATACTATTAGACTACAATTGCATAAATTGAAATCATATGCCATACTATATCCTGGAGGATTTTTTTTATAACAGTGATAACTTCTTTGTTGAACACGTACAAATTGAATATACAGTAAGGCAAACCTGCTTTTATAATGCTTACCCATAAGTCCATATGTTTTTATTGACATGGAATACTAGAAAAAGTATAAATTGATGCAGAACTGGAAGTCTTGCAAGTGAATAAAACAGATGTTATCTTAGCGTGAAACAGATGTAAAACTCACTAGTGTTTGTCTCATAAAGTATAGCATTTGGTTGAATACAGCTGGTGCCAGGATTACAATTTAATCACGTTTGAATGCATTTTTGCTAATTAGATCCCCCTCTGTGACTATGCTCTCCCCCTTAATAAATTCCAAATGTTAACATTTCTTCTTTTTTTTTTTTTTTTTAAACACTTCAAATCAGCTGCTTTTTGGTATTTTGGTATTAGAAGTGATGAATTTGAAAATAGAGCTCATTTAAAATCCAGCATTCTCATTTTGTTAAGTATGTAGCTTTTAGTATTTAGTGCCAATATCAGTTTCTTCTGCTGGTATTATAATTATTTGTATGCTGCAGAGCAGCTGGAGAGTTTAATTGTGGACTTATATTGAATCAGATGCATTTTTATCTGTTGATTTTTCTCAGACCAGAGCTAATACTGGTTTATTCTGTCAATACTTCAATAAAACATGTGTTTTGATTTAAGATATGGTGTACTGGGCAGTAGAGAAAGGAGGAGCATGATTTTCGTCTAGCTTGATGTTAGCTCTGAAATTCTGTGGGTTCTTTGACAGCAGAAGAGATGAGACTCTTTAAGAGAGGTGAAGGTCTTGGAATTTTGTGCAAGGTTGCTTTAACCAGAATGGCATTCATAAAAATATCAGAATCAGTATCATTCTGTTATTTCAGTAATTTTGTAATTTCTTAATGTATGACTTCCTTACACTGCATATGGGGACCTCATTGGATTTCAAATCAGGATATTAACCTTTTCTAATTGACTGCTTAACAGAATTGAAGGAATGTGTTTATCAAAACTGAAAGATCACTACTATCAAAGATCACTACTAAGAAAATAATTTTGTATAAGATGCCTATTATTTCTCATCAAATTGGCTGTTCATGCAGTCTTATCTTGATTAAATGTGGTCATCCAAGGCTGATTTTTTTTTAAGTTTCATTAGATCTTCATAACTAATAATTTAACAGAAGGAAACAAATTCCTAAGCCAAGATCCTGTCTGAGAGCAGTTTTATCTAGGAGAGCTTTCACGCTTCACTAGACCTCACCTGCTCTAGCATCAGCTAAGAAAAAGGTTGAGTCTGAAATGCACATAATTTAGATAATTTAAACATTCTTGGATTAAAAAATAACTCTACCTGTACCTAAAAACAAGTAAATAATCACTTTTTCTTTAACCTATATTTTAAGTGTGAGAGTAATCATTAGCTGGCTTCCTGCAAGAAACAACTTTTAGGAAATGGGCAGCAGATTACCCTGCCAGCTGAAATCTCAGATTTGGGATTATGATGTAGTCCCAAGGATGGCACACTGATTTAATCAACCCTTAAGGTGGCAAAGCCATGGAGCACTACAGTGTAACCACATCTGGAAGAAAAGGTTAAATGCGTGGAGCATGCATATGCAGTTTTAAAGTCCACCCCTTGGCCACTACACCTATCTAAAGATTGAATAATACAAAAATAGTAAAAGATCTAAAATGTTTCAGAACTGCATATCAGAACCACCAAAGGCATGCACATTTCTATAGTTAACAGAAGCATCAACATAGTTAACAGAAGCATCAACACCTCAGCCCTTTGCCTCTCACCCTAAGTTGTTCATGTATTTTATTTACACTAAGTTGCACAGAATACATAAATCCAAAGACTCAAACTACTGAATAGGCCAGTTCCCCCAGTGTAGACAGAATTAGAATTTCATGTTTTTATTTATACTGAAATTTGAAATATATTTTCCATTCTAAAATTGACTCTTTAGTAATTGTTATTTGGATGAGTATCCAATGAAATTAATTAGATCAGAATATTAGAATTTTGGTACCAAAATTCACTAGTTACCGTATCCATTGGGTTGACTTGATGGAAAAACGTGGCAGCTTCATTTGATTGCAAAAAGCAAATAGAAAGTGAATTTATTATTGAACTTTAACTTGCAGGAAGTTGAAAGAGAAATTTCATTCAGAACAGAATGTGGACTTTATTACTCGTACTACAAACAGATGATTCAGGCTGCTTCCATTCAGCAAGGTATTGTAAACTGTAAAGTAAGTTTTACTTTGTGTTGCCAGATGACTGTTTTTAACATTTTTTCAAATATAGTTGAGGACAAGGAATACCATAACTGTGAAAAATGGTGTAACAGTTGTACTGGAGACAGATTTGTTCTGTTTATCCACCAGGGAGCCACTAAGTAAAGGAGGTAATCAGTTTCACAGTGATACATTGGTTTCTGTGCCACACCTTCACCTTCAGAGGAAGGCAATTTCTTTGAGAGACAACTTTCATATTTGTTCAGATTTCAGCCTTGCTGGTTTATTCAGTATATTGCTCATTTTTACTCTTCTCGTTCAACTTAAATTATGAGCTATTTGTGGGAAGGGACGATTTCTTGTTGTATGCCTATACAGTAAGTGACACAATGGCAGTTTTCAAAAGTAAACCATATACAATGACAGGGTTTTCTGTGATAGTATCATGTTTTCTAGACACTTAAATGTTGCTCCCTAGCAATTTTGCTTATACTACATTTGTCAATATTAACATCACCTGTGTTCAAACTAGTGACAAGAATAGTTCTCAAGATCCAGTACATACCATAAATTCTATACTAGGAACGTAAGTGTAAAAATAAATGTTTTATACATTACTAAATACATAGTACTTGAATTAGCACTCCAAGTCACATTCTCAGCAGGGAAGCTGAAGACCTCAGAAGGTCATAGTGATTTAGAGGTAATGTGATCTGAATCCTTGGCTCAACATATGCAGTTTTTGGTAAAGATCCTAAAGTACCTTTGAAAAAGTTATTCACTTTTCAAATGAAGATGGAGGGGGGAAAATGACCATCTCCTATTTCAATTTCTCTTTATCGTTAAGGTTTACATGGTTTAGTATATGACAATAAAACTGAATCTGTGAGGACAATTAACATACTTGAAAGAATGAATGTTTACCAGGAGGTGTTTCTCAGCATTCTGTATAGGATTCTTCCAATTCAGGTAGGCATTTATTTATGGCTTTAGATTGTAAGTGCATTATGAAGATTGCCCAGTGAATCATAGCTCCCCTTTTCAGTTATTTTCTAATTAGAAATATTTCTAATGCCTTTTTAATTTATCAAAGCAAAACCTAATTTATATTAAGTATAATCCTCTCCCTAAGTGTTTTATGTCAACATCAGTGTTCTTGTGTTTTACAGCAATACCTAGAGCCTGTTTATTTTTATATCTACACTTTGTTTGGACTTCAGGCAGTGTATGTCATTGCTCTGTATGTAACAAGCTGGCTTCTTAGTGGAACATGGCTTTCAGGGTTATTGGCAGCTTGCTGGTATATTACAAACAGGTAAGTGAGATTCAGCATTCAGTCTTCCAAAAATTTTTACCTCATGTCAAAGGTAGGGCAATAAACCTTCAAATGCATGATTAATTAGAGGAAAAAATAAACTTTAAGGTCTCTCTCCAGATTAGACACAAAATGGAAAAAATAATAGAAAATAATTAGAAAACAATCAAAAATGAGTTGAAGATGCAGACTAAAGTTTCAAGAAATTGGAGTAAAAAATTTTGTGTAAATTAGTCTCTGAAAATGGACTACAAATGTCAGATATGCCTGGATCTCCAGATGATATATCCTGTATTTTCCAGCCTAGGGTCCCTTGGATGTTAAAGGCATCTGCTAATATGCCCTTTAGATCTCGACTTACTATCCACCACCCACCAGGGATTCTTTAAACAACCTAAGATCATCTTTTTATCAATTGATATCTCCATTCAGAGAGAAACATGGAGGAACTGGCTTTACATCAGCACTAAGCTCCTGGAATGAAGCTAAGACTAGTGACATAGGCTGTTCTGTGTTGGTGGTGTTTTTAACTTTTAATTGATGTTTTGTAATGACTGCCTATTGTGGAGCTTGTACTAATTCCTGTAACATTCCTTTTATGTTAGAATATTCAAAAAATTACCTCAAGTTTCTGGCCAGTTTAGTAGTATTCAAATGCAACGCATTGGGATCACATTGAAGAACTTGATGTCTTAATATTTTGATATGTGCTTTACAGAAACCAAAAGACAAAGTAAAATTACCTGTAACTTAAATACCACATGCTGGACTCCAGAGGTGTTTTTTGGGGGGGTTGATTTTTTCATTTTTGAATTACTCAAACTGTGTTTCAGAAGTAAGATTTAATCTATACTATTTTTTTTTCTCACAGTATGTAGAGTTAAAGCACAGCAGCTGAGGTACAGAAACAACTTGCAGATTTGCAGGACCTTCATAATGATATTTTTTTTAGAACCAGGCATGTTAAGGATAGAGTCTCCATTTCTAAATCACCACAAAACATGCCTGTCATTGCAGCCTCTCTGTCACCCAAGTTAGTGTTCTGTTTGTTTTAAATTTATGAAAATGTTTGTTTTGTATAGAATAGATACTACAAGAGTAGAATTCACCATTCCCTTAAGAGAAAACTGGGCACTACCATTCTTTGCGGTTCAGATTGCAGCCATCACATACCTACTCAGAATGCATTTGCAGCCAACTCAAGAAGTGAGTATTTATTACAAGTAGGACACAGCAAAACTATTATCAGAAAACTGTCTCTAAAACTTAGGAGAAAATACTTAAAAAGCATTTATAGCACTGAAGATATATATGTGTATACACACATACACAAAAATTTCTTACAAAGATTAAAATATCCTTTAGATTTAGTTGCAATACAAACATACTCAGCATTGAAAAAAATATGGTGAAACTTTTAACTTTAAAGTTAAGCTCTATCGAGTACAGAACAGTAGCACAGGGGACAGGAAAAATGCTTGTTGAAACTCAAGAAATGAAGCTTTTCCTTTGCTTTCATTTGTATTACAAGAATAGGAGGTTGTGCAAACTGCAGAAATAAAAGTAAATTGATGATAAACTCTGACAAACAGTCATTACTCCTCAATTTGTTCAAGTCAACTACTATTTATAGCATAGTAAAACACACTGCATGTCAATCTATGGGCTGAACATACCTAAAAACTCACCATTTTCTTGCAGCTACTGTGAAGCAAATTAACTCTATCCCAGCTGAAACCAGAACATATTACAGTGATAAATTAGAGGTGTAAATACAAGAGCTTGAAGGTCTAAAAATATTATCTTACAAGCAGTTACTGCAGAGAGCATTATTAACGTTTTAAAATTGGATTTAAAATAAATCAAATCCCTGATATTTTTTTTTCTGATGAAGGAAAATAAAGTTTAATAAAACTTTTTTCTACCCTCCCAGAGACTGACACTTCTGGCTATATTCATAGCAACCTTCCTCTTTAGCTTGACTTGGCAATTTAATCAGTTTATGATGCTGATACAAGCATTGGCATTATTCATACTGGACTGCTTTGACATGCTTCCCACAGCAAAGGTAAGAACCAAACTTTTCTCTTTTCCATCATCAAGCTATGGTAGCATTGCAGTATGCCTTTCAGCTTTTGAATAATCATAGTGCATGTATTTTAAGTGGGAAAAGTGATATAATCAGATTACACATTTTTTTTAGCTGATTTTATTTCACTTCATGTAATTCACTCCTGTTAATTTTAGTCTAGTTTTGTTTAGACATAACTATATTTTGACATTACTAAGGGAATGCTTTTAAACGCCATCCCAACAGTTATCTAATACCACAGCTTGAGCATGTCTTCTGGAAGTGACCAGGAAAAAAAAAAAAAAAAAAGGCACAAGAAATCTTTGCCTAAGCTGAAGTCATAACAGGCTATGAATTTTGCCTCAACCATTCTGCATCCTTGTTTGAAAGTTAGGTTGTAGGCACTGTACCACAAAAGAGGAAAATAGGCTGGAGGGCTCAAAAGAAGCAATTAGATTTCATGCATTGAAATTCACCACAAAATAACAACATTACCACTATGTTGCTAAACAGAATGAGCTAAAAAGTAAAACAAATGTCACTAGGAAATTAAGCGATCATGTACTGTCAATCTTCAGAAATGGAAGCACGCTATAGAAGATGAAAACATTGAACTCAATCTCAGTGTGAAATTCTACTAAGATGAAATCTAAAATTTCCAATATGTGTTCAAATGTAAGCTGAAGTTACTAATTAGCTACCTTAAAGTTTGGCAATCGCAGAATGTTAGCGATTAGAAGGGACCTTGAAAGATCATGTAGTCCAATCCCCCCCAGTTATAGTATAATGGACTTATTGCACCACTTATTCCATGTTAATTTTCCAAAAGTGCTACTTAACACTATTGGACTTTGATGGTCCATTTGGTACTGACTTTGACCACTGCAGTAGTACAAAACTAAACTTCACTTTATGTAATGGTAAAATTTGTGTTTTGGTTCAACTGTATCAGAAAATCAGGTGACTTTTTTAGCATATGCATTCAAGTGAATTGTCATAATAGTTCTATATAGTTTGAAAAGACATAAATGAAGTTACACAGAAATTAGATAATGTTTAATTGATATACTGCACTGTGCTGTATGTCTTTGGTTGTAAAGACATTACAGAGGCTACAGATACAGTTTTATGACTAAAGAAAACAGATAACATCTCCCAAATCCTAACTAATTAATATTCTCCTCACTCTGCAAGTGTTAAACTTGTCTAATTTATTACAGCATCAGGTTTTCATAGCAAAGGTATAAAATACTAAATCTACTTCAAGACATAAATATAGGAGGAGTATAGTAATGGATCTAGGCGTGATGATACAGTGTAAGAATATATTTTTTGTAAAAGTAATTGATGTTGAAATAAATTATAAAACATATTCTAAGAAAAGCAGCTGACTAAAATTTTGTAGGCATAAAAGTATCATTATTTTTACAGGTTACATGGCTCTATATCATCCAAATTTCGGGATTACTGCTAGTCTGTGTCCTACAGTTTTTTAATTCTATGATTCTTGGATCATTACTTATAAGCTTTAATGCTTCTATCTTGATAGCAAGAACAATCCAGGTATGTACTGAAATATGTTTGAAGTATATATCACACTATATACTATATATGTATTACACATTATATATTATAAATGAATAATTTGTGTGCATTATAATCTTTAATTACTAACTATAGGAATTTAGAGTAGAGGAACAAAAATATTGCATGGACAAATAATGAATTCAATTACACTAACTACAGTGTAACTGAGCACATCGAACACCATAATTCTGTGATTGCTATTAAGATATGATTGTGCAAACTTCAGTTTGGATTCTGCAAAAAAATTGCATAAATGGACTTTACACTTGTTTCAGCACAAGTGTTTGTCTTAGATTTACAGATCTGCCTTTAGCAGAATATTTTATGAGATCTAGGTTTATGTTAAATTCAGTTTACTGAAATCTATTGTTTCTTTCAAAGATTAGGAATTTTTCCTCTATTTACAGTTCTTTTTTTCCTATTACTAGCATTGTTGACTGCCTCTAACCAGGATATATGAACCTGTAGAGCCTTAACTGCTCTCTCTCACTATTGTGACTTTTTAAAAGCAGGGCTATGTTTTTTTTGGTTTGGTTTGGTTTTATAGTTAGACAATATCTGCACCTAATCCAAGTTGCCTGTGAGCATGAGAAGTACTGTTCTTGGATCTGGAGCTTTGATCTGGAAATTGATCAAAATCACATCAACTGATAGTTTTAGTCAGAATACACTTTTGCCACATTAAGGTGGAGAGTCTAATGAATAGGTATTTGAAGAGGCACATCATGCTACTGAAGTTAGAGGAATCCTGGATCACAACCACAGTTTCTCTGGGTGCCACTAATTGTGTAAATATTCCTTTTGGTGCCACCTTTAAATGAAGGCTATTTGGCTACTTAAATAACTGTGCCAAAAGAATATGCTGGAGAGTTTTTTTATGATACTGTCATAAAAAAGTTTCAGGGATGAAATATATCATTATTCTGGATACTTGGTTATGTCTGAATTTTTGCTTACGTGAGCCTAATACATATCCTGATAAAAGGCCTAACAAATAAGTGGTTTCAAATAGTTGTTGGTTTTGTTCCAAATACATACAAATCCTAAATATTTTAAATATTGAAATAATAGTATTTTCTTCTGTCTAGAAAAACTTAAAGAAGGGCAACTTGCTTAATAGGCTTGGGAAACTTACCCTCCATGTACTATTAGTCTCAAGCTTGACTCTTCTAGTAAATAAATTAATTAAGGTAAGGAAATATTTTTTTAAAATAGTAATACTACAAAATTTAATTTTGTAATATTGAAAGGTACTTGTAAAGAGGTCATCTACAATAATATCTTTAAATAAAAATTGCAAAGATATCACTGCATTTCTAAGAATAAGTTTCAGAAATTAAAAGATTGCTTTGCTAATCTTTTTGGTATACTTTAAAACATACGATCTTAAAACTCTTAACATAAAACTACAGGTGAATTTCAAGTTATGAAAGTGTATTTGAATATGTAGTGTTAATTTATAAAAAATAGATTTATACTGCATTATGATACTGCTGAGCATTTGCAAAATTTCATTTAATTTACTTTTCAGTGAATGCAGTTAAAATGAATGCTTGCTGTAAAACTGATGTAGACTGCTCCGTATTTTTATTTACTTGTTGTGCCTAGAGAGATCTGCACAATAGTACAGACAGCAGCAGTTTTCTGCTTTTCAAGAGATTGTAAAACTGACATTAAAACTTAGTACATATGTAATATAAAATATCATGGTAAGATGTAATAAGTCAGTGAAGTCAAACTTAGAGCTAAAACCAACCTGTCATGGGTAAAATCTATCTGTAAATAAGAAACCAGTATATGTATTTTGAAAGGTAAATAACTTGTCCTTTGAATCACAGCACCATATTACTGAATGCTTTGCAATCAGATAAGCACTCATTCTATCTCAATAAGCCTGTTTGCTTCATAGTTTAATTTCAAAAGTAAAAAACAAGCTTACTAGGTGAAGCTTAATTTTTCAGTACTTAAAAATATTGATTCCTTTTTTTTTTCCTTTTGTAGAAAAGTCTTAATCTTGAATCAGATGAACATATATTCAAATTCCTGAAAGCAAAATTTGGGTTTGGGGCGACAAGGTATGAGTTAGCTGCAATTTTACTTTTTGTTGTAAAGCTCCAATAACTGTAGCCTGCAGGTTGTTGCTTATTTAAAATCTTAGTAATGAATCGCGAATTTTTACCCTGTGTTTATGTCAGACTTTTTTTTTTTTCCATAAAAAGCTATTCAACTGTGGCCATATAATTGCTTGGAAAAAATGAAACTTTGGTCCTTTTTGATATCAAGTTATGAAATACATGATGACAAGTATTATTCTTTTTTCTTTAGAGATTTTGATGCTAACCTCTATCTTTGTGAAGAAGCTTTTGGTTTACTACCATTAAATACTTTTTCAAGACTCTCGGATACATTACTTTTTTACATCTATATATTCAGTCTCTTTCCTATGACAGTAGCAGCTCTCATTGTTGTCTTTCGGAACCTCAGGTAAAATATGTTTTAAAAATAATATATTATTTTTTTAAATCAGTGTTCTCTTCTTCAGCAGGCTAAGGAACTGACAGTTGAATGCAGCAGCATACATTATGACCTTCCACATGTGCTAAGGAAACAATAGGACGTACTACGTAGAGAACAGGCTGAATAAGTGATTTCCTATTAAAGCTAAAAATATAATCAGCATAACAGGACTGAACAAAGAAATAATCTTTGCAAGATTCTTCCTAGTTCTTTTGTTTGCTGTTGAAGTTCTACAGTATATGCAGGGTTGTTTGGTGGTTAGGCTTTTTTTTTTTTTTTTCCTGGCGAAGGGAGGGAGAAGGTGTGCTTTTTTTTTTTTTTTTTAATATACAAGACAATGTTAGTTTCTGTAGTTCATCTCATTTCCCCTGTGCAAGGTAATCAAAGATTTTGCTGGTGGGTATCCTCAAGCTGCCCAGATAGGAACTAACATACTCTGACCTGAACTGTTACAATCTGTGTAAAGAGGTGGCAAGAATGGTAGACTGTAACTGTCCATCACCTGCCACCAGATAATTTTGATTAGTTCCTGTAGCTAAGGTGTAGGATTTGGAGGAATTTACAGAAAAGTAGAAGAAAATTAGTACTAAATACTAATTTAAATATATATATATATATTTAAGTAAATGATTAATTATAGACTACTCAGTTTTACATTTATAACGTGGGCAAAAGTTAGAAGGGATGATAGAAAACCTGATTAACCAAAAATCAAGGAGTATTGTATTACTAATATCAATCATTGTAGGCTTTTTGGAAAATAATAAAAAGGTGTGGAGGGCAAAATGGAGTGAGAGTGGGTCTGACACGTAATGATTCTAAAACTATGATATGGTGATTGTGAAGTCAGTCGTCTACGAGGCATTTTGGTGGCATTCAGATGACATCTTGAAAAACTAATTGCAGTAGTCAATTTTTAAAAATAACAAAAGACTCTATACCTAATTATTTCTGTGACCCTTCACGTAATCCAAGACTTTACAACAGTTTTTAATACTGACCCAGTTATGTCAATTCCCCCCCCCACCCAAAAACAAACAGGAAAACCCCCACGTGCTTTTAAGCAGCTTCTTTTTTGACCAGACCTCCATGAACTGGCCACAAAAAACTGGCCACATTAGACAATAACCAGTTCTTCAGCACTTCCTTTCTGTAAGCTTACTTTCCTGTAGATGTACTAAATTCTACAGTTTAAGAAGCATCCAGATATACCAACGCAGAACCACAAAACAGTAAAGTTTTTTACTGTCATCAAAAGCCTCGTGAGACCTGTGGGAGTAGCTGCTTCAAGCAATGGAGCAAGTTGTTCAAGTATACCTTTCTGTAAACAATTGTGTCTCATTCTCAAACAACTTATTTAAACCCACTGCATACATTCAGAAAACCAGACATGAAAATGACCTGTTGCTCTACCAAGTTGGTGCTATCAGGCTTAATTATATCATAGATGTAATATAAGATTTTGGGCTGATAGTAGCAGTATTGCTCTTTTGCATCAGGATTAAATGTGCTTTTTTTAAATACTGCCAACTACTACATGATGTGTGAAACAGAACTTAATATAACACTTTGTTTCTTGTGTTTAATCAGTGGTTCAAATAAAGTTCAGGAGAAAGCAGAAGAATACACAATAACACTGAAGCCTGATGCTGCTTACAACTTAATTCACACAGTTCTTTTTGGGTGTCTGGCCTTAAGCACAATGAGGTACTTTTTTGTTGTTATTGTTATTATTATTATTCTAAAGGTTTTTGTAGACAATGTATTTTAGTAAGAGTGTAAAATGCTGACCGTAAACTGATAGGGCCATGAACTTCCTTTTCTCTCCCTGGTGTATCACTTCCTCTTGACTGAGACATTTCCCTAAATTCTGCCAAAAAATATTTTTTGGAATTTGGGGAGCAGATACGTTTTCAAGAGCACATAGCAAAGTGTAATGTTGATCTTTAATTAAATTATTTAATAGTCTTGAAAGTCCAAAAAGATTGTGTTCAAAATGTCTGTAATGTAACTGCTCTTATCAGTACAGTTTAGCAGAATCCCAGATGATAAGCAAAAAAATTGTGTCCATTCTTTCAGAATGAAGTACCTGTGGACGTCCCACATGTGTGTATTTGCATCTTTTGGCCTGTGTAATACAGAAGTATGGCGACTAATCCTGAAATGTGTTCATCTCTACACATCACAGCGGGTTGGCACTATACTTACTGGATTTAATGAAGTTAATTTTTGCTTCATAGCCAAGTCAATCAAGACTCAAAACTATAAATATTGTTTGTAGTCCTCTTAAACTAGTTATTTCTGAAGTATATTTGTATAAGTTTATCAAGTAAAATACATTTTCCAGTATTTTATATATTAAACAATTCCATTTGAATACACTAGATGGCAATATTGATGTAGCTGTGAAAAATAACTACAATTTTACTAAAAAAAAGTCTTAGTCACCATACTAAGAAATCGTCAGCAGTCTGAAGAGAACTTTACAGTCTGTTAAACTCAACAATAGAGTGTTTTACCTTGGTAGAAGATAGATTAAACAGATAAAAACCCATCTTTTTGTGGTAGATGTATAATAAGAGCTTTACTTTAAAACAAAATGAGAATATGAACTTGAAATTCAAAATGTGTAAATTCTACCACATAAGCATGTCATATATCAATATATTGAAAATTAAGTATAAAAAAGATGTATCATCAGAATAACCTTTTTTTGTGTGTGTGTGATTTCTTTTAGACACAAGTGATTAAATATTCCATACCAATAATTACATTGCTATATATTTCATATAAGGTAAGTATTTTTCTCTCTCAGTGTTTTGGCATTTTTTAATTGCATGGGATTTTCATTTTTTACTAAGGAGATGTTGTCTGTACATAATTGCATAGAAGGTCTTAGCTGAATTTTAAAAACTATGATAGACTTGCCTAAAGTGCATATACCTTTATTCCTAAGATATTACATTTAAAGGATTACTCATTTGATCCAAAGGATTGTTCATAGATACAAATGTTTGTCTAATTATATGCATAAGTTAGCAGGTATGATTTATATGCCTTACTTTCTGAAAATTTAAGTCGTCTGTTTTGATTTTAACTAAGTTGCAGATAGTATGCAGATAAGATGCAGATTGTTAAATTGTGTGATGATGTGTTGTAGGAGGAGAAATAATCTAAACATTCTCTACTGCAGTGCCTTCTCTGACATTTTAAAATACAAAACAGACCGAAAAAGCATAAATAACAGGCTAAAATAATAACTTTTACAAGTTTATTTGTCTGTCAGTCTGTCACAGCCATGAGAATTATATCATTACATTAATGGGAATACCATCCTTTTAATCTGCATTTGCAAAGAAAAAAAAAATCAGAAGCCACTTGGTTGCAGACATTTTTTCTGCAAGACCTAGTATGAGATGAGACTATTTCTGTTAAATATTACCTTCAGAGAAACTTCAGGTGAACTTGCATTATTAAAGTTAAAATGGTAGTAGTAAAGTGTAACAGTTAAGAAAGTTGTTAAGAGTTCACTCCAGAAGTATGTTCTTTGCTCCTCCACTTTAATAAAGTGAAACAAAAAGTCAAAAAAAAAAAGTTTATTTAGCAAAGTTATGCTGATGAATTCTACTTAAATTTTGCTGTTACTCTGCTAGAGGATTTTTTAGGATTTTTTTCATTGGTGTGCTAGCTCAGGAGGAGGTTTTCTATCATCTTTTCCCTTTCTATCATCTCTGAAAAAAATCAAAATAATGCCATTTCTTTTGACATGGATAATGCTAAGAGCATAACATTCTAATGGTTTAATGTGACAGATTAGCTAGAAATACTTTTCCTCCTACTCTCCATGAGCAGATACAAAGTTCCTGAATCTGTCAGATTCAATTCTAAAGTTAACAAAAATCAGTGATTTTCATATGCTTTAGATGAGTTGTAGTTGAGCTCAATCTGCCTGATGAGCCTTATTTTTTGTGTTTCTTCTAAATATAGGAAGTCATTTTTATTGACATTAAAAATACAATTTTTAGAAGTGATCAGTGGGAATAAAAATATACACCAACCTGGTATTTTTGTCTTTAAAAGTCAATTCTTGCAAGTACAGATGGATATATTTGCTTTTTATTTTTTATTTTTTATTTTTTTATTTTTTTTTCCCCACAAAGCACTAATAGTGAGCTTTCAGGAAAGAAGCCTAGCTGACAGGTAAAACTTATCACCAGATTCCCTGTCAATGATTAGAATAAAAATTCTTAGAGAGAGAGAGATCCAGAAACTATCCATCAGTTCTTTGAGAAAGTATTTATTATTCTTCCAGAACCTTTGCATGAAAACTGACGGAACAAGGAGTTTTTGATAAAAGACTTACTCATCTTTCTCCTTTCCAGTTAAAAATTAATCTGTTCATGCACAGTAACTGCTCAGATGAACATCAGTCCTACATATTCACCACAAAGTTTAACTGGCCGTCATAGCTAGTTTTCTTGTGCTAGTAGTGTCTGTAAATTTGTCCTACATTACCTGTTACGCATACATTTGTCAGAAGAGCCCTTCAGTGCCATTTCTCAAAATAGGAGTTTTATGGGATTATTAACCTAATCCTGAATAAGCTAATGGACTCCTCTTTTGAGGCTTGCAGTTATCAGAGTCCCAAATCTTCACTTGAACAATAATTTATTCAGATACAGATTCAGCTAAAATGCTAGCTGTCTTTCAGGTTTCATGTAAAAGTACTGTAGTACCTCTGTGCATTCTTTAGCTGTGTCACAGATAAAAACGTGGATATAATGCAGTACTAAATATTCTCCATATTTCACTTCATGTTTTTTATAAATAGATTTTGGTTGTATCAGTGTCCACTGCATTTAACTTTTCAACACAGTAATACCCATCAAATTGTATTTGCATGTCAGTCATTCCTAAATAAATTGTTGGTACTGGAAATTGGTTCCTGAGCTTCAGCAAGTTTGCAGTTACTGTTTCTGGCAAATAATCTCGATTTTGCTTTGCTACTAAACTATTAATTCATACAGTTTCTTAAACTGCATTTTTATCTTTATCATGGCCAAGTCCTTTTGCTCCAAAGGTGTACATACATTTGTCTGAGCTCATAGCTCAACATATACTAATGATCTGAACTGTCTTTGGCTGAAGAGTTCCTTGTATGCACTGTATGTATTTATACTTTACACCTAAAGTTTGTGAACGTGAAAGTCTGGAGAAGAAATGATAAAATATGTTTATTTTTATTCATAATATTTAATTCAGTTCCTAAGAAGATTGTTATTTTTCATTCTTAGGCCAACAGTATATATTTATTTAGCCTTGTATTTGAAAAGTGCTGAACTGCTAGGAACCTCAGTTACCTGTTCAGCACCTCCAAATTTATGGATGGGATAATTATTTAAATTCTAGGCTTTCTAGATAGAATTAAAAGATTTTGTGTGGGGAAGCCTATAAGCTTTTAAAAATTCCTAAATTCCTATCACAAGCATTGAGTTTCAATTGCCAAGTGTATATCTTCAAGGTGTATATCCATTGCATGGCAGGTTTGCAGCATAATCTACACTCAAAGCAGAGCCCTTTTCCTTCTGTCTCCAGTCTGAAAGGACTCCAAGCAATTGGCATTTCAAGCTTTCAGAACATTTGGCTGCCTGGGATAGTTCAGCAGTGAAGAGAGGAATTTTTATTCTGTTATTAGACTCTAAAGTCTCATTTCACAACTGCTTGATTTATTTACCAATCTCTTGGGAGATCTTCAGAAGAGCAGAAATATGTTATAATACTGCAGTACTTTCCAAAACACTACTAAGGCCATGATTCTTCCACAACTGTCTTTTAGATGTGTCTCAATCTACCAGTCAGTATTACTTTAACAAATGTATCAAATAGTTAAGCTAATAAGTGTCTTAATTGACCCAATTACATCTCCTGCTCCCCAGCCCTCCTACCTAATTACACTTGTAGTAAAAGAATGCATATTTTTGCTAAGTAGCTCAGCAGCATCACATTCAAATTCCTCATGAACTCTTGGATGAAAATTATCTAAATTGGATGATTTATGTTTTTTTAGATCATCAAGAGGTTTTTCTTATACTTTTTACCAGTGACATTTCACTTTGCAAGCCAGCAATCCTTATTATCTAAGCAAGCAGGTCTGGAATAGGTTTCACCACAACGTCCTCTGTAGTAAAGACAGATGTAAAACTATCAGCCATTAACACTGACATTATGTTTCTTAATTGCTCCCTTTTGCCCTTGAATATTCTCTAGCTTGAACAAGAAACCCTTCAAATAAATCTCTGTTCTGTTAGTTGGGTGGGTTGGTTGTTTCTTTTTTTGGTCAGCTTTCAAAAATCCATTTCAGTCCTTCTAATTTCCTTCTTCCAACTTTGATTTATGTACTGTCTTCAGTAAGTTTTGAAATGTTTTCCCCAGATGGGAAGTCACCATTCACTAATACTCTCCTTTTTTCCTTTAGTGGTTCTCTTAATTCAAACTTCTGAAATGTCATTAAAGGCACCCATAGCACATGTAAAGATTTTAACTTCTGATACACATCTCCTACATCTTTGCATTTAGTTGTAAGTTGCTTTTCTAACGTTAATGTCAAGTTCTGGTGCCTTTCCTTCTCCAATAGTCATTGACATTATTTAATGGCTTCTCTGTCGTGCACTGAACTGTTATATGATGACACTTTTTCTTGATCTTTTTCTTAAATCTTGCCCTGTCAAGAAATAACTTAAAATATTACCATTCATTCTATAGTCCAGGGAAAGGAAATGGCTCATGTGTAAAGCAGATACAATGCACAACAATCACATTTGGTGACAACTTGTGGTTTCCCACAAGTATTAAGATATAAACTGATCTTAAACTATAACAGAGTTTTGAAAACCAGAACCACTCACTCCAGTGAGAGTTTTCCAGAGCTCTGAGAAAAGCTCCTGAACCTCACCACAACAGCTTATTAAGTTCCTTTTGGTCATCTAGCAAGAGCTGCGTATCTGTAACTTTGAAACTGTGTTTATGTTGTAATGACAGTCACATATCCTTCATAAGAAGGGTAGATGTGCTTAACTCTTGCAATCAATGAGCTGGACAAGATCAGTTACCAACTGAGAGGAAATAATTCAACATCCAGAAGTTGTTTTGTTCATTCTGTCTTCAGTTTATTTTTCTTTCATTGTAGTTCTGGCCAGGAATAATGGATGAACTGTCAGAGCTGAGAGAATTCTATGACCCAGACACTGTGGAGCTGATGAATTGGATTAAGTAAGAGGATTTTTTCTCTATTTATGTTGAATGCTATTTATATAAATCTAATGTTCTTAGTTATAGTCCTCTGTTTTATTTGTCACAGGTCATCAGTGTTCTCCGGTGACCCACAGAGATAGTTGCAGATGAATGGGGGTATTTAGAGGTTAGCATATTAATGGCTGTGGAAGACAGCAGTATGCAAAGTCCCCCCAGCCTGCTTTTTTTCTGGTTCAGTATCATGCTATTGTATTGCATGTGTGCCAGGAAAGCAGTTGATTCCATTTGCTCCCATAAGCACACAGTTTTCCCAACTGAAAGAGTCATTTTGGAGGTATCAAGCTTCTTCCATCATATTATGTCTACCTCTTTACATTAGTAGTTCTTTGTACTGAAACAATTTTCTTTTGATTTTCCAGTCCTCCACCCATTCCCATGCCCTTTCCTTTTCTTTAAGAAAAAAAATAGAATGTTTATAATTGTAAAAAACGGGTATGTACAGTTGTAGGGACAGGAGATCTGTACCCTACAGTATGTTTCTTGACCTTTAAAATATTAGAATTACTTACTAGAATGAATCCTAGCATATGTTCCAAACTGTAAACAAAATATTTGTAATTGAACTTGACAAGGCTAAACACAGGTACAAAGTCTGCTTCAGGAGTGTGAGTGTTTCAGCCCCACCTCATCACTTCTGCTTTCTCACAAAGCATAGGAAAGTACTTTTTTGGTGAAAACAGTTTAGAACACTAGAAGTAGAAGATCTGATTAAAAGGGCCAAATAGGACGTTCTCAGGAAAATTGTGAATTTAAGAGAGATATTCTATTAAACATACAGTTAACCACTAAAATCTTTCAGGTTAAGTCCGGGTTAATATAGAGATATCCCTGGGTTTTTTATTTATTTGGAGCATTTTACTTATTTTTCAAAATCAGTTTCATGGTCTGGAGGAGACTATTCTAGACATACTACATTTAGCACTGACCTAGTATTTCCATGGAACCCTCTATTGTGTTTTCATACGCAGTGAATTTCAGGGAAGCCACTCACCCAGACCATTCTACCCATAGCAGCATATTTGTACTCCGTAATCTTGTATTATGTATCCATAAACTAGGAGTAATTTAGAAGTAAAATGTATTACAAGTCCTCCATGACTTATTTTGAAAGCAGGCTATGTTTTTTCCATCATTTAGAATCTCTGTAGCCATATTGACACATTTTTGTGACTAACGTTTACCAGCCAGTTCAATTTAGCACTACGGTTTTATTAAAAGATGGTAAAAGTCTGATAGTTTAGGCCTCTTGTGTACAATATATGGAGTTATATGTAGATTTATACATAAAATATGCATGTGGAGTTATTCCCAGTCATGAACTGGATTTGACTTGATCCAATGAGAATAATTTTTCATACATTCTTAGTGCTGAAAATGCTAAACTGGTGCTTGTCCTCTTTTCATGTTATGACAGAGGATTAGAGGTAAATTTTCTATTTGAAATTTATTTTGTTTAGACACATTATTCATACAAAGAAGAGTTAATTATTAGTGCATTAAATACAAGCCAACAAAAATAATGGTAAGTTTCTGATTTTCTTAATCAGTTTTGATGCGTAAGAAAAGTATTTTATGATACTGACACTTGATAACTCTGCTACAATTAATGATCTGGCAAGGCTGGTACCAGGAACTAATCATTCATTACTAAAATTCAGCATAAGGTGCTCTAATTTGTCACATACAGCATTGAATTATGAATAACTCATCCATGTTGCAGTCTCTTTACATCTCTTGATCTGCTTAGATCTAAATTCATATTAACTTGGCCAAATATACAAACATATAGTCTGAATGATAGCCAACTATTAGTCTGTCCACTATGAAGGGTCTCAGATGTATTAACTCCTTCCATTACTAACATTTGCATAACGTTTTCAGGAAGATATACTGGTTTATATCTTTAAAATAAAGTGCCTGCATAGTATTGGACTGCATCTATTCTAGAGCACAATTTTTGACATAATGAGCTTGCATATCCCAGTCTTGTGGTTTCCTACCCTCCACCTCATTTTTCTAGTTAATAAAGAAAAAAAGAGGTCAAGAAGGTCCTACCAGTAGCACAGGGATAGTTCATAGCATTGTTCCCAGATGGGAGGTATATTAAAATTCTTAGTTTTGGTCTTTCTCCCTAAGACAACAGGAACAACATGCTCATTTGTGAGATGGGGAAGAATATCAGTAGAATGAGCAAATCAGTAGCGTGAACTTCCCTACTCTGTTTTCTTCTGGTAAGTGTTTAAGAAGCAATGTCTTCAGCCTTTAAGGGGGAAAGCTGTCTAGAATTGTGGAATATTTTATCAACAGATAATAAAAATCATAGAAAAGGTGGGTTTTGTTTGTTTTTTGTTTTTGTTGTTAATTTAAGAAATCTCAGACAACAGCCAAAATAGTGGGGAAGTTAACTGAGACTAAGATTTGGCAAAGCATAGTTATGTGTCAAAGGGATTTAATTCAGACATGGGGATCAATCAGGCAAATTTTATTTTAGTGGAGACCCCCCCCCAGATTTTGAAAGTGCAGCTAAGGTTACAAAAATAGAATGCCCATGTTTTGATGCGAGTTCTTTTATCCAGTAATTTGTATTAACGGCTATATTTCAAGCCAGCTATAAATTTTAACTCTTCACTCTTACTTACCTACATGCCTAATTTTCAAGGGTAATCATACTGAAATCAACACATATTCCAGACTTTAAGGGCAATATTACACTTGTTTAAATTACTCTTTCCTGAAATTCTTGGGCTTGTCCTTTGCTATTGACTCTGATTTGCCTGTAAAATTCAGGCACAAACTTGGTAGTGCCTTAGAACAATGTTTATCCCAGCAGTGTAGGTGTACTCCTTTATGTGAACAAAATGTGCATGCAAGAAATTGAGGCTGGAACTAACAAAAATGCATCTTGTTGTTCTTTCGTTGTGGCTGTCATTTTCTGTTATTTTCTATCTTTCCAAACGAGAGGAGGGGGAAAACCATGATAGTCTCATTGCATATGCTTTACTGCCTACCAGTTTCAGCTATATTTTAGTAGAGCATTCTGCAACTAAAATACCTTGTTTTCAAGAAAAAGAAGATTCTGGAGTGGCATGTTTGAGAAGTGCTTTTCAGAATTACCTTTTCTCAAGGCCTTTTGCTTTGTTTATTCGTCTCACACCCAAGTGCTAAGAAAGGAATAATCTGAAATATACCTGATTTTATACCTTTGAAATCTGGCTACTGAGTTTAACTCTGGAGGACTTTCAGTAAATAGAAATAGCTATTTTTCTTTCTAATGATATAACCTGTGATTACAACATTTGCCATTTTGTTAGGGCTTCCTTAAAAAAAGCTTGCAATAATTCTGTAGCAGCTTATTAACAGAAAGAATTACTACAATGTTTAGAGTCTGTGCAAGTTGAGCATAGACCTGTGATTCCTGTGAAGCCCTTTTCTTTTTAATGAGTTATTCTTTAGTATATACACAATTCTCTACATTCTTAAATTTAGATAAAGGAAAGCTTCACACATTATACTGTAGTGGTTAGTTTATGCATTAGTTGAGCTGTAATTAACTTGTTGAAGGCTTCGAGCTTCAAAAATAAATGAGATTATTTGTTCAAAATGTCATCAAGCCTGCTTGGAATGACATTTAAATTACATAATGTAAATCAGTTTGACCTGTAAGTCCTTGTCATTATTTAGTGATATTTCATACAGAATAAATTGTTTGCAGGTTGGGCAGTGTGGTATGGAGCTTGGCGGAAAGCTATGAAAATAAATTATCCTTTCATTTTATACATCATTTGTTCAGACATTTGTAAAAATTACTTCATTTTTCTATAATAGAGAAGTGTCATTCAGTGGTTTGAAGCACATTAGCTGCCTTGGATACAGACCACAGCAGTTAGTGACTGACGCAGGTAGAAGCATTAGAGAAGGATGCTTGCATGAAATACAGAAATTATCCTGTACCTGAAAAATATTAGTTAATTGTCATGTCCCCCTCTAGTGGTTGTTTCAGAAGATAAAAGCTCAGTAGCAGCTACCAGTTAAAGTTCTTTAAGATATAAATAGAGATTAGAATCACATGAAGGTCACACTGGTTGTTGGCCTGGGAACTGTCTGAGCTGGCCCGGGTAAAATATGGACAGTGGTACGTGTGGGGCTTCAGACACGTAAATCTGAGTCCTGGGGAAACACCTACCTTCACCTGGAATACCTTGTTCCCAATTCCATCCAGGACCAAGGCCTGTAAGCCAATTTTTTGGAAAGCAAGAGAAGATCATTGGATTGCTTTTAAAGTATAGCAGGAGGAAAAATGGTCAAAGCTCTTAATGCCCAATAAATAAAGAATGCACTGAACTGTATTTCACCCCTCCTCGGCAAGAGAGATTACTTTTAGAAACAAGGGAATTTAACCTTGCGCATCTTCTACATTTTGGACAAGCGTTTTAACCAGTGAGTAATGAAAAAACGAAACTGTCGCCATCTCCTGAAGTTTTCTTTTGTAAGAAAAGAGGCTGTAGGCTGTTTTTGTTTGCTTGTGAGTTAGTTTGTTGGTGTTTTTTTTTTTTTAAAAAAAAAAAAAAAGTTTGATTCTGCAAGTTTGCTCTTGGGCACTTCAGGAATCAGAGGTGCGAAATTGCCTGGATGAGGCCAAGTCAGGAGATAAGTATTGCTGAGCTATGAAACTTGAACTAATCTGGAACTGAAACAGACTTCTTACAGTAATATAGACATATTGAAAGCATTCAGAATCATCATTTTCTATTTTGGTGTCTTAAGCTCTCTGAAGTTCCCATATGAACCTAGTCCACATGTTTTCAGCTTAGTCTAAAGAACTGTGCTTTCTTGCAGATGCAAGGATGAATCCTAGCTGACAGCCTGTCAGCACCATTACATTTGCACAATATTCGAAGATGAATTAATTTATTTTAATAAAACATTTACTTCATGACACTTATGACTTTCAGTGTTTTAAGTAAAATAAATTTTAAAGGAGATAAAATATTTGCAGAATTCTAAATGAAGCTACTGAAGAACTAGTAAATCAGTAAAGTTAAACTATCATATTAAAAGTACCATCTCTGCCCATCCCAGATGAGATCAATATAACAATGCAAGAATTTGTAGGAAGGGTTTGTAGTTATTAATACATTTATAAGCACAATCTCTTGAAAAGCAGTAGCAAAAGCTAATATTTGTCTTAACATTTTCAAGCCTATCATTGAACTTAAAGATGACTGAGTTTGTAGCTGCAATTTCAAAAGGCTCCCTAAGCACACCCTGAAGTGTCACACTTGTTTGACTATCATAGGTGCCATGCATGCAAGCATTTGGATTTTAGGCATCTATTCATGTTCCCTCAATTTAAAATTAATTGCCTTAGTGTATGCTTCTTTCTGTTGTTTTAATCTCTTCCTAGAACACCCCTTAGTTATATGCCCACTAAGGGCTAGAAACCAGTTAAGCAATTGGCATACTATCACCACTTTTATTAGCCTTAAGTTATAGTAGCCTCTCTTGCCTGGCATGTTTAACACTTTTTCTTCTACTGTGTCTTAATATATTTTAAGTTTCAAACTTGCTGGGGGAGTATGGGCAAAACAGTGCTTTCTTGGGGAGGTGTTTAAACAATCCCAAAACACCAGGACTTATTTAGGTAACAATTCTAGGCATTGGTTTTGATTTTCAGATGAGATCACCCATAGTATTTCTGTCTGGCCTCTTCCCCCCGCTGCATTCCCCTGATCCTCCAACAGGAACCATGCCTTTTGCAACTAGGGTGACTTTCCTTATAACGTCTCTCCCACTGTTGCTGGAATAGGAAGATTGATGTGTGTGACACGGCAAAATTTTAATTCCGTATGAATACCAGGAACAAGTTTTTGCATTCAGATTATCTGTTTTATGTAGAATATGTTGCATCAGATACAAATGTAAGTCACAATAAGTTTCCTGAACTTTTAAATAATTAGGATGTAGGAATTTATGAATATTGAGAAGTTCTATGAGCCCAAGAAACATATGAAATATGGAATTAGTTAACATTTTCAGGATCATGTTTTCCCTAAATTTCCTCATAATGCATTTGTTATTTACAGTTCCAGTGTATGTATTTAGTATTGTGATTTTATGGTACACTTTTAAGAGTACATCATTAAAGGAAATATTGGAATTTAAGGCCTCATATTTGAGAAATAACATGGTTGCTTAACAGTTTGCTCCCTGAATAATGAAGACAGAAAAATGTTTTTTCATTCCATTGGATCTATAACAAGTGATGCAAAAATACCCCCACAGAGACTTCCTCAGACTTATCAACATTTGTTTAGGTCAAACACTCCAAACACAGCAGTGTTTGCTGGAAGCATGCAGCTGTTAGCAGGAGTCAAACTGTGCACTGGACGGACGTTAACTAATCATCCCCATTATGAGGATAAACATCTGAGAGAGAGAACAAAACAGGTAAGAGTATTGCCATTGCTTAAGCTAATTCCTATTCATGTCACCGGCTCCATTTAGGAAAACACATACAGTCTCTAATGGCATAGTGCAAGTGACATCACATGCTTTATGCATTGCTCTAACTTATTTTCAGATACAGTTCCAGAATATAATTTCTTTTGTGAAACTCAGTGCTTTGGGCATCTGCTAAGTCACTTCTGACAGCTGGTGTATGTCTGAATAACTGAACTAGATGCTCAGGCTAGTTTTGAACAAACTGTTAGGTACTGTTGGTGTTTACAGATCCTGCTGCCCAGTTGGGCTGTTAAACTCACATGGAGCACTGTCTGATTTGCCTGATAGTCCCTTGAGTTCCCAGACATAACAGCACATAACATTTTATATAGAAACTACCTTTAGAAACTCTACACAGGGAGACTGTTTTAAACTATCCTTTCCTATAATTTAAACATTCTGAAAGTTTTACAGGCATCTACCAAGGCCATTCTGAAAACAGCAGCAGTATCTCTCAGTTTCGTAGCCAGCAGCAGCACTGTTGTGCATCATAGTATGCATACCATCTTGTAGAGACTGTAAATGGATACTAAGTAAAGATGGGTTGTTGGTTTTGTTGTTTTTGTTTTGTTTTGTTTTTGAAATACCTAATTCACATCATGTGGATTATCAATCTCATTTCTTCCTCTGGTTCAAAATAACAGAATCGTGAAAGAGCAAACAAGTAGGTAGTGATTATGCACTTATCTTATGACTCAATTTTCTCCTATTATAGATTTATCAGATTTATGCCAAGAGATCTCCTGAAGATGTTTACAGAATACTACGATCCTTTGGCACGGACTATGTGATCCTGGAAGACAGTATTTGCTATGAAAGAAGACACAGTAGAGGCTGTAGGTTACGTGACCTACTTGATATAGCTAATGGTCATGTAAGTATTTCATACAATATTTATACAGAAAATATTTTGCTTAGCTTCTTGTTGAAGCTCAGTTAAGATTTGGAGTAGCTTGGGTTATCTCCACTTCATCATAAGTGTAGCAAGTAAAACCTAATGGAGCTTTTAGATAT
Organism: Stictonetta naevosa; assembly: GCA_011074415.1. NCBI lineage: Eukaryota > Metazoa > Chordata > Aves > Anseriformes > Anatidae > Stictonetta > Stictonetta naevosa. Next base: position 10,025,210 of record CM021707.1, read on the forward strand.
TCTCAAAATTGCCAAATTGAACCCTCCTTGCTTTTAACAGTATTTGATGGAATTTAACCTGAGCAAAATAAGCAATCACTTAGCTGAGCATCAGATTAACAGAATACATATAATGCTCCCTTTCACAGGGTAAATAACTTCATAGCTTTGGTTCCCTCAGGAAAAGCAAGCAGTTGTGTTACTCTATTGTGTAAGGAGAATTGTCAAACATTTCTAGAGCTAACATGGAAGGGTAGCAGACCACATAACCCAAAGCAGATACTTGCCGGTGACAAGTTAGCATTTTGTCCATAGTAGAGACAATGATACTGTAAATCTTACTGGTTTCATGTTACTTTGTTCCTCTCACTTGTTTCACACAGTCACTGTTAACAAATCTGGCCAGTCTGACCCTCTGAATGTATCACCAAGGTTGTTTTTGGTTTCTTGTTATTTTTTTGTAACTGAATTGGCTAAAGATATTTCACAAAGCTGTTCAATTTCATTTCAGATCATGGATGGTTTGGGAGAGAATGAACCTGATTTGAAGCCTTCGTTGTATCCTCGCTTCTGTGAGGAAATTAAAAAAAATCTGCCTTCTTATACCTTACACTTCACTAAAGTGTTTCAAAACAAAACATTCCATGTTTACAAACTTGCTAAGCATAAATAACATTTCCAACAATGGCTTCAAGTTCAGTATTTTTCTTAATGCCAGGACCTACATTAGAAAATACAGAAGTTTACAAACATTTCACATTTGTAAGACATTTTACATTGATGGTTTCTTGTTTGTTTAAGACCGTTTTAGTTTTGATAACATTCTTGGTGTTGCCAAAATTGTCATGGATTCATAAATGCTAACTGGGACCATTTTGATTACAAAATCTGACCTGTGAAATACCTAGGATGTAATTGCTTTCAAGTTGTAACCAGCTGAAAGACACAAAAAATGAGCAGCCTGTATGACCACTGCAGAATAGCTAGCCTATGAAGTTCTGCTCACTGTTTTGGATTTTTACTATAAAGTTACAGAAGTGCAATGAAAGCAGGCCATGCTACTTCTATACTGAGTATGTGTTATCTTTGTGAATCTTTAATTAAAAAAATAGGGTTTAGTCTTACAATGTGATCTATTTTGACAGATCTTTATGCTCTTTCAGTGCCTCTTTTTTGAATTCATTGCGAATGTATGTGGATACGAGTTTCTGAGGTTGTAGGTGTGATTGCAGAATCAGCAAACAAGTTTAAAGAATAAAACTTTAATCATTGTCCTGCATTTTTAGTGATACAGAAACATACTGTTTTATAACATTATGCATATAATGATGGAGTGTTACCTATTTCTAATTAGAGTTAAGGTTGGAGCATGCTTGATACATGTTGCATGCATCCTTGTAAAATATTCTTGTAGAATGCTCAGGACAAACAAAAAAAAAACAAATTTCTCAGCTTGGACTCTTGCATTATTTTCTGTATGTACTTTATGAACTACAGGGGGGTGATTTTCTCCCCACATTAATTCCAAAAGTAAGATACCAAAACTGAACACTGCCAACCTTACAGAAGAAACATTCACCCCTAAAACTAACAGCAACCTTAGGTATTTAAATATGTTTGGGTATTAGAGCTTTGCTTTACATTATTCCAGTCACAAGGGCAATTATTTTATCACAAAAATCACCGTATCCTTGCTCTTTAGCCTAAGAAAGATACTATAGATACTTAAAATTGGTTTGGAAGATTACATGAAAGCAGTCCTCAATCCTGAGAATTTGTGACTTGTTTGTAGTCTTTGTCTTTTTACCAAGCTAGAACTTTGTGGATTGTATTGACTTTTAAATGCTCTGTAGATAATATGTCACTTTTACTGTGTTTTAACTGCTTTGGTTTTATATTGAAATTAGAGATTAAGTCTGACTGAAAGTCCAACAGTACTCTCCAACTTTAATTAGACATCCACTAGGAGCATTTGTTTCTTATGAAAAGGAGCATTTGTTTCTTATGAACTGTAATAATCAAGTGCCTCTAGGCCAATGTTGAATTAACTTCTGAACACCTATAAGAGTGTTTGTGGCCTGTGCAAATAACTCTGTTATAATAATTACCACTGCAATTAATTTCTAATGATGGGAAACTTAAAGTGCTACTGATAGCAAATTCCACATTTAATTTAATCAAGATGTGTAATGAGATTAGGTTCCAAAACTAGGCTGTGTTCCAATTCCAAATTATTTAAATGTTTTCCCTTTTCAGTTGTACTAAGTAAATTACTGAAGAGATGGAGATGGTTATGTCACATGCTCGAACAATTTTATATTCAGTAAATACTCATTAACAGTGTTCAACATCCTTCTGTACTTTCATGCTAACACAAAAAGAAAGCATGCTTTTATCAGACTATATTTAAATCAAACATTGACAGTAGCTAGGCTGTTAAACTGAGCAACTGAAACTCCTGAGTAATTTCTATCCTGTATCTCTTAATGAGGTTGGAGACCACTGCAGTTTAACATAATACAATAATAAAACATTTTAATCGGTATTAAAACTTTAATTAGGCTCATAATGATGCATGCCTTGCTGAAAGCATGGGTCAGTGAATTCCTCAATGAGTGCCTTATTGTAATTGAAAACAAGAACATGTAAGGTAAAGTATATCTAGGCTGTACTGTCTTATTTTAAAATGTGGTTTTATCTTTCTTTAAAGGTGCAGTAACTTTCTTGTGATTGAAATGAGAGATTCCAAGAACCATTGGTACCCCAAGATTTTCACAATTTATTTGTAGGTAACAGCTATGACTAGAAGCCCAGACTATAACAATTATTTTAAGTAGAATTTTTTCTTCAAAAACACAGCCTGTAATTTTGCCGAAAGAGAAATTTAAACCTTTTTATAGAAAATAAAAAGTTTTATTTGTTTTTTAAAATAAAATCCAAGCTACCTTTGCTCTTGGGTATGCATAAAAACCACAATTCTCCTGATCCAGTAACATTTTTTTGCATAACACTAATATACCCCAAAGTAGCACACCAGAAACTTGAAGCATTAGATACAAACCATTTTTGAAATTTTTGCAGCTAGCAGTCATTAAGGCTAGGTAGTTTGTGACACTTCCAAGCTATTCCAACATTTCTGTATTTGAAAGATTTAAGATGAAGGGCATATTTCAATGACTATGTAATAAAGCATTCAGAAGAATGATCTTTTTAAAACAGTAAAATAGAAAATGCCAAGGAACAAAAGCACCTACCAGCTCTGAGAAAAGGTACATACACTTGTCAACACAGCACTCAGACAGTGAGCAGCTGCTCCTCCGCCCTGATTTTAAAGGCTTGCCCACCAGAGCAAGGCATGCTGGGCACAGCGGCCAGCAGTGTTGGCCAAGCTACTGGGCTGTGGGGACTGGTGGTACAAAGGGCTACCTTTTCTGTTCCTAGAGGTTGGCTCTAAGTCCGGGAGACTTCTAGGAGGTATGTGGTGTTTTATTTGTCTGGTTATTTTCTCTGCTTCCTGTGTCTTACTATGGTATATATTTACTGCATTAAAAATGTGCATTTTTTTTACAACTTCACCTGTTCCTGATCTACATCAATCCACCTTATTTCCAAGAGGCTGTAGTGATATCACTGTTTTCATGAACAACACTCGTGGTAATGCACTTACCAAAATCTGAAATAACAAGCTATGTGAATGACACCGCCATGATTTCATGTGTGTTACATATTGTCTGGAATGGCTCAAGCTGTGCATTATCAGTGGAATGGTTGGCATTGAATGATGTTTTTAGATCACAGAAGCAAAACGTTACCAAGTGGCTGGAAGGTTTTTAGGGGAGAAAAGCCTTTGAGGACTATAAGTATATTTTCATTTTGTCTTTCACAGTTCTGCTGGTGAGATCTAACATGGTTATTTTATATGTTGTTGTAAAGAGATGTAATGACTCTTGTATACTAAATAAATTGCATAATTTGAAAATCAGATATTTTTGGTTTTTATGGTGGGATGAATTGAGAAAGGTACTGTTAGGGAATCTGCTTTATTTCAGTCCATATGAAGGAAAGGAAAAGATGTTTCAGCAGACAGGTTTTGACCTTTCTCAGGCTTGTTAAATGGCATTTATCACTGTGGGTTTTGAATCATCTTTGTGTTCTGCCAGCTTGCTTTAACCAGTAGGGATTTGCTTGTTTCTGCGTTGTAACTCAAGCGTTAGTAGAAATGAAACACTTCTGGGAGAAAAGCCTTACAGATCTCCTGTGCTTTATTTGAATTAAGATGTCCAGACACAGATGTGTTTTTTAAAAATCTGATGTTCTCTTGGCAGGGAGAAGCAAGATAGGCAGAAGTACATATATAATAATTCAGCATGTGGTGGTGTGTTTTTTATTCCAATTTGTGATGCCTGAATGCAGAATATCTTCACATGTAGTACCACTCCTAGAAGGAACTTTTTGAGTTTAGTCACCAATGTTAATTAGATACAAACAGGAAATCGTAAGATTAATTTAACTAATAGAATATAATCATGATATGGTGTGCTTTTGTAAATAGGATTCAGTGTTCCAGAGAAGCACATTTTTTTAAACGTTTTCACCAACAGTTACCAACAGCATGGTGCAAACAATTTAAGTCCCCAGGAGATGGCCACTTTTTTTTTTTTTTAATCATTTCCATAACTAAGAAACTGCTCAGCTTGTTCCTACTCTCCTAATCCTGCTCATTTCATAGCCATGTTTTTTCTTCTAGACACACTGGTACTAGCTGGTAGGTCAGACCTGAAGACATTCAGCTTTCATATGGCTTAGCTACATGTTATATATACTGGGAAATGTTATTTTAAAAGGGGAAAAACACAAAGATTAATGTAGTTGGCAAGCAGACAGATTAAATACTAATATCCACATGATTACTTATATTTCAGACCTTTACAAATATTTTATACTAAATAAAATGTTCTTACTACATTTTGTAGTTCTATTCTGTAGAGAGCGTGGAAGAAGACTAGAAGTACCAGATTACTGAAAATCCAACTACCTAAGGACCAATGATTTTTATTTAAATTTTTTCCTTCCCCTCCATTCATTGCAAAGCCTTCTGTTGGTGCAGAAGCAGTCCCTGTTGAGAGATGTTGGTGCTGGGCTTTGATAAGGTTTTTCTGTAGAGGGGCTGAAATACTTGTGCCTGGGTGTGTTTGAGGAACAAGCAAAGATAGGCTTTCAGGATTTCCTCAGTAATTAAAAGAGCAACGTGCAAATTAAGAGATAAATTAATTGAACCAATTAGTAATCCCTAGGAAGAGGAAAAGCAGTTTTTATTAGGGCATGACAGCTGCAAATGAGTATGTGGTGAGATTGTATCTACATAAGTGCCTATAGTGTTTTAAATGTTTTTCTGACCTTTTGGTTTACATTGTATAATATGTAAAAAAAAAAAAAAAAAAAAACCTTTGTGTAACTGTAGTTATAAATGCAAGCAACTGTGAGTGTTTGTTTGTGTATTTGTGTATGTATGTTTACAAATCACAACACAGCTGCAATTGGGGAAGTAGTAGAGCAGCAACTTCAGCTTGGCTTCCAAACTGCCTGTTTGGGAATGGAAATCAGAGACATCTCAACTGGAGTAACTCTACAGCTGTGCTGAGCAACCCAGCTGCTCATGTAGTGCAAAGTCACCATGCTACAAGAATTGTGGTCTGGCTTGCTTTTACTCCCACTCAGTGACCATTCAAGTATTTCACAGATGGTCTAAGCACTTAAACAATGCTGAGCTCGCCATGTCACAGAATACCCTGTAATTTTCTCAGAAGCTCAGAAATGTGTTTAACTGCAATGGAGTTGGAGCAAAGCACCACTGACTCCTCTGTTTATTGCATTCTGTTGCAAATCTCAACCTGGTAGTCATGTGGGAATGAATTAAGATTACAGGGTAGGGAGGAAGAGGAAGGAAAACAACTGGAACTTTCTGAGATATATTCGTTTCCTTGCCATTTGTCCTGCCTGTCACACCTGACACTCTGTTATCCATCCACCTTTCATACGTGTCCTGTTGCTTGTGGTGAATGTAAGGCTCAGAGCAGCAGGACATACTACGTCAGCTTCTTAGCTCCCTAATCCCAGACAGAGGGTTGATTGTAGAGTAAAGCCAATGGGAAACACAACTTGAGTAAATATTGCATGTACAGTTAGTAATTTCCTTCTCAGAATAGTGGTCTGTTGCAAAAAGCACTCATATCCGAGAATAGTGCTGGCCTGTGGTACCAGCCAGCTTGCAGCTGTCTGTCTGGAAAACTCAGAGATATTAACAGTTGTGTGAGTACCTAAAGCTTGAGTCCGCATGTCAGTCAGAAGCAACTGCTGCCTCCTTCAGCTCCTCTTCAGACAAAGCAGCATGCACGACTGAAGTCTGTGGAAGTGTCTGATCAAAGCTGAGAGGGAAGCAATTCAGCAGAATCCAAGCTTCAGTCAACCTTAAATATATGCAAGGAAGAGACATCATATACAGAAGGCTTATTTATTATTCATACAGTGCTTTAGATATGTATGACACTTCACAGGGAAATAAGAAGACAGTCTTTGCCCCAAGGAGCTCACAAGCTAAATTAAATGAAAATGGCAGTCTGTCCAAAGTTGTGGCAAGAACACAAGGAATGCACACACAATTAGTGCTGTTTGGGAAAATGATAGATTTTTTTGTGCATAGTATCCATTTACCTATTTTTTGTATCCTGTTTGTAACTGCTAAAGTAATGAACTATGGAATCTGACATACCCGACTTGTGAATGTGACACGATACTTGAACCTGTGTTTCCTCCCAGATAAGCAAATCAGTAAAACCATAAAATCACAGCCCATGCACTGTCTGTGAATCAGAACTATTAGACATGGGTAAAAATGGCATGTAGCTTTTCCTGATGAAAATGCCACATTATCTGAAATCTGTAACCATTAGTTGACTGAGTGCTCAAGATTGTCCAAAATGCATGCACAAACAAGATACTGCATGGACATTTCTCACTCGGAAAACATGCAAATTAATCCAGCCTATAAAATGAAAATAAAAGCCAGACCTCCCAAACAAGCTACTGGTGTAACTGTAAGCAAAGCTATTTTAGTGGCTTCATTTTACAACACCTCATATGAATAGTGCCTGCTTTTTCTATTAAAAAAAAAAAAACAACACTACACGAGGATTAGCTTGATCAACTAACTGCCACCTACAATGAGCATAAAAAAGCAAAAAACCACCATGCACCCTGCACTGCTAGTGTCAGGTTAAAAATCAAGTCTAATTTCCTATTAGAAGACAAATAAGAATGACATAAGCATCCCAATTTTTGCTCTGAAATTCAGATCTGAGTGTTTTTCATCACTAAACCCCGACACTGTGTGTAGTACCAAAGGCAAGAAAATACAGTTCACAAGTAGCTATTTAAAGTTCAGACATCTACTGTGATTTCTCTTCAAGATCTATCAATGTGGAGTAATTTCCAATTATCAAGTGCATGAGACAATGCAGTAGAGCAAACAATTATTTGTATTTCTCATCTAAATAGCAACCATTGATGTCACAGCTGTCAAAGCAGCACTTTCCAGAAGATTACATTTACTCTCCTAGGCTGAATGGTGCATAACCTTTTTACAAGAGATTATTCTAGCTAGTCTTGGTGAGCCATTACTGAATTTCAATGAGACAGAAAACTGCTTCAAAAAATGAAAAATAATTAAAAAATAATAATCACCTGCAATCAAGAGGCCAAGTAAGTGTCAAAACTAGGCTTTGGGACAGGGCTGTAACAATAGCTGCTGATTTCCATTCATCCAGAGAATGGATACTGTTAGTGGTGGACAATGAGACCTACAGAGCCTGTGCATATCTTAAACGTTTACAGTATGTGTAGGCTACGAGTAACAGCATGGCTACCAGTATAATCAGAAAAGATGACAACTGAGCTGTACAAAATTTAAGTGAGAGTTTGTCCAAATATAGATTAAGGATCATCCCTCCAGTGAACTGAGTGATACTAAAATTGTTCTTCACTGCTCTTAGTTGTTCATTAAAATGACATTTCTTTTGATTATATACCATTACTAGTTGGCAGTCTACAAGCCTCTGGCTTCAAAGCTGGCTTTTAATGCAACTAAACATAAAATGTTAAGTATATACTCAACAGTGCACTAATTACTACAATTTTTCCAAACCCTAATTTCTCAGAAGGATATTAATGTTTATTCCAGGTGCAGAAACTCCTTAGTAATTCAGCCTGCTTTCTTGTCCCAGTAGATCTACCCTCAGCTAACATTCCAAAGACAAAACTCTCTGTTCCACATACCTTTGGGATCCTTTTGTTAAGATAACATTAGAATATACCTAAATTATTGTAATCCCGGGTATTTTTTTTTAATTTAGACAAACAATTAGGTTTAAATTAAATTAAAGTATGTTGCATTTTGGGACACTTTTTTTTTCTTTAGCACCTGTTTTTTGATCTGTCACATTAATGCCATGACAATTATTTTCTCTGCAGTGTCATGGCACCTTTTGAACCCATGAAATTAACTAGTTCAAATAAGGCGATACATATTTTTAACATGGCAAACATCTGTGGGTCAGCAAATAATCTATTTAAATTATTCATCTGTAATACCTGCAACTTCCCCTCAAAGTTCTGTCTTAAAACGATGTATAGAAATCCTTAAAACAGCTTCTTCCACAGCTACCCCCATGTATTTTAAGGGTTAAATGGAGTACCTGAATTTATTAACAAGTGAAGTCTGAGTAACTCTGATGCCTTTGACAAAACTAATATTCAGAATAGGAGACTAAATGCTCTAATGAACAGTCTCCAAGAAAAAGACAGCCTATGTCTAAGGAGAACGGTTCATGTTAGGCTCTGTTGTGGTTTAACCCAGCCGGCAGCTAAACACCACACAGCCATTCGCTCACCCTCCCCCTCTCCCTCTCTGGGATGGGGGAGAGAAAAGGGAAAGTGAAGCCTGTGGGTTGAGATAAAGACAGTTTATTAAGACAGGAAAATAATGATAATAATAATAGTAATAATAATAGTACTAATAATAATAATGTGTATGAAACAAGTGATGCACAATGCAATTGCTCACCACCCGCTGACCAATGCCCAGCCCAACCCCGAGCAGCCGGCCCCCCACCCCGGCTAGCCACCCCTATATATTGTTGAGCATGACGTCAGATGGTATGGAATACCCCTTTGGCCAGTTTGGGTCAGCTGTCCTGGGTCTGGCCCCTCCCAGCTCTTGCTGCACCCCCAGCCTGCCAGCTGGCAGAACAGAGCGAGGAGCTGAAAAGTCCTTGGCTTGGTGTAAGCGCTGCTCTGCAGCAATTAAAACATCAGCATGTTATCAGCACTCTTCTCATCCTAATCCAAAACAGCTACTAGGAGGAAAATTAACTCTGTCCTAACTGGAACCAGGACAGGCTCTTTCAAACCCTCGGTGGTACAGCAGTAATTACGGGGGTACCACAGCATCTCCTGAGTCGTGAAACCAAGGACATCAGCTGTTGGTTCTTCACTTCTAAACTCACACTACAATAATTTTAAATATGCATATAAGATCACTTGCTTTGAGAGAAATTAAAAATTGATAGGCACTTATCTCTGCTTAAAAAACATGAACTCTTGTGTACAAACCATTGCAAATAATTATCAATTGCAGTAATGAATCAGCAGAAAAAAGGCTAAGGTCCTCATTTTAAAGGAACAGCATAATACATATATTAATTAGTGTGGTGAGCCCCCAGTCCCCTTGTAATTGTAACGTAACACAATGGACCTTACTTGGTCTTGTTCCCTACCCGCTTCTTTACTGTAGTTGAGGATACTTTCTCTGATGTCCTCCAAATGATCATGATGGGTCGATACATGGTATACGCCTCCATTCACACCTTTGTCACTCTTCCTGTGAGCCCACAAGAATATAGCACTTAACAGAACTGTGTAAACACACAGGAGCAAAACAACATAATTCAGAAATACGACATTTACATAGAGAAGTAGAATCATAGTATCATAGAACCATAGAATATGCTGAGTTGGAATGGACCCATAAGGATCATCAAGTCCAACTCCTCACACTGCACAGGTCTACCCAAAAGTTTAGACCACGTGACTAAGTGCACAGTCCAATCTCTTCTTAAATTCAGACAGGCTCAGTGCAGTGACTACTTCACTGGGGAGCCTGTTCCAGTGTGCAACCACCCTCTCAGTGAAGAACCTCCTCCTGATGTCTAGTCTTAACTTCCCCTGCCTCAGCTTAACCCCATTTCCACGGGTCCTGTCACTGGTATTTATGGAGAATAGGTCACCCACCTCTCCACTCCCCCTCGCGAGGAAGTTGTAGACCGCGATGAGGTCTCCCCTCAGCCTCCTCTTCTCCAGGCTGAATAGACCCAGTGACCTCAGCCGCTCCTCATATGTTTTCCTCTCCAGGCCCTTCACCATCTTCGTCACCCTCCTCTGGACACTTTCCAACAGTTTAATGTCCTTTTTGTACTGTGGTGCCCAGAACTGCACACAGTACTCGAGGTGAGGCCACACCAGCGAAGAGTAGAGCGGGACGATCACTTCCCTTGACCGACTAGCAATGATGCACCCCAGGATACGGTTGGCCCTCTTGGCTGCCAGGGCACACTGCCGGCTTATATTCAACTTGGTGTCAACCACGACCTCCAGATCCCTCTCTGCAGGGCTGCTCTCCAGCATCTTGTCGCCCAGTCTGTAGCCAGGGTTGCTGCGTCCCAGGTGTAGGACCCAGCACTTGCTTTTGTTAAATTTCATGCGGTTGGTGATCGCCCAGCTCTCCAATCTGTCCAGATCTCTCTGCAGGGCCTTTCCAACCTCATCCAAGTCCACAACGCCTCTAAGTTTGGTGTCATCGGCAGATTTGCTCAAAACACCTTCTAGTCCTACATCCACATCATTTATAAAAACATTGAAGAGGACTGGCCCTAAAATGGAGCCTTGAGGGACCCCACTAGTGACCATCCACCAGCCTGATGTGGCCCCATTTACCATAACCCTTTGAGCCCTGCCCATCAGCCAATTGCTCACCCATCGTATGACGTTTTTGTTAAGTTGTATGCTGGACATTTTGTCCAGTAGGATCCAATGGGAAACTGTGTCAAAAGCCTTGCTGAAGTCCAAAAAGATCACATCAGCTGGTTTCCCCTGGTTGACTAGATGGGTGATCTTATCATAAAAGAAAATCAAATTTGTTAGGCAGGACCTACCCCTCATGAACCCATGTCGGCTGGGACCAGTGACTGCATTGTCCCCCAGGTGCGCTTCAATAACTTCAAGGATCATCTTCTCCATAATTTTACCAGGCACTGACGTGAGACTGACAGGCCTGTAATTGCTAGGGTCTTCTTTCTTACTCTTTGTGAAAATTGGCACAACATTTGCCAGCTTCCAGTCTACCGGGACCTCTCCAGATTCCCAAGATCATTGAAAAATACCAGAGAGAGGTCCCGCGATGACATCAGCCAGCTCTTTAAGCACCCTGGGATGAATCCCATCTGGACCCATGGACTTGTAAGGATCCAGGTGGAGCAGCAAATCCCGCACATGTTCAGGGGCGGTTGGGAGTTTGTCATTCCCACCATCACGGTCCTTCATCTCAGGGCACTCTGGGTCCCGAAGCCCATCATCAAAATTGAAGACAGAGGTGAAGAAGGAATTAAACATCTCTGCTTTGCCTATGTCATTGTCTGTGAGGAGACCTTCCCCATCAAGTAGCGGACCTATGTTTTCTTTGGTTCTCCTTTTTCTGTTCACATATCTAAAAAAACCTTTTTTATTGTCTCCCAAAGACATGGCCAGCTTCAACTCTAGTTGGGCTTTGGCCACACGAATTTTCTCCCTACAAACACAAACAGCATCCCTGTATTCCTTCCTTGTCGCCTAATCCTCCTTCCAGCAGCCGTACACTTTCTTTTTTCGCCTAAGCTCCAATAGGAGATTCCTGGTCAGCCAGGCCGGCCTCCTCCCCCGCCTGCCCGATTTCCGATATTTTGGAATTCCCTGATCTTGTGCTTTTAGGAGGCAGTGGTTAAAGACTGACCAGCACTGATGGATGCCAATGCCTTCAAAAGCAGTTTCCCAGGGGACCTTGCTGACTAGTTCCCTGAGCAGCCTGAAGTCTGCTTTCCCCATATCCAGGGCTGAAGTTTTGGTGGCAGTTTTCCTTCTGTCACCATAAATTCTAAATTCAACCACTTCGTGGTCACTATGACCGAGACGGCCGCCAGTTGCCACATCTCCCACAAGACCCTCTCTGTACTCTAACAACAGATCTAGGAGGGCACCTTTCCTAGTTGGCTCCCTTAGCACCTGCACCGAGAAGTTATCATCTAGGTGCTTTATGAACCTCCTGGACTTGCTCGTGTCAGCCATAAGTACTGCAGTGTGGCTAAGACAATAGCAACTTTTAACAAGGACTGCAGCAATGGCGTGCAATCTGAACCAGTAAGGCTGTAGTTTTGTGTTTCTCAACAAATGTTTGATTTGACGCACGTGGTGTTCAGAGAGCTATTTACTGTAGTTATTAAACTTTTTAAGAGAAAATGTGTACAAAGAGGTAACACATAAATAACAATGTGTTGAGAGTCACAGATACAGTTAGACAGAAATGAAGTGTAGGAAGACACGAGACAAAAGAGGAAATGACCTATACATACTACTAGAAAAAAAATCAGGCACGTTGTGCCTTAGCATGCATGAATATAAACATTTTTCTTAAATGCTGAGGTGCAACACAGAGTTATAAAACTTCAACATAAGATACTGAAAATTATGTAAATTGAAGCTTACGTACCAGTGTGCTACAAATTCTGTAAAATAGATGAAAGTTCATAGTAAGACTTTAAACTATTGGGTACCATTAACTAACACTGCAGTAAGTTAAACGGACAGGAATCTCTTACAGAGCACCTACTGCAGAGTGCAGTTCTGTAAGAGCACCTGGATAAGCTCTGAACTGAAACCGGTGTACACTGAGGGCTATGCCCTGCACTGTGCTGTGCAGCTACACTTTTCAAGCTGAATCAATGCACTTGAGATAAATATTTACCTTTTCTTCTTCCCCCACCCTTGAATTACCAGAAACACAACACATGAATTTTTACACATGGTAATTTCTCGGCAGTCAATTAGCTGAGCTGATTTATAGATATTTGAGAAGTTTTTTAATGTTCTACATCTCTCCTATTCAATTATTGTGACTGCTAATAAAAAGCCAGTTCTTAAAATGAATATAGCCCATGTTCCAAGACAATGGATTCCAAACCTGAAAGATTCCTCCTGAGTATAGTACCTCTTTCATACAGATATCAACACTGCAAGTTTTTTTGTCTTATTCTCTCCTCAACTAGAAATGAATTTATGATCTCGAGCTGTCACTACACATGGTTGTTATTAAAAGTATGTGATATCAAACCAAGGTGAAGCCACCCCAGCATCACTTTAATTGCAAAATGGTTCCATGTTTGATTTTCAAAGATGTAGTCTAATGTCAGAGAAACAGCTTTTTCATCTACTGGGAGCTAACAAATTTATACTTAAAATTGCATGAATTTATCACTTTATAAGTGCATTACTAGTTTTTTTGGAAGCTATATATGAGAAAGGGCACTTGAAATCTTGAGAACAGTGATTTTATTAAAAATTCTCCTAACAAAAGTTGCAGTTGTGTGATAATACCATAGTTAACCGCATCTATTAAAACTTTCACAACAATGCACACCACTTGGTTAAAAACAACTCTTTCTAACATAATTTAGACCTGAAAGATTAGGAGGATTACTATATAAAGTTCTTGTTGGTTTCTCAGCCAGATTCAGTCAAGCACAGGTACCAACACAAAGCTCACATCAAAATTGCTATGACATAGGGGAAAAAAAAAAAAGTCTTTTAACATAATGATCTATCAACATTAAGTAACTCTGATTCAAAAAGCTGCAAAACCAGTTAGCTTCCCACATTACTTGCTATTCATATTTTTGCACAGCAAACATAGTACCCAGCAGACTTGGGGAAAGAGATAGTATTTCACACAGCTAGAGATCATTTCAAAATAGTCAGCAAAAAACTTTCGTACTCTTACTACAACTTCTGAACTCAATAAAAACTGTAAAAGCTATGAGAAAAATATGTGTCCTGACTTCATGAAATTTGAATAAGCAAGAAGAATTAGCAGATGTGATCCTTCCTGAATAGTGAGATCCTTCTTTTTCTCTTCCTTCTGAAACCAAATACCTGAAAATGGTTCAAGAAGCCAAAAGCAGCTGTCAGTTGTGACACAACTGGTTAAGGTGCAAGAGACTATTCTTGTCTGACCAAGTACATTTCTATCACACAAGGTGTTTCTCCTGGGCTGAAAAATCTGTTTCATGATCAGTAGTATTTCAAACTGCTTATTTTGTAGCATTTTTTCCTCATTCTGTTCAAATGAATTTGCTTCCAGCTATGCATCTGAACAGTTCTTTAGCAAAGAAGTGAAAATGTGCATAAAATAAACTGCAAACACTTTCCATAGCTATCAAATGTTGATTCACTTAGTAATATATGCACATGGGGATGAGAAATAAGTTTGCTGATGGAGCTGAGAGCATGGCAAAGAACTGAAGGCAGAGTCAAGTCTCCATTAGGAAACTGATTTTTTTCAGCAGGAGGATGAGATGATGACTATTCGGGACAAGATGGATAAGTGAGTTCACCAAAGGTAGTACAATATGTAGTTGCCATAACTACCTAACAGTGCCAAAAAACAAATGCAGATGGCAAGCATGGAACTAAAGGTCAGGCCTGTGTCCTTGTGAAAGATAGCCAGTGTGATTTCACAGTTACGTCCAGTATAGCCATCAGGGCAGTGACATTGGAACGTGTTTGGTGACTGCGAGATACAGGTACCACAGTTACAGGGCCTTTTAGCACATGCAGTGTAGACACACTGTCTACCAGAGGCATTCTCCATGATCATGTCCTGGAGGGCAACTGAAAAGATGAAGGCAAAATGAAACCAGTAAACTTTGGGAAAAATAAACATGAAAGACATCATTTAAGTCTTTAAAACAGTCTTCGATGACTCTATGTAGTTTCCAAAGTAGCTACTATAATTACTTGTCTTAGAATAATTATAGGACTGTAGTCTTTTCTAAAGCAGTCATACAACAATGTGCTCTACAACTTTAAACCCTTACAGCCAGGGCTTTCAGAACTCAGGTAGTTCTACTGGCTTCTGCAAGATTATCCATATGAAAAAATAGTTGTATTAGGGCCATGGTCTGCAGTTCTGTTTCAGCAAGACAAGCTAAGCTATGTTCTTTGCATTTCCACTACAGTGAATTTCCAGGAAGAAAAAAAAATAATCGAGAAAACTTCCTTTGTGTGGCCAGTGCCAGTCAGTAATGCTTAAGGTGTACATTTTCACTGCACAGCTAACTTGAATTATAACTGAAGTGGTTGTCCTAAACTCAGCCCCAGGCACAAAGAACTCTTAGCTTAATGGTATGGTTCTTCTAATTCAACTCAAGAAGCGTGTAAGGGAACAAAGGTCATAGCTTAAGATGGCATAAGAAGAGAGATATTAACAAAAGAAAGCACATTTACATTACACAGCACAAGCTTCAATTAAGATAGGCAGAAGAAATCATTACAGAATCAGTGGAGACACTGCTTTGCATCATCTAAGGTCAGTACCTAAAAGGAGAGTGTTCTCTGAGGAACCCGATACAATGCAGACATCTAGCTTAGTGTTCTACTGTATTTTGACTGATTTGGTAACATTGCCAGTGACAGCCTTCAAGTTGCACACTTCTCCAGCATCCACCCTTTCCCACCTGAATCTGGAGGTTTTCATTTCCACCACTTACCTGCATTCATGCATCATCCACAAATCAATACAAATAAATTCCTGGTTACAAGGGTTATTCCTGCAAGCCTCTGAAGAACAGCCTTCTTTGATGCTTTGGGCACTTAATACTGACACCAGCTCCTTTGTGTGAGTACCCAGTGGGATCCTGTAGTTATTAAATCTGACACCTTTCATACATCCTGAGGCAAGACACAAACAGATTGTTTTAAAAGCCCTTCAGCAATAATGATTTGAAGCAGCTGTAAGCTTTGACATAATTTACATTTAACAAAGGACCCAGGCTACCAAAGTTTAAATCTAGGACTGAATTTACCTAAACTTTCATAATATTGTCCTCCATTTTTGATCAAGATTCAAAATGTCTTCTACAAAAAAAAAAGTGCTGCTGCAGACCTCTAGCTGCTTGTGTTCAAGACAGCAGAATATGTACCACCCCTTCACTGTGTTTTCAAAAGAGAAGTCCAAATACTGTGGAAATTTTGCTACGTTCTTCAATGTGTACCAGTATAAATTGGGCTTGGTTGATTTGTAACTGTAGTTTACAACTTAACTTTAAAGAAGAACAAAAAAAAAAAAAACAGGCTGAGAGAGCCTTGCGTCACTGACAGAAATCTTGTACTGAAGATGTGTGGCGTTCATTTTGTATGTATGAAATGCCTCAGTATGAAAGTATATACCTTGATGAATTAAGTACATTTTACAAATTCAAGACCCTTAAAGTTTCAGATGCTTAACAGCAGCATTAATTGTACTAACTAAAATGATCTTTGTGTAACCTCTTAACTTCTTCAATCTATTTACTTCAAAACAAATACTACTAGTCCCACAAATAAAACTTCAAAATACAGTCCCTAGTTCTCATCATAGATTACAATTATGGGAATACTTCTAGTAAAACAATAGAAAACATTTTTTTTCCTAAAAAACTTGTGATATGCTTACATTGTAAGTTGTAACAATAAACCTTCATTTTCACAGGCTGATATTCTGAACAGTGAGATCGTGAATTCCTTACCTTGAAAACTCTTGTTTAGATTGAATGGGTAGGTGTTTCCGAGGACTAAGATGCTGGGGTCAATCACAATCTCTTTGTATACTCCTGCTGCTTTCAGAATTTCTCTCTTCCCACCTCCTTCATAAAGGCGAAGAATAAATTCATTTTCATTTCTGTCCAGTGTGATATGATGCCATTCACCGTTATCAATGTTGTAGGAGGGAAGCCTCACAGAATAGTCTCCATCACCCAGATTATATGAGACCACTAAGAATCCCTGAACAACCTTGTGGATAATTAACAGGTTAGTAAGAAAGAAAAGAGAAGTTACCACCTGACAGTTTATGTTGATCTGTAAATGTCACATTACTTGAAATATAATTTGTACATAGTCATCAACCTTAAATAAAGCATTTATTTAAATTCAGGGTATATCTACACTGCACATACTGATATGACTGCAGTATAATATAAGGGTACTTCAGGTACTACTGAACTCAACAATCTATAATAGAGTAGCTGTGTACTCAGAGCAGTATGTAATTCATTCAGACCAATTCTACCCTGCTTCTCTCTTCAACAAATTTACAGGGTTCTTCAGGTGGCTGAGGATCTGGTGTATGACTTCTACACTGACAGCTCAAGCCAACTTAGCTCAAGAGGTAACACATTCAGTGGTATACATAAACCAAACAGGATGTGATTTTCAAAGGCCAACAATATTAGAACTGCAACAGGCAACTTTCTTGGCAGAGTCTGAACTATATAAAATCAGCCAATTCTGGCCATGGCTGAAGGGTAGACAAACTACTGATAGTGTACTGATACTGTATAGTAAATGCTACTTCAATGTCACAGGCAATAAATTCATTTTATATCCAGCAGGATTCCATGATTGTAGGGTCAATATCTTAAGTGAAGGATCAGATCCATAAGCATCTTTAAAAAGAACTCCAAAGGTTTTTGTGCTTGGCTTAAGGTTTTTGGTTCTATTTCCAACTCTTAGACTAGTTTCTCTGGGCTAGGTATAGGCTGGGATTGATTTAACTTTATGCTGTTACTGTCTGGGATGACTTGCTCACCTGCAGGGTTATATGTTCATCCTTATTTCGAGACGACATGCTTGTGATGATACTGTCAGGCTGCCGTGTCCTAATCATAGCTTCAAACCGTGTCCTGCGGGCAGGCACGCTGACGGGAAGTTGATAGCGAATGTGACTTCCTGGCCCAAACATATATTCTTTGGCAACTAAAAAGACAGGGGATAAAGACCTTTAAATCATTCTATAGGGAGAAGGAAATGTTATTGTTTCCATTATTTTCATAATAATTAGAGTTGAAAGGAAAATAAATTATTATAGTTTAGAGTATGGGATCCATGAGACATAACTTGTACATGCCCTTTTATCTATTTCCACAACTTCCCCACTCACTCTCCTACTTCGTCTTCCACTGTAAAGAGGCAATTTCCCTCCTAATTTGATCCTGCTAATGCTTCTCCTTACAATGTTCACAGGATGACAGCAGGAAAGCAGAAGCTCTGACCAAGACAAAAGAAGAGACTGCAGACAAAATACCTCAACCTATTTTCACAACCTGGTATTTTTTAAGTCATCTTTTGCTGTGAATTTGGTTCCATAAGGGCTAAAGACATTAAAGAAGGATTCTATACTGAAAACACAGATCCCTTAAGGCAGTAGAGTCTATTTCAGACATCATCAGAGCAGTAACTTCCAATTCCAGTTGCATACTAATTCTGCACAGTACGTGGTACTAGCACATTCACATTTAAGTTTTAGGTTATTCTGAAAGTGTAAATAGATATTAATTCAAAAAATCGTAAAAAGAACAAAGCATTTTTTTCACTATTTCTTTGTCATGCTATTTCCATTACATAGTGAATGCACAAACACCTTCAGAACTAAAGAAGTGATCTAATACTGGGAACGTCATTATCTCAAAGTAAGTTTTACAAGAAATTGTTAAAAATGGACAGCAACTACACTGAAACATGGCTTTACACAATTTAAACATCAGAAACCAACTCAGCAAGCATTACTTGCAAACATTTTAAGTTTTCTGCACTGTAAAATGACCCAGCATTTCTGCATTGTAAAATGAAATGTCAATTTTGTAACAGAAAAAACAGACTTCACCTTTATCACATCGATAGCCATAGTAACCAGGCAAACAATGACAAGCAAATGAGCCCCAGTCTCCAAGGCACCTCCCATGAACACCACAGGAGGATGACCCCATGGTCTCACAGCTCCCATCCGTAAGTGTGCAGCCAGGAAAGCTATTCAGGGACTCTGCAGGAGACTGAAGGTCATATACCTTCAAGAGAAAAATGTAGCACAACAAAATATTATTTTAAAAGTACTTACATTTCATTCTTAAACAGAAATAGCTGTACCACATTAGTCTGCTCTTCATCTGTATTAAGACACTTTGCTTTTTGACAGTGAGATTTTAACTTATTTTTAGTGAAGTCCAATTTTTAAATATTAAACACCAAGACCATATTTTGCTTTGAATAAACTCAACTGACTACAAAAGCAAAAAACCCTAATATTTCCTAACAAAGCAGACAGCTGGTATAAATATACCATTATACTACTGCCATTCAGAAGTTCCCTGAATGGGCAAAGAAGCTTGAAAGACAGCTGCATGAAGTAAGGGGATAAACAAAGGCAGAGTTTTTGGCTCACAAATATACACCTGTTTGTAATTAAGAAACATTTTTTACAAGGTAGTTATTCTAATTATGACAGAAAAATCCAGAATTTCCTTGTATTTTACACTGATGCACGCTGGCCTTGAATGGATTAATGGAAGCGGTAATTTCAGGTATAATGAAAACATACTAAAATTTTTAAAAATAAATTTTCTCCTTTGGTAAAGCAAAACATTACACTTCTCTTACCTGAGTATCCAAGATGAAATTGCGCAAACAACCAGTAAAGTGTTTGTGTAGCAACTGTGGGTAGGAATATGGTAACGATTCTTTTACACCACCCAGCTGAAGAACATGGTTCACATTCAAATATCTTTTAAAATGATATGCATAACAAAAATAAATGTGAATTTACCTTCAAACACAGGCATTACATAATAATACAGATAAACATCTACAGTTCATTTCCAATGAACAGAGGCTCTCTACAATAACAGAAATTTATCTGCTTCTTCCTCTGAAATACAGTCAGTCAGTGAGCAGAAACTTTGGCCCTTTAAAATTAGGGGTAATGTATTTTTCAAACATGACAGTGAAGTCTACTGGGAATTTAACTGTGGGATACTTTATTACAATTCAAATATCTGTGTTCAAGTCAGGAAAAGCTGTAATACCCTAGAATCCACGTTCTCCTTTAACTGCCATGTGTGCACATTCATCCTATTCTAAAGCAATACTACAACAAAGATGGTTTTGCATATGACAGAGGCCAGAAACCTGGAAGTTGGCTCAACTTCGTCTTAAACTTCGTCTCAACTTCATGCTTATGCTCTGCAATTTCTCTCAATTATGCCCATGAGCCAAAAAAAATCCATTTATTTCAGTCCTCAGAGATCTGCTTTTTCCCTAAGTTATCAGCTCAATTTCCATTTTCGGTTTTCATTTGTTCTTATAGTTTTCACTTTTTTGTGTGCTCCTTTCATGAACAGGAGCTCTATGTGCATCTGCTGACGTGGCAGATGTCAATTAACTTCAATTCTCATCAGTATACTTCCTGGGACTATCTATTCCACGCTCAAGTATTTTCATTAGTACAAAGTTTTCCCAATAACCTGAATACCCCTCACTGTAACTTAGGGCCCTGTAACTTGACCCATGTGTCCAACATACTGGTTGTTTCTCCCAGTTTGGTGTTATCAACAAGGGCAGTAAGGATTGAATTACATTGGATCTAAACACTTGAAGAATGCAACTCAGTGTTCCCTTATGGTTTGAAGTAGTAATTGCTTTGTATCTTCAAAGGCCTTAGACTAAACTGCCTTTCAGTGAATCTCCAGAAACATACCTTGCCCTTCGTGGAACAGACCCAAAGACTTCACAATTTGTACGATCTTCGGTAGACAGCCATTTGCCTACTCCTTCTATCTCTGAAACAACAGCCGTACTGCAACGATCCAAAGTGAATCGAACATCCTACACCAAAACATATCATTCCCGAATTAGGAATTACTGTAAGTTTCAATAAGCAAGTGATGTCGAATTTTCATCTTTTTTTTTTCTTTTTCAGAGCATCAACCAAAAAGTATTACGGTTTCTTTTTCCACATTTTCCTCCTCACAATAAACAATAAAGCCAAAATGGAACCATTCAACAGAAAAGGCATTTATCTTTCCATTTAATTTATACCTCTGAGTAGGTTAACCACTTTTACAAAATATGTAACTGCATTTGCAAGTAAATAATATCTGTTTTTTGTGCATAGGTAATTGATCTCAATGTTCACATGATACCTGATTGCACAAATTACAATTAAGCCTTTATGCACATTCCACATGTGCTAGAGCTTAAAAAAAGAAAAAAAGATTCCTCTGATCCCAGAATATAGATTACAACATAAGTAGATTTGGAATTGACAATGCTGTCTTTTCCAAAATTTGTATTACTCATCAAATCTACAAGCACAGATAGAATACATATAATTATCCAGTCCCTTTTCTCCACCGTTCTGTTGCTACATAGGCAAATGTTATTGGAAATAACCAATATTCTGAGGCAGAAAACCAAATAACTGACCTGACCATTGGTTCTCACTTCCAGTTGATGCCATTTTTTGTCTGTAACATTCAGGTGACTTGGAAACTGCAGTATCACAGAACCTGAGCCATGGCTCATCTTCAGCACAGGAATGCCACTAGTGAGTTCTAATGCCACATATATACAAAAAAAAAAAAAAAGAAAAAAAAAAAGAAAAAAGAAATTAAGTCTAGCAACAAGTATCTTTCCATTTTGGGTATTTTAGCACATTTAATGAAATTACTGATTTAATGCTCATTGCCAGTCCCATGAAGTGGGGTTCAGCATAGAAGGTTCAGTACAGAAATAACTAGAATTATATTCTATGACTTCTATTATGCAGAAATACTAATTTAATATAGTATTTTTATACTTTAGATTGTGCCACTTCTTCGTCAAAAGTAAAACACTGGAACTAATTCCTGGTAATCAATCTGTATTTTTATAATGCTCAAAAACAATTAACATATGCAGATTTTATTCCCTCTCAACTTCTACCCAAATTTACAAGTAATTTAAAAATAGAGATATTAATGATTAACAATGTCCAACATTACCTTTAAAATAATTAAGAAAATACCAACTATACTGTGCATGTTTTATATTAATTAATTCTCAAATATAAGCTTTACTAACCTTTTTAATATGTATGAACTTAAAGCAATGAGTTCTACTTGTATATTCCTGCAATGCCACACTGGAACTGAATTCATCTACCAAATCATTGCCCATTAAAAAAAAAAAAAAAAAAAAAGGTGCAAAAATGCCCTGAGATGGGAAGAAGTTTAAGTGCATTTCCTTTCTCACTAAACTAGATGAGAATGACATGCAACTAAGACTGCATTGATCATGTAATACCTATCTTCAAGTACCTGAATTCCTTTCATAGTAATAGAGTTTTCCTGGGGGAGATTTTCTCTTTAATATACAAATCTGTCTGTTTTATTTTCCCCTTATTTCTACAACTTTGCAATGGACCAAAGCCATAGCTGCAGGCTACAAAATACATTACATCAAAAAAGAAATACCTATTAGGGAATGTTTCGAATTATTTTCCAACATTTTCAACCCAGAATATAAATTATCTCATAAGATGGAAAGATAGAACTCATACTGCGACTGCTACACTGTTCACAACCCACGCGTTCTCAAAAGACATTTAATTTTTTCCACACACTTGCTGAGTACCTATTGCAATGAAGTTTTCTGTACTCCCAGGTTCTGGATTTGATAAAGGACCACTGTATAATAGAAGTCCATCTGGAACTGCAGTAATAAACTCTACAGAAAGTGAGCTTTCAAAACAAGGCCTGATGGGATGAAACCATGCATAACCATTTCCATGGAAACTGTGCTTAGTCTGCTGGCAGTCTGGTCCATGAAACGAAGCAGGGCAAAGACATCTGAAAGAGCACAAACAAAAAAAAAAACTGTCAGAATTCCCGAATGTTCAAATTTTTGTGGGGTTCTATATGTAACAAATGGAGCACTTGCCACTCTCACAAGCAGAAGTGAAACAAGGATTTTAACCATCTCAGGTATACAGTGGTGCTCAGCAATTATTAAAATACTTTACAAGTACAAAGCATATTTATCCACCATACTATCTCTATCCAGAAAGTATTTCTGAGTCTGTGACTTAAAGAATAATGAATTATTTCACTAGGTAAGTGAAAGTGAAAGTATTTCACTAGGACATTATTTCACATGTCAGGTACGTGACATGAAACATCAAACATCAATTGGCCGGTTTATTGCAGCAAAAACTCAGGGAGGTAAACTCCTAGCTAGAATGAACAGTTTAATTTCACCAAAGGAATACTGGTGAATGCCACCTGCTATAGTAAAGCAAGTTTCCTATCTAATATTTTCTAAAGTCCTTACTGCCCATTCTTCAAAATACATTTTATTCCCCTCCACCCTGCTGCTACTTAATTCCTACTGAATTAAGTGCTCTTATAATGAGAGGTGTTAATAAGGCCACTGTTGTTTTTTTGTTTTTGTTTTTGTTTTTTCCCAGGGTTTTCATTCTTACACACACACAGTATTTCCATTGATTTCCAGACTAAAATGCCATTACTGGGCCACTGGTAAAGGCACTGTTGTCATTAAGTTTACACTCCAGTATACTTTCAGGTTTTTTGGTTTTCCTTCAGTCAGCATTGCACTCGTTGTTTTTCTAGACCTGTATCTTTTTAAATACATTAGACATTTAAAAAACAAAAGGAAGAAAGTTAAGGTGCAATCCAAGTTTCCTCACCTGTAACCATTCAAAGTGTCAATACACATCCCACCATTGAGACAAGGGCTTCGAGAGTAGGAGGAACAAGACTGATGAACTTGGTCCCTAGCTGAGCAAGTGCAGACTGCACTGATGGTGGTTGTTACAGAGGCAAATGAGACAGTTCCAGTATCCATCACTGTGGGGATGTCGCTCACACTGAGGTAGTTTGTACAACCATTGCCCTCACTACAATTTGCATTCCTACATTCATCTACATCAGTCTGTGAAATGTTCACTTGTAAAGCTGACTGGATCTAAGAGAAAACACAGTTTAACAAATTACCATTCTGTTCCTAATGAATGTTTTTATTTACAGCTACATTTCTAAAAAAAATCTAAGTTATCGTAAAGGTAATGGAATGCTTTAGTTTTCTGAGCATTAGTAACATCTCTGACTATACAAGCAAAGTGATTTCATAAATACAGGAATTATTTTTAAAAATTCACAGTAGCAACATTTCCTGAAAACTTAAATCACTGACACAACTGATATTGAATGTGTTAAATTGGTACTAGACTACCAACGTTTTTGCTCAGGACCAAAGCTGTGTGGTCTACGTCACACTTCTTGCACTCTGATAGCACCAATAATTCATACCCAGTGTTTCTTAAGTAACCTTTCCCATAAGGATGCAGGCACTGGAAAATGCAGTGCTGAGCTGCATTTAATAATAATGTCCACAGAAAGTAACTTGACAAGTTTGTGGCAATTTGGATTCAGCCTATTCATTCATGTCCTTTAAGCTTCCTTTTCATGTCAAATGTCCCAAACAAAACACAATCAACCTAGCGTATAGGATACTATGTTCTATACTACATTAATCTTTGCTATTTCATTATTTTTATCATGAATTGGGCTTGCATCTGAAGGCCCAAAGAAAGTGAAAAGCCTCACTGTATATGGGTGTACACACACATATATATACACTATATACTATATATATATAGTTTTTGCAACACAGCAATAGTATTCTCACAGTTTGCAACTCCAAATCCAAACAGGAAAAACAAAATAAAAACTATAATAAGGCACAAGGGAAGCTAGTTGTTCACAATAACCCTGAGGAAAATAACAGACTATTTCACACCTCTTGTACTTCAGCCAGTAGCCTATGCACAGGACTATGGTATCACCACATTTGTTCCCTAGTATAACAGGTTTGTTCCTTTCACTTATTTGCGGATTTTGCACAGGTGCCTATAATGCTTCAAAATTTGATTTGTATTCGAAGATTCAAATACACTGAGCAACATGCATATTCTGCCCAAACAAGAGGCCTCACTAGTCATGGGCAAGAGAGGCATAAATATGTAAAACTAACAAAATGAGATCAGACTCCTTCTTTACACATTTAACAAGTATTTTTTTAAAAGGATAAAATGCATGACAAATATTTTAAAAGTAAATTTTTAAAAGACCAAAACAAATGCATAAATACCGAAGCTCTTTGTTTAAATTTCA
The DNA here is from genome assembly GCA_011074415.1 of Stictonetta naevosa. NCBI lineage: Eukaryota > Metazoa > Chordata > Aves > Anseriformes > Anatidae > Stictonetta > Stictonetta naevosa. The sequence continues at coordinate 10,050,586 of CM021707.1, forward strand.
CTTGTACTGTCACGTCAATTTACCACTCTAAGAACTCTGACCGTTATAATCAATTGTCAATATACCCTCAAATATCGTAACATATGGAAAACCATGTCCTCAAAGGCATAAAATAGACTCTATAATGACATGATGCATCCTGTCAGCGCTCTTTGGTTTCTGCTGCCCACATCAATCACCATTAGCAGGGAGTAAACAAACAGCTATGCAGAACTGTCACAAAAAAATGGTGTATATAAACAACATCAGCTCCTTTGCACTATTATGGAGGATTATTTTTGCTGCTAAAAATAGTTGTTGTAAAGCTGTACCCCAAGGAAGTAATGCAAACATATTATTTATTTAGCATTTCAATTAATAATTCCAGTTCTAATTACTTATTTTCTCTATTTATATATAAAAACTACTGCAGGAATTGTTCAGTTATGATTGGTTTTCTGTAGACTATTGGTGATTACTCACTAGAGCCATTAATTAAATATTGAAAGGTGATACATAATTAATACAAGCATGACTTTTTCATTAAAATATGTGAAGCAATCCCTTGTTACCACTTCGATGAATTCACCTGCCATATATTATGGCATAGAATATTTGAAATCTATGCAATTTTCCATAGTATTATTGCAGTAGTTCTATAAATAAGCAAAAGAAGAAGTCATTTCATGAAGAAGCTTCATGAATAGAATTTGCCTCTGTGTATTTCCAGCTTGGTCATTGTGTAGATTCTCACAATCCACACTATTTAAGATATTACAAGATGTGGGCAGGTGGTAAGAAAGATACTGTTTGGTTACAAGAATCATGGTATTTACACAAATGGAAAGTGCTGTTTTCTCTTCAGGAAAAATCCACCATAAATGCCATGTATTAAATTCAAATATGCTCCTGCAGCCACAAAGAAAATGTCAAGAAGTGCCATCTTGTCCAGAGCAAGTTACTGCCAGTCAACTGAGCAGCAGCATCTTGCCTTTGTGCGCAGCAGCAGCTTTTTGCCTACTCAATAGCATCTGAAGGACTTCAGCAAAGCCAAAATCTGGAAGGCTGCTGAAAATGGAAGAGTGGGACCAATACAGACTGCATATGGGTAACTGGTTTAGAGGGCATGCAGAATGTAGTAAAATAGTACGAGAGTTAAGTATCATCAGGAAGGGAAAGAAAACAGCCCATTTCAAAAACTATTTTACCCCTATCATAGAAAAAAAAGGAGGGGGGTGTCACATTGTATTTAGGAGTTAACCTTTGGTGAGTTAAAAAAAATGATAAAAGTGGTTGTCTCCATCTCACTTTAACTGTTCTTCTAACATCGATATTCCTTCCAGCAGGATTTTTTCTATGGACTGTCATCTCTTTGTATAGCAGAATTTCAGTCTGGGTGACATGAAGACTGTGGTAAGTGTCTAACCACAAGCACATGATTCGGTATTTCCATCAGCATCTAAAATGTCCAAAGAACTGTCAGTTTCAAGACATTCTCTGTATTACAGTACCACTTTGTCTTTTATGGATTCTTCTAATATCATACTCAAAAGTCTGATAGATTATACAACGAGACACTGACTAGAGAAGACACAGGCAACTGTACTACGACTGGGAATGGAGGGCCATCTTTCTATGACTTTCTATGATTAAGGAGAATGAAGACAACTTGAATTTAGCACTTGTTTGACAATTTTTTTGTCCTGAGTGAAGCAAGACCTATCTGTAGGTCTTGCATATTCTTCCACTGAGGCTTGTGTGAGGTCTGGGATACATAACTTGCATCTATGTCATTCACCCAAATATTAAGTCTGCAGAACAGCCCTAGAGAACATACCTCATTTTTAAACGCTGCCATCTCAGCATGCAGTTTCTCAGGTTTGTAATATGCTGATCCATCAAGGACTGCAAATCTTACATCTGCCTGTTTTCCATCAATGTTCATCAAACTGAAGACAATGATATCACTAAGCTGAACTGATAACATTTTTGCTAGTAATTCCTTGAACTTGACATACCTGTTTTTGCCGTTTTTATCTCTCCGTATGAACTCCTCTGCTGTGACATCTGAGTTTGGGATTCAAAAATAAACATGAAATAGAGGTTAATTTCTCACCTTACTTCTGATTTAGCAATATGAAAACATACTGGAAAGTGCATCTGCTCTATAATGACATCTAAATCAAAATCATAAAACAATACCTATATTATGTAATCATTCAAATATACAAGCAGCTGATCTAAACTCTCAGCAGGAACTAAAACTAACCTGATAGACGCACAGTGGCTGAGTTTTGAATGGCTTCATCTTCCAGCTCTTTGACATGGATTTGTACTGTAGATATAACATCAGGCCAAACTCCATCAGAAACTCTAACTTTTAAACTGTGTATTCCTTCAGAAGCATTATCCACTATCATCAAAGAACCAGTCCTCTGATTTAACCTGAAAGATCTAGACATAAACTTTCAATTAGGGAAACTTAATAAACCAAAATTGAGAACTTATATTATTCATTAACATAACTCACAAAGCCTTAGATGTTGCTATGAAGGTTACAGGATTAAAATTTATGGCAATCCATGAACAACCTCAACAAAGCACCAAAAATGACTCAACTGAGAAGTGACAGTTTGCAGAGCTTATAAATAGATGTTTCTTGCACTCCCAGACCCCTATCCCTACCCAATCCTGAATAAAAACAACCAGTCTGCAGGAGACAGTGTAACCACGGGGTTCAACATAGCCATCACGTACAGGTCTATACAAAAACAGAAAATGACAAAAACACACAAAGTAATTCCTGATTCCCATTTATCAGTTTGGAATACGACAAAGTCTGTATGAAATTTCTGCTTTCATTTTTATGTGCCACCTCAAAGGGACAATAAGCAGTAATTATGGAAATATTCCATGAACACTACTGTGGAACAGTAACCTCCTAAAATGGAAACAGGCCTAGTGTCTGCTGACAGACAGAAAGTCACTCCTTAACTTTGGTCTAGATACAGCTTTTAAACTCTTGTTCTTCACAGTGGGGACAAAAATTCACAATCATCTTCACATCTATCCTCTGTATATCAGACAGTATATAATTCTGCTATATGCCATCTCAGTTTATGATATGGAAAAATAATATGTTGGTAGGAATTAAGGATCCATTTCGATATTTGAATTAGCAGAAATAACTCTACTAAGTTAAAAGTTATGGCTTTCCCTTGCAATTCTAAATGTATTCATCAACAAAGATCACCAAATTCACTTCTGCTTTTGATGAAATTATTATATTCTGCCCTTTTGAGTTTGTGATTTGTATTGCATCAACTTTAACAGTTAGGGGCAGGCATTTAAAACTCTGCCTATTGTTAGATTGGGTCTTACAGAATGTGCATGTTTAAATAAATTAAGTATAAAAAATAAACACCATGGTGTGACCTTGCATTGTCTAAAGTAAAATAAAATAAAATAAAATAAAATAAAACAAAACAAAACTAATGCATTGAAAGTTTTCACTACTTAGTTACCCAAGTTTAAAAACAAGAAAAAGCACATTCAAAGGTACATTCCTTCATACACTCAATAATGTTGTCTTGTGTGCATCCTGAACATAGAGAAATATATGGTGAGTAAAATAATTACAGAAGCATAAGTATTATTCATTTTGACACAAATACAATCCTCACTTGAGCAGTTTTCCTTCAAAGAGAAATGTTTTATTGTCCCAGTCATCCTGATCTGGTGCAAACACTTCCCCAAGCGCTGTTGTTGACCATTTTCCTGTTGAGATAAATTATGATAAATCTGCATTTAATTTTTTACTTTTTGGTACACTTTATATTCTGCAGCATTCATTACAGTGTTTATTATTTTCAGATTGCTGCTCGATTTGGTGACAGTTATGATCCAAGATTCTTAACATGATTCACAGCTTGCCATCTGATTTCTGTCAGTTCTGGGAAGGTGAGTACACTGTGGATGTCACAGGAAGGCATAGAAGCCAAAATTGATCCAAAACAACACAAAGATGAATGCAACTCTATATAAAATTCTCTGGACAAAAATAAATAAATAAATAAATCACTGTATCAGGAGTTAAACCAAGTGCTACTCTGCTATTTCAGACAGCACACTCCTGGAACCCAGCAACAAAGGGAAAACAACCTGTGGGCTGCAGCTGGGAGAAAAGGACATGACCAGGAAATGGGCAAGAAGCCACTAAGCTGTGCCACTTCTTGGCCCTTTTTTCAGGCCTCTGTGGGCCATCACAGAAGTGGAACATCCACTAAAAATAGCGAAATAGTTCTAAAATAGCAAAAGGAGCATCCTATAGGGAACTACTCTTGGGAAGGAGACCTTAGAACTCTACAGCAACATGTGAAATTTTTAAGGTTCGTATGTGGAGCCAAACCACCCTAGAAAATTAATTCTCTCACTTCTATGGTAGGATCTCATCACATCTTTTTCTAATTCAGGTGTTCTGAATTCAGCAAAAAATAACTCACTGAAAAAATATCTTCTGAAGATTAATCTAACACTCACCTGAAATTCTACCACTGCAATGACAACTGAGAATAGCCAAGTTTGTATCTGGGAAAAGGCTTCATAAACCATACCTATAAAGGCCACCCGGGCTAGTTTTATTTAAGGTCAAATTTTACACAGATAATTTCAGGAAACAAACACAGTAATAGAAATTCAAGACAAATTTTAGAAAATATTATTCAACTGCTTATGTATTGCTAAACCACTCCAATGAGAAAATGTTAAGCATTCACTTAATGGACGCATTTGCACTGTTCTTTCCCACTACAAGGTGAACCTCTTAGTATTGTGGTTGCTATCACAGAGCAGCTCTCCTGCTAGTACTTCTTGAACTAGGTACTGTGCACCACTCAAGAAAACATCCAGAATAGCATATTTTATTTGTCAGTCCAAAGGCTCCATGTTCTGGAAAGTAATTACTTTCTGCATCTCAAAGATTATTTTTCACTTTTTTTTTTTTTTCTAAAAAGGCACTGACCCAGCTTTCTCTCACATCCTTTCTTGCCAGCTAAAACCTCCCTCCTCAAGATTTATATCTTGCTCATCCACACAGTAGCTGTAGCATTGTAGGTCTACAATTTCTGACTCAACTATAAATCTCTGCTATTCCTCAAAATTGCTTCAGTTCCACCATTCTCATCTCCAGATCGCTCTATTTCAGATACGTTTTGAATCCCGTGTACACATAAAAGTTTTCCTCTGGAGAGGCAAAAATTCATGAATTAAAAACAGATTTTATTGGTTTATATAAGTACTGCATTTTCTGTACGTGCAGTATGTATTTGTTCATAGCTAACAGTCTTTTGGTAGATTATCTTTACACATCAGGGTTTTAACTTTGGAACATACACTCTGTTCACTCTGATTTATTTAGTAGTTTACAGAATTTGAGCTTTAGTTTAAAAATACATAAGCCATAAAAAAATAGAATTTAGAACTGCTAGAACCGTAAAATTGTTATATTAATGCACCTGATGTAACATCCAGACAGTACTTACCTCTGTTACTGTACACATAGATTTCCTTGTGGCCAGATTCATGGCAGTTGTCATTTTCATCACCAATTGTTATAGTTAGGGTGTTTGTAGAGCTCATAGCTGGAATCCCACTATCCGCTATAACTACTGGCAGATGAAACACCTTCTGCTTTTCTCTGTCAAAGGACCTCAAAGCAGTTATGGTTGCTGTGTTATTTCTGTTGTCATTAAGAGAAAAATCCAAAGAATTCTGGTAATCTGGTGGCAACGAAAATGTAAAAGGTGGCCCATTTTCCTCACTGTCTGGATCAAATGCATGAAGCAGCTTTGAGGTATGGTTCATATGCACTATTTCAGGCCTCAATGCATTTTCCCAAACAACAGGCAGGTATGGTGCCTCAAACTTTGGTCCATTGTCATTAACATCAAGCAAGTTAATCAAAACTGTAACACTTCCAGTTTGGGCAGGCATCCCTTGATCTGAAGCTTGCACAATTAAACTGTATTTCTGAATGACCTCACGATCTAGTTTATTTGCCACAATCACATGACCATGTTTGTCAACTGCAAACTGTCTCATAGGATCTGAATTTGACTTTATAGAATATATAATGTTCCCATTCAAACCAGAATCTTTGTCTGTAGCTCTCACTGTGATTACTGTAGTACCTACAGGCATATTTTCAAAAAAAGGTTTTGTCTGAATAAAATGAAAAGGGAAAACTGGGCTGTGGTCATTAGAGTCTTCAACGTCAATCAGGCAAACAGCAGTACTAGAAAAATCAAGATCTTCCACTTTAATAGTAAGATTAAACTGCCTTTCATGTGCTTTCTCAAAATCCAATTTTTTTTTCAGTCGGATAGTGGCACATTGCCATTCTTTGTCATTCTCAATAAAAAACTTCTGATCCAGGTCTCCCCTGATGATACTGAATGTTAAGCGAGCGTTTTCCTCAGCATCTGCATCTGCAGCAGACACTTGCAGAACTTCTGAGTCGATGGTACTGTTTTCAGGAATTGTTGCCTGCCACAACTTTTTTGTGAATTTAGGTACATGGTCATTGACATCTGCAATCCAGATAGTGGCAGTGCCAGTTCCTGTTAGCCCTCCCCCATCTCTTGCTTCAACAGTAAGAAAATAATTTGCAGTCCTTTCTCTATCGAGCACTCCCCCCACTACATAGATTGTACCACTATTGGGATTGATACTAAACATGTCAGTACCAAACGCATTTTTTACATTCCCTGTAATTCTGTAAGTCAGAACAGCATTAAGACCTACATTTGGATCATCACGGTCAACTGCACTCATTTCCATGACTAATGTATCTGCAGGAGAATTTTCAAAGACACTTCCATTGCAATCATCAGGCATGCATCTGAAGAAAGGTGCATTGTCATTTATATCCCACACATTAATAATCACATCAGCAAAACCCGTAAGTCCATCTCCACCTTCATCAGTAGCCAATACAACAAATCTCCACAGTGCTCTTTCTTCCCGATCCAGCATCCTGTGTGCATAAATGCTTCCAGTGTTCTCATCTATTGTGAAAGCATCAGCTGCACCATGCCCATGCAACGAGTATCTCAAATCTCCTTCATCCACATTGCTATCAGGATCATTTGCCATAACCTCCAAAAGTGTTGGAAAAAAAGACACAGTAATTATAAAGTGATTGCAGTATATACTATATGTCCCTGTAGTCTAGTGGAGTCAAAGCAAAAGCATGTTACTAATACGTGCATGTTAGATGCATGGCAAATAAGATGTGGCAACAATTTGGAGTAGATAAATACGTTTTGCACTACAACAACAATGTAGCATATTATACTACTACAGTCATCTTTTAAATTAATTCTATAAATAGAAAAAATGTAACTATACTATTCTGATAGCTACTTTAAAATGTTAATGGTCTGCATTTTCGGGTCACAAATGATCCATTCTGCTTATCCTGCTTAATATCTTCACAATTATGCTTCCTTAAAAGTCAGTTTCTCTTCTTCAACTGACAAAAATACTCAGTAAAATTAAATTGCAATAATATATACGTGCTGGATTATTATTCATGTAATTGTACCAGAGTAATCTGTGCTCTTCCATTATTATAATCTCTGAATGTGCATGAAAGTACACTACCTGAAGTACAAAGACTGGTAACCCATCCAGTTCCTCAATTATACTTCCATAGTATTCATTGATAGAGAAAGCTGGAGACTCATCATTTTTATTCATGACATTGATGATGATAACTGCATAATCTTCCCATTTCCCATCAGAAGCCAACAAGTGTATCTCATGTATTTTTGTTTCTTCATAATCCAGTGGCTGGGCAACAAAAATAGTTCCTGTTTCTGCTTCTACATCAAGCTCTCCTCCTGTGTTTCCAGCAGTGATCTGATAACGTAACTTAGCATTTTTTCCTGTCAATTACCAACAGTGTCAGAAAACACACAATTTCTGTAAGTACATGAAAACATGAGATGTTAACTGATTTTTGGTATTACAGTTTGTTAGTCTGCAGCTATGTTAGATTACTGATTAGTATTTTCAATTTTGCTATGCCCATTTACAACTTGTGTCTATTTATGAAATGTATCTTTGCAATGAAGTATTAATTCTGCTTTTACTTATGATCCCTTCAATTCACTCAATAATCAGTATGACTGGCCAAGACTATGGGACCAAAAAGACAAATTCGTATTTGCTAACACCCAGCATGTAAGAATGAGTTATCATAAAATACTTCATAAAATAGAACCATTCATTTATTTATGCGTAGATTTTTACCAAAGAGGATAATTATGACCTTCTCCTCTGGCTTCATAGTGAACAGAAGTTCACAAAATTTCAGATGGAATCCCAATTTGCCAAATGGTTTCAAACCAATTAAAGATGTAGAACCTCTCATTCTGAAAGCTCTACCTTGAAGTTACCATTCTTCTCCCCTTCTTTCATAGCTACACCTTTAATCATTTACATTATTAAGAGGACAGAAATGAAGGGTCATATCTCTGTAACATCAGTACCCTGATCCAACATTATAGAGTAGATTTCCAGGCAGCATAAATAATAAACTGAGAGTTCCTGCTGTAGGTAAAACCTTGAGAACAGCTTAGCCACAACTGCCTCAATCTCCTTTAATGGAGGAGGAATCAAATGTGTCCAGGATATACTTGCACTTTGCAGACATGCTGACAGAAAAATCCTCTGGGACCTGTGCAACAACACATATGGTTTCACCATATAGCAAAGTCAAATTAGTAGTGCACCATGAACAAAAGACAGAAACCTTTCCCATCTCTAATTTATGAGCACTGGTTATATACTTGTTTTTACATTACTTACTGCTGAATTCCTGACTGATCTGTAAATTAACACAGCTAAGACTCAACATATGTCCTTAGAAAGTCTCATTTCCAATGTGACAACAGGTACCAAAAAAATAATCTTACAACTACACAGTCTGCAGACAAAGTAAACAAATCTGAGTACAAGTCTGATACATTCTAGTTAACCAGGACATTTTTATTGGTGCTTATTTGTGAAAAAAAAAGAAAAATATGATCTAAAATAAATTTGTATTTGCTGGCACATAAATTATTTCCCATCATCCCACATTGCTTCATGTAAGTCCTTTCACTTATGTGGCACAGCTCCATTAGCAACTAACATTCATGCATGAATATATGATCAGTTCACACTTAAAGAATTTTAAAATCTAGAGACAAGAAGACATTTTCCTTCATAACCCCACCAAATATGTCTTGGGGTGCTGAAATTAACTCATTAATATTTTAAACACAGGTATGTGGAATTCCACTACTTTACCTTCATCTTCATCCTTAGCACTGACTTTAATGATAGGTGAGCCCACATCCTGATCTTCACCCACATTTACCTCATAGACACTCTGAGAGAAGACAGGCTTGTTATCATTCACATCGGTGATAAAAATGTGCACGTAGGCCGTGTCTAGAGAGACAAGAAACGAGACATTAAAATACTCATCTGTGCCACTTCTGCCAGCTACAATTCCTTAAACTGTCTAGCTGCACATTAAATGAAGATGAATATGGAGACAATACAGGAACAAACCCTTAGGGTTGTTGAAAATATATATACCAACATTACTTAAAAGCATTTGGATATCGAACAAATGTCACATTCAATTTGTTTAAGCAGATAGTATGTGAATAATTGATGCCTTATATGGCAATTGTATAGTTTCAAGTCATAACTTCTTGTCCTGAAACCTCAAAAGCCAAACTTTTTTATTTAAGCACAACTGTTAATTGAGAATAGGATTTTCTGTCTTGAACTTTCATACTTCATAATTACTCTTGAATTAATACAGTAGCATATGTAGTGCTTTGAGAAACTCCTCCACTACCTAAACATGGTCTGTATTCTATGGATAATGGGTGCATCTTTGCCAGGTAGGAAACACTCTAAACTCTGACTATGACTCTCCAGTTTTCTTTCCATTTCAGAACAACTTGCCTGATCGTCATAAAAAACATCTCTCCCAGCTCTGACACAACTGTTGCAGACAAAAAAAAAATTAAACAAACACACACTTTACAAGTAGAATTGAAAAAAAATATTTTTGCATTTCAGAGCTGCTGTTTTCAGATACCAACCCAGGTAAAATCATGCTTGTCACAGTTATCTGTTTCTTACCAGAGTTTGGCCTCCCATGTTTTCCAGGTTGAGCTGATTCAGAGCCATCTACTGACTTGACTTCTAAGAGATAGGACTTCTTCTTCTCTCTATCAAACACTGAGGTAGTGTATATTGAGCCTGTCTGCGAGTCCAAGCGAAACACGTGTAGTCTCTGCTACGGTCATGTAACAGAGAATAAATTATCTAAAGGATTAAAAACGGTATGTTAATCTGTACTTTTCTTTCATTAGATACCTCATAACTAAAGTAGTACTTAAAGAGAAGAACAGTGTCATGGTTGAGAATTTGACAAGATCCAAGAAAACTAGGTAAAAATGCAAGTTTGATCAGTCTCTAGTTGTAAGTCATTTAACTTCCTTCTACTTTGCCCATCTGTAAATATTTCTTCTTGTTTTCTATCTCATACCTACTAGTTTTAGTTGCATTTTTCAAGAAAGGGCAGATAAATCTGTAATTAACTACTTTATTTCACCTCATGTTCTCCTAGTAGCCATCCCTTTTCTATGCTGAAGACTCCTAGCCTATCTAGTCATTATTTATACAGAAGTTATTTACGGAAGATGTAGGTCCACACTTGCTTACCTCACCATTCTGACCAAGGTCAAGGTCGGTGGCAGAGACCTTAATGACAAATGTCCCAACATCAGCTCCCTCTGCCACTGAGGCTTCATAAACAGATGAAGTGAAGACTGGGACATTGTCATTGACATCTAAAACATTAGAAAGAGCACATAAACAAGTATAAAACAGAAATAATAAAAATAAAAAAATATGCACTATGGTTATATGATCACTGAACAGCTTACACACCTGTTACATTAATATAGACCATAGTGAATGCTGCCAAGTGAATGCAGCAACATTCTCTGCTCGAACTCTCAGCAGAAAGCTCTTAGTAGTTTCATAATCCAGTGGCTCAGCTACCAGGATTGAAGTAGAACCATCATCTCTGTTTGAAGTCAAGTAGAAACGAACTGGCATGTTGGTTTCCGGAACAAGTCCCTCTTCTAGGTCGTAAGTCATGCGGGGATCGCCAAGGGGAGAAGTTGCTTTCATTGTCTGCACAGTTCAAAGAGTTTGTGTAATTAACAGGTTTCTAAGTACAGCAATGTTTCTAAAAGTTTCAGTGTACCAACTCTCTCAGATCGCCAGCTCTCAACTGAAAACACTAGGACAAGTATTTCTGGCTATCAAATCTTAACCTTACTCAATACATCTCCAGGCCACAAACAACTGTAGACAAAGTTTAACAGTTACTACAGGGTTGGTTACTCACTGTTTTACCCTACAAACATTTATTTTGGAGTTACTTTGTAAAGCTGTTCTGTTTACTTGTTCTGAGCCAAACCAATCAAGTCCAATAACCACCTCAGGTAAGATGGCAGCATTCAAAAAATTTGAATATCCAAATGGGAAGGAAATTAAATAGTGGTTGCACTCACATAAATTAAAGCAAAAATGCTGGTTATTGTTAGCATTTTTGAAATAAAACTAGTAGCAAATCATTGGCCACTGCAATACACAAAATTATACAGCTCACTATATTTAAGCAAAGAAGCACAGATACTCTAGAGCCTCAAAAATAATCAAATCTGTGCTAAACTTACCAAAACTGACGTATCCCGTGTAGTATTCTCTGGAATAACAACTTCATAGCTGTCCCTTTCCCACTGTGGAGGCTGGTTTTTTGCACTGGTAATAGTTACCACAAGTTCAACTTTCCTGCTCCTATTACCTCCATCTGTAGCAATAATCTCTTGAATTATAGATGATCTCTGAAGAGCAAAAGAGGGTTCATTACAGAGGGTTTTGATCAGGGCTCAGATGAGTTTTTTTGCAAAATAATGAAAACATGAGTTAAAGGCATACTTAAGAAAATCTGCATGAAAGAAAAACATCCATGAATGGAGAAGATTCAACTCAGAATATGAAGTAGGTGCAAGGTTGCTGAATAATCTGCTTTTTTCTTTATTCATGATTGTTGGTAAACACTGATATTTTCTCAAAAAAAAAATAGCAAATTTCACACATCCTAAATTTAAAATAAACTATCAACAACAACAAAATCTTTGTCAAATCCCTGAGTTCTTAAGTTCAGCTATCAACCATTTTTGTTACTAGGTCTGTAGTTTTCTTAGATTCAATACTTTCAAGCTGAAAGGAGGGCTTGCTTGCATGCAATTCACAGTCAAGGAGCTCATCAGCTAAAAGCCTGAGACTCAGGTTTAATTTAAATAGAGCATTATTAATCCTTTAAAGTGAAGGGGTAACATGGCAATGAGAACAACGTCATGACTTCCATCCCTCCTATGATATATTGAGATGGCCAGTTCAAAAGGAAAATAAGCACCATACCTGAGATATGGGTTGGTTGACAAACATCCAGCCTTTAGTAGGGTTAATTTGTAAATAATCTGGTTCTTCATTCACTATGGAGTATGTAATGACAGCATTTGAACCGCAGTCATCATCACGGGCTGTAACACGAAGAAAGCTGGTCCCAACTCTTGTGTCCTCTCTTAGGAAATCTAATGTAAGGAAAGGCTATTTCAAACTGATCATTAATTCACCATGAACATCTTACTGAGAAAAATAAAGAAATACTAATGTAAAAACGTATGGAAGATATCACTTTATACCCCTTGGAACAATGCCCATAAAATCAAACAATGTTTTCAAGAGCTGTTATGATTCTATAGCTATGGATCACATTAGAAATTTGTATTATCACATTCATAAACTGGAATTCTTATTCAATCTATTAATTTTCCATAGCTATGGATCACATTAGAAATTTGTATTATCACATTCATAAACTGGAATTCTTATTCAATCTATTAATTTTTCAGGTTTTCTGGTTTTGCTTTTTTTTTTTTTTTAATTAAAGGACTAATTGCTTTGTATGAAATATAAGCAAATGGAATTTTAGCTTATTGCATAAAATCAGAAACTACTTTCTTGGATTTGTACATTACAACTAACCGAGAAATACCAGGTTTTTAATGAATATTATACAAGCAATTCTGCAATTAACTAAGGTAAGTGCATCTCTGGCTTCAATCACCCAATTAGTCACAGGATTTACTGCTACGAAAGACAAAATTCCAAAAATCTTAGACATCAGGTAAGCTCACACTCAAGGCACTGAAACTGTATCCAATGACTCTCAATTACATTCATAGTGGGTGTTTTCAAATCTGGGATCATTGTCATTTTGGTCCAGAATGATAACATTTATCTGACATATTCCAATGAGTGGTTCTGCTGCCTGGTCTGTTGCTGTCAGAGTGATAGAATATTCCCTCTGTTTTTCTCGATCAAATACCTGAATAGTTGTCAGAACTCCTGAAAACAAATTAAATACCACAATTAAAATACTACACATTTGACAATACAGTATTTAGATGTTTATTTGATTGTCGATACATTGAGATACAAGCCAATAGGCTAAATATACCAATAATGCAAATTTTAGGTTCAAGGCTTCAGTCACAAGATTTAACAATTTCAAGAACTTAAACTGTACTGCTCAGGCAGACACAAACTTCATAAACACTTATATCTATATACAATTGACTTTAGTTCAGAAATGTAATACCAAACTAACTTTAAGAGACCAAGTTTCATGTCTTTTATCCTCTAAAAATTCTGCCTTTAATTTAGTTTTGCCCTTCCAAAAGTTTTAGTCTCTTGGTCATTTGTAAGACTACTCTGTCATTTGGTAAATCATTTATATGCCATTAACAATGCTACCAGATAATGTGCACCTAAAATATATATTTTTTAAATCTACTTACAAGCACACAGAAGTTATTTCACACTGCAGAATTTCCACATTTCAGGGAAAAGATCAAATCTAGTTCTAGTTCTACTGGACATGTATGAAATTAAAAGCAGAATGTTCACACAGTTAAAACACCTTATATTTTGTCTGCTATCAAAAAACCTCAATGCAAAGCACAAAGTCCGATCTTATTTGAGCTTGTTTTCCATCAGCCTAATGAAGTGGTTTCTATGTGCCAGTATCAGTTATGATATTCAGTTTACCTGTGTCAGGATGAATACTAAATGCTGGTAGGATACCATCTCTGTGCATCAAGCCATATTTCACTATACCATTGGCTCCTTCATCAGCATCAGTGGCTTCAACTTGCAGTACAACTGTCCCTGAAGGCTGGTTTTCCAATACAGAAGCATGTTCCTGATAATACTGACACTGAGAGGGGATACAACCAAAAACAAAAACAATCAAGCATGTAACTTGCCATATGATTTAATAATACATTAGAGGGGAAAAAAAAAAAAAAAAAGAAAAAAAAAAAAGAAAAAAAGAAAAAAAGAACACTATTTAGCCACACTGCCATTCAGATATGCCGATGTTTTTATCTGTATCATGATTAACTTAAACACTTTACTTGTTATTTTGTGGTTATATGGATACTATGCAACTCCAACTGATAAAAATATTTGGACAAAAAGTTACAGTTGCATACACTTCCAAATGCAAATATACTTCTATGTTAGCAAAAAAGAGAGTATACATTTGCCCAAAACACAGAATTGCTCTGGTCAAAATCAGCTTTCTATGCAAAGTAAGTTTGTCAAGTACAGATTAATGATAATTTGCAAGACTGAATTGAGCAGTCATGGACTTTTTAAAACGTGCAACATTATTCATCAACATACTAGTTCATACTAGCATCAAACTCGCAATTTTTAGACAACAGAATGTTGAATAGCGGTGAACATTCTGAAAACACATTCAAGCATTTATTTTTACAGTACTTTAAAATTCAAGCTAAAATACCTTCAATCTTTTCTTTCATCAATTCTAGACTTATAATCATCACAAGACAATGAAATTTAGGGAGGTGTTTTGGAACACTTTGGAACAAGTCCACTGGATAGATACACCTATTGATCCCTCCTCATGTGTCATACTGAAACACCAAAAGTTATTCATCCAACCTAATCTTTTCTAAAATGACAGATGAGGTGGGGTTCAGGAAAAAGTCTGCTTACAGGAGCCGCTCTGCCACAAGAGAACAAACCATATAAGGCTCAGGAGAGGGACGGGAAAGATGGAGAAGACAGTGGCATCAAGAGGAGATAAAGAAAGTGGATCATGTCTTGAATAACTTATCTGCTGCACCACTTGCAGTGGCAACAGTCTTAAAATTCACCACACAGTCTAATGTATATCATCTAGCCTCATGTATTCACCTTCTGAAAGACAGGTTTGTCGTCGTTGACATCATCGATTTTCACAATAACCTGAGCAGTACTTGTAAGAAAACAGGTCCCTCCAGAGGCATTATCATCAGTAGCTGTGACATTAAGTATGTACTCTGTTCCATGCAACTTTGGAAATGGACTTGAACGAAGTCTAACTAGCCCTGAAAAACAACAGGTTGCAGCTTTTTTATTTTTTAGTACATTAACCAATTACTGTTATTCTTCCAACCAACTATTCACAAGACTGCTACATTTTAATTACTATGGTATTTTTTACTGCAGTCTGATAGTCAAATGAAGATATCACAACAACAGGTCTGCACCTATGCCTACACAGCTGAAAGAGACAACAGCTACAGCTCAGCTGACGTGCACATTATCTTTACCGTATCTGCCGCAGAAGATAACAAAAAAATAAATAAATAAAAATCCAGAAACATAATGGCAAACTTCTGTTTAACCTGTTTCAGCCCTACCAGGGAGCCTAGGTATATTCCTTTACTATTGCAATGAAGTCTGTCTCCTTTGTGCTGCAGTCATTCATGCTAGCTCAACTGGAATTAGTAAAAGTTTTCCTTCCTGCAACACAATCACCACAGCATTAGGCTGTTTAGACATACCCTCAGAAATGTGCATTTTGCTACTCCTCCAAGTCACCCAAATGATACTCCCTGCTAGATGTGACTCTCAGAGAAAGATGTCTGAATAATTTGTTACCAAAGCAAACCAGACTGCAGCTATCTGAGACCATGTAGAAAGAAGCTGTCATTCATCCACTTCATCATCCATCAATCACTTCACTTATTCATCAGGGATAACAGCAATTGTCATTACAACAGAGTATTGTCACAGCATCAATGTCGCTCAACGTGCTTGCAGATGTACTGTTTTAGCTACTTCACTTATTCTTGACATATTTCCACTTCTCCCTGCCATTTCTGTGACAAGGGAGTAAAGACTATTCTTCTGATACCATTTGTGAAATTAAACTGCTGTAAGCCACTGCATAAACTTTTATTGGCTTATTAAGCAACAAAAGCCAAAAAATGTTTTGAAAAAAAAATGTTAATGTTTCTGAATTAAGCTTGGTAGACTATAAAAATTAATTGATAAAAGGTTTAAGATTACTTATACACAGTCAACTATATAAAAAACAATGGATCTGATCATAAGAGATGGTATCAAACCAAGATGTGTCTCTTAAGTTGCCCATTATCAATAACAATGCTCTCAATTAAATTACTGACTGAAATCAGATAATAAACAAATAAGAACTGTCTATTATAAAAGGCTTTTGGGAAAATGATACAATTTTTTAATGTTATGAGAGAATCTAGAACACTTGCACATTTCTCCTGCATTTTTTTATTAGATTAGCACTAGCTCCAAAAATTGTATATGCGATTCAGTTTTTATAAATGTTGTCTTATAAAAAACAATCTTCATGTGCATCACATCGGAATCAACATTATGGCTCTGTAGCATCAAAGAGCTAATACAGTATTACCTTTCTTAGGGTCAATAACAAAATTTCCTTTTTGACTCCCAGATAAAATATCATAGTTCACACCATCTCCATCAGGGTCAACAGCATTAACTGTAGCAACCAGCGTATTTGGGCCTGCATCTTCAGAAACAAAACTCCTGTAGCTGTTAAATGAAATTATGACAATATACTTACAAATTTAGACAGAAAAAAATATATACACAGAGGAATATTTTTCAACAGCTACTGATTACCTATACAAAGGGTACTGCAGAGATCTGTAATTTATTAATGCAATTACATTGTTAAGATGCTACTTCATAAACAAAGGGAATTATAGTATAGATGACTTATCCAACGATCTTTCTATTGTTCCTTCCCATAAATTTCCACTGTAAACTTTCAGCAGTGTTGATGCTTTCAAGCTTAGCTTCCTGACAACAATTACGCTAAATGCAGATTTTTTTTTAATTTACAAGATTCACAGAATTAAAGTAAACATTTTAAAACATTGTTTGTTATAATATACTTTCTGACACAAACTGTC
The DNA here is from genome assembly GCA_011074415.1 of Stictonetta naevosa. Classification (NCBI taxonomy): domain Eukaryota; kingdom Metazoa; phylum Chordata; class Aves; order Anseriformes; family Anatidae; genus Stictonetta; species Stictonetta naevosa. Next base: position 10,068,042 of record CM021707.1, read on the forward strand.
AAATGCTTTCAGTGTAGTCATTGTACCAGCATGACTAAGATGAGAATCAGATCCAGAGGATATGTGCATTAACTCCAGTTTTACAAAAAATCTCTTCTCAGGACCAGACACATCACTGACACTGTAAGCTCTTAAGAGGCATTATCATCCTATGCCTAATGCACTCCGGAGTAGAAATCCCTCTGCCTTAGTAAAGTCCCAAATATTTATTATTTTATCTGACTAGATCGGGCATAGGCCAGGCTAAGCATATGACAGACCAGCCTGTAGTAGATATCCCAAAGCTCAGCCATAGCAAGGAATTACAGCTGGCTCTATCCAACAATACACATGGGTATCACTGCGCTCAGAGTACCTGAGTCTGCTCACTTTTCATATTTCATTGCAAATACAACCCCAGTGACTGCAGCTGTTACATGAAGTCAATTACTCTCACACCTCATTGTCATTACGCTGCGAAATGCATAAATATCAAAGGAAAAGAAAATGGGTGCAGAGAAAACCTCTCCCTTAGCTTTTGCTGTCTAGATATCCATTTTCACTAAAACCTTTATAGTGACAGCTTTTTTTTTCTCCCTCAATTTAATATGCAATGAAGTAGGAGAAGTAGATTATTCTGGTTTAGCTCAGTCACAACCCTCAGGACACTGTTTTAATTCTACATCTGGAATGCAAATGAACAGCAGTTCTGATAATTGTGAACATGAAATTTAGGGACAGAAGAGTTTGAGTCATCAGAAGAGGTCTCTTAAAAAGCAGAAAGTGGAAACTGACAAAATGAAAGAGTGATAGCCTTAAGCATTTCATAATTGAGACACAGGATAACTGATGAAAAAAAGCTCATGGCAAGGAATCTAGAGTTTATACTGGACTATAAATCTATTTAAACAAAGGACTAGAAGGACATCATCATCATCTTGATTTGTATTAGCCCTGCAAATTAGTCTCTCAACAGGAGCCAATTTATGGGTGTTCATGATGGTCTATCTCACAGAAAACTTCTTCTAAATTATGTCTGAAATTTATCTTTTGAGATTTTTTTTTATTACCTGAAAGATAAAGTAAAATCAAATCCTGGTTAACATGGTTAAGCAAAAACTTGAAACAATTGTAATTGTAAGAGCTGAATTAAGTTCCATCACAAATCTATACAGATATAATTTGTACTGCATAGGGAACAGAAAAGCTTCTTATTTATTTTTGGCAATTTGAAATAATATTCATTTTAATCATGTTCTTCAATAAGCTTTAAATATACGAGCTGGCAGTTTTTTGTTTGTTTGCTTTGTTTGTTTGTTTAACTATGATCTCTGCTTCCAGTATGTTATGGAGATGTTTACAACATCTTTATGCTATCTCTCATTTCTGATTAAAAAATTGGGAATAGATACAGGACTTGGCATTCAATGACCCTGAATATTAAAATGAATAAATGAAAAGTAGGCATCATCTGAAGAGTGAGAAACTTAACCTGTTTTAGTATTTGAAAATATACAGATATCCACTAACAATTTACAAAAGATCATTTTTTTCTAAGCCATATCTCCTAAGCAACATTTAGGAACAAAAGGAAGGCATAAGATTTTGAAGCCAAAGGTTACTTTTACATAAAATGACTGTCAGCTTTGACATTTTGTTAAACTAAACCACATCACTGAAATCTGTTCCAAGGTTTTGTTCTGAGCCTTTCTACTCTAGAAGGCCAATGCAGAAGTTCACAATGAATTTCATTACTAAGTTTACAACATGAATGCAAGTTTACAGCACTTCTGACATTGCTTCAGATGCCTCTGGGTCCCAAATACAGAATAAAAATCATTACTGAGGTTTACAAAAAAAAAAAAAAAAAAAGGAACAAAATATCATTTAACAATAGTCTATCCTATTTTCCATAGAATAGCAAGAATAGTGGCTTCCCACTGCTAACCTTCCTAAGCATCCACACTGTGAATAGCAATGTAAGCCATCCATCTGATGTGCAGGAAAAAACTACTTAAAACACCGCAATATCTGGAATGTACTGTTTACTTATTTATAAACTGACAAGATCTTCCAGTCAAACATCTTGACTTTAGCAGAGTAAGTGAATGGAAGATCATTAATCGGTAGGCTACTAATGGAATTTCATTTCTAATTAATCTAAAACTAATTGGAAGAACATATTGGAAAAACAGAAACACAAGATCTGCCAAAAGAGACTGTATATGTACCACCCCTTTCTATGCACATTGAAACTATGTCTAAAGCTTACAATTAACAAAATTGAAAGCCTTTTTTTTTTTTTTTTAACAAAATCTCAGAGCCAAAAGATCATCCTGCTTTAGTCAGACTAACTTCGAAATTTCATTGAACGTAAGCCAGTTACCCTTCTATAATGCCTTCTGACCAGGATAAAAAAGGCAACAGTAAAAGACAAAGATAACAGAATTTGAAGAATATGCATTTACATTGTCTGGGAAAACTCAGGTGCTTCATCATTTACATTTGAAATATGAATCCTAACAGTTGCTGTCCCAGTCTTCGGCTCTTCCCCTTTATCCACAGCCATAATTATGAACTCATACAGATGGTTAGGTCGCTCATAGTCCAATTTTGTTGCTGGAAATATAGTGCCATGAGAAGTAATACTAAAGTCTGGACTCAAAGAGTAATATAATATTTCGGCATTCTCTTTTGAATCACAGTCAGTGGCTGTCACTGTTAAAAGAGAAGATAAAGACACTGTGTAAATCAAAGTCTATGAATTGGAACATTAAGTACTTTAACAAAAGAATTAGTGCATAGCATAAAACTGTAATAGCATTTGTCTTGGCATGTAGTGCTTGAAATAATTTATAAAACAGGTGAAGTCCTGTTACTTCAAAATCCTACGAAGATTTGTTTACTTCATCTCTCATCCTCCAAAATTATTTGGGCTGTGGCAATAGTAAGTAATTATGACCCAATTCTACAAGATGCCAATTGCCTTCAGAGAGTTGTGGCTACTCCCTCTTGGGGCAGGATTTTGCCTTCTTAATTTAAATCTAATTAGTGGGGAGAGAAAAACCACTCCTGACGAGTGTAACAAATGGTTTTAAAAGTACCAACCTTGTAGAAGTGCAGTTGTCATAGTAACTGTTTCAGGAACACTAACTTTGCTGTAGATCGACTGATGAAATTCTGGGACACAATCATTCACATCTGTGATCACAACTGAAACCTGAACAGAAAACAAGACAGTGTTAAATAGCATCAATGTGAATCAAGGCAATGACTTCATTGCTCTAGAAATACTGGATGGAAGAATTTGTCAAAATAAAATAATAATAATAATAATAATAGTAATAATAAAAGTTATTGTTGAGGTCTTTGGAAGCTGTAGCATATAGGAAAAAAAACATTTTTCTTAGGTTGTTCTTTTCCTGCTGAGAATTGCTTAAATACTAGATTCCAAAACATTTGTAATTGTCAGGCTGCGTACATCAACATTTTCTATTTTTCCTTCACCCCCTTTGATTATTTCCTATGATTAATTTAAAGAGAAATGGACTGTCTGCTTTCAAAGCATTCTTTTGCCATTATCTTATCTTCCCACACTTCTGTTATTTTTAATACTAAAAATTCTACTGCCAAGCATAACACATTCTCCAAGACCAAGTTCTGAATTCAGTTGCAGCAGTGTAGATCAGAAGTAGATAAAGGTAACTGATTATGTTAAGACAAGTAAGAAATACAATTCTGCTTCTAACACCATTAAAAATGTTTGCTTATTTCTGTGTCAAATGTGAGCCCACTGTTGCATTGTTGACAATCCAAGCAGTAAGGAGTGTGTTAAATAAGCCTTCACAGCAGTTCATACTGCTGCAGTTCACACTGAAGTCTGAAGGTGGTATTCTGGCCTCACAATGTAATAGGTAGCCTTATACTCACTCCACTCTTACTTATGTTAGTACAAAATGGAAGTTACCCTCTCATGACTGCTGAAGTTCTATTGGTGTAAAGCATATAAAACTACATTTAGGCTAAATGTATTTATAAAATCATCTTAGAATCCTCTTTCAAGTCTTATTCTGTCATTCTTCATCTTGTGGTACCTAAAAGGGTCAACAGAAATTATCAGTCTCTGGTGTGCTACAGCCACTGTTTTTAACACTGATGTACTATGTCCTCTCATCTGTTCCTTATAATTCTACCTCTCACTCCTACTACAGTGTACATCTTATTTCCCACAGCAGGAACAAACTGTTATATTACATGCATTTCCAAGCTTGGCAAATCTTTGAATTTAAAAAATTGTAATAGCTGTATTTAGAAATATTTTCTGCTGTCAAACAGCTTTCTAAAATACCATGAACTATCATCTTTCAACATCTATGACTTATTACCTCCTGTCTTTACAAGTTCAGTTTGTGTTCTTGAAACGAAACTAGTAATTGTCTTTGTATATTCTGCTTTGTCTTTGTTTTAAATTGGCGTAATCACAAATATGCATCATTTATGAAGGCTGAGAGTAAAACAAAACTGCATGTTAGCCTTGGCTGCATCTACTCCCATCTTTTTGGATAAAGACTTTGACCTATGATGGGATGGCATTACCGATCCCTAAGCAACAGCTTTTTCAGGATGAGCAAAAATGAGCTCTACCCAATAGTATCTAAACCAGCCCTCCTAATCTATACAGAGTTAAAAAGACTTTTAAAATGAACAACAGAATATATAGTATGAGCTGGAGAAATTAAAACTCCTAGTGAATCTGTGCAGATATTTGGGAAGACTCAAGAAAAATGCAAATACATAACAAATGGCAGAAGTGAACACCTACCTCAGCTGCGCTACTGAGCTGTTCCTCGTTTTCCTCTGCTCTGACCAACAGAAAATACTGGTGCTGGTCACTCTCATAATCCACGTTCCGAGTTAAGCTGATATCCCCTGTTGCCTGACCAATGCTGAACAAACCACTCGGATTAGTTAGCAAACTGTAGCTCAGGGATTTGTTTTGATATGATATAGCAGTGACTCGAAGAAAGCTGCATAAAAATGAAGTAATATAAAAAAAGGTCTCAAGCATGTAATATAACATAATAAAAAATAAGGCAAAAAATGCTACACAACAGAGCCAAAGGTGCAAGCCTGTAGGTCTGATTAGAGCAGTACCCACCAAAGTCAATGATAGCTACACCTAAACTCCAAATTAAAATATTTTGTTATGCTGTATTTTTATCATCTTGAAGTTAAACAGAAAAAGATAGGATTTTTGGAAGCAGAACACAGTAAGGATTAAAAACATAGAAATAGCAGATTTATTTTTTTTTTTTTTGCAACTGAATTTGCTTACTCTAATTTTCTTCTAAGATGGTGATGATTTTCAGGAAGGAAACTAGAAGATAAAATAAGCTACAAAAGATTCCTTTTACTAACAGCATAATACGCTTCAGCATACTGTTCTAAAGTTTCAGATACCTGCAAAAGGAAAAAAGCCAGTCACTAGCGGTGTGCATGTAACAGCGTATACCAGGACCTATTTTTTTTTTTTAGCTCATCTGGCACTTTTTTCCCATGAAAGTGCTTCAAATAGGAAAAGCATTTGTGGTATAAGTAAAAGAAATGAGTTATAGAACAATAATCTTAAGGGTTTAAAACAGAATACTAATTCCTCAAATGTTTGTTGTCTAATCGTGAAGATTTCCTAGGAGAAAATATTCCACTTCCCAGGAGAACCCAACAACACCTAAGATCCAGTGACAACTGCATCCAAAAAGACAAACCTCGGTTTGTCTGAACACTTCTTTTCCTTTTATTATTTTCATGCTGCTGTCTTCTAGCTTCCCTCAGGTGCAACACTGAAAAAAAAATACTGCAAAAGGTTGCTGTAGGTCATTATCTTGCTTCATTCTTTTTGCTTATTTTTCTGTGATGTGGTCTCACAGTCAGTTAAAGCCAGCGCAAGTCAATATTCCTGCCAACAGGAATTACTTTGCCCTCTTTCTAACTCCCTACCCCAGCTGCAAGTTCATGCCACCTCTCCTCTCCTTCTGTCACCATGAACAATCATGAGGCCCTGCTGTGAACACATTTAACAACCCAACTGAAAAATCTTTCTTTTTTTGCTTTGTCTTTCATGGATCAGCCTGCCAACACAGCTAGTATACTAAAGCCAATGCCAGATGAAGGGAAAAGAAAGACTTGGTAACACTTCTTGTCAGCAGCAGTCTTAAGTCTACCTACAATTGTGAAATCCTTACCCCAGAAATCCAGCAACTCTGTTTTCCTGCAACTGGTCTAACATAAATATCAGAATTTCAGGATTCTGCCTTATTTTCAGGACCACACACAGGTTAACACACAACAGTAAATCACTTTTGCTAGGCACATTGTTTATATTCAAGCCTCTTATGACATAGTAACAACCATATGAAATATTTATTTCCTTTTGGGTATTACCATGTAACTTGACAAACTTGACAATCTACTATCACCATAATTGTGCAAACGTATTTTTAAATAGTGACAAAAAATATTTACAAGGAATTCCACTATTTTTCTTCCTAAACATTATTGACTCCAATGTAGCAGATACCAGTTAGGTATTGTAGCATTCCACGGTTCTTTAATTTCTTTTATACCTGTGCTAAATAAGTTCATTGCAGTTTTAAAGAAAAAAAAAAAAAAAAGCAAAAAAAACCCTTCTTATTTGCTATTAACAGCTCCTGTAAAATCTTTTGTTGTAGTCTCAACAGTAAAAAAGAATACTACAGATAACATAGCATTAAATAACAGTTGAAAGCCCACAGAAGGGAGATATTTACTGGACAAAAGTATTCTTGATTCAACTGGAAACGGAAATGTCTGCCCTAAAACCAAAACAATTTGTGAAAGACGGAACTGACTATTCAGGAAGACCGACATTACTAATATTTTCTGTGACATTTAGATCCACATGGTTAGACAAAGGATGGAGAAGTAAAATGACAACTTTTGTGACATCTTCATTTTTGCTCAGTTTGTCACTGTGATTAATGAAGACAGCAAAGACAGTCTCCCCTCTCCCCCCCTATCCCCAATATTCACTTGGTGGATAAGGCAATTTTCAAATGTTGACACAGAGAACTCATACATGCATTTACACAAGGTATCTTTCTTTATGATGTAATGGTTCTGATCTGTATTTTCTTTGAAAATTTGGACACAATCATCATCTGCTAATACTTTTCTCATCATTTAAAAAGCAAGAAATTCTAATTATTCATTACCACTTTTATTTATAAAAGTAGAAAGAATACATTATATATCACACAATACTAAGAATACATCAAACACGTGATATTTATCACTTCAATTAAGATATCCAAATTGCTATTTACGATTCATAAACAATACTGAGGCGTTGGAGAGATCAAACAGAAGTTAAACTAAGAACACAATCCCACTGCATTACTTGTTACTGTTTCTTACAATTTTCCTTGTGGCATACTTTCAGGAACATGAACAAAGTATGACATGTTGCTGAACTGCGGTGGTCGAAATCCAGCAATTATAGAAACTGAAGCTGGAGACCCTTTGTTTCCAAGTTTATCTGCTGCCAGTACAGTCAGTATATACTCCTTGTTCCTCACCAATGGCAAACCTGTTGTTTTAATCCAGCCGGTGTCCCTCTCAATTTCAAATCTGTCTTCTCCACCTAAGAAGGCAGATCCACAAACTGCTGTCAGCAAGAACACTTTTACTTAAGTAAAACTGAGAAGAAAATAGGGTATCAATTCATGAAGTGGTTTTCTTTTAGAATTGACTTGCACACAAAAATATCAAGAGTTTGTTTTGAACTCACTAACTACATCAGTGATTACATTTCTAATCACATTTTACTTTCCTGGGCAATTATTATTCTTCTTCATCCTACAGTACTTTGCTGTTATTTGATCCCTAACTATCCCTTAGCAGAAAACACCCTGCTAGGGTCCTGGTCAAGAAGAACAGATTCACCTTTGGAGTAGTATCACCACTCCCCTTCTGCTTAGACAGTTTTGAATTATTATTGAAGTTTATTTTAAGAGCCTCAACAAAGAAAATCATCAGTGAGTCTATAGTAGATGTGCAAAAATAAGACATAACCCAGACCTTTACAGATTTGTTTGGAATGATCCAGAAGCACAACTCCTGCAAAGGAGAAGGAACATTAGCTTCTTCCATCCAACAAACTCTGCTTCAGGTAGTGTCCTCTCTCATAAACAGTCAGTGAAACAGAAAGGTGCTGACTATGGCTACCACTGCCACCCCCTTGCAAAGCCCTGCAGTCCAGTACCACTCCAGTCCCCATTACCCCTGTGGGCAATAATCTGGGCAGGAACCCAACTTTACAGAGAGAACTCACTTCCGATCTGGCCAATCTGTCCATACGCTCACTAAAAGTTTATTTTTTTCACACACAAAGCCAAAGGCTTATGAATCTTTTCGAGTAGGAAAGGAAGATTTTCCACTAAAGAAACTGAGGATAAGAGACAAAAAAAAAAGTTAAAATAGTGAAGCTTCATACAGATGTAACAAAGAGATTTAAATTTACCTTCCAAGAGAAAATATTCTACAGTTCCATGGATCCCTTCATCTGCATCCACCACAAGCAGTTTGTATACTTGAGTACCTTCGACAGCTTGAGGAGGAACCACAGCCAAGAACGGGAAGGGCTCCATGGCCCATTCAGGTACGTTGTTGTTTACATCTGTCGCAGTAAGTGCTGAGTGCAACAAGTACTGATCTTTTCCTAATAGTAAGAAAAATGAATAAATATTTAGCTATTTAATGGTACCCAGAGTAGCAAACACATATCAGCTCCTGAGGGTGTACTGTCTGCAATATAGTTGGCATTTAATTCAGAAAGACTTCTTTAACTCTTCTCCTTCAACCAACAGCATCCGGACATAATGAAAAAAAAATAAAATAACCAGCACAAGTACTGCCAAACTGCAAGATCAGGGCCACCCCATATTACTTCATATCAATACCTCTTTTTAGGAAAGATCACACATTCTTAAATTTTCAAAGTTTAAATACATGTTTCCTGAAAGCACTTTTCTGGAAGAAAAAAAAAATATATTGTTTTGTATATTCAATGATTACAACAATTCTGAACGTTGAAAGTAATTAAATTTTTGCCAGCAAAAAGATTCTAACCAATCTACCCTAAATAATGAATTTCCTAGATGGAAAGTTCACTTAAGTCTCAATATGGTTTTCACTTCTATTAAAAATTAAATGCTGTTTAAAAAAAAAAAAAATCCATCAGAGAATGGAACTATTCAATTATCCAGAAATCAGAAACAGAATATCCTTAAAAATTGATGGAAAAGTACTTGTTATGCTGCTGCCATTATTAAATCAACCAGTGAGGGCAGCAGAGCTCCTGAACAAGTAATAAATAGCAGGCAGGTATCATTGAAAAGGTAACAAAAAGGAAAAATGTCAGATTGAAAAAAATGTTCTGATGTCTCCAAGCATGAAGTTAAAGGAGGAAGAAGTAGAAACAAACCCTGGTGAATAATGTTTCTGAATGAAAGACTAAAGCATAGACTAAAATCTTCAGTGTCAAAGAAAGCAAAATGCTGCTGCAGACAGAAAGCCTTTTTGTCTCTGCACTCCTGAATCAGCCTGTGTATACTTCCAACTGGTAAATGCTTCTTCCAAATATACACAGCTAGCTCAGATTCTAAAGCAACTTCACTGGGAAGACATAAAACTATGAGAAGACTATGACAAAGATGTTTTTTGTTTGTTTGTTTGTAACTGATATTTATCAGTAAGACCAAAGAGCACAGTATAAACAGATGTAGGCCTTTTGGCCAGCTTGGCTGCAATTGGACTGGCACTGTACTTGTAGAAAGCTGCATTACAGTGGCCAACTTGAGTGTTCCTGCCATCCATGTTTAATGCTCCTGGTTCCAGAAAAGCAGTGAGCACACACCCAATCTGACTCTGAAAGCATTACAGCGGCACGGATATGGCACTATGACCAAGCTAACAAGCCTGGGGAACTGAAAGGGAATATGGCCTGTGCAAGAACAGCTGTTTACATTTACAAAATGGTTTATCCACAAGTTTAATAATGGATGAAAAGTCAGAATTTTATAAGATGATGGTGTTAATATTTGATTTCCCTGTGTATATATTATATATACACACATAAAACATCTACACACACATCTTCAGAATGGCTTTACAAGAACTGAAACAACATACCTGTAATTACAGAGTGGAACAACTAAAATTCTCAGTTTTAATTTAATTTTAATTAGCAATATAAAGTATTTAAGACTAAATATAGTGTTACCAAAGGGTCTAATCTTGTAAATATTGTAATCTTGCTAGGGAGGAATATTATTCCAGGAAGGTTTGTCACTTGGGTTGAACAACTGTACTCTCCCTCTCTTCTTTCCTAATTGCAGCATTGCATCTCTCCCCAAAGCACACCAATGCTCCATCTAAAATATGTTACTTTCACCTGATGTATGCATTTACTGATGTTATCCCTTAACTTCCACAGCAGTACTAATGCACTTTTTGCGTCTGCCTCTTGAAAGTCTCAGCTTTTCATAATTAGTAACCTCTGTCTAATAGCAAGTGGCATATTTAGCACACCTTATCATAATCTGCAGTCTATAAACAACCAGTAAGTGGATTGTCCTAAAGAAAACTGCTTGGTGCTCTGATTAACAATGTGTCAAATACCAGTTTCTTAGTTCAGCTTCCAGAAACTTAATCCAACATGACCTCTGAGAACTTTCTGTTCTTACCAAGAAAATCATCTTAGTATAAAAATCAGCACTCACCCAAGACAATCACAGAAGTTCTTCTCCATTACACTTGTAAAACTGCATTCATTCATCTAAATTCTAGTATAGAAATTGAATTGATGGTAACTTGTCAAATTCAAATGAATTTCTTTATAATTATATCCTGTACTCAGAATCTAATGTTACAGTGAACTAATATTAGTTTAAGACAACACGTATATAAAAGCAGAGGCTACAGCAAAAACAAGCTTCTGATGTATGGAATAGTAAGTCACCAAAACAGTTTCCTGAAAGAGAACCTGAAACATTTCTTGCATCACCATAGCCTATGAATACATACAACTCCCCTTTTTACATTTTCATGAAAAAAAAAAAAAACAGTTACAATGTGCAGCCAAGTCTTACAAGTCTTCTAGACTCTGAAATAAACTGTGTTATGCATTGCACTTCTGCAACCAGAAGTGCTGAAAGTCCTGGTGTAAGGATGAGCAGGTTGACTTCTCTGGCATATAACATTGCACGTGAAACCCACATTTCCAAAGATACGCGGGGATTGCCTCATCACAAAAAGAGACTGACATGAGGTGAGCCTACTGTACTGACATCATAGAGTACCTAGATATAAGGCTCTTCAACATTTAGAAAGACTCTATGAAAGCAGTTGCATACTTTCTCCTCTGCTTGCAGATGCTGCTGAAATGTTTATTATTGTGGTGGTTTTACTCGGGTGGGCGGCCGAGCTCCACCACAACCGCTCTCTCACTCCCCCTCCTCAAAGAGGAACAGGGAGAAAGTATGATGAAAGGGGCTCAAGGGTTGAGATAAGGACGAGGAGGTCGCACAGTAATTATCATGATGGGCAAAACAGACTCAGCATAGGGAGACAGTAAGATTTATTGCCTATTACTAACGAGCTAGAGAAGTGAGAAACAAAGGAAAGAAACCAAATGCACCTTCCCCCTCCATCCACCCTCTTCCACCTCCTCCCCCCAAGTGGCGCAGGGGAACGGGGACAATGGAGGTTATGGTCCATCTATAGCGCTTCTTCACCACCACTACTTCTCGGTCACTCTCGTCCCCTGTGCTGTGGGGTCCCTCCCACGGGATACAGTCCTTGCTGAACTGATCTGGCGTGGGCTTCCCACAGGCAGCAGCTCTTCAAGAACTGCTCCAGATATGGGACCGTACCACAGGGTCCTTTTCTTGGGAGCAAACTGCTCCAACCTGGTTCCCCCATGGGCAGCAGCACCTGCCAGGTCACCTGCTGCTGCATAGTCTCCTCTCCATGGGCTACAGATCCGGCCCGGAATCTGCTCCGGCAGGGGTCTTCCACAGGCCACAGTCTCCATCAATGCAGGTCCACTTGCTCCACCGTGGTCTCCTCCACGGGCTGCAGCGTGGAACCCTGCTCCACCGTGGTACTCCATGGGCTGCAGGGGGACAGCCTGCTTCACCGTGGGCCTCACCACAGGCCGCAGGGGACTTCTGCTCCAGCGCCTGGAGCACCTCTCCCCCTCCTTCTTCGCTGACCTAGGTGCCTGCAAGGCTGTTCCTCACTCCTCTCACTCTCCCAGCTGCTGTATGGCGCAGCGTTTTTTTTCCCTGTCTTAAATATGCTCTCACAAAGGCACAAAACAACGTCACTTATTGGCTCAGCTCTGGTCAGCAGTGGGGCCCTTACCAAACATGGGGCAGCTTCAAGATCCTTCTCACAGAAGCCACCCCTATGGCCCCCTGCTACCAAAACCTTGCCACGTAAACCCACTACAGTCATAGAAACCAGAAGGAACATAAAAAAGGATTCAAAAATGAGGATGTACAATGCAGCAGTATGGATATTTTACCCTAGTAAATAAAACCAGATGTGTTTTAAAGAGACAGGTTTCAGAAGGTGCTTTCCATCAGTCCCATGACAAGCAGTCTGAGAAACCTAAAGAAAATGCAAAGGAGAAAACTTGTTCGTTGTTGATCTGCATCTCAGGGTGAAATATACCATGACAACTCAGAACGAGAAGAGTTCAATATAAGAAGTGCCAAATCAGAAGCAGATCAATGTCTGCTTGAATGTTCTGAAGATTTTAATTAAAAGATTTTCCAAAAAAGACTTGTGCAAAGGGGAGAAGTTAGTGTCAAAATTGCCTGACTTTTCTCAAAAGAACAGGTCTTACAGAAGCTGTCACACATTTGTAAACACCCACTATTGACTTGGTTTTCCAGGGCATACTGCAGGCTTAAGACAGCAAGCACTAAATTAGAAGCTGAATTAAGAACCTCTGAAAATGTGCCTCCAAAACAGAAAAACCTACGGAGGATTTGAGTGCCACCTTGGCAACATAATCAGGAGTAGAAAGGTTACTAATTTTTGTCTTTCTGGAGTCTGGAAATCAGTATCCTAATCAACAAGTGAACTGACTTGATTTCAAGTTCTGCTGATGTTCTTAACATGCATGTATTCATCTACCAAAACTTAAGTCACTACTGAAAATTAACCATTTTGAATTGAACAAGTACTAACCAACCTGGATACAAAATCCTCTTGTCATGGTTGACACTTCACTGAACATTAATAAGCTGGTTCTTAGTACCTAATTATAACTGGGAAATACAACCTGCAATACTGTGGAAATACTGTGGAAAACTGCATCAAGACTGAGATTAATCCTCTAATGACCTAATAAGCTTTATTAATCAGAAACCAAAAGGACTTGGAAAAGTTACTCCAAGTACCTGTGTTTTAATAGTTAAGAGACCTTAATGTCATTTGACATCTTGGCAAGATCAAAGCTTTCAGCAATGTGTTGGCTACGTCTGAAACATCTGAATATTCTTTAGAATCTTGTTAGGATAGTCAGCATGAACTGCAATGCACACCATCAGACAGACAGGCGTAATTGCCTCTCTTGACCAGTATAAATATCCGCTGCATATGACCTTGCAGGTCTTTGAGGTATGTTATTTTCTTACATCAACCATAGGCAATCTGTTTCTCAAGCAAAAATACTAAATAAATCATCAAGATTAGACATAATTTCACTTTCAGATAAAGGCAGAACAGAGGAAAATGATTATATGCAAGTCTTCCCTTGACTGTGTATCATACATTAAAGCAAGAACTGTAACAGAACTGCACAGGACTGTACTTGCCTGCAGAGACCTACAAATGCAACCTGACAACTTGTAGAAATAACATCAGGGTGTCCAATGAAGCATGATCAGACAAGGACTTACCAGAGGACAACAAATGTGATGAAGAGACTAACATGAACAATAACATGTAATATACGTATTTCAACCAGGACAAAACATTAAGAATTCCAAAGTATAAGTACGTGAATGTGATTTGTTTCAAGGATAACTTCAGACTCTAATGACTGCAGCATTCCATTTGTTGTAATTGTCATGACATATACATTACAAAATGCAGTCTCTTATAACTGTCATCTTTTTTAACTGACAAAGTCATTTTCCTACAAAATAGTTGATTTTCTACAGAATGGAGCTAAAAACGGACCTTTAACTATTTTTAATATGGTATATGAAATTCATTTTCCCCCATTTTATGGTTAGACACTATCCTTTATGAACACTATTTGTGCTTCAAAGATAGTGGAAGGAAGAGAATTTTCCAACGGTACCTCACTTGATAGTTTAAGGTGTCTCAATGCTGCCTTCCATCAAAACACGTATCACCGTTCCCAATGTTTACCCAGAAGCTATACTAATTATACATGCACATTAGCATATTAACAGTAGTACTAAATTATTGTATTATTACATCTGCAATAGAATATCATGGTTAATAGTAATTTATTGGTAGTACTACACTATAGGGGATATAATAAGTTACAATTCCCCTCAAATTCTTAGCAGAAACAGCTTAAAACTGGTAATCCTCTGTGTATTTGGGTTAAGTCTTACATGCACACAAGCAGGTTCTACTTAAATTATCAGTTCAGAATGCCAGGCCCTGACAGCAAGTACACAAACCTACAACCATGTTCTGTGTAAGTCAACCCACTATTGAGATCCCCATGAGGAATCTGACAAAGACCTAATTATCCCTAAAAGATTTGTCAAACTGTTCTGTAACACACTGACAATAAGAACTTTTCAATATTAAAAACAGGATACTTGACTTTCAAGCCGGGCACGCTGAAGATATGTTACACAATTTCATTCTTTCAGATAATCCTCCTACAGTTCTGCTGATTATATTGGCACACAAGCAGATTTTGCATTTGACAGGTTTTTTCCCTAGCTTCAGACAACAGAAAAAAATCCAGTAATTGTTTTCTCGTATAATGAGCAACAAGAGATAAAATTCAAGGTGCCTTTTGCTGCATATGATGGCAATAACATAACACTGGAACACTTAAAATATTTTAGAAGTTATACTGAAAATATTGCTTCATATTCAAAATGATAAAATCACCTTTTTATCTGATCAAAAATATTTTTCCCTCTATTTTTCTTCACTACTGAAACTAATGAAAACAGGTTATGTGAGCAGATTGCTTTTTCCACACACTTGCAAACACCACTTATTTGCCCTTTGCAATATCAAAACTCAGCCTCTCTCTTTTGAGTTTATGTATTAAAAAAATAAAACCCAAAATAGTCAAATAATAATGTCTAATCCAGAGGCTTCTCGTGCTTTAGCTGATTAATTCCCTATTAAAGTCAATTTGTCTCTCACCAAAAGTCCTTCTCAGGGCAGCTCATTCTGAAGTCTGCTTTTTCTCTGATAGTCCCTCCAGTTGGAATGACTTTCTAACTTAGTATTATTGACAAGAACTGCAGTACTGCAATTCATTCCTTATCACCAAAATCAATCTTACTAATCCAATGATGAAACCTCATCATAGTTATCTATCTATGATTTTTCATGCATATTGAAATTGAATTGTCATGTGTATCTGTGGCTGAAAACTAGTAAACACAGGAAGGACTTCATATACTGACTTACACATTGTGAATTCAGACTACATTGGGTAACAAAACTCACTAGCTGATCCAAGTTTCTGCTCACAGGAAATTTATCAATATGCAATGTCTCACAATTTTCATCCTCTGAAGAAAAAAAATACATATATATATACATTTCCCCACCTATCTACATAGATAAACCAAGGGTGCACTTTAGACCATGTGCACTTAGTCACATGGTCTAAAATTCTGGGTAGCCCTGTGTGGTGCCAGGAGTTGGACTTGATGATCCTTATGGGTCCCTTTCAACTCGGGATATTCTATGATTCTATGAAATATTTTGGTTTGGGTTGAGAAAGCATTGCTGTTTTGAGGGGGCTTTGCAAATATCACACTGGACTTTTTTAAAACCTCATTCTCACAATATTTCTTCATGTAAATTATCTGCTGACTTCAAGTTTGGGAAGATACATTTCCAGAAAAATTCTTAGTGCCCTAAGCCTCTAGCTGCAATCAGGAGAAACCTCTGTTCCCATTTTCATGCCACACCATGAGAGAAAAACTACTGGTTATTGTACCCAATCATACCATATAGCCTTCAAAAAAAAAAAAAAAAAAAAAAAGCAATAATGTACAAACATTTCTCTACTGTCATTTTGGAAAATTCATGAAGTATATGACAGGCCACTTTTAAGTACAGTAGGTTGCTCATTCATAAAACATAAACCTTCTGAACAGATAACTCTGATGGGCTCAAGCTGTGGACAGCCCACATTTCCTCCTAATATGCCTCATCTTTTTTGTAGATAGCATAATGACAGTCTGTCATGTCCTTACCCTCATCTGGCTTTCAAAATAGAAGTTAAAGCATAAAAAAGGAAGCAGAAAACAAAAGTAAAGAAAGAGTCAGAGCTACATGATCATGGCAGGGTGGATCTTAACATAAATTACCAGTTAAAAGAGAGTAAAATGATAACCATTTTATCAGGGACATCCCAGTGAGGTATCCATCTGCTGACAGCAGCAGGCAGAAAAACCAAGCATGCCCAGATGTGAAATAAATGACTGCAAATTAATAATCACAACAGACATCCTTAGATAACAAATCATGTGTCTTAATTAATGGTGACTGATTACCAAAAAGCATTATAATGAGAGGACTTTGCTTAACAGGTAGCAGCTACTGGACTAGTATAAGACGGGAAGACCTCTTGAAGTTTTGTTTAAATTTTGGGGGAAATATCTGGCTTGTTTCTCTGTAGCCCAACATGTGCAAGAAAAAAAATGCCACTGAAATCAGCAGCCTCACAAGCACAGCTGCTGTACTTCTGCATCACAGAAAGTCATTTGAACTAGCATTACCTGATCTGCAAACCTAAATACGTTAAAAACAGGAAACCTTGATTAATTTAAACTTTCAAGAAAAAAAATAATAAAAAGAGAAAGATTATCATAGCATATCTTGTATCAAAATTTATATGTATCATCAGTAAATTGAGCCAATTCATACCATTCAAGTGAGAATTCCTCTCACTAGAGCTAAGGAAGAGCAATAAAGTGTTATTTTCTAAGTGCACTGTTATTCCAGGGAGAAAGGATACTTCACTGTGAGACTTCACAAACATTTATTGGCATCACAGAAGAAAGACTGAAGAATCTCAGGTTCCATTACAAGTTCTGGTGAGGAGTAAGCTGTCACATATACTAAGCCCTCCTATCTATTTCAACTCTGTTCTCCTCTACCACCCCCAACTGTCCTTATCCCAAAGCTGGCCCTTCCTTAACACTTCTCCCAGTTCCCTCCATCTGCCCTCCTCTCTGTTCCCCCAGATTTCCTGCTCTGTTCTCAGGTTCCCTCATAGCCCTGACCATTTATTCCCAGTACCACTTTTCTACACCCAAAACCCCCACCTAATCAGCACCCATTCTTTCTTATCTGGTCTGTCATCCAGTCCAGCTCTCTCCTGGACCACAGCCTTCAGGTGGATTCCTCACCATAGCCTCCATCACCACAGCCACATAAACCTTCTTCCACCAGCCATTTTTCCAAACTCTAGCCTTGAAAATGGGCTAGGAACGTTGAGTTGGCTCACTGTGCAGGTATGCATCTTGCAGGAAACCTTGCAACCTGGCAGCAAACCTGAAACTGTGAAATAACTCCATAGCATAATGTATTAATAGCTGCTGTTACACCCCGTATGGAAGTGTTATAGGCCACTATGTATCTTCAAATGGTCAAACCAAATGGAACAGCTTTCTCAAATCTAATACTTTTATATGCAATTCGCATTTAAAGGTGTAGAATTTCTTTATATGCGTAAGATTAACGATCTAATTCCTAGTAAGGAATTATGACCTCTTACCAGAATAAGGAAAAAAAAAAAAAAAAGTGGAGTTAATGTCTGAATACTGTATATTATTAAGTGAACCAAAAGTCTTCCAAACACTTTATTTGTTTCCTGTTTACAACCAAACATATGGAAGTCAAAGGAAAATTTACTATGTGTACTGGGTCTGGCTGGGATGTTAATTTTCCTTGCAGCAGCCCATACAGTGCTGTGCTCTGACAGCAGTGGTATCACACTAGTGTTGTGTCTGCTGCTGAGAAGTGCTGGCACAGCATCAGGACTATCTCTAACCCTCCTAAGGGATGGGCAAAAAACTGAGAAAGAAACATCACCAGGGCAGCTGACCTAAACCAACCAAAGGGATATTCTATACCATATGATGTCACACTCAGCAATAAAAGGTGGAAAAAGGAAGAAGAGGGGAGGGGTGGGCTCTCGTTGCGAAAGCGTCTGTCCTCCGCTCAAACACCAGCGTTGAGGCCCTGCTTCAAGGACGTGGTCAAGCATCGCTCATTTGTGGGAAGTAGAGAGTAATTTCTTTCTTCTGCACTTCCACATAGCCTTTACTTGTTTTGGTTTGTTTTTTTTTTTCCCTTTCCTCCTCCCTTTTCCCCTTTCCCTTTTTCCCTTTAGTTAAATTGCTTAATTAATAATAATCTTTCCTTAATAATTATTTTTCCCTTTAATTAAATTATCCTTATCTCAACCCATGAGTTGTTTTCCTTTACTTCTTCCCCTCCTCTTCTAAGGAGGGGGAGTGAAAGAGCCGTTGTGGTGTTCAGCTGACTAGCACAGTAAAACCACCACACTATGGGATAAGTCTCAGCCTCTTTTATTCTAAAATCTAAACTTGAATATACTAAAAAAGTTTTGAGATAGTCTTTCTACAAATTTGGGGATTTCACTTCTGAGACTAACTGTAAAACGAAAGGTCAGCAAAAACTGAAATACAACTATTTCATAATCAAATCAAGTGTAACATAATTGCTATGTCAGTCATGGAATCAATATCCAATTTGTTATGCTAGAAACCAGCTTTAAGAAAGATCCTATCCATATGCTCTATAATTTACTGCTTCCCTCAGATTAACTCATTTGTGTAACTGAAATTTGTGTAACTGAAATTCAGTTAGATCTTTAAGAAAAAAAAAAAAAGCTTATTAGTTTTGTAGAAATTAAATGTTTGAGATGATAAACAGCCAGAAGAGCTAAACAGCTTCAGTGCTCAAATCCCAGTAGTCTCATAAAGATATTTTTAATCTGACTGCTTGCCATAGAAGGTACATGGCATCAAAATGTCCAGACTGAATAAACACTAAAATGGTGCTTTGAAGCTTCCTGAGATATTCCTTTCTACCACAAATGAGTAACATCCCAAAACTGTAAACACCCACAGTTGTGCCAAATGCACACAGAACGTACATTTTCTTTCAACTTCACAGTGTGAAACCCATTGCAGGTTAAAGAAACACATCTGCCAGATGATAGATGATGATTTCAGCTTAAGCCCTGCTTTAAGTATAACTGCTAAAATAATTCATAAAAGAAAAGATAGTAAGAATTGTAGAAGAAAAAGATCAACCAGGAGTTACTTAGTACTTAGTTACTTAGTTACTTAGTTACTTAGGGTGATCCAGAGAGAATTGATACTGCTAGAAGGGGACTAAGGCCACAGTTAAAATTAAAACAGACCATCCTCACTTTCCAAGGATGACAACCTTCAAGGTTTAAAATATACACATCACTAAAACTGGTTCGTCCACTCTGTATGTTGATTTAAATGTGACAAATATAAGTGACCGCTGTTAACTATTGGGAAGGCATGACAAACATCACCCTCAGTAAATCCTCTGGTAAAAAAAAAATGAACGATGGGATTACATGGCTAACGCCTGTGGATTAAGTAAAGTCAAAGGAGCTTGAGATGACAGATGATTAGAGAGATGGGATTTTTCATGCACTTCCCCCAAGCATTAATGAAATAATAATGTCTCCTTCTCAAATGTTAGCTCAATGTTAAAATATTAATGTGCATAACAATCTAAGATATTTTACCCTCTATCTACTGGGTAAAAACTTAAAACAGTATTATGCTTCAGTGAAGACTAAATAAATAATTTGTGCCCTAATAATTGATATGGGATAAAAAATGAAATGCTCCAGAAAACATGAGCATAACCATCACTTCTTCCTGGAAAGGTTAACTGAAGAACATGGCTCAGGGTTGAATGAGCAGTGGGGTCAACAAGAGGAATGTGTGCTCATCAAGGACCACAGACCAAAAAAAATTGGTCAGGAAGTCAAGCCCTGAAATTTAGGAATTCTGTTTAGCATCTGGTTGCTCAAACTTATGTACAAGTTTTCCTGGTGTTTCTCTTTGGTTTTGTTTGTATTTTAACTACATATTTGTAAGGTATGAAAAATGTAAATACTGTTGGTTCATAGTTTAATTTCAGATTAGTGGCTTCAGCTCTCTTAAGATTACATCCCCATTCCTGTCCAGCATCTACACAAAGCAATTTAAGCTCTTAAGGCAGAGAAAATATTTCTCAAGGTAGAGAAAATATTTCATATAACTGTATGTACGCTGCTGCTGAAGTTGCAGAATTCAACTGCTAAGGAGCAGCAAGGATAGGCTGCTCTGCCTGTTGAAGGTGAACTAGGAGTACAGAGTGACAGCAAGGCAGGCAGGGACCTCAGTGTCACTGAGCAAGAACAGCCAAACAGGTCCTGTGATGTAAATTTGCTTCATCACCAGACAAGTGTGCAGCAATGAGGTGCATCCGAGGCCAAGCTGGAAAGCCAGTCAGCAAGGCAGCATCAGGGTCAGCAAGGTACACGGCCAGGTATAGCACATGGTGTCCTGGTGCAGCTAGGAAAGGGACCCCTGCTGCTTAAGCACAGCTCCTGAGATGTGGGGCAGAGGCCACAAACTATGAAATCTATCAGGCTTGACTGATCTGATTTATTTATTCCCTAACCTCTGCAAGATTTTAAGCCTGCCTTCTTCACATAAGGAACTCACCTGAAGTTGAACTACACAACAAGATGGTACCTCCTCCTCTGCAAGTACAGCAGAACTCATACAGTAAATTGGCACTTTGCACAATAGGTCCAGATTTCCTGTTGCTGCTTGATATGGCATGGTATATTGCTTTGGTATATTGCTTTCAGAAAAGACATAAACTATGTTAAAAACTAAATCTATAAAATATCAAGTATCCATGAAAAGATACTCAGTGAAGTCACCCTGAAAATTCACTTCAGTACTTCTGTAAATACATTTTTTTTTCTCCTGGAGCTTTTGCAATCTTGTACACGGTCCTTATTTCAGTTTAATTGAAACTTCTAATTCTGCTAGCCATCTTTCAGGAAAGAGGCATAGCATTCTAAATCTGTTTCAAATATCTATATATTGTAACTCCTATAAAATGAGATAGCAAGCATTCTGCAACTTGAGTTTTAAAGGTGTTAAGTCATCGTTAACCATTATCTGATCAAAAAAAAATATTAATAAAGTCGTATTTTTCAGTTTAGGCTCCTTTAAAGAAACAATCACTAGCATCTAAACAACACCATTTATACTGTGTACAATTAATTGCACTCTACCTAGTCTCTCATTTCTACATATTCTGTAAAGATTATTTATATAATTGGTCCTACCAGCAGTAATATATCAAGACAGTGGAAAACACAAGCTATTTACTAGAACTTCAAGACAGAGGGAAAAAAAAAAAAGTTTAAGTTTATTGGTATTTTTTTTTAACTGGGTTAGCAAACCTTGCTTCAGAAAACACATCTCTGGCATGACAGTGTGACAAGCCTTGTTCCAGGCAATCTCAGACTTCAATATTCAGACTAGATGAGAGCGAAAACCATCACTAGGTGAGACTTGTCATAACCTAGGGCAAGGTTAACTACCACTTTTCTAACAACATCTTCTTGATCCTGACAGAGGGAGCTGCGGCATCAACGAAGGGCTGAAACTTGAGCTCTATGACAGAGAGGGAGAAAAGCCCAGAAACACACTCAGATTGACGATAGCTATTGTCACTGCCTCTGAGTAATGACAGTCCCGTTGGCATACAGCCTTGCTCAGGACTGAGTAGTGAAGAGAGGACAGAGCAAGCATCTGTGTTCTGGAAATTGGTCCGTCAGCCTCCTGGTTCGCAGCCAAAGCTCAAGCCAGAGCATTGTGCAAGCACAGTACAAGGGACTGACACCAATACGCTACAGTGATAGGCATAACTTAAGTCAGACATGAACGAGAGCAAGATCTGAGAGCTGTTGCTCAGGACCTGAGTGAAACAAGTTGGTGATCTTACTCCACTTCACAAGGAGATACATCTGTGTCACTGAAACTGTCAGAGCTAATTAGAATCCCTGCAGGCATCCTCGGAGATTTACTAGGCATCAAGGAATGAACTGCCTCTCGCTCCTATGGCTTGCCCCTCAGTCAGAAAACCAAAAAGATGAGGGAAACAAATATTGAGGGAAGCTTTCCACATCTTCTGCCTGTGCTGCTCTGTGATTAACAAAAGTTGTGGTTATGCAAAACAACAAAAAGACATGAAAGGATATTCACCATCCAGTGAACTTAAAGTATGCTTAAACTAAGCTGCATTTTGATAGGTGGAAAATATTAACCAAGACAATGCATTTTTTTCCTAAAAAGAAGTTTTAAAAGTAACAGATGTCATCAGAGAAAAATCAAATTAGCTATCCTATTTGAGTAAGCTCGCGTGAATGCTGATGGCAATTTAAATCAGAAGCATAACATTTCAATGGTGCACATGGGACTTGTCTGATATTTTGCTTTAAAAGAGCCGTCACATAAATACAAAGGCACCAATGTTGCAAAAACTCGCATTGTACCTGTGAGTCAGACATGCCTAACTTCAGCACTGACTCAAATCTCAACTTCAGCTGCATGCATCCAGTCAAATGTGCACATGGTTGGGAAAGATTTTAGTGGAAGACACTCGGGTGTAAGCAGTAGGGCATGCTTCACCTCAGCACGTGTATGACACAAGTAACACTCTTTGGTATTTAACTGTCGATAAATTTGCTGTATGCTGCTCATGAACGACAAAAAAAACTTTAAGAGCTGAAGCAGCTAATTTCCGATAACTGCCACGACACAGCTGCGAGTCCCTGCTCACCAAACTGTGGTCCTCAGCACCTTTAGCGCTACTGGCAGACGGATCACGAGGCTGGTGACCAGGAGAGGGGCTGACCGCGGGGACGGGGACCGCGGGGACGGGGGCCCGGCACCCACCTTGCCGCTCCGGGCCACGCCCCAGACGCTCTCCGCCGGCTGCCCCGGGGCCGTGCCGGCGGGCAGCCGGCCGCGCCGCGCCGCTCTCCGTCTCCATAGGCAGCGCCGACTCCTCGACGGCCGGGGCCGCCAGCTCGAAGCGGCCCGGGGGGCGGCCGGGGCGGGTGTCCTCGGGCACCGGCGGTGACAGCGACAGCGGCGGGGCCCGGCGGCGGCGCTGAGGGCCGTCGGCAGGGCCGGGCGGCGGGGGCAGACGCTTGGCCTGCGGCAGCACCTCGAGCTCAAGCGGGGAGCTGAGCAGCGACGGGCGGCCGCGGTCCCGCGCGTAGAGGCGCAGCGGGATGGGGGCGCGCAGGTGGAGCAGGGAGCGGACGAGCAGCACGCTCCCGCTACGCGGCACCACGAAGAAGTGCTCACTTGGCGGGCGGGCGAAGTAGCGCAGCTCGGCGTTGGCGTCCGCGTCCGCGTCCTCGGCGCGCGCCCGCCACACGGCGGAGCCGAGCGGCAGCGTCTCGTCCAGGCGGAGCCGCGCGGGGCGGGCGCCGACGAAGCGCGGGGCATTGTCGTTGGCGTCCAGCACGCGGACGGTGAGGGCGGCCAGCGGCTCGGCGGTCGCGACGGGGCGGCGGGCGCAGCGCAAGGCCAGGCGGAGGGCGTAGAGCGGGCGCGCCTCGCGGTCCAGCGGACGGCGAGTGCGCAGCCAGACGCGGGCGGTGCGGGCGTGCAGCGCAGCCTGGAAGTGCGCGTGGCCCTCGCCCAGGAGCTGCAGGCGCCAGCGGCGGCCCCGCACCTGGGCACACCACGGCTGGGCGCCCAGGCGCGTCAGGGGGACGCTGAGCCCCTGCACGCGCGTGCCCGCTGGGCGGTTCTCCGCCACGCGCCCGCCGAACGACGGCGTCCTCGGCGGGGCGGCGCGGGCAGAGCCCAGCGGCAGAGCGCAGCACAGTAGCAGCAGGCAACCGACCGCGCGCCGGGCCATGCCGGCGGCCGGGCGAGCACTGAGGCGCTGTGAAGAGCCGCCGGCAGCCGCGCGGGGACTGAGGGAGGAGAGAGGGCGGGGTGCAGCCCCGTGTCCGGTCGCCGCGCCCTCGGGGCCGGGCCGGCCTAGAGGCAGCGCCGCGGGACGGGGCTGGGGCTGGGGCTGGGGCTGGGGCTGCTATCGTGCAGCGCCCTCATGCGGGCACGGCCCCGCGGGAGTCCGGCAGGGAGCTGCCCGCTAGACACAGCTCCCCCGAACCCAGCTTGTCCCGCCTCCATCCTTAATGAAGCTTGCTTGGACAGCCTGAATCTGACTTTCATACGAATGAAAGTCCATAAGAAAGGACAGTAGGACAATACAGTCAACATTGGTCACGAATCAAGCCAACAAATAAATGATTCATCGTGTGGGAATTTTACAATACATCCAATGCTATTATGAAAGAATGTGATGATATAATTACAATTAAAAAATAAAATAAAAGTTGAAAAAGAAGTTGTAGTCCTCCCCTCGCTTCATGTATGTGCTGGTAATGCAGCGTTTTTTGGTTTTGCTGTGCTCCAGCTCATTAAACACAGCTGCTTCATAAGAGCACAGATACTTTACCCAGAAAGAGAATGAACAATCTAAAGTATAAGCCTTTGGCCAAAAAACAAAAGCATTTATACTTTAAATTCATGATAATAAAAAAAATATATAATGTTTAAAAAAATAAAACATCACAGATAGCATCTTAAGCGGTAAAAGTCACATGAATGACTTCAGCCAGGTTCCAGAAACTATTGGCACTTCTGTAGCATAGCAAATCCATGGGTGAAAATCCTAAAGTAAAGAAATACTGCAAAATGCTGAAAGTCAGGTATGAACTCAAGCACTTTACAGATGTTGGACTTAAGCCCTGATTCACTTCTTACTGAATTCTCTAGGATACTCTCAAGGATTTCACAGGCTTCAGTATCAAACAATTACATGTATAATACAAGAAGAAGTTTGAGTGTGCTCTGCAGATTTGATGGCACCATATGGATTATATTCCTTCAAAACATTTGCTGTATATTGTTTCAGGAATGCCAGAGTTGGAAAAAAAAACATAATACAAAAAAAAAATATATCAACATAAATGTAATGAAGAATGTTTTTTCTTTTATCCCTGCCTTTTATAGTCTGAGATTGCACATCTCTGACTCACATGTCCATGTCATTCAATTTCCAGGACTATTCTCTTGTACTTTTGTATTTTTGCATACAGATCTTTGTAAACCTGGGACCTCAACATGGCACAATGTTTCTCAAGACTGGATTTATTGATTTAGAGCCCACTCCTGAAGCGCCTGTTCAGATTGCTGAGTTGCACATAATTCTTACTAGCCTTAATGTGTTTATAGAATGTGATTTAGAAGAATGATTTTCTATGGCTTCCCTTTGGAATAGGCATGATGTGATCACACACATAACAACCAATTAGATGGTTACAACTTAGTTCAGAAATGACTAAACAAGGATTTCATCAAGCAAGGAATTCTAGCTTATCTCCCAGTCAGAACTACTACACAGATTTTGCAGTGTTCTCATGCCTGTAGATACTTTATTTGATTTACAATTGAGGAAGGAGAATGTTTTGTTTATTAGCTTATTCATTTGTTGCCATTCATTTGTTACTACTATTATACGGTGTAATTGTTAAGGATAATTATAAAGCTAATGAAAGAGAAGTGTTATTTATTGAGATCAAAACCTTGTGAAAAAAATATAAATGTTTCTTGGGCCCTCCAATGTCTGAAATAAAGTCTTGCCTTCTGATGACATGAATTTTATCTCCCATAGAATTCGCTGATATTCATTTATATCTGTGAAATTTGACCTGATGTCTCAGGTAGGACAAAATAATAGCCACAGAAAGTGGTTTAAAATTTAACTACCGCAACAGAATCCTGTTTTTCACCTTTTAAGCCCTCATTGGCCAAGCAACAAAGCATAAAATTTCAACGATTATTTAGTTTAGAAGCATTCGATAGCCCAGTTATCACTGGAAAATTGTCTCTTAAAGTAACTCAAAACAGTACATACCAAAAAAATCCCTAAAATCTTTTTCTTTAATTATAGCTCCAAACATATTTATATTGTATAGAGAAATTATATGTAGTATGTATAACATATCTAATCTATGTTATAGTACATAATTACAGCAATATGTAATTATATAAATTGTATATAGTGGTTAGCTATCTGTAACATATTCTACACAGTATGTTTTATATCTAGTGTAGTTAACAACTACATAGCACTTGCATACAGTTTAAAATAACTCAGCCAGTTTTGAAAAACCTGTATCTATTCCTTCATGCTTCCACATTCACAACTGATCAGATTACAGAGGTATCTCCGAGCTGATGAAAAAGAAACTAGGCAGCTGACTAGACAAAAATGAAATACAATTCAAAGCACTGGGTTGCATTTGCCTCCAATTTTTTAAAATGCCTCCAGAATTTTTAAAACAAACCATACCTTCCTTTTTTGATTCCTGAAACTCGTACTGTAATTGACAATAACTACAATAACTTCTCAAGACATAAAAACGCATCAACTGCCAGCTCACGCTAATAAACCCATTTAAAACAACTTATTAAGACATAACCTTTAAGTGCGTGAACAAACAATATACAACTAAACACCCAACACAAATATCTGTAAAGTTAAATGAAGTATTAGGATTTACTGCAGCTTTCTCTGACTGAATCAAAGCATATGGTGGTATAATGGAGCATGAATTTACAGCAACAGAGATGTACGATGCAGATTAAAGCTTCATCTGTGAAAATATAATGCACAGCAAAAAAACAATGATTGTGGGTTTTGCTTTATAGCGTAATGAGCAACAAATACTCTTTTGTACAACTAGGGCTCCCTCTGCTGCTAATATGGAAGTAAAGACCAAAACCTAACTAAATCCACATGCTCCTGAAACAGACCCTGATTTTAAATTTAGCAATAGCAAGGTGTAAACACGATGGACAGGCTGCTATTTGGATAGATGCAAGGTTTTGAGGCAGGACTGACAGGCTCATGTTACCCGCATCAAACATGCAAGGAAAATTAATCCCCCTCCATTAACTGTCTCTGCATTCACTGCAGCAGGTCTTAATTAAAAGTATTAATGAAACAGGCCCTTGATACTTTTTGTTATTTTTTAAAACTAAACTAGAAATACTTGGTAATGTATTTCTACAGAAACCTCTATTTTTAGAAAATTGTGGCTTACCTATAAAAAAGCAGCTTTTGCTGTTTAGGTTGTTTCTTTAGTTAAGTAAAATTTTTAAGTATGACTAAAAAAAGTATGACTAAAAATAAGTATGACTAAAAAAAATACAGCCTTTAAAAAAAATGTGTGAATGATCAACATAAAAAGGCATAATCTCAGATATCAAAGTTGAACTCAGTGATCCAACTCAGGTCATTCTCCAATTCTATGATTCCATGACAGTTACTCATTTGATGTGACGGAAGCTGTCAAGGGAGTGTGCCTGCAACAGCCACTTTGACTAGATACTAGAGTGACTGTACCAAAATGAAAGTACCAGTCTGATGAAGGCTGGCTCCTTTTGTCAGCTTCCTACACCCTTGGTTTCTTTCCTGAGAAAGCCAGACCTCATGATTGAGGGGCAGGAAGCAGTATCATTTCATTCTTTTGTAGTCCTAATTCTTTTGTAGTCCTAATTGCCAACCACAGATTGAACCGGAAAGGTGTGGTAAGAGCATGGCAAGTTATTCCTGGGGAAGTCACAGCTGAACAGTTGATTGTGGAAATAAGTCAAGGCAGTACGAGTGCGAAGCATAACCA
>CM021707.1:10096270-10117102 GCA_011074415.1 Stictonetta naevosa
TGCGAAACTTGTGTTTTTTAAAAATTGACCGGTCGCTCGGGGGCTCTCCTATCCCAAATCTTGCCTCCGCCGTCCCCCCCCCCCCCCCCGACCCCTTTTTTTTTTTTAGGAAAACAGATGAAGGTGCTGCTGAAGCACTATGATACTATTATCAAGATACTACTATGGCAAGCTGCACCAATACAGACAGACGGGCACACCAAAGCAAAATTGTTTCTACCTGCCCAGTAGCAGCAATACCTGGCGTAAGGTAAGCACCCCTCATGGAAGCGGAGCCACAGGGCAGGCTGGTCCGGTCTGGCCTAATTCGGGCTTCCTGAGCATTGATCAGCTGTGTCAGCCGCTCTCGAAAAAAGAGCTGTAATTTCCCGCATGCTCTTCTCACACAACCACCACTGTTACAGCTGCAGTCAGAAACTGAACTCCATGCGGGTTCACCAGACTGACAGGTCTCAAGGAGATAAGCTCACTTACCAGGAGCTCGGGTAACGCTGCCCACGGCAACCTGCTGAAGGACCATCCCGCTGCCCTGCGGGAAAACTGTTTCCCCCCGTGAGCTGCTCCGTCCAGCACGGAGCCTTCAATATCGGGGCAAAGAACCATTTCGACGCGTGGGGGAGCGACGGGGAGCAACACTCTGACAGAAAAAGACCCTAGTGAGGCCTCACAGCCCCCACCACTATCACCCTTGCCGGGGCCGGGCGGGCTCCGAGGTGGCCCCACACGGCTCCCCGATCCCCTCAGCGAAGCCCCACGTTCGGCCGTGCATTGGCAGCGGTGGCGCAGGCGCAGCGGTTGGTGCCCGCCCTCAGCCATGGCGGACGAGGAGTTGGAGGCGCTCCGGCAGCAGCGGCTGGCCGAGCTGCAGGCCAAGCACGGGGTAAGGCACGGCTGGGGGACCCCGCTCCCTGCCGCCGTGGGGTCTGTCCCGCCGCGGGGTCTGTCCCGCCTCTGCCCTCTGCAAGGCGGGGACGGGCGCGGTGTCCCCCTGAGTGAAGGCTCCGGGCCCAGGCCGGGTCAGGCGGCAGCGGCCTGGCGGTCCCTGCGCTGCGGCCTTGAGGTGCTGGAGGGGGGCCCCGGCCGCCTGGTGCTACTGCAGGGGGTGCAGGAGGTCCCTGAGGGGCCCTGCCCACGCCGCCAGGCCCCCAGCGCAGTCTTTGCTTGCCTTTGTCCCCTCCATCCGCAGCGGTGTGGGTCCCTGCCACCTGTCCTTTCAGTTACATCTGTTTTGGGAGCTGAAGTATCTCAGATTTCCCGTTCTGCTCTCACGCTTTAAAGTGTCACCTGTAAAATTTGAGGTGCAGATGCAACATTAGGTTCACTTTAATCTCGTTATTACTGATGAATAGTTACCTGCCTATTTAGTCCCAAAATCCTCTGATAGGATTGTGTCTTCTGTGTTGATAAATGCAAAGCATTGCATTGCATTTCTCGATAGGTTGCTTTAAAGGATTGGATGTCTTTGTCTGTTTTCTGGGCTGCAGGGAAGTTTATTGTCTTAGATCTAACCAGGAGGCCTTTTAATGTCCAAACCTAGAACAATCTGTGGCTAGACCCAGTAGCAGCAGTCACTAGACTAGTTTGTATTACTGCTTTGTGAGGAAAGCAACAACTGGGTGGCACATGTATTTGCTAGGGCAGCAGATTTTTATTTTTAGGATCTAGTTTGTGGTCAGGCAGGTTTGGCTGACGTTGATTTCTGCTAAAATACTTAAACTTGCTGTCCTGTGTGGAATGTTCTTGAATTATCATAGTATTTTATTCTGATCTCATTCTTTAGGATTCTTCTGCTGATCCGTCGCAACAGGAAGCAAATCAGAGGTATAAATGGGAACTGTTGACTTTCAGTAGTGTCTTAAATCTAACAGCTTTGAATCTTTTCCTAACTTTTTTTTTAGTATTGTTTTTCTTTGGAATACTCGTCTGAATTTTTTGATCTTGGAAAAACACCAACAAAGAAACAGAAATGTGAGAGATTTAAGAAGGGGGAAAAAAAGTAAATATTAATCTTTCCAAAGTAAAATTACATGTTTAAAGAGCCAGACTTCTGTGAGAAGTTGAGGTGAGAGCACACAGTCGTGGCTTGTATTAACTGAAATACCAAAAGTAAAATTCCAATTTTGTGAACACCTAGGCAAGTAAGTACATGAAGACTTACTGAAAACTGCTAAATAAATGATGAGGTTTAGTTCTGTCTTGGAGTTGCACAGACTATTCGTTATTCATGCTCTAACAAGCTACCTTAGGTGAAATTCTAGATGGAAATGAATTTAGAATCTTTACAAGGGGTAGCATGGCTTTTGTTTTTCTAGCAGGATGTAAAATCAACTTTAATAAGGTGTAAGTAGTAAACTCTATCTCAATTTCTTGCAAGACCCTGTCAGCTATATTGTAACTTTATTGCTGATGTATGTACAGCTCTCCATGACAGAAAATGCTATAGAAGAAACCATATAAATGTAGGGTTTGAAGGGACTTCAAAAAGTCACTTACATAAATGGAAAGTCTTCTGTAAATTTGCATATTATTTTAGGTGTTTGAAATCCCACTTTTAATGTGTAGTTATTTTTTTGTTACAGGGAAGCAGAAATAAGAAATACTATTTTAGCTCAAGTTCTCGATCAAGCAGCACGTGCGAGATGTAAGTATCCAAGTAACTTTCTAATAAAGACTTCTCACCTAGTGTGCTCAGTGCTGCTCAAATCAAGAACATACATGCCTGCATAGAGGCTAGAATAGAAAACGTTGTTGAGGTGGAAACCACTGCAGCTTTTCAATTGGTGATACCAATGAGGGGGCTGGTTAACTGCTGTCTGAATGACATTAATCCAATTTTTTTTGAACTAATAGTAGGAACTGTAGTGATTCAAAATCAGTTAAGAACAAGTATTTAAAGAAAGAAATATGTAAAAAATACAGCTTTTTTTTTATCTTTGTCTTATATTGAAGAAGGGATTTGGTTTGATGGGGGAAGGGAGGGGAGCTAAAAGTGACGGAGAAGGGCTGGGGAACTTGTCACTGCTGACACTGTTGAAGATAGGGAAAAACCTCTGAGTTGTCCCATAGGATTGTCTGAGGGCTCCTCAGAGAAGGTAATGATCCTGTTACCCCATCCGGAATCTTCTTGCATCCCTCCAGGGATAGCTGCACCTGCTGCTTCCCTAAAGTGCCTGTATACCAATGCACGGAGCATGGGCAATAAACAGGATGAGCTCAAGATCTGTGTTCGGTCGCAGGGCTGCGATCTCGTTGTGATCACAGAGACATGGTGGGACAGCTCGCATGACTGGAACGCTGTCATGGAGGGCTGTGTCCTTTTTAGGAAAGACAGGCTGGGGAAGGAAGGGGGCGGGGTTGCCCTTTATGTGAGGGAGCAATTAGAGTGTACCCAGCTCCACCTGGGGGAGGGTGAAGGACAGGTGGAGAGCTTGTGGTTGAGAATTGAGGGGTGCGCTGGTATGGGGGACACTGTTGTGGGGGTGTACTACAGGTCACCAGATCAGGAGGAGGAGGTCAATGAGGCCTTCTACAAGCAGCTGGTAGTAGCCTTATGATCCCGGGCACTGGTTCTCATGGGGGACTTCAATTACCCAGACATCTGTTGGGTAAGCAACTCGGCCAGGCACTCACAGCCCAAATGGTTCCTACAATGTGTTGAAGATAATTTTCTGACGCAGGTGGTGAAGGAGCTGACGAGGCAGGGGGTGCTTCTGGACCTTGTCCTTACCAACAGGGATGGGCTTGTTGGGGATGTGAAGGCTGAGGGCAGCTTGGGATGCAGCGACCATGAGATGGTGGAGTTCAAGGTGGAACTTGGTGGAAGAAGTAAGGCTAAAAGCAGGATTGCTACCCTGGACTTTCAGAGAGCCAACTTTGACCTCTTCCGGGACCTGCTTGGGGTTATCTCATGGGCTAGGTTGCTTGAAGGCAAGGGTGCTTGTGAGAGCTGGGCTACATTTAAACAGCCCTTCTTCCATGCTTGGGATCAGTGCATCCCTAAGAGTAGGAAATCAGGAAGGGGGGCAGGAAACCTGTGTGGATGAGCAAGGAGCTCATTGACAAGATCAAAAGGAAGAGGAATGTCTATGAAATGTGGAAAAAGGGCCTGTCCTCTTGGGAGGAATATAGAAATGTTGTCAGGGCCTGCAGGGATGCAATGAGGAAGGCTAAAGCCCACCTAGAGATGAGGCTTGCAAAAGAGATAAAGGATAATAAGAAAGTTTTTTTTTGTTGTTGTTTTTTTTTTAAGTATGTAAACAGTAAAAGGAAGACTAGGGATAATGTGGGTCCCTTGCTGAACAAGGGGGGTGTCCTAGTAATGGTAGACACCGAGAAGGCGGAGATACTGAATGCTTTCTTTGCTTCAGTCTTTGCTTCAAGGACTCCCCCCTGGGACTCCTCAACCCTGGAGGGAGGAGAAACGGTCTGGGAAATGGAGGACTCCCCCCTAGTTGATGACAGAGTGCTTCGGGAGCATCTGAGTGGGCTCAATGCACACAAATCCATGGGTCCCGATGGGATGCATCCACATGTGCTAAGGGAGTTGGCAGAGGTGATTGCCGAACCACTCTCTATCATCTTTGAAAGGTCCTGGAGAACAGGAGAGATGCCTGAAGACTGGAGGATAGCCAATGTCACTCCAGTCTCCAAGAAGGGCAAGAAGGAGGATCCAGGAAACTACAGGCCAGTCAGTCTCACCTCTGTCCCTGGAAAGGTGTTGGAACAGCTTGTTCTGGATGCCATCTCCAAGCAATGGGAAGAGAAGAATGTTATGAGGGGTAGTCAGCATGGATTCACCAAGGGGAAATCATGCTCGACCAACCTTGTTGCCTTCTGTGATGGCATCACCAGCTGGGTAGATGGGGGGAGAGCAGTGGATGTCATCTACCTTGACTTTAGCAAGGCTTTCGATACTGTCTCCCATGACATCCTGCTAGCAAAGCTGAGAAAGTGTGGGATAGAGGACTGGACAGTAAGGTGGGTTGAGAACTGGCTGACTGGCCGAGCTCAGGGTGTGGTGATCAGCGGCACAGAGTCTGGCTGGAGACCTGTGACTAGCAGTGTTCCCCAGGGGTCGGTGCTGGGTCCGGTCTTGTTCAACATCTTCATCGACCACCTTGATGAGGGAATAGTGTCTGCCCTTAGCAAGTATGCCGATGACACAAAGCTGGGAGGAGTGGCTGACACGCCAGAAGGCTGTGCTGCCATTCAGCAAGACCTGGACTGGCTGGAGAGATGGGCAGGAAGAAACCAAATGAGGTTTAGTAAGAGCAAGTGTAGAGTCCTGCACCTGGGAAGGAACAACCGGAAGTATCAGTACAGGCTGGGGGATGACCTGCTGGAGAGGAGCTCTGAGGAGAAGGAGCTGGGGGTCCTGGTGGACAACAGGTTGACCATGAGCCAGCAGTGTGCCTTGGTGGCCAAGAGGGCCAATGGGATCCTGGCGTGCATTAAAAGGAGTGTGGCCAGCAGGTCAAGGGAGGTGATCCTCCCACTCTACTCTGCCCTGGTCAGGCCTCACCTGGAGTAGTGTGTCCAGTTCTGGGCTCCCCAGTACAAAAAAGACAGGGATCTCCTGGACAGAATCCAGCAGAGGGCCACAAAGATGATACAGGGCCTGGAGCATCTTCTCTATGAAGAAATGCTGAGAGACCTGGGTCTGTTCAGCCTGGAGAAAAGAAGACTGAGAGGGGATCTCATCAATGTGTATAAGTATATGAGGTGTGGGAGCAAGTGGGATTTGGCCAACCTCTTTTCAGTGGTTTGTGGGGACAGGACAAGGGGTAACAGCCGCAAGATGGAGCACAGGAAGTTCCGCACCAATATGCGAAAGAACTTCTTCACAGTGAGGGTGATGGAGCACTGGAACAGGCTGCCCAGGGAGGTTGTGGAGTCTCCTCTGGAGATATTCAAGGCCCATCTGGATGCCTGCCTGGGCAGTGTGCTCTAAATAACCTGCTTTGGCAGGGGGGTTGGACCCGATGATATTTCTAGGTCCCTTCCAACCCCTACAATTCTGTGATTCTGTGATTTTGATTTATATTTCATTACCCTGGCATGAAGTCAGTTTCATAAGGACTTTTGTCACTTTGTAGTTACTAGTGAAGCTATTCAGGTATGAATGAATAGAGCCTGTTTTTATTGCAGTGAGCAATCTGGCACTTGTGAAACCAGACAAAGCAAAAGCAGTAGAGAATTACCTTATACAGATGGCAAGATATGGACAGCTACCTGGAAAGGTGAGTTATGGCTTTTTTTTTTTTTTTAATTTTCTCACATGTGTTCATTTTCAAACCTAATTCCCTCAAAAATATTGAATGTTTTTAATATTTACAAATTAACTGAAAAAAAGCAATTAAGAACTTCTGAAGGCTATTACAGAATGCTATCAAACACCTTTTACAAGAAGAGAAAGTGTAATTCATTTTTTTTGTTACTAAACATCTCAGAATGCTTTTATATTACTTCTTTCCTAGATAACAGATCAAGTTTTGATAGAAATACTTGAGAAAGCGAGTCAGCAAACAGAAAAGACAACAACAGTAAAGGTAAGCTTCATTTCCTAAATATAATTTTAAATAGTTAAAAAGAGAGCTGAAAAACTGCATGTAGTGTACCATTTCAGTTCAGCATAGAAGTGAACTTCTTATTTACCATCACCGCTACACACACCGATAAGTATTTGGATTGTATTATAGAAGTCCTTCTCAATAGTCTAATTTGCAGATATTAGAACTGGGATAATGGTGTTTTGTTGTGAGACAGACTGCTGTGCTTTTGTACTGTACCATTATGCCAGGTGGGGACTGGAAGGTTGTGATGGGGTGACTCTTCTGTTCCCTTGTAATACATCAATTGTTAAGTGGGCAGAGTTTGAAAGGCTTGTTCTATGTTGGGCTTACTGTAACCCTTGTGTTTTCACTTTGTATATTTCATTTTAGTTCAACAGAAGGAAAGTATTGGATTCTGATGAAGAGGATGATAGTTAGATACTACTGTTAGACTGGCTGCCAAGTAAATGGCTTGGAAAAGGGCAACAGTTGTCAGGCAGAATGGAAAACCTGAAAATGTTTACGTTTCTTTACTTTTTTAATATATATAAAGGCCAAACAAGTGAACTTGTTTTGTAAAATACACCTGAGAAGGGGATTTTATAACTTAAGCTTTTGTAGTATAAGAAGCCTGAGCAGTGTGGAGTTCCCCACTGCTTCATTAGCATGAATATTTTGTTGCCCCTTACTCAATGCGTAAGCTATGCTTTCAGCACCTGTACACCCTTAACTTACTGTTATTGGACATACCTTAACATGAGGACAAGTTAAATGTAAGGCTTGGAACAGCCAGTCCCTCTAGGAGTTTGAAAGACTTCGCTCCAGAGTCTAAATTACAAACTGTTAGAAACAAGATTTCCTGAGCCCCTGAAGGAAGCCTCTCCAGCAACTCTCTGAAGTCTTCACTGGAAATTTACAAAATAAAGTGAAAGTTTCAAAGTGGTCATGATTGGTGTGTGGATCAGAGGGCATCTTATCAGGCAGTCTGTGTAAAATTGTTACCAGCCCATAACTGAACTGCTTCCCTATGAAATAATCAAGCTATCTCAAAAAAAAGCAAGTTAACTGTGTAATACAGCACTGTTCAGGCACTTGTTATTGTATATTCTTAAAATTACCTCCATTTTGTGAAATGGCTGGAGTGTTTTGTATCTTTAAAATAAAAAAGGCAGTTTTCCTAAATTTTCTGCAACTCTGCATGCATGAAGTAAAACTTGTGCTGTACACTTATTCAAAAATATGGTTATGGAAAGATGCTAGATAAATACTGTAATGTTGTGCTCATAAATACTCTATTACCGCAAAGCCCTTTTCTGACATTATTTAATAGAAACATGTATGATCTCAACTGCAGTGGTTTTTTTTTTGGAATGGAATAAAATTCTTTCAAGTGAGCATTAGTGCATGTGTTCTTCATCTTGGTTAAATGTTGTTAAAAAGTATTTAAACGGTTATTTTTGTCTGCTTTGGAGTAGACTAGTTTTTTGTTTTTGTTTACAATGAGGCTTCCTTAACTTCAGTAATTTCATGGGTGTATGCTATATTTCTTATACTTTAAAATGACCCTTTATCAGTGAAGATTTTAAAGGTGCGGTCACAGATTGTTGAAAAGTTTTCTCTTTGGGTGTATCTTAAGTATCCATGTTTCATATTCCTATTCCCAAGTTTATTACATTCTACTTCATGAAGTTTTTTTGCCTTGCTGTTCTTCTAGAAAGGCTGTTCTAGAATCTCAGTTACCAAAACCAGAAATCAAAACCAGAAATAAACTGGACTGTACAGTAACATGCTTTGCAGACAAATCATAACAAGGTTATGAAATTGATTTTAGCATGTTTGTACTTTGTAATATTTGCCATATACTTTGCAATATTTGTAATTGATGAGTGAAGCTTCCAGGGGTGCTCCCTTCAACTCCTATTCCAGTTTAGCCTTTGATCATCATATCTCTGAATATTGTTTAATTGATAAGCTTGTTTAAGCATGTCAAAGGAATCTTGTAAACTATTTCATTTACCTGAATCAGTTGTTAGGCATTATCTGGAACTGTTCAGTATGTAAGTCCTTTTTTTATTCATAAACTATATGTCCAAAATGCTTGAAAATAAACTTTATCCTAGACTGAACATTGAAGTAAAAGTGAAGCAAGGGCCTGGTCACTTAAATAGGTTTGGGTTCAACAGAACTGTTTTGGTGCAGTAACAACAGAAAACACAAGTTAATTCCTGTGAATTTGAACTTTTTCTACAAAACTCTAAAGAAAAAATGTATTTGCGTGT
The DNA here is from genome assembly GCA_011074415.1 of Stictonetta naevosa. Lineage (NCBI taxonomy): Eukaryota > Metazoa > Chordata > Aves > Anseriformes > Anatidae > Stictonetta > Stictonetta naevosa. The sequence goes on from CM021707.1 coordinate 10,105,101, forward strand.
TCGTGATATTAAAATACAGATTTTGTTAAAAGCTACCGTAGGCATTATGCACCGAGTTAGCATTAAGTTGCATTAGTAAGCTACTGTTGGTATGTGTGTAAATTTATTTCATTTGAGGGGATAAAAGTTTTTCAAAGGTAAGTACTAGTTTAACACGCAGCAAGTTCCTGTAAAGTGTATCAGCAGCACTTTTCCTAGTTAACCCATGTCCTTGAATTGGTATAGTTTTTGGCTTAACTTTTTACACTTCTGCGTACTTCCAGTGGCATCTGTCCTACCCACAAATGTAATAGTATCAAGTTGACATGGAGATTTGTGGCAGTTTGGAACATCGTTATTCCTACATCCGCGTTAAGTGACTGCTTATTGTGGATTATTTATTGTGTTTAACTCCATACAAAAGCGAGTTTAAGATGACTAGAACCTTGGGTCTTCCTCAAGTAGGTAGTTGCAGGAGTATCCCTGTATAGCAAGTAGATACATACTTATCTAATCAGACTAAATTTTAAGAGTTAAATTAATCAAATAATTATATAGTCATTCATATCAAGCTATTGCAGCTATTTCATTGCTTGCACAGAGTACAACAAAACATCTTATACTTCAAAGATAAGAATAATTTAATGTCTCACTTTCCATAATCTATTGCAGTTAAAAGATGTTTTTAATAGAAGGAAAAAAAAAAAAAGTCCTCTGATACTTACCTCTAACGCTTTTCAGAGGTATTTAATAACCTGTCTCACAAGTCTTTCAAAAGCTCCTCAACCACACTAGCATTATTAGGGACTAAGAAAACAGACTTGACACTGAACTTACTGTCACTATGAAGCCAGGAATGAAAGAGTGGGGGCTTGCTTAATTGCTTTAAAATAGATATTGCTGAGTGTCTTTGCTTACTGCTGTGCAAATTAACCAAAACAAGGAGTCTTGGGGCCCCTCACAGACGTTTCCTTACAAAAATGGGGAACCTATCTCAAAAACCAGCTGAGACCGACCTTGTGGTTTGGACAAGAGCCAAGGAGCAGCTGAGTCTGTACAAAGGCAGGGGGTCAACTAGTGGTGATGAAGAGGAGTTATCGGACTTCATCCCCATGACACCCCACCACCACCACCGACCACCACCAGAAGGCACGGCGCAGGCACAGATGGGAGGAGTTTATGGAAATGACTTCTTGGAGCTAATTTTAATACAAGGCAGGGATAGGTTATGAATATGTATAGGTGTATTGGGAAACTTCATGCATATGTAACTCTTTACTGCATATAACCAAAGCAAGTTGCCACGTTAGGGTGCGCATGCCTTTGGGAGCTATCCCACATGCGCCCAGCACCAAAATAAACTACATACCTACCTTATAAGTTACTTGCTTTGAGCTATAGAGTTCTTCCACAAATCAACTGTGCTGACTCATAGTTAGAGCAGTATAATCTGTACTTAGTAGCATACTGGAGCATAGTCTCACCAGTATTAAAAAGCTATTAAGCTGATTTTTCTTATCCCTATTGTCAGGAAAGCTTGATACAAGAATCATTTAGGTAAAAGATAGTGTAATTAAGATGAACTAAATTCAGATCTGTAAAAGTTTAAGTAAAATTTAGAAGTAATATCTAGGTATTTCAAAAACAGCATTGCCTGGCTTTAAGGTAATAATTCTCGTTTTTATTATAGGTACGCATAAGTGACTTACTCTAAGACATCGGGAAAACGGGAAAAGTCTCATCTCTTTTTAGTTCAATCTCTTTCCTCTTGCTCTTTTGGCTTGCCATAGCTGAACGTCGATCCTACCATTTTCTTTTTGTTAATGGGAATGTGGAGCAGAAGAAAGTTTTTTTTAAGTGAAAATGTTCAGTTTTACTAACAATTCTGTTTTGTGCACCTCTATGCCTTAAATCCAAAACCACACAACCCTGTAGCAGCAGTAACTATATATCCATTAACTAGTTGTAATACTATTACCTACTAGAAATCTATGAATGTAGGGTAGAAGAGGGAAGAAAGTACTATTGAACTTCAGAGTAAATTCCAACAGATTCCTCAATTTACACAGAGATGCGAGGTGAAGTCTTCAACTGTCCACAAAAACAAACGGAAGTAAATCTGCATAAAAGATTCAATGTTTTAAATAAGCACTCAAAGAAAACAGCATTTTGAAGTATTATTTTACTAGCTTTTTCTTTCCATCTTTTGGCACAAATCCAAGGCACATTAGAAAAATCAGATAAACTCATAAATTATTAGAAAAATAAATATATGACCTTCAACTCCAAGTGTCCGTATGTGTACTTAATGCACATTTTATCTCTTCAATTAAAAAGTTACTTGAAAAAAATAACCGGTATGTCCTCCAGCTTTGTACTTTGCCAGGCAGTTTACAGATATTGCAGCTAAAAGGAACAAAATTATTCATATAAATATTTTACGAAATAAAATGCAAGCTGGATGTGATGAGCCAAGAATGAAGAATACTGCACTTAGAAATCTGTCTTGTGCAATTTACACATTCTCCTCCCATAATCAAACAGTAGAAAATGAAGTCCAAATCTAAGCAGTCATCTCAGTTACTTACGAGCTGTCGATTCTTCAGTCATCACCACTAGGAATGGTGTGATACCTGACCTATTCCAACAAGTGCATACTGATATGAGAGGTACCTTTCAGAAATGGAAGTCTACCTGTTTAAGAAACAGTCCAGAACAGGTTTTTAAGCAGCAGGTTTGTCTGCAGATGTTACCCAGGTTCAGAATCATGAATATTTGTGCATTTTTTTGAATGACTTGCTTTAAAGGAAGAAAAAAAAAGTGTGTCCTTATACATGCTTGCTTCTGCGCATTTTCTATTTAGGCTGTGAACAGTGAATCCAAAGTTCAGGTTTGCAAGAGTTCTCTATTTTTCTCCATGTCTTGGCTCTTAAAAAGAACTTCATCTTGCAGATCCAATACAGTGGAGCATTACAAAGAAATTAGCAAGGATTAGTTCCCTTCACATTAATAGCATGTATAAATGTCTAACATGGCGTCACAGATGTTACAGAGTACTGTTTTCCCAGCCACTGAAATATACAGAAATATATACTAAAAATAGAGACATTTCATTTACGTCTGGCAATAAATAGCTTGTTATCCAATATATCTTTATAATAAATATATATATTTATATATATTTATCCAATGTAGTGGTAAAACCTGAAAAAGCAAAAATTATTCAAAGACTTCTAAAAACAAAGGGGGTGGCTGAAAAATACAACACATTTGGTTTACTGTTACATATAGTTTTTTAGTAAGTGCTATGTAGAATGGGAAAGTAATTTTGCTGTCTACCTCTCAGTACTTCCCTGTTGAGATCAGTAAAGATCTGTCTGTGTAGTTGCCTCCAACATTAACAGAGGATTCAGTCTTCGAAAGTGCTAGGAACATTCTGTTTCTGTTGAAGAGTCATCCTTGTGTTCTGCTCTGAAAGCATAGCTTGCAGTCGTCACTGAATTATTTGATATGCAGCAAAGGGATATAGAAATTAATACCACCTAGTTCCTCAGCTTTTGACATCAAGTTTGCACTTCCTTGTCAGTGTTTGGAAAGCAAGTCATCACAGCAGTCTCTTGATTGTGAAATACTTGGATTTCTAGGGCTGGATAAACTATTGTCATTGACATTCTCTGCTGAAAGCGGTACATTAACAGTGTGTCTTCGGTGCATTAATTTACTCCTTTGAGGACATTCTAGCATGTCATCATGTTTCACAAACTCACCACTGCATCCTGTGTCAGTCATCTTAACTTTGCTCTGGTCCAGCGTTTCAACAGATTTTAACTTGGTTTTGTCAAAGCTTTTAATAGCTAACTGTGAGGACAGAAAAATGGTACATTAAAAGCATTGTCTAGTTTCTTCATTACAAAAATGTAAATGAACATAGTGTTTCTTGAATATAATTACCACATTAATTTCATGGTATTCTCAACACTGAGAACACAGCCAAAGATTAGAAATAGCATACTTTGTAGGACAGATATTATCTTCAGTCTAGATGTGAGGAAACAAGAAGAGAAGAGACCAACCTGCCCCAGGGTACACATAAATCAGTACCAGAACTGAAAAAGATAAGGTATTTCACTGCATTATGCCAGTATGATCCCTAACTCTTCTGAATAGCTTTTATAATATGGGTCTCAAGGTACTATAACAACCATTTCTCTTAACATTAAGAAATAAGTAAGCAGCAATACAGACAGGACACTGCAGAACTGTGTTCAAAAGCCAAACTGTCTGATTCCAGATCCTATCTGTCAGGGAAGACACCCCTCTACTGCCTCTTAAAGACTCTTTTTGGTTATTACAACTATTCTCATCTCCCATTTCCATAATTGCTCCTAATTTTTCCTTTTCAAAGATGACAGCCTTCATTGATTACTGGTCACTTTGCAAATGTTAACTAAGATTTTACAAAAACAATAAGAGGCCAAGTATGCTAACGACAGATTTTCTAAGATAAGAATTAAAGGCAGAAATTATGATACCCTTTTACTGAAATAATGACAACAATTTTGAAAAAGTTTCAGAAGGACATTATGTATGACTAAAACCACTAACAATTCAGACCTGTATGGCTCGTAAATTCAGAGAGCTGTGACAGTCACACATAGTAAAAGTGCTACATATCAGTTGCGTATTAGTTTTTTGACACCTGTTGTATTTGCATGACATACTGCATTCAGTGATCCACAACTATAAAATTTAAATGCCATGTTTAATTAAGTAATGGGATATTATCATTAATACCAGAAAGAACAAATAAAATATTCAATTTTTATAACATTAATTTGGCATTCCCGAGGTTCTTCACAAATGTTAAATCTCACAAGGAATCCATGAAATAGAACAGTATTCCATTTCAGAGATAGAGATGAGAGGCAGAGACAGATGAGAGGCAGAGGCTGCATTTCCAAGGCTATAATCAATCTAAGAATGGGCAGCTACCAAACTAACCTGGTAGAAAACTGCTTACTTTTGAATATATTTTTCTCTTGATTTAGTGTGCTGAAATCGGTAAGCAAAATTTCCAGTCAGAGTCAGAGCCAGTGTAAAGAAGAGGGAGTACATGCTCTAGGGGGAGGGCAACATCCAGCAGTTACTACACCCAACCATATATGAATTAATCACACAATGTATTTGTGATACAGCTGACGTTGCAACATGCAGCTTGTTATTTCCCTTGCAAACACACTCCTCCTATAAGCAGATTTATCATACAAACCCCAATTTTAATTAACTAAAGTTTTCTGCCCTGACAATAGATAGCACCTCTGCTTGGCTACAGCTATTCTCACACAATGCAGTTTTTCAAGCATTGGTATATCCAAGATTTTGCTGTACAAGAAAGAGAAAACAAGACAGATGAAGCCTGCAATAAGATACTTAAGAGGTTTAAAAGGAAGAATAAGAAGCTTCAGAGATGGTAGAGAAGCACCACTGAAGTTCAGACAAGGACAGAACATTAGCTTTTTAACATATAGGACAGAACTTTCTGAATTCTCTGACCATCACTAGTAAAGTTATATGTATCTACATTAATAGCAGATAAAACAAGTATTATATAAATAATTCAAGTTAAGTGTTTCCTCTTACCTGATGCAATAATTGATAGTCAAAATTGGGGACACTTTTATCTCTTGTTATTGTTCTCCGTAAATGTTTCCCTCTAAAACACGTTAAAAAATAAATTTATCTTCATAAAGAAACAAAACTTTAAGTCTTTTCGCAAGTCTTGATCACTGAAAATCCACAAGGTGGCACTGTCTCACAGAAGGGCTACAACATTTTTTTTTTCTGCAAAATGACAGCCTGCTACTATTCCCTGTGTTTTATTGCAGAATATACATCGAAGTTTTAAAATATCATAGCAAAACCCAACCTCTGAGTGAAGCACTAAGAAGATATTTTAAAACAGTCTAGCTCAGAACTTTCTGATTTATAGTACACCAAGTACCAATGCAAAAACAAAAACAATTTTAAGTATGTTTGCAAGTACTCCTTCACAGGCCAGATCTTCCCCTCCCTCAAGTACAATAAATGTACTGCCAAGGAAGCTTCTATACTTACTTGTTAAATCTGTTAATTGAATGGACCAGTTGATGTTGTCTGCTTAAGGGATCATCAGCTTTCTCACATGACTTAGAATTCACTAGGGATTGAAAAAAACAAGTAATTAAAATTACAGGCACACTTAAGATTTTTTAAAAAAATCAGTTCTGAATGAAAAGTGGTATCTACTGACATTTGATTTAAACTTTTACAGTAAAACTACAATAGTAGTAACTTGAATCAGTCACCATTTCTCTTTGGAAACTTCAAAGCATTTTAAGTTCTGGGACAAACCATTCTTGATCAGATTATCATGACTGGCCAAGCTTCTGAAGACACTATGTAATTCTGGACTTTGTGAATCTTAATTCCAATTTTTACAAACCTGAAGTAACTAATACACACGTGCTATTCCACCTCTTCATTAATCTTACTTATTCATGTTTTCTACTAGTCTTTTTAAAACTATTCCCATACTATCTGAAAGGACTGTCTCAGTCTTTGGCATCAGCATACAGTGATAAAATTTAACAAAATATTTACATTCTTTCCTCAGGAAGCAGACAACAGTTATTATGAAAAGTCTAAGTAAAACTTGTGGATGCTGAAATTAGCACTACTTCTTATTTTCCCTACTTCCTGGTCTCACAGCCTCACTCCCTTCTTTCCACAGTTGTGGTGGCAGCAGACCCTTTGCTATGCTGAGTTACCTAGCTCAGCTCAAAACTTGTTACATCTCTTGCCCCACGTTAGTGAACTGTATCAGCTGGGAAATCATCTGAGAAACTTATGAAGCAGCGTAAGGAAGCAGTGGAGAAAGAGAACCCGAAGCTAAGGGAGGGAGGGAAGAGGTGGTGATGGACCAGTTGTAACACCATTTATTTTAAGTGAGCCATTGCATCAGCTCAGCTGTGCTGTCAGACTGGTGCCATGTGTCTCATTGTATTTGCTTACACTGTACTATATATGCTGCCATTTATAGAAATACCTTCTGCAAATCTTGCTTGTTGGCCTAAAAAACTTTGTAGCTCTTAATTTCTGTCCCATAACCTGAGAGACAGTAACAAATTTAAGTATCACTCCCTAATCTGTTTTAGGGCAATGTAAATGATAACTACAGGTGATTTAATCTGTTTTACTTTGCACTGAAATGGACAAGAATTACATGGTTAATTATATCATCTCAAATGTGCCATGTTTTTTAATGTAAAATGCTTTTGTATGTAAAATTCCACCCACCATGCACCAAACAAGTGAAAATTTAGTTTGTGGAAGAAAGTCTTCTGAGTTTAGTTATAGTATTTTAGGTGTTCCAGTAATAAATATGAAAAATAGTTTGCTATTCTTTAATGATATTTAAATCATATCGCCACATATGAATTCCTAAATCTTTTTATTCATACCAGTGGAAATTGGACATGTACCTTTTTTTCTTATCTTGATAGTAGCATGCTGCTCATATTCCTTTTCTCTCTCTGCTGATGTAGGTACAGAGCTTGGTGCTGTTTCCAGCAACTTAATGATATTTGAATTCTTAATTTGAAAATTTTCACCAGTATTAAAAAAAAGAAAAAAGGGAAAAAAAGTACAATTTAGGATTCTAGTCTATGCAAAGCATGTTAACTGCCAAAATGAATTTAACAAACACAAAAGTACCTCTTTATAAAAACGAACTTTAAACCTGTATCAGTCTGACTAGGGACAAAACAAGTGTTCTCTAAGCTGCACTGTGCCAGACTGCTTTTGTAGTCCTGGATTACTATTTTAAATTATACTATTTACAATTAAGCTATTTATGATTAAATTATAATACACATACTGAAATTGATGCAATACAGAATTCTGTGGCCATTACGCTACATCTCAGAAGCTAATGTATAAAGATAGGGACCATGCATCAAATCATTTCAAGAGTGAAATAATGCTGTATAATCTAGTATTGCAGAATGTGTTTCATAAAGAGGAACATCAGAGTTGTTGATTGTCAGATAAAAGGTATCAAAAAGCAGAAAGGACGAAACACGGTAGGTGGAACAAGAAGATTGCTGGCAATGTTACTGATGAGAACAAGGTATTCATTTTCCTATAGCCCACACATCTCTTCTGCTCGCTTTGCCACTGTTGGCATAGATTTTAATGTCATTTTCATACGTATATGTGCTTTCACTCTTTCTAGACTAATCTTTCTTGTCTAGGATAATTTATTTTAGAAAGACAACAGGTATATTGTACATAGGGTAATAAACAGATATCTTAGTCTTTATGTCATACAACTGTTAAATACAGAAGTCTTGGCTAATGATGGGCTGAAAATGTTGTGACAAACAGTTACGTTTGTTTTCTTTCTTACATTATGCCTATGGAACCTGAAGAACATCTAACCTTGGAAACAAACTTTCTGCACTCACCGGCTCAGCACAGTCTGCAGGGGTACAGTTCCTTTCATTCCTTATGTGCGTCATGGCACCATTCTGAAGCAGTAAGTCTACTAGGGCTTCGTTCTTCCCTATCACAGCCTCGTGCAGTGCTGTATTTCCTTTGGCATTAGAAAGGTTAACAGAAGCTCCATGCTGTACAGCAAAATAAAATAGAAGTTATAAAAAAAGAGCAGCATAAAATGGAGATAGCACATTATTATTCCATTTCTCTCCCCTTTCATTTTCCATGTATCAATGAGAACAATAGAACAGCAGCCTTGTGGCTGTATGCAAAAACAGAAAGCATATGCTAGCAATCACCAGTTCAACAATAAGCCACCTGGCCATATTATTTCCTACTCTCTCACAGCCACAGTTTCATGGATAAGCTCATTTCATTTTTTGCATGTATCTACTATATATTCCAAGTTTAAAAGAGATCAAAAAAATCACATAGAATGCAAAAAACGCTATGCAATACAATCCTAAGCAAGAAAACCTGTCATCTGCCACAGAGAAGTTCCATAAAAGCAGTTGGCTGTGCAATTGCAAAGTAATATTTATCTAATCAAAAGCTATGAATGGAGGGGGTTGACAGAAGTGACAAGAACAAATACTCTCCATTTTTTTCTGAGTAGTTTTGACAGAGAAATGCTTAAAAATATACTAATCCTGAGTACTACATAAGCACAGATATCACATACAAAAATACTATTTTGAACATTGTTTTCAGTGATCTTACCTGTAACAACAAGGCTGTAGTCTCATACTGACCATTCAAGCATGCATAAATTAAAGGAGTATTTCCATATATATCCTTTTTATTTTGTTTAGCATTGTAATCCATCAGACACTTTACCACCTGTTGGAAGAAGTAACAACTTTTTAATTTAAGATCTAACCACAATCATGCAGTGAAAGTCCCTCCCACTTGTCTTTAAACATATATAGTTATTTTTTAACTTCGAATTAAAAAAGAGATGGGGGAAAAAAAAGATTGGAGAAAAATCTCACCTTTGCCAAACAGACAGTAAACATAAGCATCTATTACTATCATACCAGTTTTCACATTTTAGCTCAAACTTAAAAAAAAAAAAAAAGGCAACTTGAAGAAAGGCTAGAAAATAAAAAATACAATAAAAAATACAATGAATATTCATTACCTACAAGTTTGTGTTGTATTCTTGTTTCCTTCTTGCTTCTATAATGTTTTGTCTCCCCATTAGCTTCACGAGTCTATTTTTACTCCTTGTATTTCTCAGCTCCTTACTCTTAAGCCACCTTTTCTGCATTTTCCTACTTCCAGTCTCCTATCTGCACCTGCTTTTTCCTGGTTAGTATACTTCCTATCTCATGTACTTGCTCTCCTGTACTAATATCCTACTCTCAATAGCTCATGCTTCTCCTTCATTGCTATTGCCTCCCTGACCTCAAGTTAGGGATGAGGTTACCAGCTACCCTAAGAGCTCACTTGTCCCATAATCTACTAAAATGAGTTACCTTTTTGAAAATATAGTAAATATTTAACAGTGTGGCAAACTGAAATTTTCAAGTCTATAGCATAAACAGATGCATACATATCCTCCTTGAACAGGAAGAAGGGAGGAAGGGAAAGAGAAAAATACAGAAAGATTCAGCTGCACAATGTATGTTTAAATGTTTGATTTAAGATGGTACCATTACTGGCAGCACCTTCATCAAAATGGTATTTTATACCATTAAGATAACATGGTTGCCTACTGAAACTGCTTCATTGGAAAGAGCCTGACAGATGATTTTAGAAATGAAAAAGAAAAAGCAAATTTAATAAATGAATTTTAACTCTTACTGGTTTAGTCTTGTTGCTAATTTCACAAAATAGCTTTTTGCTGGTGGTTAAATGTTAAATAGCTTGTGTGTAAAGAGGCTCAATTACCTGGAAGTGACCCTTCTGGCAGGCTAAATGAAGAGGAACTGCATGTTTAGCATTCTTGGCACTGACACTGGCTCCATGTTTCAACAAGAGAGAGACAAGTTCAGAGTGTCCGTGCAGTGCAGCCATATGCAGTGGTGTAAAACCATCTTGGTTTGAAACATTTACGCCAAGTCCATTAGTAGGGATCCTTGCAAATTTCTGTTGAGGAAAATATACAACAAAACTATATAATTAATCATGTTACTTTCTATTGACCAAAGAAACAATCAAATTCCTACTAAATACACATCAAATGGGCAGACAAACATTACAAGAACTCCTGTTACAGAACCTAATTTGAGACCTTCAGGAAAACAGCTGGTAAACCAGAGCAGCTCAGTAGTACTTTTGAAGAGAATAGTGAGTTTTATTTTTCTCTCTTTTCCTCCAACATGATAGCTTCTTACATAGAAATTCCAGTCAAAGTATTTATGTTATTAAAAAGGGGCTAAAGCTGTTCAGGTTGAGATGGAAGTAAAACGCACTTTTTTTAAAAAATGTAAAACTATAGCTGTTAGGATGCTGTTACACATGGAGAGTTGGTGTTAATATTATGAGTTATGTTTCACAAACGGACCCTCATGCTCTTGCAGACAGACACTATGCACCTACCTGACTGCTACATGAAGTTCTAGGTAATACAGAAAACTGCAAATAAAATTAATTTTAGTCATATGGAAGTAACACTGGCCCAGAGCACTGACACCCCTGGGGAGTAAAGATGAGAAAACTACCTGGAACACAGCTTACACAGTACAGAAAATCTGTTTTCAACGGCTCTCAAAAACTGCGTGGGTGCCTAATGTTCACAGTACTAGATAATCATTCTGCCTGTCCTCAGCATTCTTTTCAAATGCGTGCCTAACCAGATCAGTTAAAAAGTTCCTTCTGCTTTTCATTCAGTAGGCAAGTAAATTCCACTGCAAGTGCCATTCTTTCCCCTGATACCAGTAAAACTTCAGTCTCAGGATCTCGCATCTTTATCACCTGACCTCTGTACTCAGAAGTGCAAGGACACAGGCTGTCAGAGAATAAACTACTGTGGGCATGTGAAGCATTTAAGGACAACTAGCATCCTCTTACACTGCACAAATTAAATTTAAGGTAGCAGTGAGGAATTTAGAAAAACGTAATCCTTTTTTTTTCCTGAAAATTTACACTTCAGTTTATTTTGCAATGACTTAGCCAGTTATGTACATCTTAAAAGACAGCAATTCTTCCTGACTGAAGGGCAAGTAACTGGTTACTACCAAGAAGCTTGAATAATTCCTTATTTTTAAAATGTGTATTTTAAAACCTGTTTTTCCTCTATATTCCATGATAAATCAAAGAAAACGAAGTCTTTGCAATTTTATTTAATCTCTGAAGAATTTTTGGATACATCTTGCATGAAAGATGTCTTGCAATTAAAACAAGGTTTTATCAATGTTACATCGATTATAGGATTAGTAAATATTCCTTGCTAAACTGATTGCTAATAGATAAGTAGATACTCTGTCAGTTAGCAACAGGAACTACAAAAGAGGGCCAGAGGAACTACAAAAGAGGGCCAGAGG
>CM021707.1:10117112-10215585 GCA_011074415.1 Stictonetta naevosa
AGAGGAACTACAAAAGAGGGCCAGAGGAACTACAAAAGAGGGCCAGAAGAAACTGAGGCTCAGAAAAGTATAGGTCCCATTTATTCAAAGGTGCTCAAACCTTAATGGCAGCAGTCTGCATATTCTAAAAGCAAACTGCAAAGTTTTTTCACTCCGTTAGATTATCAAGCAAGCCTTTGTACACTTAATCCTGTGCCCAAAATTTTCCACAGTTTAGTTAAAAAGAGAAAATTTAATATAATCTAGTGAGCTCTGTTATGGTCTGTACGTATTTTATTACTTTTTGGACAGAGATACAGAAGTGTTGGGCAATATGAATGCTATTTCTCTAGAGCTAGAAGTTAAATTATATGAACACAAATTATTCTTTTTATAGAATGAATATTCCAACCTTTTGTGCTGGCCCACATTTTGAGCACTGGCATAACGGATGGCAGAATTCTGGTTTTGATGTACCAACTGTGTCATCTTCATCTTCCAAGTCTTCTTCCATCCATTCCAATAGATAACGTACCTGGAATAAAAAGCATGTCTTTCTTTATTGAGCCCAAAGGTTCCATAGCCTGATAAATCTGCATATCAGCATCTTACACAAGCAAGGTTTACAAACATATACTTTTGAATAACTCAGGAAGACTATGTATCTATTTCCTGGCATCATCTCCCCAAGGCCAAATTTAAAAAATCAAATGTTATTTATTGTTGACAAAGCAGCTAGAAAGTTCACCAAGCATAGCAGTGAAGTAAATTATAAATGACTTCAAGCTGCCTAATCAAGACTTCAGTGTTCACCTCTGCTCAAACCCTCCAAATCCTTTTAGCTGAGATGATGATTAGACCAAGATTTGTGTCAGCTCATGTCAACATGAATTTTGTTTCATCTTTTGCTTTAACAAACATGAGAAGTGACAAGGATAATGATATTTAATCAATATCCAAACTTTGCAGGGGCACTGACTTTTCTTAGGCCTGTAACTTCACAGGAGCTTGACAGTTTTACTTCTTCCTCAATGTATAATGCCTCCTTTTTGAGAGGGAGACCCTTCAGTGAAGCTAGTTTTAGGATTCATAGCATTCCTATGCTATCTTTCAGCAGTGATGCTTACTGCATTTCATTCTGACCTTAAATACTATGCAACAACAACAACAAACAATTAAGAAATACATTTTTACACTGAAATTCATTAACCCACTGTAAACTAAAGACATCTCAGAATTAGTAGTGACTGTATTAAGACTCCATTATTGCACCATTTGACCATGGTATTCCCAACACCTATCTTGTGTATCATTCTGGGTTTGTACTACACTCAGTGGGGCAAGACTTCAATAGCCACTTTCCCTTCCTCCTGTTGCAACTCAGTACTGGTACTCTCATTATCCAAACGCACATCTCTCAATATACTGATACCAGAGTCTCACCAAAAATCTGAACATGCTAATCCCATGCATTATTTCTATTATAACAGTGGAATAGCCTTTTTTTTTCATTTTTGGTAAAAACATTGAACGTATACACACTGAAGTATCTCAGGAAATCGTTCACAATCTCGTTTTGCCAGTTAACTTTATCATCTAACAAAAATTGATATTAAACAGTATTGACTACTACTACACAATACTAACTTTTAGAGTCATATAAAGCTTTCTTACAAGCAACATACAATGGGCTAAGGCAATTCGTAACAATCTCCACCCATAATGGATCTATAATCATCTACCAATTCAGCAGCCACTAAACATATAAAATGTATAGCTTGAGAACCTCCTCCCAAAAAACTGCTACATAACTCTGAAACACATTTTGAGAATAAAGCTTAACATCTTCTAGGTATATCCTCCCTCCATGCTGTCCTCATATACTTTTTTGCCCGTTAAAGACAGAAAATTTATCAAAGAGAACTAAATTTTATATTCAAAATGCAGAATTGTTTGTCATTGGGTCAGCTAATTAAGGTAACAGCCATTGATTAACATCATTATCTCCAATCTAAAGTGTAAGTGCTTTTGAAGTTTGCAGGTGCTATGATGATGACAGGTTAGGTTTTTTTTGGCTTCCTGAACAATCACAGCATTTTTTTTTATTTTATTTTTTTAATCTTCCAGTTCCATAGCACTGTTTTTTAATGCCTCCGCTTTGTAAAGCTCAACTGGCTGTCACAGTGGAAATCTACAACAGCACTAATGACCCTTTTGATGCTTCTGTTCCTATGGAGACAGACCTCAGGCCATCAGAACAAGGTAAGAATTTTTAAATAACCATTTATTTAATAGATATGCAAGCCGTAACCATGCCATCCAATTGGACAGTCCTCATTATAATGAACAGTTTTACATGAACTTGAGTAATGTGGAAAGTACTGTAGGTAAAATGACTTGGGGATATGGAGAGAAAGTTCTTGGTAGAAAATGAGTTCTACATGATTGTTTCTGAAGGAAGATACTTAGCAAAGCATTCTTCATTTAATATTATTTACAAATAGCTTACTCAATTTGAATGACAAATTTGAATATTCAACAGCCATTCTAAGACTCACCATTTCCAGATCTCCATCAGCAACTGCTCTGAGGAGTTTTTCTACCTATGTATGAAGAAAACAATTTATTTGCTTAATATTCATATTAAGCTGTACATGGAAAATCCTGTGTCCCTTATTAACCCTCTAAGCTCATGTAGTAGGATTAGTGCTGGCCCATTTCATATTTGTTAATAAAGTTTTAAATAAAACAATCTTCTTCCTTTATGAAATACAAAAGCTGTGAATATGCAGCCATGTGATGATCTCTGACTTGCTCAGTTAAACAGCATTTACCTAAACAGAAGACATGTAAGCTAATATACATTATTATTCTTCTTCAGCAGGAATTGACCATGCATTTCTGTTGTGAACCTAACACTATAAAAAAAAAAACTACTCAGGACAAACTCGTATGCTGATGAACACTACTAATATCTGGGCTCTTGCTGTGCTAATATATGCTACCAAAAGCACGAAGGATGGCAAGTTATTTTACTAGATAACAACAGTTTAAGATCAAAAAGATGATTTCCAATTGTCCACACCTGCAGATTATTGGTTTATTCCTATGTTAAAAACAAGCATTTATAAACCTAGCTCAATTATAAGGAATAAATTTGTTTTCTTACTTAAAATGTTTGATATTTAAATATCAAAGGGTATGTTAACACCAGCAAAAGCCAAACCTCTTCAACTCAAGACAGTTTTCCCAGGGGAGCAAAAAGTCCAATTGAATAAATACATTCAGGCCAGCTAACATCTGAGCACACCTGCTTTGTGTAGGTATTCTTCTGTTTATGAGTTCTGCGTGGGGGAAAGGGGCAAGTGGGCAGAGGGAACAAGGTGTTGCTTCTGTGCAAAAGATGGTAATTGCTTTGCAGTACGCTGATGCCATTCCATTGATCCCTCCAATTGCTCATGAAAGCAGGAGAATGAGATGTACTTGTCTCCACACTGTCTCCGAATCTCTACTTTCACATTAAAGAGTTGGGATCTGATCTGATAGGAATGGCACAGTTGCCAGTAAAAGGTCACAGAGACTCCATTAACATTATCACCAGGCAACATGTTTGGCATCTGCAGATTGTTGAAGAATCATTCAATAAGCTTTGGGAAAGACTGATTCATCACTATAGTAAATTATTCTAGTACTGTGCCATTATCACCAAAGATGCTGCTGTGTGAGCAAAGTTGTTTCAATATTAAGAAACACCATGCAAGCTGAAGATGTCATGGAGCTAGTCACACTTCAATCTTTCTCTGGAAATGACTACTTTGCTCATTACAGCTGCATCTCAACATGCTTGTAGCAAGTGTTCTGTATACTGTACAGAAAGATATAATGGAGAGCAATAAAGTATTTTTACCTTCCACTGTTCCAGAACGCATGCTACTATTCTTGGTGCAGTCCTTTTAGATAGCACATGTGACAGTATCACTCAGAAGAGGCATTATTATTCATAGAATAAAAATAAATGGACACTCCTTGAGAGTTCATAGCTCTACTTATGTTACTAATCGCAACTTGTACATCAGTAACATTGAGCTTGTCTTTCACCATTACAGCACTTCAAGTAGTCTTCACGTTTCTGGAAGGGTGGGGAGGAAGGAAATTGCTTATTTTTAACTAAATTGAACATAGTCCACTTTAGCACAAACTAGTTGTTATTCACATTATAACTCTAGCATATTCTGTGAATCAGAAATATTTATCACACAGCTGATAGCAAAAAAAAAATTGTT
The DNA here is from genome assembly GCA_011074415.1 of Stictonetta naevosa. Classification (NCBI taxonomy): domain Eukaryota; kingdom Metazoa; phylum Chordata; class Aves; order Anseriformes; family Anatidae; genus Stictonetta; species Stictonetta naevosa. The sequence goes on from CM021707.1 coordinate 10,121,375, forward strand.
TTTAACTTTTTGAAAGGCATGAATGGACAAATTATTTATGATAGTTTCTACACAAAATGTAGAGTTTATCAACTTCTTTCTACAGCATTTCTGTAAAGAATTATACCATTTATTGCTTTAATGTCAGGTTACAAATACCAATGATATTAAGTATATTTAATAATGTTACATTTGGATAAACAGAATGGTTAGGTAGGCCCAGATACAGCTAACGGATGCAGACCAGCCAACTCTGCAAGAACAGAAAGTGACTTTTGAGGAAACTTAAGAATCTCTCTGCAACTATGCAGAGTAGAAAGGGGATCTCAGGATCTAAATCTAAGCCAGTCATATAAACTCCCTCTCTGGTAACAAAAAATAGAAGGCAGTCAACAAACAACACCTGAGTGCAACTCAGTTCAAACAAACATGTAAGGTGTTTGAGATGAATTGCTCTCTGGAGGTACTAATTCCTCTCTACTGATTAAGGAGGAAAATATGTGACTAAACTTAAGACGATTGTCTGTCAGGCATCTGAAGGTAGTTAAGCTGTATCCCAGCCTCTGCACATGTGCACCTAAAATGGACAATATGTATTACAGAGATCTGTACTTCCCACAGATTTCCCTTGACACAGCTCCCTAATCATATAGAATAATGTCACCAGAGAATGTAAAGTTTTTCACAATTTTCAGGGGTCAGTCTTATCACACAGAAGATGCCTAAGACCCACAGGTTCCACTAATTTCTTTCCAAAAATAACTTCCTTGTTCTAAAAACTATCTCAGGCCCTAGCAGCGGAGAAACGTATAACATCTGTTATGCAGCTTATAGATTATTTATTATGAGTATTTAGGGTAAAATGTCTGCTACGTGCATTTCTCCATCTTTCCAGCTTGCTTTCTCCCTCCTGTGGAAAAATAGAACCCTCCTTTAAATATAAAAATAGATTAAACAGAAAGCCACTTATGAAATCTACTGCAATTCACTTGCATACTCAGTTTTCCTGTTGCTGAACAGAATTTATGCTGAGAATTACTAGTTCCAACATGAGGAAGGTCCAAATTTACATGCTTAGTTCTTTTACTCTCTGTTGTAAACAAGCCACATACAAGACAAGATGTATGCCATGACTGACTCATTCAAGCAGAGTTTAATTCATGCGCAGTATTGATTAATAAAGATTTCACTGCATTCTTTTAATTCATTATCTAAGCCTTGAAATCTGGAAAACCAACCTTACCAATTTCCTATACTTCCAGTGGCATTCCCTTTATGGAGATCTCTCGGGATTAGTTCATTGTCTCTTTGCTTAGTAAGAATAACAGCAGTGAGCCCATGTGAAACTTGGCAAACAGAAATGACCTAAACCTGGATTACAGGAGGTGGTCATTAACCTCAAGAATATAAGGTGTAAGCTGCCTGTAATCTTTTCCCTGGCTTAAACTACAGTCTGAGCTCTCAGGAGTGATAAATTTGTTCCCTCAAGGAAAAGCAAATCCTTGACCTAACAGGTGAACATTTATGTACATTAGACCTTATTTACAGAGCTTGACTCTGCACAAACAGGGAGGTACACTCCTACATTAAGGCTCTCAGAATAAATTACAATGAAGCGTGAATTAATATTGTCCAATCAAACTTTACATCTTTGAGTTTCTTGAAGATTTTTAGAAAACAGGAACTTTTGGAAAGAAAAAAACATTTCAACAGAAGGAAGAATTTCAATGAAGAAATTATATGGAAAGAAACTAAAATACTAATGTTGTTTTGGAAAAAAAATGGACCAGGAAGATCAAGAAAAAATAAACAGAAGTATCAAAAGGAGTGATGATATGACAATCTTGGGAGGACATAAATGGAAAGTATGGATTTGAGGTCCCACACATGAAAAAACCAAGACAAAACTCAGAGAAGAAATCTTGATTGGTACAGACAAAGCAAAACCAACAAAAATATGTGGAATATATTCAGTAGATAGTCTGTACTTCCTCACACTTCACAAAATTGATATCCTATGCCTATTTTGAAAACTTGTCCTAACATTCCAGTTTGATACATTGTTTGCCAGTATGCTTGTATTAATTTTTCCCTGAGAGATTCTGTAACCTAACAATAGCATTTAATTCTTGGTCAAGACAGCAAGGTCCTTCGGACTACTGACTGCCATTATAACTATTTTAAAACTCAACAAAATCTCAAATTATGTCATTCACTGTGGTAAATTTGAACAACTACTCCAAATGAGCTTTCAATTTTTCCCCAGAAATATACAGCAGAGCAGTTGATAAGATACAAAAATAAGTGTTGAGATACTAAGGTAAGAAGCACCTTAGGATAGCAGCTTATCATTTTCCAAGCCTGAGAAGAGGCTACTTTCTGAAGAAGCAGTTTAAAACAGGGTTGCAAAGTATCACTCTCCCAGCTTTCTTCACTTTGCTTATACCTCAGTGTCCTGGTTTCAGTTAGGACAGAGTTAATTTTCCTCCTAGTAGCTGGTAGGGTGCTATGTTTTGGATTAGGATGAGTGCTGATAACATGCTGATGTTTTAATTGCTGCAGAGCAATGCTTACACCAAGCCAAGGACTTTTCAGCTCCTCGCTCTGTCTTGCCAGCAGGCAGGCTGGGGGTGCAGCAAGAGTTGAGAGGGCACAGACCCAGGATGGCTGACCCAAAATGGCCAAAGGAGTATTCCATACCATCTGACATCATGCTAAGCAATATATAGGGGTGGCTAGCCAGGGTGGGGGGGCCAGCTGCTTGGGGATAGGCTGGGCATCGGTCAGCAGGTGGTGAACAATTGTGCATCACTTGTTTCATACACATTATTATTAGTAGTACTATTATTATTATTATCATTATTATTATCATTATTTTCCTGTCTTAATAAACTGTCTTTATCTCAACTCACAGGCTTCACCTTCCTGCTTCTCTCCCCCATCCCAGAGAGGGAGGGGGAAGGGTGAGCGAATGGTTGTGTGGTGCTTAGCTGCTGGCTGGGTTAAACCACAACACTCAGTCTTACCTCTTTATAACTGTTTTTTATTTCTTCTTGTCTTGTATCAATTGATGCTGATGACAAGCTTGAGACAGATGATACTCTGCTGAAAGTTTCCACAGAGTGCTGAGGAGACCTAAGTGGTGACTTCAAGTTGTCAAAAAAGCAAACAGAAAAACTTACATTATCAGATTAAGCACATTAAACACAAGCAAAAAAGTTTAGCAACTTGTACTGGTTGTTACCTCAGAAGCACTTTGTCCCCTTTCAAACGTTAGGTAGTTTAATTCCATCAGTGACAAAATCTGCATAAAAATATTAATAAAGAAAACCAATGTAACTCCACTGACGGAAACGCAATTAGCTGACAACCTAATACTAGTAACAGATTATCACTGAGCAAATTAAAAGTACCAGTTTACAATTTTATGGTCTATACTATAGAGAGACTGCATTCATGCTATTAGATTTAAAACATGACCCTTCTTCCTCAAAGGCAAGCATACATTTCCACTTTATTCATACCAGACCACAAAAACCTGTTAACAGGTAAGCATCTACATGCCTGTGGGATTGCATCAGAAAGAACTCAAGCTGGAAGATAAACAGGAGTACCTTGGAATTTAATGCACACTGTAGGGAAGTCTCTTTCATCCGATTTTGAATATCTGGATTTGCCCCATTTTGCAAAAGCACTTCTATGATCCCTTGATAACCCCAACGAGCAGCAATATGGAGAGGAGTATCTCCCTTTTCATTTCCAATATCTAATCTACAGGAGCAAACATCATAGTAGACTAAAGCTTTAACACACTGGAAAAAAAAAGTGAAAGCCATCAGTAAAATATAGTATCATCTCTCAATTCATGTAACATGGGAAATCCTAAACAGGTTGTTTTTACAGCTACTCATATAATCCTTTGCCTAAAAGGCAAGCTTTTATGGTTCAGTGCCATTAACAACAAAGTTAAAATCAAATAACTAAATTTGCACAATAATACTATCTTCAATGTGAATGCATAATAAAAAATGCTATGAACTACTGAATAAAGTCCTAAGTTACAGCATTAAATAGCTACTCTCCAAATCTTTTATTTACTTTTTCTAACATGCAAGTTTAGTGCAAACTAGCATCACAGTTTAATTCCATTCCATTAGGATGTCCATTTAGTTTGTCACAAAACAATTACTTACATCCTCATGACCATAACTGCAGGCTAAATGAAGCGGAGTATTTCCATTATTGTCTTGAACGTCCGTACTTGCCTTGTAGTGCAATAAGAGAAGCTTAGAAGAAAAATGAAAAATAGACATCGAAGTAACTAAAAAATTAATGGACAAACAATTGCTACCCTGTATATTCCTTTACGTTTCTAGCATGATGAAGCACTTCATGAAAAACCATCTATGTCTCTCCTGCTTCAAATATTAACACAGTCCCTCTCGGCATTACAGTACTGTTTTTGCCCCACCCTGAGAACCAAATAAAAGCTGCTGCTCACATATTCAGAGTTGTCATTGAAAAAATGAATCACCTACTGCAGCAAACACTGCAACAAATATGCTACATGCTAATTTACCCTATATATTAAGAGCCTACATAAGTGAAGATAAATTAATTTAAGCAAGAGTAATTCAAGGATCTTAGATATACAACATTCAAGTACACAATAATTAATATACACAGTCTATCCTAAAAACAATTTGAAGTCGTTTAATTAATCACAACAACTGCAGTGGCTCTTTTGCCTTAATCAAGAGCAGAAAGTTAACAGGCTCTTCATTTGTCCTATGTACCAGAAGTTTGTATTAATAAAACAGATGAATTTTCAGGCATACATACCTGCCAATTGCTTAGTTATTATGAATGGCAGAAAACCTTCTAATATAGGAAAAAATAAAATATGCAAATAAAGATGCTGAAAGTTTCTCAATTCTGACAACATACACAATTCTAAGTAAAACCTCAGAAGGCCTAAATGACAGTAACAGTAGAACAGCTTAGTAAGAGTCACACATATACTATTTAGGTAAAGTATTTGATTTTATTTCTAACTAAGCCTTTTAGTGCTTACTGTAACATTTTGATATCCCTTCTGACAGGCAAGGTGAAGTGGAGTTGAACCATGGTAATCTGTAGCATTGACAATGGCTCCTTTTGCAACTAGTAAATCCACTAATGATGTTTGCCCTTGAAAAACATACAGTGATTAAGAGAGAAAAGTGAACTTTGCAAAAGAACATTGCTATTTTTCATATTCATACATAATATCCTGCATTTTGCATACTATGTTTCTACATACTATATATTCGCTTTTCACTTCCTTGGTATTTGTTTTTCCTGTTGCATAGTAAGGTCAGAGCTCAAGGTCAATGCTCTATAAAAGAACCTCCAGCTAAAAGCAAATGCCGTTGTATCTTATGAGTAAGAAAAGGATAGGAAATAAAGTCATGTCACACAAAGCATTCTCATGTAGGGATTCAAGATAAGAAAAGAAATGAGGTAGTTAAAAAAACTCAAAAAGAAAGTTAATGTATCTTCTAATGTAATATCCACAGCATGGTGAACATTACAAGTCAGAAGATAGTAAGATCTCCCACGCATAGTTGGCTGCAGTACAAAGAAGTTATTAATTTTTCAATCTGCCAGTTCTTTAAAAACTAGACTGTTTTCTGATGACACATTTTTACTTTTTTCACAACTGAAGAACTACTGTAGTAAACACTAAGGCAAAAGTAAACAGTCAGCAAATGAACAATAATCTACTCATAAGAAACTGAGCTTAAAATAAAATTCAGTAACCTCAGTGTTAGACAAGATACCAGTTCCCATAGCTAACATGCAGAAAATAATTTAATGCAAAATTCACTGTATAATGCAAAGTTGGAAATGATGCTAACATGAAGATAAAGATAAAGAGAAATAGGTATTAATGAAGAAAAACAACAATACTCACCACAGATAGCAGCTATATGAAGTGGTGTGTATCCCCGGTCATCTCGGGAAAATGGGGTGATAATGGAAGGATCATTCAGTTTCCTGTAAAACGATTTAAAAGCAGATCAGTTATCTATGCAGCAGGGGAATTAGGAGATGAAGAGACAAATTATTTTATACAGAGCTTTACACACTGACAAATTATTATGAGTAAGAAAAGGATGGGAAATAAAGTCATGTCACACAAAGCATTCTCATGTTGGGATTCAAGATAATAATAAAAGAAAGGAGGTAGTTAAAGCTCTCTGTTCTATACAGAGCTTTATACTTGTTGAGAGTGTTTTTCTCCATGATGTGTAAATTAGGCTCAAGAGAAGAAACATTCTGCACTACACTCATCCAAAGACATACAGCCTCCATCACAAAATTTGCCTGGTTCCAAGGTATTCAGTACCTTCCTAACATTTCTTCTGCTTTTTCAAACCATATGAATGTACGCTCTCTTATATTCTGAAGTGCTCCCAACATCCTCTGAAACTGAAAGCAGCATAATTTCTAAAGGAAATCTTCGATTAAGACTCGCATCTAGCTTTTTCTGTATTTGCAGAGATGAAAAGTGCTTACCCAGAAACTAGCTCCTCGCATTTGTCACAGTAACAAAGTGGATGACACATTTTTTGTACTGTGTCCTTGTCACTGTCACCTTGACTTAGTAATCGCTCCACTTCCTCCTGATTACCTGAAGCAATATGCTACAAAATGCCAAGGAGAGAATGAGGAACCAATATAAAAAGCATTTAAAAAAATAAAAAAATTTTAAAAAGTAATTTACTAAAGCACAAAACCAAAGGAACTGATTATTAAAGACATGTATTCAAGCATTAGAAAGCAGAAATTAACAATGTCACAGCACAAAACCCTTTAACATGCATTCAGTATTAAAAAGAATCTGTTCTTGGCTTACTTCACTTTCTATAAAAAAATTAAAACAATTTCCATTATTCTCTTTAGACTCAGTCACAAAATTGAGCTCCCCCTGTGCAAAAAACATTTCTATATAATTACTAAGTCTCTAGCCATAAGCTGCAAACACACATAATTATAAGTTCTGCTTTATTTCCTTGTATAGGCAAAATTCCTTTAGAATGACGATATGAGATTAGCACATAATATGAAGTAGCTGTTAGATGACTGCATTTAAATTATTTTAGCAACCTGTTTAATTTTAAGCACTGAAAGTAGTGAGAGACAAGCAGCTATATGTGCTTTAAATGGGCTGATCAACACCAACAGCATTACCATTTCATCTTCATCTGAGTCCAAATTTCTTAGGCACTGAAATCCATAAAACTGTTTTAACTTGGTAATGTTTTGGCACAGAAAACAAATGCATTTTTAACAACTACTAATATATATTTTGTAGTACTAACATAATTAACATTGCATTAGATTTCAGAAACTCAGAAAGGATGGTATACAAATATGAAATAAGTAGTACATACATAATGCCACCATTATTTACCTTAAATAAGCAATCTATCGGGGTAGCAGACATCTGGGACAACACGTTCATCCTTTGTCTTAAAAGCAGCTTGTCACACAGTCTGTCAGATTCCTAAAGGTAAAATATACAGATCAATTATCCACATACTCACTTGCAAGTAAAAAATGAAGTAGCTTAACAACATTATTAGTTTAAAAGAATACATCATCCATTAACCACTTTTTAGCTATTAGTCAGTTACACATTTAGGATTCTATTTCTAAGGCTTAAGGGACTGCACAACTGCTGTCCAAAGAAAAAATAAGTGGATGTTCACTAGAATATTCCTTTACTGTAGTTCTCCATGAGCTAACTAGGCAAATAGAAAAGACAAAGGCAACAAGAACCATTGTCTTTTTTTAATAACTGTAGAAAAGCTTTCTCATGGACACAAATAAGGATTCTTCACTCTGGAAAAAGATTTGACTGCGCAACAGTAGTCTATAAAATCACAGAAAATCTGAAGAAAACAAAGGAAGAATGATTATTCACTGTTCCTCAAAAAACTGTGACACCCAACAGAATCATCACGTTAGGTTTGGGAAGTGAGTAGGGAGAAGCAAGAGGAGAAAATGTTCTCTTGCTGTGGAACTCACTGACATGGGTGCTGCCAATGTCAAAAGCATAAATGGAGTCAAAAAGTTATTAGACAAATTAATGTAAGGTATGCCTACTGGTGGCCACTAAACAGGATGACCCAGTTGCAACTCTGACTCAGACACTCATGAACTCTCTGCTGGGTACTGGAAAACAAAAGGTTACACCACGTGAAGTATTACTCTGCACCAGACTCACTCGTATTGCATTTCCCACCAGTCTCTTGAAAACTGCAGATACATCTAAGCAGACATGTAGCTCAACCCTCACAATGGCAGCTCCTATTTTCTGAGACATCTGAAGATATACTTTAGAAGAATACATATGCTTCCAAAAACAGGAGAAAATTCTCAAGTAAGATTTTGAAGTGGCAGCATTAAACATCATATGAAATAAAACCTTAATCCAAAGAAAACACTTTTCTTCTCATGAAGTAGATGAAAACACTTGCACATAGTCATCATCCAAATATAACCAAAGAAATAGCATTCATTGCCAACCACAGGCAGCAGTTGACCACAATCAACTAACCCCCTAAAAATGGGGAGACTCCCAGCATCCACCAAACTGAAGATCACTGCAGTTGAGATGAACATGCAATTATCAGATCAACTTTGATAGTTTAAGATCTATGTTGTGGCTTCTGCAGTAAATACTAGATATAAATAATGTCTGATTGAGCTCTTAACGTGAGTAGCAAGCCAGCATGAACTTTCAGAACTAGTGAACTGCAACTAAACAAGATCACTTGAACATAGGAAACAAAGAGTTAGGATTTTCTAGAAATTTCATCAAGAAATTTCAAAAATTAGCACAGATGTCTCTTGCAAAACTGTCTAAAAAGCCCTCCATTGTTAGAGCCAATAACATTGCTAGAAATGTGTTTGCAAGGTCTAGAGATAACTGAGATCTGTACTTCATGGTAAACTGTCTATAAACAGAATTTCTTTCAGTACTTTAAATATTCATACAGAGATTTTAGAATAGAAGATTATCCAAGATCACAGTAGAAACTGAGCAACCACAATCAGAATAATATAGATCTATTCCCTGTCACAACATTAAGATCTCTTTCATAAAAGTCTCTTTGTAAATTCACTAGTCAAGTCAGCTTATACATTCCTAACACATCTACACAGCCATGTGTTTGTATGTTTATACGCTCTCCTTCCCTTATAATTGAACTGACAGTTTTTAAAGCATAAACTATTTGGGTAGGCATGCTGTATTGGGCTATTTATGCTAAGCTAAGAAATGCTTTTTTCCTTGTACTGAAGGGTGAAGAAATATTAGCAGACTTCATCTTATTATGTAGAATAAGTTGTTAGCTGATCTGAAATTATTTTTACTGGTTTTGTATTTAGATGCATGAAGGTGATGAGATTCCCTGATTTTTCAAACCTAAGTACTTCAACAAAAGATATCTACACATTGTCTTTCCTGAATTACAAGGCACATGAGCGGTGACCTCCTTAGATAGATTCTTCAGTGTGATCAGGAAGAAGTATTTGATCAAAAAATTTTATTAACTAGAAAAAGTGTTAAAGCTTTACTACAGATACCAGTTTCTGAAAACTCTCATCAGAACTTCATGAGCTGCTCCTATGTTTTGCATTTTCCCCCCTCAGAATCCAAATAACCAGTAAAACTTATTGTACTTTTAATATCATCCCTTCCACAGTGTATTTTATCCTAAAAGCATTCCCAGTGTGGAAAAATTCAGAGGGCCATTTAAGACAGCAATCCTTACACGGAGAGAAGATGTTTTATTTTATTTCATGAATCAGGAAAGAGTCCATCTCAGGTGAAACCCTGTCTCTTAAAAATAGTAAGAAAGTAGGAAAAAAAGGAATGCCAGAAGAATCAGATATTGGTCGAAATATCAAGCAAAATAAGGCCTTCAAAGACAAAATTGCTTGTAACTGCTTTACTTCAACTCCAGGAGTTACATAAAGTTTTGCTTAGAATGGGACTTTTTCTGGTATGACAGATTTACTTTACAACTGATCACCTAGATTTGGATATACAAGCAAATATTAATGAGCCTTTTATCTAACACTATTTTCTATACATAGAAAAAAGATTTGTACCTATAGTACCTATAAGGGTATATCGACACATAGACCTAATCCAAGACGATTTCTATAGATCATTCAGGACTTGCAAAAAGGATCTCCCAGGATCTCCTACTCTTCATCCCAAAAACTTTATTATCCTTAGCTTGTTAGTCTTCCTTTACTGATCTCTCCTACATGCACTTCTTCAGTTCCAACTTCATGGTCACCTACAGCTTTTTTCTATGCAAAAAAACTAAATACTACTGATTTTCTAGTGCATAGCTCTTACCAGCTCCCTGCCTCAACCTTCTGAGCTAGGTCTTGCTACATATTAGCTGTGCATAGAAATTTAACAAGGATCCAATACTCATTAACTGGAATCCCATTAAATAAATTTGACAAGCACCAGAAAATAATATGGAGTTCTCTTGTGCCATCAGTTACATACTTCTCTCCTCCTCTTGACCCCCACTCAAAATGTCTCTCCAAGACTCACATCATCTTAGGTGAAGGAATTCGGCAGGTTTCCAAGTGCTTACTGACATGAAGGTGATATGCCCATTATCCCACAGGGTACATTAGTTCCCTGCAGAGTTCTCCTTCTGTAGTTAGCTTCATTAAGGAGTGGAAAAAAAGCATTCATCAGCTGCCAGAAGCTCCATCTGAAGCCATCTATAAAATTAAACGTAGCCACATGAGGGGCTGGAATGAAGGCCAAGGGCACAGCAGTGTTCCTGCTCAGATCCCACAACCCCTTTGAGCACAATCTGGAGACAGAAGCCATGGGACATCAACCTGACAACTGCTGCCCCTTGAAGGTCAAAAGCAGCTCTCTTTTACTATAGGATAAAGGAAGCAGGAAGTATCTCAACTAATAAGTCTCTGAAGGGACAGCAATTTCATCAGAAGTTCCTGCCACATTCTCCCACTTCCTCACTCCCCTTTCTTACTTTCTGTCAAGGAGCTACCTGCTACCTAGTTTGTCTCCTCATTGCCTGCCGCCTTCTTCTCCTTTTCCATTTACAGCAGGGAAAAGGGCAGTGCAGCTCTTTCATTTTCATCTGTGATAGAGAGCAAAGGGTCACTCATTTCCTTGTCTTCAGGGTTCTACTGTTTTTCCATCTAATGTTCAAGCCACATTGACACCTGGGAATTCCCCTCCTTCACTCTGCCTTTCACATTGTTTTCTCCCTATACACTCACTGAAAGTAGAAAGCAGGGAACTAGCACTCTGAGCCTGGAGCTCTTCCAGCTGAGATATGGAGGGAAACATTGCACTAACATACATTGCTCATAAGAGCAGGCAGACACTAATATAAGCAGCATGAGACTGCCCTTATGTCAACTGCACAGATATTTCATCTCTCATAGTTCAAGACAAACACCTCCCAGAGAAGTAAGTCCATTTTACTGGTAGCAGCATTTATCAAGAAGCTATAAGCAGAGGGCAATCCCAGTAGAAAGAATGCTGTCCTCAGCCATGTAAGGAAGGATAGGACCAGGCATTTCACAATAAGTAGTTTATTTTCTCCAACTTGCTCACATTTTTGTGGAAGACAGTTCTACTTTGGCTTCAGTTCTCCATTGGACCATCAGCATTGCTATTTGTACATTGATTATTAATGACAGCCAAGTGATTGTAGGAAGCAAAGTTGACTGGCAGGTTGTTTCTCTTTTCAACCAAGATTTTTTCCTTAAACAGAATTCAATACAAAACAAGCAAGAAATACCAGTCTCTTTACACACAAAATGAAAGTGCTTTTTTTGTGTACAAAAACTCATGTATGACAAGTTCATGGAAAGATCCCAGAAAATAACAAAACCAAAACCAGCAAAAGACTAAAATGACAGGTAAGTGTTTTTTCTTTAAAGACTGTGCCCCATGTTGTCCCATCCCAAGCACTGCGCACTGAGCCATTGCCAGCCCCTGCTTCACAGTTGGGCAGACTGAGACACATTGAATTCATTCCAATTCCGAGTTCACTCCTTTTGATTTCCACATCAGATCACAAAAATCTAGTGTTACAATAGTACATTTTTAAAGGAATAGTTAAGACTGGATTCCTTTAATAAATAAGCTAGAAAGTTTTTAGATTACAAAAGTTTCTGAAGTCACATCAGTATCATCCTTGATTGGCCTGCAGGGATTTGACCTGATTAACAGAAGGTCTAACTGCCCAGGAGCAAATAACTTACACATCCATAAGCTTCCTAACCTTGCTAGGTTAGAAACCCTGAGAGCCAAACTTGACCTTCAAGCACCAGCTAATATCATATAGTCCTGCGTTCCCATTAAACTATCAACTTGGTGCAGTCATCTACACTGCAAGCACTCAGTATTTAAACACTATCAAGTTTTATTTATTTTACATTACACTGCAATCTCCATTCTGCTAACCAGGTTTGTTAAAAATAAAAAAAGCGTGTGTAAGCTCAAGCTATGCCTACTCTGATGTACTGCAGTGCTTTCACAACTGCAACTACAGGAGGTATTAAAAGCTTATTGAAAATTCTGCTGTTGAAAATGGGTCTGTCATTTTTTTCTGATCATATGAGGAGGCAAACTTAACATTGAACTACTTCCTCTAGGAGTGTACAGCGAACGAGTGTTGCTACAGGACTAGGACTCTATTCTAATGTTTTAGCTTCTGCTTCAGGTATAGTTGCCTCCTAACCAATTCCTTAAAGTGGGAAAAAAAAGGAGCTTGTATTAGCTGCTTGCTTCTTCTGACCAACAGTCCAACAAGTTTATCAAAATCACATTTAACAGACTTTAAGAGTAGCTTACTGTTGATCTGTCAGACAGGTTGCCTTGTCGTATATACTCTATTGCAGCCTCAATTGAGGTTAGACAGTATCCCAATTCATCCTTCACTGAACTGCAAAGCTTGAAGTTCTTGATATAACTCAAGTTGGCCATCCTGAAATAAAAGAGTTAAAGCCGCTAAAGGTAAGATGTCACTATAGCAAGACATACTTTAATACAGCAACTCATCTCAGGCAGTCCAGGCAGACAGTAAATGCAGGTTAAGAAAAAGCTTCTAAAGAAATGGTTAGGCTAGCAAAACCATAGCTGTTTTGAGCTTTGTGAATGGATCAGAGCACTACTTTTTTTTAACTGTCTGATAAAAATTTAAGAATTGGATATAAAAAACATGAAGGATGGCATAAGGACAGTGGTGAGAGAGCACATCACAAGTTTCAAGCAAGTTACTGTTTCAAGCATCATAAGCACCAGTGTAAATTAATATCTACATATTAAAGGAAAAATGCTAATATCTGAGACATGGGATACAACAACTCAGTTCAGGTACAGATGAAAGGATTAGATACATTTTTCCTGGCACTGGTGTGAGATAAATAGAAGGGCATAAACTAGAAGCAAGCAATTAAGCATTCAAACTATTTCTCTACACGAAGTGTATTGAGCACATAAAATCTGCATAAAGGTTATAGTTCCATCATAGATTAAGTCTATATGGGACACGCAGATCTAGTAAATGGAAGATCCCCCCATTAAAATTGATTTCTAGACTGGGAATCAAAACATACAGTACTTCCTGATAGCACTTCCAGAATTCCTGATAGGCCCTTAATTCTGCTATATTTAACACATCTTTGCTGTTTGTCCTACTAAAAATAGCTTATTGCATTATAGCAACCCCTCTTATACTTTGGGTAGGTTGTTACTAAATATCCAGAAACATTTGCCACTACAGCAACGTTATGTTAAATACAACTGAGCTATGTACAGCCAAAGAAGTTACATACCAGTTTGGGATTTCTGTTTTTACAAGTAAATAAAGCAAAACAGAGAGAAGGTCATCTGCACACACAGCTTCCATGTTAACTAAAAGAAAGAAATCACATATATTAGTCAAGCTTCTTAAGATTAAGGATCAGCTCTCATAGTAGACAGTGTATTAAGTAACCAAAGCAGCCTTTCAAAAGCATGTTCTCAATCTCCCTTCAAAATAGGCTACCAGGAGCCAAAAAATAAATAGTTGCAGTATTTGATTAGCATTCCCTCCTTTCTACACAGGAGGAGACAAAGCACTAGCTCAAAATTTCTTGATGGCAAATGCTACCCTTTAAGTTGAAATGCTTTTCCATATCCCAAGAGTCTTCCTGAATAAAGGAAAGGATGCTGCGAAGGAAGCGCTAGTTTAAGATACTGCTCCATTTACCTAGTAGTATTATCTTCTCTTTCCAGGCTTGATAAAATAAATAACAGATTAGGAGGTCCATCACAGAAAGGCAAGCCTATTACAGACTGATTTCTGTGAATTCAGTGGCACTTTGAATACAACAGACGGAAAGCCTGTCTGACCACCCCTCAATAGTGCACATTGTAGAAGATGAATCTCAACAGCATTGATTTCAAGATTATCACAGAGCACAGACAAGAAACACTGAAGATTGCTGCTAGATCATTAAAATGGATCGCCCTCTTTTCTTCTACATGAGAAAGCATCCTAACATGTACAAACTTCTTAGATGCTCTAGCTAAAACACACACCTAACCAAGCACCCCGTCTCACATCATGGAGAAGCATCTATCTCACATCCATTTTGCTTTTTTGAACACCTGCAAAGAAGACCCCAATCTAATTGTTAGCCTACAAGACTAATTCAAACAGCTGTTTACATACCAGAGTGCTTTGTGCATACTGGCTAAGAGAAATAAAGCTTAAAATCAATTATTAATTCACTATTTACTGACCTCTTTGACTAGGAGACTGCATAATAGTTTGCACCACTTTTCGTAGGCAAAGTAGCTTCTGTTGAGGGGAAGTACATTTGTTCAGTTGACCCAGTTCTCGTTTTGCACGTGGTATATTAAAACTATGAAATAATTTGAAATAAATTGTTAGCATACGTTACAGTTCCTGTGCAGGATGTCCAAAACCAAAGTTTGAACTTACTCAGAGCTGAAATGAAAAATTGCATTAAAAAATTTCTATCCCCAGTCCAAGTACATTTGCACTTCTGCACCCTGTAGAGTGCACCTTAGGCACAAGAACACAAAAGAAAAGGAGATAAAGATCAGCACAACAGCTGCCCTGAAATAACACTTGCAAAGCTTTCTTTTTTTATTTGAAATGAATAGAAAAATAAGTCTGCTATTGTCTGAAGGATTACACTTTCTGGTCTGCCTGAGACCCATTTAAGCTGGATCTCAATGATTGCTCAAAAATCCACACTTATCTCTCACCTGAACTCAGGCTTTACTCCAATGTCTTTTTGCTGGAGGTCTTGAAGGCTCCTCGTGATTTTGTTGAAAGCAGCATCCTAATCAATAGAAAGGCAAAATGTTTTTAAAATACATTGAATTAATGTAACTAATCTTTAGCAAAGAAACTCACCTCACTTGCCTCAATAGTCCCCACATATTTAAAGACTAGATCATAAATAGCATGGTGGATATACATCTGTGGGGAAAAAAACACATTAGTTTAAGCATAAAAGGAACAGTTAAAATAGTTAGCCAATTATTTTCCTTAATTTCAGAAGCTTACTTCAACTGCTTGTTTAATCATATTCATCTGCTCTTCTTGCTTTGCAAGCATCTTCTAAAAAGAAAGAAAAGAAACAAAAACAGCAAAAGTTAGACAGTTAATTGCTTAAGTAGCCCCATGTACTGTGCATTAAATGAAGTATTTACCAAGTGTGAATCTCTCAAAAGATGTTGGAGACATTTGGTATAAAGCGCATTGACAGAATCCTGAGGAGGAAAAAAATAAAGGTTTTTAGATTTGGGTTAATCTGACTTGAAGCAACACAGCATAAGTAAGCAAAGAAAGGAAATTTCTCCTGCCTTGGAACTGTACAGTATCAACTACAGCAAGATAAGATTTTTAGCTATAACAACCACCTTAACCTGACAGTTAAGATGTTGTAATTCGCAATTACAAATTCTTTCTCCCTTCCCAACTTTCCCACAACTCTGGAAGATTGACACAGAAAATCTCAAGACAAAGACATCTAAAGCAGTGGTAGGAACTATATTTAGTAAATTAAACATCAAGCAACAAGATACTGACTATGTAGTGGCGGAGATTTTTCCTTTCATGTTCTTTAAATGTTCGGTAGAAAGATCCTATGAATTTATCAAATCTCTCACAGTGCCTTCCCAAGAATTCTCTAACATCTTCAATATTTTTAAGAGAATAGGAATTTGATGAAGCTGTAGATTCACCTAAAATGAAACCCAAGAGTTAATTCATTGAACATGTAAACATGGTAAAGTACTTTCTGTCCCTAGATACCTAGCCAACTTGTGTGCAATGAAACACTAATTCGACTTAATATATTTTTAACTGAAGGTGTTGCTTTTAACTAAGAGAACTTAATGCAATTAAATAACCGCATTTAGAGCTGGCTCTTTTGCCTTTTACATCAAGCTTTTGTTCAGAATAGCTAAAACTGATTTTGCATGTTTTTTTTGCTGTGGTAATTTATTGCCACATACACAATTCAACTTGTATCGCACAGGCCTGGAAGAAAAGCACGTCAACGTTGTGACTGAATACCCATGCAGGAAGTCAGTGTGCTCTAAGCAAGCTGTAAAAAACCCATCTTGGATTTTTACATAACCTGTTCTGTTCTGAAAGCTTTTCTCTGAATGGGAGGACAAAAATCGCTCCATGTAAACATTAAACCAAATCCACTTTCCTTCTGAATAACACAATCGGATCCCTCACTTCAAATTCATGTATTTTTTTCATGAAAATTTCTCTAGACAAACCCTTCATTTGAAACCAAAAGCTAGCTAATAACAGGCTTAGCTCTCATTCATTTCAAATTACTTTAAAATTACAAATGACCTCACTTCTGAAAGACCACTATACAACTACACTAAATAATAGCAAAAAAAAGGAACTCCACAGGAATATTTTTATACATGCATTAATACTTATAGTTTGAGTCTATATGTATTGCAGGTATTTTCTCTAGAATAACTTTCTTTCATACTTCCCTCACGGTACTATTTTCACACTTGTCTGGCATCACTTCACTTCTTCACTATTTATTTCAAATGGACACTATGTATTAAGACCAGATCCTTCTATTTCAGAAAAAGCGTGTTTTAAGTAGCTTCAGTTACTTTTAATTAGCTAACAGATTTGTTATAAAATTTCACAAGGAAAGCCTGATACATTCAAAACTTTAATAACTTTGGAAATAGTGTTCCAGTCTCATCAAGAGGATTTTCAATGCTAGGCCAAAAAGTAACACATTCAACATAATGGGGAGACAACCATCAGATGCACTGCTTTATAGCTATGCAATACAACATCTAAACACTGCAGTGACTGTGAAAGTTTATTTCAATACAGTCTTGTGCATCCACCTTACATCTGAAAACAGATGTCATGTTAAAGAGATTAAATACTACTTTTAAGCAGTCAACACTAAACAGAGCACCGCAAAAAAAAAAATCAAGCTGGATCAAGTTTTCCACTTCTTTTTTTAAACTGTGGAGACTGGGATATATAGACTTAAGTATGGCTGGCAGCAACTTAGTATATCTTTGCACCAACATACCAGCATCCACATCAGCACATTAGTAAATACTGGGAGCTTTCAACCAAGCCAGCATTTTTTCAGAATGAAGAAAGTTTATTAAACAAAGACACTAATTTATTCACCATGCAAACAAGACTTATCACTTCAATACATACCTGAGCTTTCTATTTTTTCCAGTGGATGAGCTATGCACAAAATACTAAAGCTCTCTTCTTTTTCATTGTAAAATGTTTCTTCAAAGAGTACAGGGACTGAGAGATGGTGACTAAAACCAGTTCCTAAAACGATGAGGTTTCCTTGTATGAAGATCTCCTGAAACAAAAAAGATTGTGTAAAACTCCTTCAAAAAAAAAATCATAATTACTGACTTCTTGCCCTGAAGATATAACTATGCAATGCAGAAGAGAAACTTGCAAGACAAGAAAGGCCACAGATTTGAGATTTTTGTGTATTCTCATGCTGTGTAGACTGAAGCTGGAATTCCTTCAGCCTGCAACAGGTAGCTTACCTTGGTTATACCCATTTTCCTTACAAGCTCCTATTACAAGAGGTTTCAGACATCCTATAAACTAAGTGACTATTTGCAGATTTTAAAGCACTTTTAGTAGAAAGGAAACTAAAAAACAACTTATATTTGAGGTCTAGAGCCCAGCTTCAGAAAAATACCATATATCTTGTCTACGTTTTTCATGCTCATCTTCTAAAGCAATTCCAGTATCTACATTAGGAAGATCTAGATGACTGCTTGCAAACCAGTGCAAAATCTCAGACTATTGTAAAAGTGACAAGTGAAAAAAATTCAAAAGCCTATGCAGTGCTAGCTTTGCCTTGTCTTTAGAATAAGTTTCTACTCTATTTATTGAATTAATCAGGCCTCAGATACAACTCAATACCATTCAAATTGTCTTAAGCATTGGTGAGCTTGAATCCACATACAATATAGGCAAGCTACTATTTGCCTGAAAGCTGAAGATGTAGCTTAACTAAGTGATAAAGGTCCTTCTGCCTCACAATAAAATTCCTAACAGGCAGAAGTGGGGATGACCCATTTTGTTCACAAAGATAGAATAGCTAAAAAACTCAGACAAGCTTGAGAAAGCAGTAAGCTGAAAATGAGAAGCAGCAACACCATCTAAACAGGACAACTATTCTTGTGTACATGCCAAAACACAGCTTTTGCTAGAAAGCAATATAAACCTTAGAACCAGCTTAGATGGGCAACATACTACTTTTGCAAGTTAGCTACAACTCCTCACTAACTCCTGTAACTATTAGTTCACACTGACAGTCACCAACTGCAGCGAATCATTTATTGGAGTGTCCCCAAGCCACATTCAGATATCAAAACAGAACTACCTTTCCATTTAAGGTCTGAAAATTTTCCTCTAGTGGCTTCAAAACATAGGATTCAAACTGGCAGGTAGAAATACTGTTGCTTGAAAGGCTTCCTTTGCATGGAACTAATACCTGGGAAAAAAAAAAAGAGACAAATGCAATACATCACCAGCTAAACCCCGACTGCTTTTGCCTTTTACACTCCTTTAGAGGCACACAGTTAAATCTGGCTTATACACATTTACCAGCAAGTGTGGCAATTGAGAGCTGTTTTCAAGTGCTTTTTTTTTTTAATAGAAAGGAAAAGCCATTCTTAGACATACAGCTAACGAAAGTTTAATTTTGTGACTTATCTGAATGAGAACAGATGGAACTGAAGCAAACAACAGTGAGCAGATGAAATCCCATATAAGTTACCTCCACCAGTCATCTGAATGATCTAAACATGGCAGCTAGTAAAATTGCAATATGTTTTCAAACTAAAAGGAAATCCTATCTGAATGAAGAATAAACCGAAGTTAAAAAACAACTTGGGTCTACTGTAACTAAAAGATTGGCAGATGGACACATTCTTAATTAGTAAGCAAGACATTTTAACATTTGCATACACTACACAAGTCTAGTTTTCAACCTGAACAACGTGTTGGTACTGCCAATTTTAGTGATAATCCAGGCATAACCAGATCAGAACTAGACTGTTTTGATACACAAAACAGAGCAAAAGGATACTAAAAATTTCATTCCTTTTTGAAAGTTTGTCCTTTTTGCCACATTAACCTTTAGTATGCCTAAATCATAACTTAACATGCACATCTGATTTAATATAGTAACACGCATTTATTCATAATAGAGCCTGACTGAACTCACCTTTTGTCTATTGAGGTAACTAAACTACCTACCACTAGCTGGCAATTACCATCATCTTAAGTATCTTGACTTTAGTACAAAATCTACATTCCTATTATTAACCCAATCAGTCTTGGAATTTTCTTTTAATCATATTATTCTCCACTCAAGACTATATATTTTCAGTCATAGGAAGTTAAGTACTTTGGAATATAGCAATGGATCAGCACTTTCTAGTTACATGAAAGTATAATGCAATTAGAAAAAAAGTGAAGGAAGCATGAAGTCTGTACTCTAACAGAAGGGTGATGTTCCCTTCAATACAAGGTACACATTATACACGCTGAAAAGATCTCTCATTGGTAAGGAACATGCAGCAAATGTTCCGAGTTCTTCCTGTACTTGGAAGCTTTCAGAAATGGTGTCTTGAAGACAATTCTACTCCTAAAATAAGATTTTTTTTCCCTTCATAAATGACAATGACTCAATACAAACACTTTTATCCTAGCAATGTAAAGCAATGCCATCATCAGTACCAGAATCATCAGCATAAGAGGTCAGACTTGAGAACAGACTATTTTTGAATATTAATTGCACATCTGAGTTCTGCAAATATTTGACAGAATCTTACGTTAACAAGCTAAGTGCTCAACCATTCATTGTTCACGTTCTCCTGTATTCTTCTTAACCTGTACAAATCACTATATATTTGGTTTTAGTAAGTATTTATTTAGAAATATGCCTGTTGTTCTACACATAAACATTGCAATAGCCATACCCACTACAAGCTCGCAAGTTCATACAAACCTGCAGTACAGTTAATACAAAGAATTAAGGATAAGATTACAATAAGGATGTCAAGGATATTTGATAACAACATACAGCCAAGACCAGTGAACAGATTTTAGCATTTCTGCTAATCTGCACCACCTTGGTAATAAAAATTGAAAGAGCCCTATCCAATCAAGACTTAAATTTATAATCTGGCAGCAATAAAATGGGTTATTTTGAATATATATATATTCCAAATATAAATAAATATATATATTCCATTTGGAATGGGTTATTTGGATCAAGACTTACCGCAGAACATTCAAATCAGACTTCTTAAAGGACTGGATTTTTTTATTCCAGCTGTTTGTTAGCTTCGTTTTGCTATGTAAAGTACTGTCATAAACAAGTGATTGTCTGTCCACCAACGATTTCAGGAGGTCAATCGTACCTTAAGCTTTACAAGCAAGTAGAAGAACATGCAACTCTGTTCATACCAAAGAAAAATAGTTTTGTGTGAAGTTTAGAAACAGCACACACTTCCATCTTTTACTACCATGCATTTATTGAGAGGTCCATGTTAGCAGATAAGCATGTAGTTAGCAGGTAGGCTTGCGCTGATCGTTGTCTTAGGAGACATGATTTAAATGCATATCACTACTATTTATTAAGCAACTTTTAAATACATTGTATACTTACAATACCATGGAGTTCTGCAACTTTGGTACAGAGATCAGGACGGCACTTCTGAATTGCCAAATAAAAGGGATTTTTCAAGATGTCTTCATCATACATAGCCATATGGACTTCAGATATTCCAAGGAGATTTTCTTTAAAAAAAGCCATATAGAGAATGGTTAATATATCATACATGGTATCTGTGAAAGTACAGTATAGGGATACACCACTGGAGCAGTTTGATTCCTTGTCCAAAGAGAAAAAACAGTTTCAGGTCTTAATACGAACTGTGAACGGCATGCTTAACAGTAACTACAGTCACACAAAAGTTACTAGGAAAGAAATTTTCACAAAAATTTCCTTTTACACAGCTATCCTGATGATGTTTCCTTATCCCTTTCAGGTGTTAGAAGTCTAAGAGCACGTGATATGTTTAGATAAAGCTTACAGAAGAAGAAGTTTAGATATACATAATTACCACTTTGACACACTAGGTAACTTGTACTTCTAATTTCTAAAACAACCCAGAAGAGATGAATTGACTGCTCCTTTGCAGCAGATTAAACTGCATCACAGGACATTGATGCTTCCACAATATGCTCATTTCAGTCTTAAGACTTACCTATGTAACAATTACTGACTCAGATAGATCAATGAGACACCCAGACAGTGTAACAGGAATCTGTGTAAAATAATACTCAACCTTCCAAAGGAACTTATAGGAATAAAGTACAACAAGAAGATACAAATATCTAAGTCATAATTTAAAAGAGGCCATGAAATCCAGTGTTTGTGGGCAATTCCACTCCCATAGAAAAGGTCTCAACAATCCGAAGTCAGTCTGACAAAATCTGGCAAAACAATGAGCAAAAGTGCCTGGAGACAGAAAACCTAATCTCTAGGCGCTGGAAGAGCTACCACTAGGTGAGCCACAGGGCAAAGATGACTTCTAGAGGCACTAAACCCTTTGACAATTAAAATTGAGTAAGTAAACAATAAAAACTATGTCCTAGACACAAGGGCAAGAAAAATCCTAATAGGACCTTTCTGGACCAACTTTAAAATTATTTTATTCAGAAGAATGGAGATTAACAGGCTTACAAGTGCTTAAAGTAGTCTGTCTTATACATTTCCCCCTGGAGTCAAGGAACAGAAATTGGATGATTTCCTCCTGCAATTTCACCTATATGTCCCAGGAATAAGTGAAAAGAGCAAGAGAACTTTAATTTGAGCAGGTCATCCTTAGACAATTAGTATTTTCTTGTTTTCTTCAACATAGTTATACTTCACATGTTACTTGCTTAGTGTGAACTTCTAATGCTTATTCTATTGTGTTTGTAATATTGACTACCTCATCCTGCACTGGTACCTAAACCACATCCTTCTCCATAGATCAGGAAAGAGTCACAAAACATTGCATGGCAGTTTAATAGGGCAGAAAAAAATACACCCAATCCCACAGATTTTTAGATAGTCTTTCAGTTTCAGCTATGCTGCTACCTCATCCAGTCTGTTAACTGATCTACATACAGTCTGAAGCTTCCTTACAATTAGGCACAAGGAGAACTTAACACAAACATGATCAGATAAGCCTGCAGGCGATTTCTACTATGACGTTATCAGCAGCCTGGCTAACCTCTTCATGAACCACTGAAGTTCGGCAGTGGCAGATAACTGCCTCAAGCAGAGTTTTCCTGTGAAGTTCTAAACAAAATAGTTCATCCACTTTTGAAAAGTGATAACATTAAGAACTTCTGTGAAGGAATATTAAGTTACAGTTCCAAAACCATTTTGGAACACAGCTTTGAAGTTTACTCAGAGGATGGGAGAGAAAAGGATTATTCACTGACACCTTCAGAAGACTAGCCAAGTTCAGCAAGTAAAAGACATCCAGCCCTGTAAAAGTACAGCTTCACACAAGGTCTGTCCTATTGCAGCACATGGGGTCAACAGTATTATCACTAGCAATTCCACAACTGATTGCTATAAACACTTCCCATCAGGCAGGTGCAACACAAGTTCCTAGGCCAGCGGTGTGGGAAGGAAGAGAGGTGATGCAGCACAGCAGCAGGTCTGCTATCGGAACACAGACATCTCAGCACTGATACTCCACGGGTATGTGATAAGACAGAATTCACTAAGCAGTAGTCATCAGCTATGGAAAACATTTCTCTGAACAACAGGCTAGGCAACAGACCATAAATGACTGCAGCTTGGAGTCCAAACATGAATCATCATCAACTTCTTACAAACAAGTTGAACACTGCAGAGGGATGTATGAACACATGTGCAGCCCATAAAGCAGTCTGCTGTGACAAGACTTACTTCGGAATCCTGTGCTCTTTTTTGGGTGCTACACTTCAGGGAAGATGGAACTGACTGAATAATCTTAAGCGAGAAAGGCAAGATGCCTGGGAAGCAGGATCTGAGACATGTTCCTTATGGTGAAGAAACTGCATGAAATAAGTAAAAAAAAAAATCCCCAGATGCATCAAGGTCTCAGTAAAGAACATTTTTTTTCCATATCTGCAGATAAGAGATTTTTTTTAAAACATATCTGAAGAAGAAACAGGCCTTAGCTTCAGTAAAGAGACTCCAATTACAGATCAGGAACACCTTTCAAAAGAAGATAAACGTGTTTTAGATTGCTTAGCAAAGCTATCAAGCCTCTGATATGGTAAATCTTTAAGAACTTGTTAGACGAACCTCTACTAATGGTGATATGGATATAGCGAGGCTAGGAGGCTGG
Organism: Stictonetta naevosa; assembly: GCA_011074415.1. Lineage (NCBI taxonomy): Eukaryota > Metazoa > Chordata > Aves > Anseriformes > Anatidae > Stictonetta > Stictonetta naevosa. The sequence goes on from CM021707.1 coordinate 10,145,397, forward strand.
ATATATATATATATATATATCTCTCTCAAGCTTTCTAACTCAAACTTTTATTAACATCATTAGCCCACTAACACATCTTCACCTGCCATTACTGGTGAATTCATGTTCAGTATCTGGTCAAGTGGTAGATGAGACTGCCAAGGCCTTCTACACGCAATGTGGGAGAAGATGAGTTGGATGCCATGCACTGGGCAACAGAGTAGATGACGAAAGAGCACATTGACACAAAAAGGCAACTGAGCATCAGACTGCAGAGGCAAAACTGCACAAGTGCTTACAATTGCAGTAGCTATATTGCCAGTTTTTCAGCTTACTGATTCTTTAAGTCCAAGGTGTTCTTCCCATAGCAGAAAAGGGGAAAGAGGAACACTTCCTATAAACTTCCCTTATCTAGAAACCTGTACCTCATTATCAAAAAAAGCGAGCAGCTTTGTCTAAGAAATTAAGATCAACATTTAACACCTTGGCAAAACTTGTAGAAGAGATGTATTGAGGGGTGGGGAAGCTCCCAGAGAAAACCCTACTTTTATGAAACTTATTTGATTCACAAAGCTCTTAAGTCATCGCCTGCACCTGGAAAAAAAAAAGAGACTAGAGTCTTCAACTTAAGAGACTTAGAGACTTGAACTTTTTCAGTTCACAGATCACCACAGTAATTTTGAAACAATCTTCAGTTCTGGTTCACGAGTTACTACATATAAGCAGTTTTAAAACACTTAGTGGTAGATATTTCTTTCACTACACGACTGTTGAACGATTGTGTTGAATCATGCTTGAGAGCTCCAAAAAGAAGTCTCAAGAAACTACATTGAAACGTTCAATTCTGGCATTTTAGCTACTGTAATGCAACTAAGATGCCATCAGCATGCTATAACCCCCATAAAAGAGCTTAACTCTTAGTTCATCTGTTTGTCACTCAGCTTGAGCAGAGGCAGACTTTGAAGACTCAACTACTAGCTGAACACATGAAACTGCACACAGCAAGTAACTACCAGTAAACAAACAAGTAATGATTTGAGAATCACTTGTGATTATCTCTTAGTGCTTCTTCTGTTCTGTGCTACATTAGTGGATGGCTATATTATACGATTATAGTGTGGGTATGCAAAAGGAAAGAAAGTGCTCATTAGCTTGAACAGTTAAGTTGCTATATTCACCTGGATCTCCTCTTCACCTATCCACAGCATTCTTGATGGAGAGGCAGAAATGGGAATGTATAAGCTGTGTACAATATAAGTAATTAGAGCAAAGTCAAGTCCTTCAATAGATTAAGCCTACAGAATCAGAAGAATACATTAGATTCCCCAAATTTTGGCTCAGGCATTTTTCAGGTTAAGTCAAATTTCTTTCCACCTCAAAAGTTAAGTGCATCTGAAAATACCAGCTAATGCATTGCAGTAATTCTAGGAATGCATTAGAACACTCCACTGAGAATTTGTTGGCAGAACACAATATCCAACTTCAATCTAATTTCACTGAAGTGGCAGGTGGTGGACTTATTCCTCTAGTTCCACCTGGGGCAGATTTAGATTTACTAACATTAAGGGGGCAGAAAAAAGCACAAAACCATGTATACATTATCAGAACTCTTTAATGCTTAAGTGAAAGTCCATTAAAAATTGTCAGAAGCCATACACACAAAGTTTCTTAAATTCTATCATGCTGAGCTGTAAAGCAATACACATGTACTAATCTCAGAATGTTTAAATGGAAACACTTAAATGTGAGGCTTCATGCCTGTAAACACAAAAAAACTCAAATTGCTAGAAGAATAGAAGCTAGCTGATCAGAGAATCTAATGGGCATTATGTTACTCTCCAAAAAAAGCATAACCTTAGATCAGCCAAATCCTTTATAGGTTAATAATAGACTCATAATCCTAATGACATGTGTGTTGATTTTGTTTGTTTGTTTGTTGATGTTTTTAACTTTAGCTATTCTTTGTGCTATACACCGTGGAATCCAAGCATGTCACTTTTTCCCAAAAGAATGGAAACAAAGTCTTAAAACCTTTGGTACTGAAAGCCAGGAGCAAGACTTAACTATGAAAGTTTATTTTCTCACTGATGATTTTTCCTTTAGAGATGCTCAAGTCAGTTACATTTACAGACCTACCAGTCTTCAGATCCTTTTAAGAAGCATTTTGAAATAGATAGTCATTAATATAGATGTCACTGCATTTACTTGACAGCTATATCACATCCACATCCTACAAGTTATATATCACTATTCACTCAGTTCTTAAGTGCATCTTCTGAATATCCTGCTATACCATTAAGGACCTAAAACACACTACAGAGAAAATTAACATTTAACCCAATCAAGGATTCTGTATAGAAACACTTCAGATTCAGTGTTGAACAGCACAAGGCTGCGTTTGGCTTGTTCATTTCACACACAGACATTAATTCCATCTTGGCTTGCAGGCTCTACAGCACTAACTATAGAATAAACCAATAACTAGAATACCATTCACTGAAAGGCTCAAAAGAATGAAAAAAATCAGAACAAGCAATAATTTTTTACTCAACTATGAGAGTTCAGCTCAGAGTAGCTAATCGTTATGCAGAGACACCTCTGAAAAAGTTCAGATTTATTTACCACATTAGCAAGGCCCAGAGCTCTGTAGAAAGAAACCCAGAGGAAGCAATTGTTGCCCAGTTCTAAATTATTTTCTTTTTTGGGGAAAAGCAATTCTGTTAAAAACTTTAAAAGCACCTTTTGTTAGCAGGAACATCTTAAAGCACTCTGCAAGCAGACAGGAATTTAACCATGGAATTTAACTAGTCTCAGTCCAAATAAAACACTAGTTACCACTGTAGCTACTGTTTTACCTGCACTGTTACTCCTCAGATTTATGCTATTTGAAGGCAAAGGTTGCAGTCTGGACTTTGAGACCTCAAATCAGCATTCACATCAAGGAAGAAAAACAAAAGATATTTTCAGTTTCCAGACAGGCAAGAAAGCCCACTCCCTCCCCTAAGGGATGAACACTGAGCATCTAAGACATGTTCTGATGCACCAAGCTCACTACCAGGGCCTGTTAGGGAGGAAACAACCTACTTCTACACCTTTATGTTCAGCTGCAGCTTATCTCACTTTCACAGAAATCTCTGTAAGTCAGAACACCACCACTGAATTATCAGACTATATAGCGGTGAATTTGCGTTAGTCAGTTTTACCCTCTTTTTTAGGAAACTTTGAGCTAAGTTTTATTATGCCAGACTGAGTGTGACAGTGATGCAGCAGGTTCTGAGAAGGAGGGGACAATGTTATTCCAAGAAGGTGCTCCTTTCTCTCAGCATCTCCCCTGCAGTCACATTTTTCTTCAAGTGAAAGGTGAAACATCTCCAGTTCCCAGCACCAGCTCTTTATTTTATTTTTGTCTCTGTCCACCCCTCCCCATGCAGACACTACTTCCCTTTTTACAGTCTAGCAGCTCTGTCTCCCCTACAACTTCTGCTACTGCTGCCCCCATGCTCTCACACAGACCTCCCACAACACTATAGCATCTGTCAGCAGCAGGGCAGCACCATGCAAGCATGTTTCTTTCAGTTCTTCATGCTGCTTTTCATTATGAATCCCTCTCCTGTAACCTACAACAGAGCTCATACTTTAAAAAAAAAAAAGTTCACCCTTTCAATTTTAACAGTGTATTTGCACTATAGCTTGATGTGGAAACCTTATTTGTCTCAGACTTGAGGCCAAAGAACACATGGGCTTGACTCTTAAGTCACCTATTTCTTTCCTCCAGGGAACCTGTTTTATGAGCAGCTCATCCTTCAACAGGCAAGCTTTTAACCAGCCACCTACCTTGACTTTGGAGATCATCTTTCTCAGTGTTAGTCAAGTATTAAAGAACAAGCTGCATTCTCCACAACAGAATAGTCCAGATTCTCAGTTCTAAATTCTAGCAGGTTTAAAAATATACTAGAATAGCTACAAGTCCACCACCTATAACCATTCTCTGGCTTATCATTACTAAAGCTACATTTAAGTCCGAAATAGGGAAGCCTAAGCTATTCACAAACAAGCTGTGGAAAAAGAATGTAGAAAATGCTGACTGGTGAGCCACAAACATTAAAATGAACACATTTACAGGAAAAACATTAATAGAAGGCACAAAGTTCCCAAAACACTATTAAATATGGATGCTTCCTCCAACTATTAGTGAAGTGTATTTACCTCCTCAGGCTTTTAGAGGTATCAGCACACACATTTATTTGAGGGACACCTAGATGGACCACACAAACACAAGCTGAGATGAAATATGAGGATAAGCAGGATTTTACTTAAGCAGTATTTTACTTATTTTGATCCTTTATAGTTCCTGAGGCAAGACAGGTAGAATTCCCCAGCCTGTGTACCGGGGCCTGAACACTGAACATACAGGGATGTGGGGCACAGAAGTTTATGCTGTTTCTTGACTGCAGAATTACAGACCACCACTGTTGACAGCATATCATATACAGTTCATATTTAATGAATCTAACCCATTTTCTGCACTTCCCAATAGGAAAACCAAGTTGCTGCAGGCCAGCACTAGTCTTATCACTGCTACATGCTTAGGGAAAAAAAAAAAAAAAACAGACCATTACTAGACACTTTACTGGCTTAAGAGAAAAGTCAAACGAAAGCTAAAGGAAATTGCATAGTGTTATCAGACACACAACCAGATTAATTTTCATTGTATCCAATTCTTATTTTCTTTCCTCATCTCACAGTGGCTTTTGCTTTCAACTTTCTCATACCACAGCACAACTAAAAAAATCAGTTTGTGAGCTTACTCCAAAAGCAACACCAGTAAAAATTTATCAACCATTTAAACAAGACAGACTTGTATTTACCTAAAATACCACTTAAGTCTATTACACTGACAATATAGGATTAAACAAGTAGTAGTGTTCAAGATGCACCACAGAAGACTTTCCAAATATTTAAGAGTACTAGAATAGGAAAAATATGGTCATCATGGTCTGCTGCAAGGAAGCCTTTCCACAGAACCAGCAAATACGTTTCTGTTCCTACTCATTATGCTGCTCCTAATAGTTTTTTCCAGGACAATACTTCAGCTAGTCAGCACATTGTATCAAAGTGGTAGCAAGATCTGGATTTTCTTAACATCATGCCTGACAAGCTACAACTTGAATTTTAGTAGTTCCCACAATCTACCTGTACTGGATAAATGCATACAGCTGGACTTCATTTAATTAATCTAAATTAATTTAATTAATCTAAAGAACGGCCTCTTTCTTCCCACCTAATACTCCTAGAGATGTATTGAGGCATTATCTGATACAGATTAAACCCAAAGGTGCCTGCAATTTTAAGTAGTCACATGTGGCTGAAATAATATCCCCTCCTCAGATACTTTCAGAGAAACTGAGCTCCAAGATCCTTGTGTGCCACAACAAACAGCAGCTTCAGTGAGGTGTAGCAGACTTTGAATGCAGCTACTACACATACACACACACACGCATTCTTTAGATAAGATTAAATTTAACACAAGTCACACAGGACTCCAGATTCAAAGCTAGCACTAATCCTTCTTCCACCTGACAATAATTAAGCAATTACAAGACCTCATTTACAAGGTCAAAATTATCTTGTGTTTCTTCATTTCAGCAAGGAGCCAGACGTTATTGATTCATCACTTCTTCACTATCAATGCATAAGTTGGCAGAGAGCTGCTCAGCATACTCTGTAGTAACATGGCACCCTGCCATGGAAGTTAAAAGGTAGCTTCTTCCACAAGTGGCAAACCTGCAGCAAAGCTACCGGACTTGTAACTAGGTCCGAAATTAAGGCAGAACAAGAGGACAGTGGAGCAAGTGACTGACTTCCAAAGCTACTGAGATCCAGAAGAGGGAGTGCAGTCTGGACAGACTCTCCAGACCAGGCTCAGCACCTGAAAGCTGGTTTGCCTGGAGCCCGCTCCTCACAGCCAACTATCTTGCCTACAGCACGCACCACACCATGGCAGCAGCACGATTAGGGAGTGGGTCACACTCCCCCTTCTTGTGGAAATATGTTTTCACATCTTTTAAGTTACTATCACATCAGAAAATCATTGTTAGCCACAAACATCAAGGCACAAGTAGTAGCACATGTTATAACAAGTAAGTTCTCCAGAAGTCTGCTTTGGCAAAAGCACAACACAGGTAATAAAGACAACATAACTTTGTCTGGTCTGCAGTGCTCAACATCAGTTTTATCTGTTCTTCTAGAAGGCTCAGATGTACAACAGAGACACAATTCAAGAGCTCACTGCTCTTTGTGGTAACAATTTCAACATACGTGCAAGGACAGTCTGTGAAGTATCATTTCCACTGGTAAGAAACTTCAGTGTTTTCTGCCCCTTCTGACATAAGATTGACTCCAGCTATCCACAGCCATTCTGGACTGCATACTCACACTTCCTATTGGCCTTCTTAAACATAAACAGAAGAGGAGAGAACAACGCAAACCCTTTTCCCCAGGCACTTGCTTGGGGAAAAGCACACTTGGGCATACCCAAAGCGTGCACCACGAAGCAGGCAGGAACCGGTGAGCACACACAGCATACAACCACCGCCCGCACCGGGGTTAACCCCACTTCAGCAGCACCCCGTGAGCCTGGGGGCGGCGGGAGGACCGTGGTCGCCCACTGGGGCCTTGGGGCACGGGCTCCGCCACCGCCTCTCCCTCCTGAGGGAGGAGGCTCCGGCCCCGGAGCAGGCCGCGGCGGAGGCCGCCGCACCCCCCGACCGCTGGGCGGCTCGCAGGCCGCTCCTAGAGCGGCGGGGCCGGGGGGCTGCGGGCACGGAGCGCGGCGCCGCCTCGCCAACAGCCCAGCCTCGGAGTGCCGCCGCCGCCGCCGGCCGCCCCCCTCCCCCGGCCGCTGCACGCCTCAGCCGAGCCCTACCGGGATCCAGGGCGGGCCGGACCCGGCGCGGCGGCGCCGCACGAAGCCAACGGCCGGGAGGCGGCTGGGAGCGAGCGAGGAAGCGGGCGGGCGGCGGCAGGGCCGGAGCCTGCGGAGGCGGAGTCTGCGAGGGCTTATAGGGCTTATAGGGCCGGGTCCGGCGGGCCGCGGGCGTTCCCTGCGCGGCGCCATTTGACGGGACAGCCGCCGGTCGTCCTCCGGAGCTTTGGCTCTTCCTTTCTGAGGCGAGATGAGGCGGCCTGGTCCCGCCTCACGCCGGCGGTAGCGGGCAGGGAGCGATGCTGCCCGTTCCCCCGGCTCCTGGAGGCGCCTGAAGAGCCGCAAGGGGACCCGGAGGAGGCTGAGAGGGTGCCGAGCGCCCGCCCGACCCGGAGCCGCCCCTCGCCATGCCTGGTAGTACCGGGCTCCGGCAGCTGCCCGGTCCTGGTCCCGGCAGCGGGTGAGGGCAGCGGAACCATGGTGAAGGAGGAGTGCAAGGCGCTGCTGGACGCGCTCAGTAAGGTGACTGCCTGCTACCGGCACATGGTGCTGACCATCGGCGGCACCTCGGACTCGCAGAACCTGCGCGAAGAGCTCAAGAAAACCCGGCAGAAAGCACAGGAGCTGGCGGTGGCCAACAGGAACAAGCTGACCGCGGTCCTGAAGGACAAAAGCGTAAGTAAGGAGGACAAAGCCGAGTTCGAGAGGCTATGGGTGATTTTCTCCACGTGCCTAGAGATCCTGGAGATCGACATGAGGAGAGCCCTGGAGCTGGGCCACGAGTTCCCGCTGAACGTCCCCAAAAAGCACCTGATCCATACAGGCATGAGCGGGGGAACCTCTGGCGTGGCCGCCAGGGCGATGAGCGTCCAGAACATGAAATACGAGGCTGAGCACAACATAGACATGGTGGATTTGAAAGACCTAGAAAACGAAATCAACCAGGTAGGAGAAATGATGTATGAGATGGAAATGAAGGTCAATGTCCCCCAGTGGACGGTAGAGGCTAAGCAAGACCCTGGGGCTGAACTCAAATCCACCATCAGCGTGGGCGCGTCTTCTATTGGTATGATCTCTGTGGAGGAAAATAAATCCTTCTGCGATATCAGCAAAGTTCTAGCTGGGATTATTTTCTCCGCTGTCCTCATTATCGCCATTGTCCTGGCAGTGTGCGTGGTAAAACTCTCTTAAGCTGGTGCGGGCTCTGAAAAGCAGCCCCCATGGCTGCCCATGAAGTGCTTCATGCCTCGTGTTTCTTCTTAAAACGGGTCACCAGGGTGAGCTGAGAATTGAAACCTAGCACTTGAAAAAATAAAGCAAAACTTTTGCCTCTCAAAATCCTAAAATGCACAGTTTCTTTCTGCATGCTTTTTGAAGAAAACAGATGTAAATCAGCCTGCAAATAGGATGTGTTCGTTTGCTGGACTTGTAACAGTTAATTATGAAGTATCAGGGTATTATCACTACTGGCTGTAACAGGGATTTGTCTTCTATTAATAGATCACTATTCTCGGAAGCCTGTAAGTAACAATCAGAAGCCTGTATTTTTTGTTCTAGAGTAGGCTCTGCTATTTGCTGCTGCTCACTGTTTACAGTATTTGGGAGTAACAAATTTGGAGGCTAACAAAGTGAATAGAATGCGCTGACATTTTTTTCATCAAATACACAAGATATTATTTCAGTGGAGGAAATGGGAAGGATGAAAACCCCGATAAAAGAATGCAAGTGTTTATTCTAGAGAAGTTAATGGTTAGGGAAAGGGGAGGTGAGGAGGAGGGCAGAAAACAACGCAAGCAATGTTCAGCAAATACTGATGGTAGATTTAGACTGCATTGTACAGCACCCAGTTACGTGGGTTGGCACAGCACACACTAATGACTAATGGCTTTCCACATCCAGAGAGCAAAAAGGGAGAGTTGCATGTTCGCAAAAAATACTAGCAAGCCTCGTGGTTCTATTCTATGTTTATCGTGATTTTATCTTCCCTTGCAGAAAGGCTGATTCTTGCCACTGATTCAGATTCTTTCTGTAGAAGGAAACTGAACATCACAGTTAACTGTGAGGACAGAAGCAGTGAATCCACCCACAACAGATGCAGTACTTTTTGAAAGTAGTCTGGCAAACGAAAATGATGTAGAGTTAAAGCAGACCTTTCTAACTCTCCCAAAAGAGATTCTCTATTACATTGATGGGCAGGAATTTTTCCCTTTGTATGTACAGTCACATTTCCACAAAATCTCGAGTTCTTTGCAGAAATACAGACAAAGCTAAAACAAAAAGTCTTGGTTTCATATTTCATTCATGTCTGATTAATCATGTGGGAAAGAGGAAGTCTGTAGGATTGGACCCATAATTGGTCCAATTTTATGCACTACACTTTTGGGGGATAAATGCAAGAGCAGCAGAAAACTTTTCCAATGTTTACCTAAAAATTACCAGTGATGAAATCTAGAACTGGGGGGACACTAACTTTGCAGAGAAGCAGAGAAACTCTATTATTGTCTTGAAAAAAGACCCATGTGTTATGTTCCTTTATTATGTAACCTAAGGAGATTTGTTCTGTTCATGTAAATACATGCTATCCATTCCAGACTCCACAGGCAAATAAAAGGACCCAATGACGTGGGGGCTTTAATAAGTAATTACTCTGCCGCACTGATTATTGTGGACACATTACCAAAAAGTAACAATCAGATGTGTCTGGTGATGTTACTAGACAATAATCTGTAGGTTTGTTAAATAAAATTATGTTGTCAACACTTGTGAACAGCTGATCTTTTTGAGTTGAGAACTAACCAATTTTAAAAACCACCAGTTGATTCTTTAGAACTTAAGAGAACTGGATTTGGGGAGAAAAGGTGAGTAACAAATTTGAATCTAGCCACTTGCAGGTGAGGAAAAAGAATGTGAAATAGAGGCCTGAATTAAAGGCTAATGACTATCACTACTTTGAAGGATAATGTGAGTTTTGCACATTGATCCGATCTAGACCCTGTTTGCATGGAAATCCATGATTTTGTAAAACTCCACATTTTTTTCTTATGTATTTCACTCATTCCATAGGATGTGTGTTGTCAATAGCTAACTTAGGTTCTTAGAGATCCCCAGCATCCCTCTTACCAGGCAAGTCTGTTTCTACCAGTGCTACTGCTTTTGTCTATCTAGAGATAGACTAGGTGTAATAGCTGTGTGTTGATTTAAATGTCAAGATCTTCACAATAATATTGAGTAAACATGTTTATGGAAAATAGAGCAAAAGCTGCAGGAGAATGTACAAATTTTGACTGCCACCACTAGCACTAAGGATTCATGGGTATTTTCACTCTTTTCACTCTCCCATTACTTAGTTTACATGCAGGTGGATCAGAAGTTGGACTTTATTCTGCACTTCTTGAAAAGTTCATATTCCTTTTGGAATCAGATCATTTAACAACATTTCTGAAAATCCAAGTAATGCAAGTCTAGTTTCTGGTGGATAAGTAAATGGTAACATCTACAGCATTCATTATCTTGTATTTTAGTATCCTAAAGTGGATATACTGTTTTAAAATGGCTATTTTTATAGAGTTGTTTTTAAGACTAGGTAATCTCATCTTCAAAAGCAAGACTCAATGAGTTCAGAAGTTGTAAATTTTCAGTCCACAGCTTTTTGGGGTGGGGAGGATTTTGAATAATACAGGACCCAAAGACTTTATATAAGTAGCCTATAATTATGTAAGTCGTACTTCATTTGAGTATGCATATGATTAATATTTAAAGGATTGAACCTTGGAAAAATATTGTATTTTCAAATCTTAAGACAAAGCTCACTGCGGATTTATTCATCATGATTTTTTTCCTAAAAATCTGTATTATCTCATATTTCAGTTACATGAAATTAAAAGATGAAGTAGAATTGTAACAGATGATTGGCACCATCTAAGTGGATAGCATTCATGCTATTAATCTACTATATATATATATTAAATAAATAAATAAAACAATAGAAGTGTACCAAGTGTACATTCAATGTGACAGGGTTCAGGCACTAGAGCACACAAAATCAAAATAACATGAAGCCACCACTGCTCAAGATATTTATGTTTCTTTTAAATTAAGAAATAAAGAAATGTGCTAGATTCACAGCCTTAGATTTTTCCCCACTGGAATGCAACTGGCAGGAGACTAGAAATGCTGTTTTTGTAAGTGAATAACATGAAGTCAAACTTCAAAATACTCTATATTTAGATAGCATGATGAGAATACAGATACTCTGATACTGAACAGTGAACGAGAATGATGCTGCATTTTCACTACAAAAAAAAAAAATGCTGGTTGCTTAATTTGAATCTTATTCTACTTTGGTTCTTTTGCCCTTATTTATAGGATACATATGTTAACTTTGCTATATACTAAAATCTTATTGCTGACTTGAATTTTTTTTTTTTTTCCTGTGCACAGGTGGTATTTTCTACACTTCCAATAAAACTTGTTACTGTTGCTATTTAATTTAAATTGAAGTACATCCTTGCAGCTTATTGGTTGGCTTGCAGCAGTAATTTAAACCAAACAGAAACTATAATACTGACACAGCTTTTCAGTTCATTCTTCTAAAGAAAAAGTTCCTATTTCAACCAAAGGAATCAAACTAATGTACTAAGTCCTCACGTTACAGTTTTCTTTAAATAAATACGCCCTTTTCACACACCACAGATGAATATATTAATATATCTCAATTTATACTGCAGGGAAATCGGACATTTGAAAGTCAAAAAATCTCTGTCTTAAACAGCTACAAGAACATTCAGGATAATAGGCATGATGTTGCCTTCAGCACTGCTTGCTCAGTATTGTTCAGTAAAAGCAAGGAAATGTTGGCTTTGGAAACTGAAAACTAGAGAACATACTAGGCTAGACTAACAGAGGCTCTTGTATTAGGATCCAAACTCTATCCTCATTCATCCAGCAAAGCTTGCATTTGCTTTCACAGAAGATACACACAGTTGGAAGGAGTGTGAAATTTGGTCCTGTGGTATTGATAGCAACAAAGATAACAGTCATATCAAACTATCTGAACTGAGTCTGTTAAATGCAGCAATGTGTGATTTTACTCCAGGACTCCCAGTCTATCAATGTAAGAAAATTGCACGCAGTTTTTTAATTTGCTAACAAAGTGAACACAGAACCAAAATTAAAGTGACAGTCCTCATGTTGCCTCAACAGAATGTCACTTTAAACTTAACAGCTTTATGAATATGAAATAAAATTAGTTTCTAAATTCTTCATGTAAGCATTTTTTTTTTAATGTGAATGTAGTTATTTAAAAACTGAGTAAAATGGTTGATGTCATTAGCTTTTGGATTCAAAATGAAACACATGCTTATCGTTTGCAGTCTGAAAGGATTGATTATGGGCTTTCATTTTCATCTTATATCAGGTTTCTGTTGTTTATGTATATTTTCCAGAAATACATTATATTTAAGTGCTAATGGAACTCCTAGTAAACATATTTACCCTTCACAGATTTCCATTATGTAAAAAGTCATTCTGGAAGACCAGTGGATTATAGATTCTCTAAGTGCTCTCTCTCAATGCGATTATGTAAGTCTTTTAATGCAGGAAGGGATCTGGACAAAATAGTAGTCTACACGTGAGCAGCATTTGCTATGTTAAGCATACAGTAAAAGTGGGATTAGAAAAGAGTGTCTTTCTCATATAAAATTATCCATATGTGTTGAGGGAAGGACAAGGTAATGAAAAGAGATGGATGTATGCAAATACTGTCTTCATCTTATGTTAGAGAGGTATGCTTTTTTGTTAAATAGGACATAACTGCATAAATATATTAAGCTATGGCTTCTCTATAGGAAGGTAGTGTCTTAAATCTAGTGAGACCAAGAAAATGTAGTATCTCTAACTGGAACTGGCTACCTGTTCTCTGATTAACTCAGTACAGAATAAGAGTAAAAATATTTTGATTACAGTATTTTGACTCCTTTTGATACAAGTTGATATCAGTTCCAGTCCAAAGACAGCCACTTTTCTCTCTGTTTCATGCTATTGGGATAAAGTGGTCGCAGAAGGCTGGATTCTGCCATCCATTCTGGCAGCTAGCTGTTGCAGTGTTGTGATGCAGTTGGAAATGCAACTTAATCAGCTATCACTGATTAAACCTTTAAGAAGGTAAAAAGTCACATGGCATTTAACCAATGTGAAGTCTCCTCTGCAATCTCCTATATACAGCCATGGACAAACATTGCATGCTGGAAGCTGTGTGACTAGAAGCCATGTAGGCAAATATAAATAAAATTATGGCATTTCTGAAATTCTGTGAACTGCAGAGGCTAGTTAGCAAAAACAATTATGTTGTTCTGTTCTAGTAATTCTGTCAGAAAATCTGCTGTGGTTTTCCTAAGCAGTAGTAATCTGCTTCCTGAGCCTCTACAGTGCTGTTTGGTTTTGGTTGGTTGGTTTTGATTGAATGGTGTGTTTTATTTATACTATTATTACATAACATTGTTTATCAGATACTACTAATAACATCTCCACCAAATTAAACAAACAAATCCTCTAAAAGCTAGTTCTAATTCAAGTGCACAGTAAGGGAAGTCACAATCATAGAATAAATGCATGAGCTGTGACTTTCACCTCCTTGGAACTTATTTTGGTCGGTTTTTCACTATGTGTTAAAAGATTCAAGGAAGTATATGATCATACAAGTCTGTCTCTTGCACACAAACATTCAAAGGATATGTACAGTCAAACTCATTGATGTGTCAGCATTAAGGAATTACACAGCCTAAAACGTGACTTTGAAAATCATGTTGTTGTTTTTTTGTTTTGTTTTGTTTTTAATAAGAATAGTACATGACATCATACAGTCACGTATAATTGTCTTAAGAAAAAATAATTATTTACAAATTCAAATGCAATTCATTTGCACGATCTTGAAGAAGCCATATATATACAGCATAATCCTTGGGGGTGGAAAGAGTGAGAAAGTTGGAAATGAGAACAGACAAAAGAAAATATTTAACTATTTATACCATATAAAGTGACTGAGGAGTACCTGACACAGCAAACATGATACTCTCTTCGCAACTTAATCTAATTGCATTTGTAACTTTATATATAAATACACACTGGAGTTCCAGGTCTTAGAGGGAGTGGTCTGAATCATTACTTATATGTGCCATCACTACTCATCAGAAATTACATGTGCAAAGACTACTCACGTAATTAAAGGCTGCAGAATTAGAACCATAATTTCAGTTTTCATGAGAGATGTAATCCATTAAGCATCTGTTGGAAGTTAAACATTTCCAATTGTTAATACTCTCTGTACCCTAGTTTTCTGATCTGTTTGCTTTGTTGGAAATTGTTTTGTCTGAAGGTAGCTATACACTTTATAATGACGCTATAATTACAAACCTGCATCTTCTAGATTTGGTATTTATTCATGTTTTGGACAATACTTGGAAAAGTGTACAACGAATTCTTCATTATTTTTTTTATATTATTTGGTAAGTCCACCTATCCAATCTATTACACGAGCTTAAACAATCCAAAAGTCTCATGTATTCCCTGCCTACATACTGCCCATAATGCAGGAAAGCACAGCTGAACACAGAATACCCCTGAATGCTTTTACTCCAGCAGTGGCATAAACTAGTATCCTCATTTTAGGACTGGCATTCCTGATAATAGAGTATTTTTCTAAGTACAGTTGAGATAAGCTCTGCATTTTAGCTGAATATGTTGAATAAAGTAGTAATCCAAGTTGGAGATGAAAAGAAACATGCTTTATAGATAACCTTAAATCTAGTTTGGCTTTAGGACATTTTCCATACTCCTCTGAGCTTTCTCCAGCAAGCTAAATATAGCTGTGAGACAGGAGATGGATGCACATTCACAGTGCTTCGGTTTTGCCTTAGTAGGAAACCAGGAGGGGACAAAACATCCCTTTGCACCCTAGACTTTTGTTCAAGGAGTTTCTGAGCATGAGTTGGTTCATCCTCAGAACCTCCTGCCACCCCCAGTCCTGATAACTGTGTCAATTAAAGACTCATATGCTCGTATACTTCTGGAACTTTGCTTGAGATGGTTTCATCTTTGTCATGAAAGAATGTTGTACTACTTCTTCTAAGACAATACTGAAAGGAATATTAGAAATTGCCATTAATAGGGTGAATATGCTGACCCTTAGGCAAGGGATGTCACCCTGCTTAGGGGGAAGGGGTACCCTACACACCCCAGGACTGTCTGGAAAAATGCAGCAATGGGAGTGGAGAATAATCCGTTTGTCTTAACTTGCACTTGGCACTTCGCTGTCTGGTCCCAAAGGACTGCTCCAAATGCTGACAACAGCCATAAATAATGCTATAACCACACACCTATTTCTCTGCTGCAATCCTTGTATTTTGTATGTGTTTGAGGATGCAAACAGCAGTGTGCATGCCAGCCACAAACTACATTTACCCCTCCATAGAAGAATGCCTATGAAAGTAGATCTGCCAAATGTATTGCTGTATAGCAGTGAAGCTGGAGGAATTGTCCAGGATATTCCTGCTTGACATACGAGTGCTGGCAAGAGAGAAAGAAAATATCCTGTATAGAAACTAAAAAACATAATCACTACTCTCTAGTATCAGATTTCCCTAGATGTTATGAAATACTCTTCCAGAGATATTATACATCACATTTTTGCCATAGCAAGACAAATCTGTGTATGTGCTGGTATTACAGCTGATTTTAAAGTGATGCTGTTCGTTATTGGTACACGACTACTTTCTACTTAAAATGCCTTTATATGGTGATTATCTGACATAATGGACCTTACATCTTTTTGATCAGCAGCCAAGCTCATCGGACATTAAATCTTGGAAAACCTCAGTAGTTTATTAATATTTCACCATTAAAGCAGCTTTTAGACAAAGCACATTCATTACAAGATGCATATTTAACTCAATAGACTAAAAATTTGTGCAAATGCAAGGCAAACTCCATGGTTTGGGGTTCAAAATGCATTCCAGTAGGAAATAGGAGCAGCAGTGGACCTCACACTTCCATTGTATAAGATTGTAATTACCGATGAGCAACAGTGGTTAAGTAAGTAATGAAAAAAGAGGCCACAATTACAAGATGGTTTTTGCATGTACATTTGGTCATGAGGAAGGAAAGGAGAGACAGAGGTCAGACTTGAATGCTGTCTGGCTGTATCACAGCTGGTGTTCTGCCTCATTTTTAGTATAATCAGCTGATTATACTAAATCAGCAGAGTCAACAATTTCACGTCACACTTGGGGTCCACGGTAAAGATTCAACAGTTTCTCGTCACACTCGGTGTACGAAGTGGAATAGTGGAATAACTGTGAACTGCAAAGTGCCCCAACCCCTACTTTCACAAATAAATTGCCAGCGACCGCTGTCTGCCGCACGCCTGAAGCCCTTCCACGTTACCCTCAGCTTGTGCCCTGTGCCACCGCCCGGCGAACCCTCAGATTATGCCCTTGTCACGGCCCCGCGGGTTAGGACGCGGGGCGTTGCTCCTGCCCCCCGCCCTGCCGTCAGCCCGTCCCCGTCCCCTCTCCGCGCTTTGCAGCGGCTCCTCCGGGCGGCCAGGCGGCGCCTCAGCGCCCAGCCGCCGCCTCCCGCTCTCCGTCGGCCCCGCGATGAACCTGCGGCTGCAGCACTGGCGGGAGGCGGCCACGCTGCTGCTGGCGGCGGCGCGGCCGGGGCGCTCCGCGCTCGGTCCCTGCGACTACGAGGTGTTGCTGCTGCAGCGGAGCTCCCACAGCGGCTTCGCGCCCGGCGCACACGTCTTCCCGGGCGGCCTGGTGGAAGCGGCGGACTTCTCGGCAGCCTGGTTGGGGCTGCTGCCCGCCTCGCCGCTCTGCGGGCTGGGCTCCGTGAAGCCGCCGCCTGCGGGCAGCGGCCGGGCTCCGATCTTCGCCACCGACCGGCGGCAGCTGGGCTCGCCGCTGCCCGGGGAAGTCGCCTTCCGTATCTGCGCCATCCGGGAGACTTTCGAGGAGGCGGGGATCCTGTTGCTGGTGCCCGGGAGCGGGCCGGGGGAGGGCAGCGGGGCCGGGCCGCTGCCTGCGGAGAGCCTGCTGCCTGACGCCGAGCTGGGCGAGTGGCGGTGCCGGGTGCGGGAGGACGCGGGCTGCTTCCTGCAGCTCTGCCGGCACCTGGGCTGCGTGCCCAACATCTGGGCGCTGCACGAGTGGAGCAACTGGCTCACCCCGGTCGGCAGGGCCGGCCCCAGCGGCCGCCGCTACGACACGGCCTTCTACCTGTGCTGCCTGGGCGAGCGGCCACCGCACGCCTCTGAGGACGAGCGGGAGGTGACGGCCTGCCTGGTGAGAGCGCTGCAGCGGCAGGGGTCCCCCTGGGGCGCAGGCCTGCCGCTGTGCTCGCTTCCAGTACAAAAGGTGCTCAGATGGTCCAAAGGTCTAGCCCCCTCCCGCCTGACAGGGCTCCCTTAAGGCGTGAGGAAAAGAAGTGTCTCCCTCTTCTGACAGTCCTCTCCCGCTTGCATTCCTACTTCCATTAGTAACTGCTATTGCCCCCTTTAATCAAACATGCTGACAGAAGAGGATTAGTTTCTTGAGGGCCATTTCACATGAATTTCCTTTACATTAAGCTGTCTTTTGTTTTGTTTTTTTTTCGAAGTGTTTCATATCAGAACATTTACACCTTGATTTTTTGAAGACAGATGACATCTAAATCACTTGCTACACATTCATCTGTGCCATATCAATAGAGTGCTGATACCATACAGTTAACACTCAGTAGGCCTAGAGAGATCCAAGTGGTATGTGCTGTGTTTCAGGGCTGCAAAAGCTCCTAATTTTGTCTTTTGTAGAGTTAGTTGGAATACTTTAAGTAACATACAAACTTGTTAAAATACACTGTATTATTAAAACTGGTTTCAGAGCTATATTATTTCTGACTTTTTTTTAATGGGGTAAAAGAGTAAAGACTGCTCATGAAGTAAAAGACAGCTCAGAGTCAGGTACATCTGGGTCTTCACATTTTTAAAAAAATCTAAAAAGTATGAAGGTAAGTTAAAAGAGAAACCTGAAACTTCCATAAAGCTTTACCTAATGTTTTTGGTATTACTTATGTTTCTATGTTTATGTTTCTATCAGATCTTGCTATATAAATTTGAAAGCACCTGAGATCTTATCTTTAAAAGAGTTCATGGTATAATTTTTTGTTAATAATGGCAGAAATGTACTGCAAATGTTTTTGCACATATTTAAATTATCCGAGTCATCATGTGAGATGAAATGAAGATTAATAGTTTATAAACCCCATGTTTAGTAAGCAGGAACATCTGAGTATTTGTGCTCTAAAAACAATGTGCACTGGAAGCACTGGTAATTTTAATTAATCCTGGAAGAAGCCATAGCAACCTCTGTTGATTGAATTCACATTGAGTTTAGGGTTTTCTGTTGATTTCAGTAGACTTTTAGTCAGGTCCCAGAAACCAGACTTGTAGTATACAAATTTTTCATGCCTGCGTTTAAAATTAAACATTATTTATTCTTAGAGGAAAAACATAATTTTTGCAAATTGCTTTCATTGTGTTTTATAAAAACTTTTTGAATCTCTTCTTGGTTATGTTCTGGTATAGTTTATGCATGGCTCTTACTGTGTTCAGATAACTGACTGCTTCACGCTCTTTTTCTGTAAAGACTTCCTTGCAAACAGCTTTTAAAGTTACTGATAATTGCCATCTGCTTACGAAACTAGTATTTCAATGCTTACTTTCCTCTTACAGTGGTCATCACCTCCAGAAGCCATTGAACTCTTTAAATCTCAAGAAATATCGCTTGCTCCCCCTCAGTTCTATGAATTGTGTAGGCTGTGCAACTTCTCTTCACTTCATGAATTACACAAGTTCAGCTCTGATCGAGCTCTAGAGGGATGTGAACGTTGGATGCCTATAATGTTAACTGCTTCAGATGGCTTCATTCAGCTATTACCAGGTAAGAAAATAAGATAAAGATTCTTTTAAGTATATAAAAACTTGGGAATTGTTACATACTCAAGCCACGTGACATAAACTAGTCTGTAACTGTGAGGAAAAACTCTATTAGAAGTCAAGTTACTGCATTCTTTTCCTACATTTTTTCTTCCTCTGAATCAGTTTATAACAGCTACTGTCAGAGACAAGCTACTGGACCACCTGAGCAGCATAGTTATTTCTGTTCTTGCTCATAATTTGTTTCATATGGTTGACATTAATATGTTGATTTATGAACAAATTCTGGCATTTCTCCTTCTGTAGCCTGCCTTTGTACATTCAGCAAAATCTTCGTCTTGTTCTCCATCTATTATACAATCATATATATATATAAATTCCTACCTGACAAGACATCATGTTAGTATTAGCAAAGAGCACTGAATGTGTGCTCTGTGTGTTTGACAGACACTTTAAATGAGTGGCTATATCTTTAAATACTAAGATGTTTGGAGGCAATTTACTTGCATATTGTCAAATCTATTCCCACTGAGTTTAATGTCTTGATGAATATTTTAAAAACTGATAGTGTCACTCAATCAAAGGCTGAAAAATAAGGTAGGCATTGTATATGTAAAAGTTTTTTTGTTTGTTTGTTTTGTTTTGTTTTTTTGTAACAGGAGATGAATTATACCCAGAAGATCCAGATTATGCAGGGGAAACGAAAATAGTCATGTCAACAGATAAGAAGGTTGAAGATCTCATGAAAGAGGGTAGCACGTTTCACAGGATAGTAATAAAAAACATAAACAGTCTTGCTGTCTATGTTAACATTCAGGCAAAATATAAACATATGAATCCATTGATGATAAACACAGATCATTCAGACTACAACAGTAAATTATAATATTTTTGGTTTTAAGCTAGAATATATTTAACTACATACATATTCACTGTTATGAACAGTTGACAAGTAGTTAGGACAAGAGACTTAAATATTCCATTGCCCTGTCACAGCATTTCATATGGTTGTGGTTTTGAGATTTATGTGTACTTCAATCTTTGAGTCTTTGAAACTTCAAAGTTGTGTCAGGTATGGTGTAAAGATGCTACTGAAAATTTAACACAACTATCAACTTAATTAATTGAATAAACTTTAAAGTGATTCGACGGTGATTATACTGAACAATTAGCATCTTATTCTACTTACATAGTAATAATGGAATATGCTGTAATGCTGTTCTGTTCGGTCACACAGGTCCTTTTCTCACTGAAAATTAAAGTACATCTTATGTTCAAAACAAGTATGTTTTGAGTTCAAAAATTCCTTTACTATGCTTCCTAAAGTTAGCAGTTTGGCAACTGTAATCCGTGTCTAGAAATGAATGAAATTCATTCAATTTCTGTTAAAATATTCCAGTCTATCTTACTTTAATTGAAAACCAATGTATATGTGTATATATAGATGTTACCTAACATTCACTTATTACAAAGAATATTTACATTTGATAAAGCTAAGTTGTTTCTATTAATGGTAACTTATTAAAAACTTTACAGTTTTCAAAGCTAGTTGTGATACTTTTATTCATGACATTTTTTTTTACCTTCAAGTTGATAGGAATTTAAAAAGAAAAAATGAATTGTTCAGCTCCAAAAAGATGCCACCAACTTCAGAAAATAAAATACTTCCTTGGAAATGCCTAATTCCACAATTCAGTATTTTGCTTCTTAAATTTTTTACCTCACATATCTTTGAGATTTAAAGACTTAAGAGAAGGGACTGCTACTTTATTTTTTTGGTCTTTTTATTTTGGTGGTGGTGCAATAAGTCAAGTATATGGAGCTGTGATGTGGTATCTTCTTTATCTGGAAGAATAAGAATGAATGATGACTTAAAATTATCCAGTAAAGCTGTTCTGAAAGCTATGTTTCAACTTTTGTTCTGAACTTTAATTCAAATAAAATCATCTCTAATATTTTCACTAAGTTGAATCGGTTTGTAGCATTCATTTCTGTTGGAAAAATATGTACCTATTTATTCTGTTCTTTCAAAACATGCTCAGATGGTTCTTGGTTGCAGTCCCTTGCTGAAACTCCTATACATCTGCTATGTATGGGTTCTATGAAGTAGTATATTATGCTTACTATCTCCTTCACAATACTCTGGCTGAAGATGAAGAAGACAGGAAAATTAGAAAAACGGAAAGTGGAGGAATCAAATAAAGTATCCTGTATACTATCGTGATAAATGCTTGAGTCTCAAATAGGATTCCAATTAAAGTTAGCAATTTATTAAAGGAATGAAGACAAGCAAACAGCGCTGGGTGCACTGGGAGTCTCTCTCCACCAAGACACACACCCTGCAGTTCCCATTCATGGTTTATATCCCCTCTACTAATGCATATTCATTAGTGGGCATGTCCTCCTTCGAGCATGTCTTCTTCATCTTCTGGAATATTCTTGAATCTTCTCAACCCCAGACCCTATGCATGCTCCCACCGCAGACTTCTGTCTAGCAACAAGACTGGTCCAAGCTGGTCCTGTCAGGTGACCACTGCATAACACAAGAACTATATACATACGTTTATCATCAAACACAAGAACTATATACATATGTTAACCACATTCTTAGTGTCGTAGTTATACAAGGATGTATAAGACAGAAAGTCACATTTTATCATGCAGCCCTAGCATTGCTCCACATTGACACGAATCAGATGAACACATCTCACAATCCCCCATTTCCTTTTTCATGGTATTGATTTGTGTTTTCTTTTCCAATCGAGTCAATACTTGCTGAATTGGTACCAATTTTGGATCTTCTTTTGTTTTTATTATCATCAGGGAATGGGTTTTCCCTTCCCCTGTTCCTGGGTCAACAGGTACCACAGATATTTGCATTCCTTGTATAACTGAGTGTATTAATCTGGTAAAACAGGGTATTAAACATGGAATTATTAACAATCCTCCACATATTCCCAATACAACTATCCCGATCCTAGTAAGCCAACCACCACCCATAAAGTCCCCCCATAATTCTCTTAAATTGATTTCATTCCAGTATGAAGCAAGAGAGGAGAGCTGTCAGATTTCACTGGGAAGCAAGAGATGTGAAGCAATGCTGTTAAACCTGGACAGTGTGGTGGGGATATTTTTTTCCAAAGGAGGCAGGCTATGAGGATATTGGAATGAAAACCTTTAGCAGTAGTTTCAAGTGTGGGATAGCGAAAGAATATATAGCTAGACTTTTCAGATCTAATAGGAATAGATATGTCAGTCCTGAAACGCAGAAATATCTCCTAGAAGTTGGAATAGATCCTGTGTTGTTTGAAAAATTCTTAATACGTAATTAGTGTATCTGGAATGCTTAGTCCTTGAAGACTGGTAACAGAAATCAATCTGATTTTGTCTTGAGACTGTTTTCCTTGAGTGTCTGAGGGTTAAATTTCTTCAGGCATATCAAAAACACCCCCTGCTCAAATGCCACCATTTAAAAAAATAAAAGTTTGTCAATGCTACAGAAGTACTGAAGGTTTTAGAAGAACTTGTTTGTAGTAATCCTTGTGTACACCAACATCAAATACCTTAAGTGACATTTAAAAAAAAAAAAAAGCTTTAAATTATACATGCTTTCTTTCTAAATAACAAAGACTTTTGTAGTGATTAATTTGTGAACCTTGAATTGACAAATATATAAAGCCTTATTGAGACTTTATTTATTCAGTGTGGGAGATCAATGAGGGTTTTTAGCACTTTTTGAGAGTATGAAATGTGAGCCTGCCTGATACTAGATAATGGAATCCCCTTAGAACAGAGAAGACATCTTAATGGTGGGAAAAGCTTCAAATTGACATTGCACCTTCCTAAACAGATGCTTAATGTATTAATCCGTAGGAAGCCAGGCTTTATTAATTTTCATTTTATACAGGAAATGAGTAAACTTAAGTATTTTTCATATAAATAACCTAAGAATTCTACTAATATTTTTTCCACTTGCCTTCTATTTACAGTAGCTCTAGGGTATGCCAGATACTACTAAGATACACTGTTTGAGTTTCTCAGAGCTGTTACTCTTGCATTGCAAGAATGTGTAACTTCATTTTGTCATCAGGCACTGAAGAGCAACTCAATATTTGCCTTGAAAATACATAAAGAAAAGGAGTTTAACTTCAAGTATGTCTTAGAGCACTGGACAAAAAGCTACGCTTCTGGTAATCATGTTGTATTAGGTGAGTATTTTCTTGTTTTCTAGTTGTCTATTTGTGTTTATTTCTTCACAGTGACCTATGTGCTACATTAAATACTTAAACTAGGTTATCTTGTCACTTGGTTATCTTTTTACTTGTCAGGGCTGCATCTAGTCTAGTCCGTCCCCCGAAACCCCTCCAGGTCAGGTCTCAGGGTTAAACTGCTGATACGTACTTATTAAATGAAGATTAAGAGTTGTGTGATTTATTAGTTACAAGAACCATTAGTAATTTCAGAGAATTTCCATGGTTCCACGATCCTCTGCTAATACAGAGGCTATTTTCAGTTTGAAATTCAGAACGTCTGAAGCCTTAACATAATTATTCCCCCCTGTGTTCTGGTAGATTTCTTTTTTTTTTTTTTTTTTGAGTTCTTTGCAAGAGCAAAGATTTAAAGAGTTTAAAACTTCATTTTTCCCTTTTATCTGTCAGTAGAAGATTAACTAAATTGTATCTAGAGGTTTAAGGTGTTAGCATTTCTGCATTACTGGAAGTGTTTTCTATTTTCTGAAGTATGTGGCCTTTGCCTATTCTTTCTTTGATATTGTTATGAGATTCAGATTTACACAGATTAGAAACTAACATGTAATGCTGTCTGCCATATGCTTATGAAATGTGTTGAAGAAACATAATGCCTTATGTAAGTCTATTGGGAAAAGATTTTCCTCGATTCTTCAGTAGATGGGGAGAAGGAAACAGGCATTGCAAATGTGATCTATTACTTCACATGCTGAAAGTATTTCAGTTCTCTTATGTGTGTGTATAAACCATGTGTTCAGTTTTAACAGATGACTGCATGCAGTTTTTGGTAATTACAAATGCATCTTGCTTGATACATTTCAGTTTTCCTTCTTCTCCAAGAATCTTTAGTTAACGTCTATACAACGTCTGACAACTTCCATAATGTGATAGAGGTTTGAATAAATCTTCAACAAAGTAATGTTAACATTTGATAACTATTTGGTGGATAAATAAAAGCTTATAAATGCATACATACCTTTTAGGATTCATCTGTAGATCAGGAACATACAAAGGCAAGGTCAGTCATACTGCTAACAGAAAACAACATGTGTCACGCTCTTGGGATCCTGTGCTATTTGAAGCATGCTGAAGCTGAAATTCCCCCACAACTGCATGATTTTACATCCAGGGTGCTAGAAGCTGAAGAAGAGAAGAAATTTGCAAGGCCACTGTGCACCTGTCTTAAAGCATTTGGAATTTGCAAGTAAGGAAATACCACATTTACCTAATATTCATACTTGCGCAAGAAGGAATTGTGTGCCTTGAATGATGACTGCTTCTACTTATTTCATAAATTTTCCTATTGAGTACTTTCATTCAGATCAGATCTTGCTCATGTTTTTTTTCCTAAAACATTTTTTTAATACGTAGGAATAAAACAGTGTGTCCAGACCACTATGAAATTAATTTACAAATAGACATGCTCCAGAATATGTCAGATAAAGTTACACAAACATCTGGATGTGTGACAGTAAGTTATTGTTATTTATCTTGGTTTTGGGTACTAAGAAGGCAGGTCTTAAATAGGTACTTCAGCATATTACGTATTTTTAACATTTACATTAATACTGCTGTAATATGTGTATTGTATCTCAAAAATGTTTGTTGGTGTTTAGCTTTTTTTTCTTCTCTCCCTTGAAGGGGCTGCAGCATAAATATGAATTGTGCCAGATTTGCCCTTAAATTTGCCCCTTGGATGAACTGGTTCCATCCTCTTCCTGTCCTGTCTTTTGTAGAGTTCAGGTGCATTCAGCTCATGCAGTTAATGGACACTATCAGTACCCAAAGGTCAATGGCTGCAAGAACAGAAAATAAAGAGAAATTAGTGTATTATTATTATTATTATTATTGTCACTCCACTTCTGCCTAATATAGAAGTTTTTCTTGGTAGGTTTGAGTTCAGACTCTTTGACAAGCTGTATCTAGTTTATGTAGTGCCTAAGGTCAGGACTGATTTCATGACATCATCTGCTTGCTTCTGCTGACTGCAGCATTAACCAATCAGTTACCACTTTGGTAGGTATTCATTTTCCTCTTTGTTAGGAAATATTAGAATGGGTTCCATTCTTTAAGAACTGAAGTCATGTTGTGCTCTTTTGGGATTTTTATGAAGTGGAAATCAAATGTCTGGTCTTCTTACTATCTGCATTGTATACCTAGCTGTATTTCAGTATTTCTATGTGGTATGACGTTTAGACAGTACACCCAAAATTTTATGCATTGGAGTTGACAGTAGTGTATTATTTGTTTGTTTTTTATTAAAGCAATTTTTAGTGCAAAATTTTCAGAGTGATGGCCTAATAAAGAGAACAATAATGCAATGCCATTACATGTTTCCCCAGTCAGCTCTTTTAAAATTCATAGTAAAGTTGGAGAACATTAAGAATTAAGCTAGGATGGTGTGGAATGCCTTAGTAGTTAGTAGCTTCACAGGTAATAGTGTAGCTCACTGGTTTTCTTTTAAGTGGAATACCACCAACGGAGGCTTGATGGTTTTTGTGCTGTATATTTCCATCGATTGGAATATGGTCAGTTAATACTATTTATTATCTTAAGAATAATATAGTAATAATACATGATCTTCTGAAATATGTGTTTGCAGTAGTCTCTGCCTCCTCTGTGGGTTGTGAATAGATGGCTGACCTTGAATATTGAAACTTACACATCTCCACATCTCATTAATTTGAGACATCATCAGTCTTTTTTTTAAAAAAAAATTCCCTGATAAGTTTTGTTCTTTCAGATACTGCCTCTCCACATTGTAAATGCAACAAACTACTTTGGTCGTATAGTAGATAAACAGCAGGACCAATATACAACTCTTGCTGAAGAAATCAATGAATATTTTAAGGAGAATCATCAATTGGATATAAAGGCCCCCTCTCATGTTGAAGATAATTAAATTATCTAAATTAATAAATAATTAAAGCAATTTCATCATGTCTGAGATTACTGCAATGAGACAGCGTAACAAAATCAAAAACTTCAGCATCTTGAACATGAGATTTTAGATTGATGATCCAATTTTAGATTTGAAGATCTTTTCAAATTACCTTCTTGTTCTTTTGCTTTTTTGCGCCTTTCTTTTTTTCTTGCAACTCTCCTTCCTTAGCCAGTATTATTCTAAGCTTTTCTGCAAATTAAAAGAACCCTTTAAACTTTTTTCCTTAGTTTTCTTCATCAGAATAGGAAGAATGAGTTTGTGTGTGGGGTTTTGTTTTTAATACTTTACTGCCACTAACTAACATCTGGAAGATGTCTTGGTCTTGTGGAGCATTAATGGGTAGTATTGTGAGTTTTTCTTCATCAGCTGTATTTCTTTCTGTTGGCATTCAAAAGAAAACAAATAAACATCAATTGGATATAAAGCCCCCCTCTCATGTTGAAGATGATGAAGTTTTTGATTTTGTTACGCTGTCTCACTGCAGTAATCTCAGACATGATGAAATTGCTTTAATTATTGCTTCTGTCAAAGTTGACTTCTTAGGTTTTCCTGAAATCAGCATGTTAAGGTCAGTGCCATGTTTGTATTGTTCTGTCAGTTCCCTGGCCTGTGAAGGTGGCAGAACTGGGCTGGGCCAAGTATCCATGTTAGAGGTGCTGACTGGAAGGTGATAGGTAGGGAAAAGTGAGGAGGAGAATGTAGGTCATCCGTGCAGTGACGTTTCCCCTGAGTATTTTCCTATTCTCCCAAAATGTTGCAGGTAGGAAACTACCTTAAGGCTGTGTTTTAATTGAAAGGGTATGGAGTCATGGTTAAGTGAGAAGGGGCATGATTTAATTACAATGAGCAACTCAGGTTTTGAAGGACCGTGAAGATAATGTAGGCCCAGGGCTGATAACCTTGAGTGATGTTACAACTAGAATATGCGGAACTATGTTCAGGATGAGAGACGACACCGTTGTACCAATCATATTAGTGCTAGAGACGTGTGCAGAGAAGCTAGACCAATGATAAGTTGTTGTCGGCGCGTGCTGTAGGGAGTAGCCTATATATACTTTGTTAGAATACGCAATAAAGGAGAACGATTATACTCGCATCGAGGTTGTGTTGTTACTCCGGGTCCGTCTCCGTCTCCCACTCCGGCATCTGGTAGCAGAGGATGGTTACTCGCCAGATAGTTCAGCTCGACTGAGTTCTCTGAGACTGGGGTAAGCAGCAAGAGGAGGGGAGTGGGAAACTTAACGGCTGAGAGGAGTGCCTTACAAGCATGAGTCTGGGTCACTCCCTGCCTCTCAGAGGATGCCGCAATGGAAGTAGAGGTGGCGGTGACGTTGCTCGTCGGAATTCTCTCTAAGAGAGGTTTTGAGACAACAGGAAAGAAATTGATTAAGCTGATCAAGCTGGGACAGCGATGGGGACATTTTAGAGAGACGACCCTGCTGTTCTCTGTCACGGAATGGTGGGAGTTCGGGAATACCATGTGGGAAAGGACTATAATGGGGGATTCAAAAGATGAAAAGGAGGTGAAAACTGTCCGCGAGTTGTGGCGAACGGTATTAGAGACACTAAAGGCCATGAAGGCAGAAAGGGAAGTAGCATGTGCTGCTGCTCAAATGCTAATGCCGAGGATGGCCCCTATAAAATCCTGGGACTCTGAAAGAAAACCCAGGACTCTTGCGCGTATCTTTGGGCTCCCTGCGGTTAAAGGAATGACTGGGGTTCCATGCTCGACGGTCTCTGAACTCCTATCGTGCATTGATGGTGAAGGGACGGGTAATGGGCCGCCCTCACATTATGCAGAAGTCCCGCCGGACCCACCATCGAGCGCTGAAAAAGCGGAAGTTTGCGGGGCCAGGCCAAAGCAGAGATCTGAGCCGCTTGCGGAAGTAGCACCCCAGGACGCCCAGGGGGGGATGTCCTGCACCGCCCACAGGCGAGGGAGGAGAGGCGTGCCGACCCCCGCCCTCGGCTCCGCTTCTGCACCCGCCCTTGCTGCTCTCTACTGATTCCTCCGCTCCGGCATCGCCACCTAGCGACGACCATATAGAACCTCCCCCGAAAAATACGGAAAAGTTGTTACAAGCAGTTTTGCAGCGCCTTAAGGATCTGGACCTGCGGTTAAAGGGGAAGGCGGTAGTAGCGGATCACTCCCTGTTGAGCGAAAAGGAAACCACTCCTCCACTTCCCCCCGCTGGCCCACCGGCTCCAGTTAGGCCCACACCATGGAGTGGGGTTATTCTTTACTATTCCTTTGCATCCTCAAGATACGCAGAGATTTGCCTTCTCTGTACCAGCAATTAATAAAGTGGCACCTGCCGATCGCTATGAGTGGGTAGTCTTGCCACAAAGCATGAAAAACTCACCTACTCTATGTCAATTAAACGTGGATTGGGCATTGCAGCCTCTCAGGAAACAATGGCCTAGTACAATAATTTACCATTATATGGACGACATTCTCTGCTGTCAGCAAGAGCCGTTTACGGAGGACTCTTTGAAACAGTTAGCTGACACTCTATCTAAGAAAGGACTTGTAATTGCCCCCGAAAAAGTGCAACACACAGCCCCGTGGAAAAACCTTGGGTGGTCCATAGCAGATGCAAAGATTCGCCCGCAGAAGACAGAGCTACCAACCAAAATATGGACATTAACTGATGTGCAAACGTTGTTAGGGGACATCCAATGGGTATGCAATTGTGTTGGTATCTCCAATACGGACATTGCGCCTCTGACTGTGCTTCTGTGAGGACAGCATCCAGCTGATGCGGTTACTCTGTCTGCAGCACAACAGGCTGCATTGCAGCAAATTATAGAGAAGCTACAAGAAGCGTGGACAAGTCAACACATCTTGGAACTGCCTATCTCTCTATTATTGTGCAATGCTGAGGACTCACCTTATGCAGTCATCTGTCAATGGCAAAACAAAAAGGGGAAATCTTCCTCCTCCTCTATCTGTGATATTGACAAATGTGATGGGGATGGGGATGTATTTAGAATTTCAGAGTGGGCATTTTTAAGTGTACAACCAAAAACTAGTATTCAAACATGGCCAGAAGCAGTGGGAGAGTTGATAAGGAAAGGCAGAGCAAGAATTGTAGAAATGAGTGGACAAGAGCCAGATGATATTAGTATACCTGTTAACGCAGTCGATTTAGAGTGGTGGCTGCGGAATGCAACCCCCATACAGGAAGTTTTGTGGAGTTATGGGGGTAAAGTGCACTCGCAGCAGCCAAAGGGAAGGCTATGGCAGGTTCTGAAACATAATCAATGGATGGAGAAAACTAAGGTTCAAAAGGACCCATTGGCCTATGGTCTTACGGTGTATACAGATGCAGGAAAGTGCTTGCGGCAGACAGCCTATGTCTGGCAAGAAAAGCGTCAGTGGTGTAAACATGTTATAGAAGGACAGGCTCAAGACTCTCTACAAACATTAGAACTGACTGCGGTGGTTTGGGCCTTAAATAACTGGCTGAATAATTCTTTGTATGTTGTGACAGATTCGTTATATGTTGCTGGCATAGTGCTGCGCCTAGAAGATGCCCTGCTTAGAGAGACCACTAACCCTCGACTAGGGAGGCTATTCATCCAATTAAGGTCCACGCTCTCGCAGCGAACTAAGGCCTGTTGCGTTATACATGTGTGAAGTCATCAGTGGAATATTGGTTTGGGGCAAGGTAATCAGTTAGCTGACAGCCTGGTCAGTCCAGTGTGCCACGCACCCCCAGTGGACAAATTTCAACAGGCTAGACAAAGTCATGAGACCTTCCACCAGAATGCCAAAGGCCTATGGAGGCAATTTGAGTTGACAGAAAACGTAGCTCGATCTATAGTTCAGGCGTGTCCTAAATGTGGGAACCACAGGCCAGGAGTAGGACAAGGAGTTAACCCAAAAGGGTTAAAGGCACTAGAGTTGTGGCAAATGGATGTCACACGTTCCCAAATTTGGTAGGCTAAAATATGTGCATGTAACAGTTGACACCTTTTCAAAAATGATATGGGCAACCGCATTGCTGGGTGAAAAAGCACATCATGTGTGTAAACATCTACTTGCTTGCTTCGCAGTGTTAGGAGTTCCTGAGCAGATCAAGACAGATAATGGACAAATCGTCAATGCCATACCCACTCCTTATTGCAATGCATCTCTTTGGTGTAATTATACAGAACTATAATAGCATCATTCCTTGTGCCAGGAGCAGCTCTGCTCGGCTGTGGGATCGACTGTGGAACGGACGCCCCTAGGTGCACCCCGAGCATTTTCCTCGGAGGGGTCTCCACTCTCGGCCGCTCACCATGGGAGTAGACAAGGACCTCCTGAAGCCGCAGACAAATTATTTTAAGTGATATTTTCTTGTGGTATGAATGAAAAGTGCAAGAGGCCTCTTTGCGTGATTGTGTGATTGTGCTGTGCGAGTGAGAAGCAGCATCACTGCGAAGCACCATCCCTAGTGTTTAGTGGCTTGTTGACTGATGTAGATTCTAGTAGGCACACTACAATCATAATCCTGCATGTGATTTTGCTTATTTGATGTTGCTTATTGTGCCTTGCTTGTTGCAATGTCTGCAGTGCTTGATAGAAGAATCTATAGAAAGCATTTGGTTGCTCAAAAACAAGAAGGGAGAATTGTGGAGTCATGGTTAAGTGAGAAGGGGCATGATTTAATTACAATGAGCAACTCAGGTTTTGAAGGACCGTGAAGATAATGTAGGCCCAGGGCTGATAACCTTGAGTGATGTTACAACTAGAATATGCGGAACTATGTTCAGGACGAGAGACGATACCGTTGTACCAATCATATTAGTGCTAGAGACTTGTGCACAGAGAAGCTAGACCAATGATAAGTTGTTGTCGGCGCGTGCTGTAGGGAGTAGCCTATATATTGTTAGAATACGCAATAAAGGAGAACGATTATACTCACATCGAGGTTGCGTCGTTACTCCGGGTCTGTCTCCCACTCCGGCAAAAGGGTTTGGGTTTGTTGTTGGGTTGTTTTTTGTTTTGGTTTGTTCGGAAAGCCAGGAATCTATTCTGAAAGTAAAGTCAAAGGACAAAGAAAAAATCAAGGTGCATTTTAAGTCTTCATTAATGACCTTAACAAACTAGTTGTGTTGTTACAATGTCTGTGTCAAAGATAATTTTTGTACCAATCATATTAGTGATAGAGACGTGTGCATACCACATAGATGCATACCACATAGATGATTCCCCATAGTCATTTTAGAAGATTTACAGTTTTCAGTAGAATATTCTTGTATGGACATGTTCTGAGAATGGACATATTCTCTGGATGGTGTGTATCTTCCTTTATGCTTCTGAACACAGAAAAAATATGTTTTTAAAATAAAAGATTTATAAAATAAAAGGTTTAAGAATGTTAAATATTCAAAGAATTCCAAATCGTAGTTGGAAGTCCTATTGGAGTTAAGTTTACATTCTAGCATATACAAAAAAAAAATAATGCAACTTCTAAAATGCACTTGTAGCAATCCTAAAGTCTCACCTACAGGGTTACTGAAGTTTGTTAACACAGTAAGAAGCTTTTATACAGTAATCCGAGTCAGAAGAACATTTAAACTTCTGATGGTGGCAGTATTTCCTTTGAGTCAAAATATCTGTTGGTCTTAGTGTGTGTGATGGACCTGGTTACCTTTCAAAAAATAATTCCAGTTGGTCTGGGGGTTTTTTGGTCATGTTTCATTCTGACTCAGAAAATATAAAAGTTTTAGAATATTTAGAGTTCTTCACATATTAGTATGAGACCTCTGGCTTAACAGATTACAAATAATACCTGCAATAACAATTTTAAGAACTCTATGCTTGCAAGAAAGTGAGGTATTAATGGTCCCACTATGTAAATTACATCAACTCAGTTAGTTGCCCAGATTTGGGGTTTTACTAGCTGTACTCAAGATGCAAGAAACATTGCAACAGAGTCAAGCTATGTGAGAAGTTGCTGATCATAATAAAGACAACAGAATTTGAATTTACACATTTTTATGACAAACTTGACTATCTGCATCAAATGCTAGTTTAACATCTTGAAGACTTTCTATTTTTCTTTCCATTATGCTTACGTGTCTAAAGAATAGTTAGAGGAAAGCAGATGTCACAAACACTGCTGTCTCTGTTTAAATGAAAATCATACTCAGTACCAATAATGTAAATATCCTGTTCATAGTTACTTTTTTCCTAGTAAAATATATGCTGAAAATAATATACATTTTAAATATATATTCCAAATATATATATATTTGCCTCCTCATGAAGGCTCCAAGTTCTTCGTGTGATTTAGTACCTTCACATGTACACATAACTTCTGGAGTTGCGTTATATGTTCTGAATTGTCAGTTCCCAGACCTGTAGACAGAATTTCAGATCACACACTGTATTCATTGACATACATCTTCAAATTTGAAAGCCTGGTAACCTGGACCTTGAATTACAAAACATGCTAAATGAAAAACATAGCTCATTAATTGTTTCTCTCCAATTCTAAGCTGTTCTTTAGAAAAAATTTTGAAAATGTGAAAATTAATGAGTATATGTTTAAACATGAAATAACTTACTCATGTTCAATTGTTTTCAAAGGATCACCATTCATTGTTGTAACAACTCAATTAACTAGTAGCTAGCCCCATCTAAAAGAACCAACATGGAAATGAAGTAGAAAATCCTAGCCTTGATTACAAAAATTACAGCCAAATTACACACCATACAGTTAGAATAACTTCTAGATCCAAATCACAATAAAACTGCTGGGTGGGACCCCAGTTTGATTGAGAGCAATAAAAACAAAAGCTAGCAATCAAAGAGAAAAGGTTGAGATATTGTATCAGAAATCAAGCTATTAAAGAAAATTACTTTCAGATATTTTTTCTTTCCACTTTATTTTTCATCTGATTGAATAGACAGGAAAATAAAGCATAATATATTCCAAAGCACAGGAATACCTTACTTGGGCAGGACCAGGCAGACACAAGAAATGCATCGTGATCCTGGGATGTGGGGAAGCCTTTCTGATCAACTTGTCTCAACCATAAAAATGATCCCTCAACTTGTGATCTATCTTTGACAGCAATTCTTAAAAGAACTCCTTGCCCTTAAAATTATCTTTGACTCAGACATTGTAACAACACAACTAGTTTGTTAAGGTCATTAATGAAGACTTAAAATGCACCTTGATTTTTTCTTTGTCCTTTGACTTTACTTTCAGAATAGATTCCTGACTTTCCAAACAAACCAAAACAAAAAACAACCCAACAACAAACAACCCAAACCCTTTTGCCGGAGTGGGAGACAGACCCGGAGTAACGACGCAACCTCGATGCGAGTATAATCGTTCTCCTTTATTGCGTATTCTAACAAAGTATATATAGGCTACTCCCTACAGCACGCGCCGACAACAACTTATCATTGGTCTAGCTTCTCTGCACACGTCTCTAGCACTAATATGATTGGTACAACGGTGTCGTCTCTCATCCTGAACATAGTTCCGCATATTCTAGTTGTAACATCACTCAAGGTTATCAGCCCTGGGCCTACATTATCTTCACGGTCCTTCAAAACCTGAGTTGCTCATTGTAATTAAATCATGCCCCTTCTCACTTAACCATGACTCCATACCCTTTCAATTAAAACACAGCCTTAAGGTAGTTTCCTACCTGCAACATTTTGGGAGAATAGGAAAATACTCAGGGGAAACGTCACTGCACGGATGACCTACATTCTCCTCCTCACTTTTCCCTACCTATCACCTTCCAGTCAGCACCTCTAACATGGATACTTGGCCCAGCCCAGTTCTGCCACCTTCACAGGCCAGGGAACTGACAGAACAATACAAACATGGCACTGACCTTAACATGCTGATTTCAGGAAAACCTAAGAAGTCAACTTTGACAGAAGCAATAATTAAAGCAATTTCATCATGTCTGAGATTACTGCAGTGAGACAGCGTAACAAAATCAAAAACTTCATCATCTTCAACATGAGAGGGGGGCTTTATATCCAATTGATGTTTATTTGTTTTCTTTTGAATGCCAACAGAAAGAAATACAGCTGATGAAGAAAAACTCACAATACTACCCATTAATGCTCCACAAGACCAAGACATCTTCCAGATGTTAGTTAGTGGCAGTAAAGTATTAAAAACAAAACCCCACACACAAACTCATTCTTCCTATTCTGATGAAGAAAACTAAGGAAAAAAGTTTAAAGGGTTCTTTTAATTTGCAGAAAAGCTTAGAATAATACTGGCTAAGGAAGGAGAGTTGCAAGAAAAAAAGAAAGGCGCAAAAAAGCAAAAGAACAAGAAGGTAATTTGAAAAGATCTTCAAATCTAAAATTGGATCATCAATCTAAAATCTCATGTTCAAGATGCTGAAGTTTTTGATTTTGTTACGCTGTCTCATTGCAGTAATCTCAGACATGATGAAATTGCTTTAATTATTTATTAATTTAGATAATTTAATTATCTTCAACATGAGAGGGGGCCTTTATATCCAATTGATGATTCTCCTTAAAATATTCATTGATTTCTTCAGCAAGAGTTGTATATTGGTCCTGCTGTTTATCTACTATACGACCAAAGTAGTTTGTTGCATTTACAATGTGGAGAGGCAGTATCTGAAAGAACAAAACTTATCAGGGAATTTTTTTTTAAAAAAAAGACTGATGATGTCTCAAATTAATGAGATGTGGAGATGTGTAAGTTTCAATATTCAAGGTCAGCCATCTATTCACAACCCACAGAGGAGGCAGAGACTACTGCAAACACATATTTCAGAAGATCATGTATTATTACTATATTATTCTTAAGATAATAAATAGTATTAACTGACCATATTCCAATCGATGGAAATATACAGCACAAAAACCATCAAGCCTCCGTTGGTGGTATTCCACTTAAAAGAAAACCAGTGAGCTACACTATTACCTGTGAAGCTACTAACTACTAAGGCATTCCACACCATCCTAGCTTAATTCTTAATGTTCTCCAACTTTACTATGAATTTTAAAAGAGCTGACTGGGGAAACATGTAATGGCATTGCATTATTGTTCTCTTTATTAGGCCATCACTCTGAAAATTTTGCACTAAAAATTGCTTTAATAAAAAACAAACAAATAATACACTACTGTCAACTCCAATGCATAAAATTTTGGGTGTACTGTCTAAACGTCATACCACATAGAAATACTGAAATACAGCTAGGTATACAATGCAGATAGTAAGAAGACCAGACATTTGATTTCCACTTCATAAAAATCCCAAAAGAGCACAACATGACTTCAGTTCTTAAAGAATGGAACCCATTCTAATATTTCCTAACAAAGAGGAAAATGAATACCTACCAAAGTGGTAACTGATTGGTTAATGCTGCAGTCAGCAGAAGCAAGCAGATGATGTCATGAAATCAGTCCTGACCTTAGGCACTACATAAACTAGATACAGCTTGTCAAAGAGTCTGAACTCAAACCTACCAAGAAAAACTTCTATATTAGGCAGAAGTGGAGTGACAATAATAATAATAATAATAATACACTAATTTCTCTTTATTTTCTGTTCTTGCAGCCATTGACCTTTGGGTACTGATAGTGTCCATTAACTGCATGAGCTGAATGCACCTGAACTCTACAAAAGACAGGACAGGAAGAGGATGGAACCAGTTCATCCAAGGGGCAAATTTAAGGGCAAATCTGGCACAATTCATATTTATGCTGCAGCCCCTTCAAGGGAGAGAAGAAAAAAAAGCTAAACACCAACAAACATTTTTGAGATACAATACACATATTACAGCAGTATTAATGTAAATGTTAAAAATACGTAATATGCTGAAGTACCTATTTAAGACCTGCCTTCTTAGTACCCAAAACCAAGATAAATAACAATAACTTACTGTCACACATCCAGATGTTTGTGTAACTTTATCTGACATATTCTGGAGCATGTCTATTTGTAAATTAATTTCATAGTGGTCTGGACACACTGTTTTATTCCTACGTATTAAAAAAATGTTTTAGGAAAAAAAACATGAGCAAGATCTGATCTGAATGAAAGTACTCAATAGGAAAATTTATGAAATAAGTAGAAGCAGTCATCATTCAAGGCACACAATTCCTTCTTGCGCAAGTATGAATATTAGGTAAATGTGGTATTTCCTTACTTGCAAATTCCAAATGCTTTAAGACAGGTGCACAGTGGCCTTGCAAATTTCTTCTCTTCTTCAGCTTCTAGCACCCTGGATGTAAAATCATGCAGTTGTGGGGGAATTTCAGCTTCAGCATGCTTCAAATAGCACAGGATCCCAAGAGCGTGACACATGTTGTTTTCTGTTAGCAGTATGACTGACCTTGCCTTTGTATGTTCCTGATCTACAGATGAATCCTAAAAGGTATGTATGCATTTATAAGCTTTTATTTATCCACCAAATAGTTATCAAATGTTAACATTACTTTGTTGAAGATTTATTCAAACCTCTATCACATTATGGAAGTTGTCAGACGTTGTATAGACGTTAACTAAAGATTCTTGGAGAAGAAGGAAAACTGAAATGTATCAAGCAAGATGCATTTGTAATTACCAAAAACTGCATGCAGTCATCTGTTAAAACTGAACACATGGTTTATACACACACATAAGAGAACTGAAATACTTTCAGCATGTGAAGTAATAGATCACATTTGCAATGCCTGTTTCCTTCTCCCCATCTACTGAAGAATCGAGGAAAATCTTTTCCCAATAGACTTACATAAGGCATTATGTTTCTTCAACACATTTCATAAGCATATGGCAGACAGCATTACATGTTAGTTTCTAATCTGTGTAAATCTGAATCTCATAACAATATCAAAGAAAGAATAGGCAAAGGCCACATACTTCAGAAAATAGAAAACACTTCCAGTAATGCAGAAATGCTAACACCTTAAACCTCTAGATACAATTTAGTTAATCTTCTACTGACAGATAAAAGGGAAAAATGAAGTTTTAAACTCTTTAAATCTTTGCTCTTGCAAAGAACTCAAAAAAAAAAAAAAAAAAAAGAAATCTACCAGAACACAGGGGGGAATAATTATGTTAAGGCTTCAGACGTTCTGAATTTCAAACTGAAAATAGCCTCTGTATTAGCAGAGGATCGTGGAACCATGGAAATTCTCTGAAATTACTAATGGTTCTTGTAACTAATAAATCACACAACTCTTAATCTTCATTTAATAAGTACGTATCAGCAGTTTAACCCTGAGACCTGACCTGGAGGGGTTTCGGGGGGACGGACTAGACTAGATGCAGCCCTGACAAGTAAAAAGATAACCAAGTGACAAGATAACCTAGTTTAAGTATTTAATGTAGCACATAGGTCACTGTGAAGAAATAAACACAAATAGACAACTAGAAAACAAGAAAATACTCACCTAATACAACATGATTACCAGAAGCGTAGCTTTTTGTCCAGTGCTCTAAGACATACTTGAAGTTAAACTCCTTTTCTTTATGTATTTTCAAGGCAAATATTGAGTTGCTCTTCAGTGCCTGATGACAAAATGAAGTTACACATTCTTGCAATGCAAGAGTAACAGCTCTGAGAAACTCAAACAGTGTATCTTAGTAGTATCTGGCATACCCTAGAGCTACTGTAAATAGAAGGCAAGTGGAAAAAATATTAGTAGAATTCTTAGGTTATTTATATGAAAAATACTTAAGTTTACTCATTTCCTGTATAAAATGAAAATTAATAAAGCCTGGCTTCCTACGGATTAATACATTAAGCATCTGTTTAGGAAGGTGCAATGTCAATTTGAAGCTTTTCCCACCATTAAGATGTCTTCTCTGTTCTAAGGGGATTCCATTATCTAGTATCAGGCAGGCTCACATTTCATACTCTCAAAAAGTGCTAAAAACCCTCATTGATCTCCCACACTGAATAAATAAAGTCTCAATAAGGCTTTATATATTTGTCAATTCAAGGTTCACAAATTAATCACTACAAAAGTCTTTGTTATTTAGAAAGAAAGCATGTATAATTTAAAGCTTTTTTTTTTTTTTAAATGTCACTTAAGGTATTTGATGTTGGTGTACACAAGGATTACTACAAACAAGTTCTTCTAAAACCTTCAGTACTTCTGTAGCATTGACAAACTTTTATTTTTTTAAATGGTGGCATTTGAGCAGGGGGTGTTTTTGATATGCCTGAAGAAATTTAACCCTCAGACACTCAAGGAAAACAGTCTCAAGACAAAATCAGATTGATTTCTGTTACCAGTCTTCAAGGACTAAGCATTCCAGATACACTAATTACGTATTAAGAATTTTTCAAACAACACAGGATCTATTCCAACTTCTAGGAGATATTTCTGCGTTTCAGGACTGACATATCTATTCCTATTAGATCTGAAAAGTCTAGCTATATATTCTTTCGCTATCCCACACTTGAAACTACTGCTAAAGGTTTTCATTCCAATATCCTCATAGCCTGCCTCCTTTGGAAAAAAATATCCCCACCACACTGTCCAGGTTTAACAGCATTGCTTCACATCTCTTGCTTCCCAGTGAAATCTGACAGCTCTCCTCTCTTGCTTCATACTGGAATGAAATCAATTTAAGAGAATTATGGGGGGACTTTATGGGTGGTGGTTGGCTTACTAGGATCGGGATAGTTGTATTGGGAATATGTGGAGGATTGTTAATAATTCCATGTTTAATACCCTGTTTTACCAGATTAATACACTCAGTTATACAAGGAATGCAAATATCTGTGGTACCTGTTGACCCAGGAACAGGGGAAGGGAAAACCCATTCCCTGATGATAATAAAAACAAAAGAAGATCCAAAATTGGTACCAATTCAGTGATTAAATGATTTTTCATTCATTTAATTGTAGATGATTTTCCAGTCTTTCGATCTAAGTTTGGCATTTTCAAGTAGTACTGAAAACCTTCACACTACAAAAAACATCCTGCTCCAGCTGAAACACTAAAGCATTTAAACAATGACATTGTCAGTCCTGCCAAACTACTAACTAGATTTCTCCCAGGGAGGGGTACGTTTTCCAATTTGTGGCGATGCTTATAACATCTAGTCTTTCAAGTATCCCAACATGTTCAACCCCCAATTTATGGCATAAATTATAAATTATTTTTAGACACAGAGTAATTCAGATCATACTTACATTCTGTAGTATTCTCAAGGGCTAAACTGTATTTACTAGAAATTAAAACAGTTAGAAACACTCCATATCTTGACTTAAGATTTCCAGAAATAAGGTATTTTGTTGCATGGCGCACTGCAGTAGAACAAGGTGTTTTTTAATAGCTCTGTCTTGGTAGAACTTACTGTGTAGTTTTGCCATATACAATTAATAGTTGAAACAACTTTCTAGTAATTTTGTCACAAACTATACCATTTGGTAACACTCACATAAAATCCAGACTTATAAGCAAGATCATGGAAATAGTTGAGGGAATATCTTCACCCCAGTTCTAGAAACTAGGGTAAATGACCATCACCTCATTCAATAAGGTTTTCTAAGAATCACCTCAGTTCGTATGTGGGAAGTACACCTGAGCAACCTGAATTATGATTCCTGCACTATCCAGTTACAACAAAAAAACAGTTATATATATATTGAGCTTGATCAGTACAGACAACACGAAAGACGTCTTGGTAAACCAATAGCAACATCACCCCAAAATTTTTACCTGATGTACATTTCCTTATATAGAAGCTTCTTCCATAGCTGTTATCACAACGTAAGGATCATTCATGATCTCCTTTATTAAATGTGCTGTATGTTTATTCCAATGAGTTCCAACAGCAATAATTTGATGCGGCAAATATTCCCATTCTTCAGTAATAATGGTCTTCTTGTAGTAATCTAATATAGTAAAAACCTATAAAGAAAAAAAAAATAAATATCATCCTCTTACCCTATTCCAAAGAGTTTGTAAAAGCAGTGGAGTGCATATTGCTCCAGCCCACTCTTTTGTTTTGTTTTGTTTTTTCCACGTCATAAAACTTTAGTCTTTTGTGTTGTATCTCAAAAGAAAGTGTCTGTGCACTTTTGCCCTATTATTTGAACACCTCTGAAGCAAGAAGAAAGTGCCAGAAGAACATGAAAGAACTGTGTGCACACATGCACATAAACATCCTCCCTGAAACTGACTACATTAATTGATCAAGGATCACAGCTAATACCTGAGGAAGCAGCTTCAGTAAACCCCTTGCCAATAAAATCTACTAGAGAAATTAATATTCAAGTATTCATAGTTAAAGAAAAGTTAGATTAATAGACCAAAGCTCTACTTCTCCAGTGTTTTGTTCTGTCAGAAATATACAGATAAGATTTTTAGTTCCATTTCCTTCTCAACTTATACTCTAGACAGGGGTTCAAGAAGATTAGTATTTGCATCATTTTCCACTATCTTCAAGACTGCCACATGCAGAACAACTGGAACAGCATTTTACCGTCTGAATGCATAACCCAATTACCTGTTCAGTAGCTTCAGAGAACAGTACCTCAATCTCATCAAAAACAAGATGGCAAAGTCTACAAAAAAATACGGAGTTATGTTCGTACATCATATGTTCATACAGTCTCAGGAAGCTGTATGGTGTAGTCACAATTACATCACCTACAAGTCAGAAAAAAAAGACAACATTTTTCTTTTATGATTTTAAATAATACAAGTAAAAAACACTGTAGGCAGGTCAATTTTATTAAAAAGACCACTAGATAATCTCTTGAGGTCCCCTTCAAAATTGTATGATTCTACATACATTCAGGCAGAATAAGGTACTGAAAAGTGTCTGTAAAGAGGCAGTTAAAATGCCCACTGTCACAGGTCAAACCTCAAGCAATGGAACAAAAATATATCTATTTCTGTTCCTTGACACTAAGTGTCAGTAATACTGTTCTCAAGCATAATTAAGAAAATAGAAAATATTCTTACATCCTTGGATTTTCACTCTTTTAGCTTCTTCTTTGTTCTGCCCAAGTATTATCAACACTGGATGAAGTTGTCTGGAACATCTGCCGTAAGTTTTCAACAACTCAAAAACAAGTTGTGCTGTCTTCCAGCCAGGACATAAGTGCTAATGGCTACATACATACACACAATTTTACACCATAGTATTAGACAAGAAGTACAGTTCTTACAATTCTGAACATCTCAACATTTACTAAAAAATATAACGTCTGCAACACAGGCCTTTATGTGCTTAAAAACTGGATCTTTTAGTGCTGTATCATCTCATTAATGCAGATGCTACAGACCCAAGGAATCATATGCCAGGCTACCTGAGGACAAAAAGGTTACATGCAGTAACACAGCATCCAGAAATTTAGCAGAAGCAGGAGCACGGTCTAGTACAACCCCAAGTAACATACAATCTTCACCTAAAAGTCCCTTACAAACTCAGTAATTCTATAGTTCTGTGCTTTAATACAAACTACAAAACAAATTACAACATTTCAAAGAGCTAATACAAATTTGAATTTAGCGAAAACAGACTAACTCCTTTAAAACAAACCTTCAAAAGAATCAAAGTGCTATAACATTAATCACTTATTAGACATAACTTTCTAAGTTTTAGACTTCCAATATTCATGCAGTCCATCTCCATAAGCTTTTATATAGAGGGCCTATAAACTGGCAAACATCACAAAGATATACTAAGATCACATTAGAAACATACATTCTAAACCCCCACTATTTTTTGAATTATTATTCTATTTTGCACTTTAGAACAGAAAACCTGATACTACTCTAATATACACATACTCCATTTCTGTTTGGCAAGGCTTTGTAGCAGCTTCCCAATTGCAAGAACGTAAGAACTGGTGGAATATATAAGAAAAGGTCATTTCCTTGATGTGAGATGGCAACTACATCATATCCTTGAGCAACTGGTGGTCAACAATAAGATTCTGTAAAGGTAGGGCCTAAGAATTTTTCGCGAGTAAGTTCCTAAAGAAAGAGATAATAAGAGTTCCATGTGAAAACTGTGTACTTACATACTGACAAAAAAAAAAAAAAGACAAAACACAATGTGATCTAAGAACTTTTTGACCCACTTCATGATAAATATTCTTAACATGCAATATGAAGACAAATTCTTTGGGGTCAATGAGTTAAATTATGACATTGAAATTAAAGTCACACAACTTATGACAACAGTTGATATACCTGTAGAAACCTTGCAGACACCTGTAAGAAATTCTTACAGGTGTCTCTGTCAGCATCTGTCTAAAGCTTCTTCATTTATTCAATCACATGAAAAACATGCTAGACATTCCTCGATCAAAATAAGGTATTATAATAACATATTTAGTATTTAAGGCTGAAACATATCATCCTTAGAAGAAATTCAGTGTAAAATTAGATATTAGTATTACCTTTTTCAGATCATCATAAAGTGTTGCTTTTTCCAGAATTGAAGATAGCTCAATCTTGTTGCTAAGAAAGACAAAGTTCCCTTCTTCACTAAGACCGTGAGAACTCTGAAACCATAAGAAGATAGTATTAAAGGCAACATGAAATAAAAGGGTTTTAGTTTACTTATGATGACTCAAGAACATTTTTTGTATTTAAAAAAAATAGATTTTGATAAAAAAAATAGGAAAAACAAATTGTAAATACATTTTAAATGCGATTCATACATACCAATCAGCTACACAGAGCAGTGATGAGACAAATACTCAGTATTTCTTTCTTAATGA
Organism: Stictonetta naevosa; assembly: GCA_011074415.1. Lineage (NCBI taxonomy): Eukaryota > Metazoa > Chordata > Aves > Anseriformes > Anatidae > Stictonetta > Stictonetta naevosa. The sequence continues at coordinate 10,188,168 of CM021707.1, forward strand.
ATGATTTATAAAGACCTTCATAACACAACTGTCTTAAGAGAAACAACAAAGCTGGTAAGAGGGCTGGAAGGCATGTCCTATGGGAGGCTGAGGACACTTGGTTTGTCTAGTTTGGAGAAAAGAAGGCTACGAAGTGACCTTGCTGCTCTCTACAACTTCCTGAGGATAAATGGAGATGGAGCTGCTGATCTCTGTTTCTTGGTAACCAATAATAAGACGCACAAAAATGCCACAAAGCTGTGCCAGGAGAGGTTCAGACTAGGTATTTGATTTTTTTTTTTTTTCTAATCAGGGTGGTCAAACACTGCAGCAGGCTTCCTAGCAAGATGGTTGATACCCCATGACTGTCAGTGATTGAAACACACTTGGATAATGCCCTCAATAATGTACTCCAACTTTTTTTTATCCCAGAAGGGGTCAGGCAGTTGGTCTCGATGACCTGAGCTTCTGACTGAGCTATTCTAATTAAGATACTCAAAAGAAAGCATTAGATGCTGGATGCACAGTTAGTGCTCAACTACAACAACAAAAATACAAGTAATAAAAAATTACTAGTAAAATCCACTGTGGTGGCTTGGCCTCACAGCCAAACACTCACAAGCCACTTGCTCACTCTCCGCTCTCCTAGGATTGGCAGAGAAGCAGGAGGAGAGCAAGAGATGTTAAAATACAGACAGGGTTGTTACCAACTACTGATGCACACAAATCACACTTAACTTTAGGTAACTTAATTTGTTGCTAAGTAATATAAATATTTGAGTATCGATTTGGTTATTAAGAAACAAAAACAACAGAACATTTGCACACTGATGGAAAAACACCTTTCTCCCTCCATTCCCATTTTCAACTTCGCTCCAAACTCCTCTCCCTTTTTAAGTGAACACAGCTTACACTCAGCTGCATCACTGAGGCAGCTATCAGCACAAGGCAGGCACTGCAGTCAGAATGTAGCCAATTGCCTTCATTGCTCCTTCCATCTCACTTCTCTACAGTGTGGGTCCTCCACTAGTTATAGATGCTTCAGAAATAACTGCTCCAGCACTTATCACCTCCTATTGCCCTTATATTGGTGTTCCCTGTATTGTTTGTCACTTTTTTTCCATTCCTTTCCTCCTCTGGTGTTTGCTACCCTTTCTTAAGTATATGTTCATAGGGGTGCCACCAATTTTGCTGACTGGCTCAGCTTTGGCCTGAACTGGGCCTGATGCGGAGCCAACAGACATCAGCCCCTAACCTCCTTCTAAAAGACCACCTCTGTGGCCCCTCCTTCCACTAACAAAACCTTCCAGACTTATCCAGTACATTTGCATAGGACAAGGTAAATTTAAGTTAAATGTTTGAAATACCCGTTGGTTATCTTCTATTTTATGAGTCTTCAGAGGATCAGAATTTAAGAACTGCAGGAACCTGAAAAAAGGAAAAAAAAATATAACAAATGCAAAGGTAAAGTATATTTTATAAATACCACCAGTATTTCTAAAATCTCAAGAAGCAATTCACTTTTCACAATTCAAAATATTTTTCATGCATTATCTATGCTGAGGAGCAAAACCCTCTAACTTGACTACAGAAATAAAGAAAACAGTTTTGAAAACTGAAGTCAGCATTAGCTTTTTAGTATCTGCATATAACCCCAAACAAAGTTTTGTAACAGATAATTAGTAGCTTTCTCAAGTCTAGAGAAAAAAAAAATCAAATGTCACTGTGGAAAGAAAGATTTCTTAAAAGTTTCAAGGAATGAAACAATGGTTCTTTCCATCAGCTAGATTGAAAATTTTTAAAACTCAACTCAGGCATATTATGTATGGGTCATCTGATCTGCATCACAGTAAATCAAAGCACAGCACAAATCAATTCATATTTAATTCAGTTTGAAAATATAAAATCACACTAACAACTGATATAATAAAGCAACTTAACTTGTTTAGAGTGCAGAAAAATATTTCCCCATCAAATATTTGTTGCCAAACCATAGTTGAGAAGGAACTATTTTTATTGTACTCCGAATAAATATCAACAGCTTCAAACTCCCTTCTTCCCCAAAAGTGTGCATATGCATTCTTTTCTCTTAAGTGCTCAAGAATGGTAACTCAAAACATGCACCACCACCTAAATCTCTGATTACATAACCATTTCAAATATTTATCACAATGCACCATACCTGTCCATGTGAACAGCTGACTTTTCCTTGCAAGGCAAACCTGGAAACACTTCAACAATCTATCAAGAAAAGGTGAAAACTATTTATTTCTTTGCACTAAAACACTGTTCAAGAAAAGTATTTATTCCACCTACTGAGGTAAAAGTAGTTTTCTTACTTAACTCTAGGATTTTCCAAGTATTATGGATTTCTCTTTGTACCAAATTATATGTTTGCCTGATTGAAGCAACAATTTTAATGAAGCAAACTTCAGAAAATTATCTAACTTCTTACAGAACAGTATTTTCTTTCAAGCCCATAACAAGAACATTGTCCACAAAAAAAAAAAAAAAAAAAAAAATTAGGTCACGGTCATATCTCAAGCCCTAAACGGGGATCTGAAATAGTATGAACACACACTGCTAAGTTCTTAAACATCTTACTTCTAAAAATAAAATAAAATAAAATTAAAAAATCATGAGAAGTCTGCACACCTCAGACTGGAGGAAAAAACAGAAACAGGTTGCCCTCCTGCAAACTTACAAAGTGAATGCACATGACGGTAAATTGAGCAACAATGAAAATCCTCAGCGGAATAACCTGTAGCAGACACTATATCCAGACTTATCCAAAAGATCCTCCGTTCTGAACTACGGATTTCCTAACTTTTCTTTTCCTAACTTATCTTTTATCACAAGCAATAAACAGGCATGACTTGGTCAAAGATCTGCATCACTCAGGTGGCTGATAAAGGTAATTTGGCATTAGACTACTCAAGGAATAAGAAGAAACTCCAATAAACGTTAACCATTCTGTAGCATAAGGACTATTTTGTTTTCAGGGCAGCATTAAAATTTACCTTCTTTTATATTTAGAAAACTGAGCGTCCCACTGTAGATAGCTATTATCTTCATAAAACCATAGCAAAGGAGTGAAAGAGTAGGCACAACCTTTTCAAGGATTAGTGTTTGTTTTTTAAAAAAAAAATGTTCTGCATTTTAAAGAAACAACATTCCACTCCAATTTAACTCTATCAGTAATTACTACAGCCCCCCAGATCTGTTACATAGAAGAAACAGCTAGATGACTACAGCATTCCTCATCTGTCCCACATATGCTTAATCGAATTCACCTTTGACACAATATGATACTTACAGATTCGGTACTTTTATTTAGATCCGTGCTTGACCTTTGGTACATCTTTTCAGGAAATGAACTAGAAACACTATTACCAAAGAAGATAATCAGAAATTTTTAACACATAAAAAGCCAGTATTGTTATTTACAGTGAGTTGCCACTGATTTGCTGTTTAGTTTCTTCTATCGGTTGCTAATCGCAAGGATTCAAATCACTATAAATGAGAAAACTTACAGTAAACCCTACAGTTGTACAAGTACCTCTGTTCAAATAATCCCCTCCAAACTCAAAAACAACAGTAACACACTACACAACTAATTTCAACAATACCTAATGCTATTAAACATATCAACAAATGCCTATGGAACTCATCTCTCAGCCTTCCTTTGTCTTGTATACTACAAAAAAAAAATAAAAAAAATCCTACATCCGGTGATTTGGTGACTGTGAAGTCATAAGCACCTTTTGTTAGGATACTATTTGATCCAATTGTTGATTCAAACTGAAACAGTAGAGTAGGTTCATGTTCACTATACCCAATTAAAGACACTTGGCATATTGTCTATTTGATTGTTTCTGACATACACGGTTCCTACCTGTTTCAAGATTCATTGGTACTTTCTCCTCAAACAGCACTGGCCTGAAAGCAAGTGTAGGATCAACAATTTTTACTGGAAAAGACCCAACATTTAATGATGTCTGGTTCTCTTGAGCTTTTGCAGGACTTCCAGTATTCTCTTCAGTTTCCACAAAGCAAGCAAATTCTTTGAGACAAAATCAACATTAATGCATACCTAAAAAACACAAAACAAAACAAAACAAAAAAAAGGTATTAGATTTTATATGTATCTTCAAAGTTATTGCCTGTGGCAAAGACCACAGCCACAGCGTTATCAGCCTTTAACACTGAGTGATCCAAGCAGATACAAGTGAATTATTTTGTAACTACCATACAGCTTTAAGTCTGACAGTAACTACAGCAGATTACTGGCAGAAGTTAGACATTTTGACAAGTAGAGCTACTTTTACCCCTGAAGGTTTGAGGACTCAGTCTTATTATAGAATGGTTTGGTCTGGAACATACCTTAAAGATCACCTAGTTCCATCCCCCCTGCCATGAGGAAGGACACCTCCCACTATATCAGGTTGCTCAAAGCCCCACCCAAAGCAAATATGAACTAGTATTTAAAGACACTTGAATAAAGTCGTTGCAAAATATTCTGAATATAACACAAAAGGCGTGAAAAATGCAGTAAATAATTCACATAGCTGTCCATTTGAATTGCTTCCTGTATATTTATATTTTTAAAGGGACATCTCATTGTAGGATACATAGTAATTCAGCTTAAATAACATCAAGTGTTTCTTGAAAAACCTCAAAGACAGTATTTGTTTTAAGCAAATAAAATATTATAATTCTTGAAAACAGGCACCAGATTCTGAAAGACACACAGTTTTACTGCATAGTTCAGTTTTATAACCTCCAAAACATCTGTGCATTACAGCTCCAGGTAGTCGAATAGAATAGCAAAAACCAACCAAACCAAACAAGAACAACAGAAAAACAAAACCTCACCCAGGATAATTCTAGTTCATTTAAAGTTATCTTCAACAATTCCACTTTAAAATGAAAGTGCTCTGGTTTTAACAATAAAAATATGTGTTCGCACATTTTTTATGCATTTAATACATTGTTTGGGCCATTTTTTTTTAATCCAAGTTCCATAAAATATTGATATCCCTCAAATTTTTGTTATTTGCTCTTTTAAAAATATACCTATTTTTTAAATAGTGAAGAACTTAATGTATTACTTCGAATCTTAAGATATCACTGAAATAAATGTGATTAGGACAATGAGCAAATAAAGATGAACGAGGTTGTAGTGAGTAGAATTGACTCTGTCAGGTATCCACTGCTGCTCAGCCTTTCACCAGACCAAGTTAGCAGGAAAAGATCTTTGGGAACACAACATTCTTTTTCTGTGAGCCTCATTTGTGATTTTTCTTGTAACCCTGTCCTATAATTCTAACAGTTGTAATTAGACCTAAACCAAGCAAAATTGTAAATGATAAATTCATTAAACAAATTACCTTCATCAGAAGTTCCTAAAAATGAAAGACAAACTTGAAAGGGCAAAAAGAATTTTGCATGTAATAACCTAAATGTGCAGTTCTTATGAGAACATGTACTTTTTGTTATGCAAGATATCTTTGTGCAATGCTACAGACTTCATTTGCCTGCCAATACCTTCAAAAGAAAGGTACACATGAATGAAAATGGAATTTCTGCCTCCTGGAACACCTCCAGAGAGTTACATCAACAAAAACCAATACCTTTAATAAGTTAATGATTTAGCTTCTACTGTATCTGGCAAATGACAAAACTCACTTTCAGATAATGCTTTTCAGTCCTAAGCTGATTACATAGTTATGATTTACATAATAAAGCATACAACTAGGTTTGTAGATAAAGAAGTGTCTTACCTTTTCATCTTTTATTGTCACATAAAGAATAACATCAAAGGTATTATCTTCTACAGCACATAACTTGGCTTTGATTTGTGTAGTTACTAAATGTACTAGTAAATAAGAAGGAGAAATATGAACCCCGTATCAAATTATCAGTATTTTTCAAGCTATACAAAAACAGAAATAATGATTAAATGGATGCAACCTATTTTTGGAAGAAAAACTAATACAAATGTTGAGACTTAAATGAAACAAGAATCTAACAAGGCATTAAGATAACAGAGCTCGAAAAATGAAGTTGTCCTCAGTCTTTGAAGGAAGATTGAGAACTGAAAAGCATTAATGACCTGTCCACAGAAACTAGTCTTAGTCATACACTGAAATTATTTATATATTTATACATATTTGTGAAATCAAGTTCCATGTTGTTATTGCTTCCTATTGACCTTTACTTTGCATAATAATGCATTACATTTAGATGTGTGAAAACCTGTAAATCATGAAAGTGCCATGTTCCATTAGTATGGGAAATTAACAGCCTAAAGACTCTTTACTGTTTTTATAAATTCATCCTCTCCTCCTCAAATATCTGTGTGTATTGCATTGTACTTGCAAATAAGCAGGTAGGTTGTTTTTCAGGTAGAGGCACATAAACAAGATAAACATTACAGAACAGTAAAGGGCTGCTTTTATAGCAACACCAACAAGCGCTCTCACACCAAAATAGAATGCTGGATATGGAAAAAACTGCACGAGCTCCTGAAACACCACACATGGGAAAGGACAACAGACTGTAAAACAAGCATTTCTACTTCACTAAATAACTACTTGGAGCAACAGATAGTTTCTTCCAAGATAGTTTCTTTCAAGAGAGTTTATTCCAATCTGGCAACCACCTAGTCACCTTTAACAATTTATGCAGTGTGGTAAAGATGCAAGTCTACAAACATTGTTGGATAAGTCAAATCACACCAAAAAATTTGAGTAACTCCCTTTTCTTCAGAATGCTGTGAAAATTAAAAAGGAAGTACGATCAAATATATATTCCAGTACTACATTTCTCTGACAAGTTATTTCCCAAAACAGAAGGACCAATTATGTTTTTGACAGCATGTTTACCTTTCAGAAGACTTTGAAAATACTGAGTAGCAGCCTTATCCCATCTTTGGGCTGGCCTAGGAAGATAAATACAAACAGTTATCCCACATCATCAAAACTTCAAACGATAATCTGAAAAGTGATGCACGTTCAAAAAAAAAAAAACGGTTCTCAGTTCATGCTGTCTCAAAAACTGTCTCTAACAGAAATATTAGCACAATCTTACTACTTTGAATGTAATTTCAGTTTTGATGTTTCTGTTCATCCATAAAATGAACTGCTGGAAAATTACTAGATGTTGATTTGTCAAACTATGATGGCTTATATCCAACATAAAATAAGGCAATCAGGAAAAAAAATAGATTAACTAGAAATAGAGGGAAAATCCACTTGTAGAACATATTAATTACTTTAAATAAGTATTGACCAGTTTTGAACAAGCACTTTACAAACATTGTAAAGACTTTAAGGTCTATAACAGAAAATCAAGTTCTTTACCATCTTTAGCAATTGCAAATACAAAAAAAAAAAAAAAAAAAAAAAAAGGAATCAAATGTAAAGCATTGTAAACAAAATATAGTAGATATATGCAGAGAACTTCAGTGATCTTTTGATAATTCACAAAGATGGCTCACTCAAGATGTATGCTATTCCCATCCTAACTAAACCAGTATTGGTTTTGTCAGAGTATCTAAGTAAAATACTGATTCCTCCTTACAAAGGACAGTACAAAAAACAAACCTAACTGTCAAACAACATGTATTTTTAAATATTCTTTAATAACATAATTCAAGATAGGTTTCTTGCTATAATGCCACATTCCCTCACGATCTGACAGGTCTTTGACAATAACATCCTAGAACTCCAAGGACACACAAGCACTTTTCTTTACCACTAGATCCCAGGGAAAACCTCATTCCACTACTTCAAAACTGGCATAAATATGATAAGGAAAGTACAATAGAAATCCTAATGAGACAGATACAATGGGGAAAACCAAAGAACCAAAGGTATCTATAATGTTTATACATTAACAGAACTTCAGGCAGAATGTGTAATGACCACAAACAAGATTGTCAGGAATAAGATGAACACCTGTAAGAAACTGCACACGGACCAATTAGTAGAGAAGCTCATGTGCTGGAATCACAGTTCTGGGATTGTAGATGAAGGGCAACACTGCCAAAAATCTGTCTCAATTTCTTAGTTTCTAAATAAACATCAAAAGATTCAAATAGATGAATAATAAAACCCAAATCATTAGGCAAGTTCTGTGTATGAATTGCTCTTGTAAAAAAGAAACTGTTTTCCACATCTTATCTCCTATGTTCCTATTGAAACAATATCCTCTGAAGAAAAAAAATATTGTGATGAAATTTCACACCTAAGAAATTTATGACTAGAATACAATTATTAAACTCTACTTACACTATTTTTGCCGTATCTTCACAAAAGTTGATACGCAACATCACTGGCTTTGTGCAACACAATCTACATTTTTTTGCTCTATATGGGATTTGCATAAATGCTTTCACTGCAACTCGAACACTTAAAAACAAAGCAGAAATAATCTCATTTTACAGAGCAGACTTTATTCTCCAGTGGTGTTTCAAACATGCTTTCGTTAACCTGTATGCAAGAACACATTTCTTCTAGAAATTTGGCTCCTACAGTGAAACTCCCTGGAACTGCTGTTTTATTTATTTATTTATCTAAGACAGGTGCTGTAAGGAGCAATTAATAAACACATTTGCCCTGATATATTAATACACTTCCCATTTAGTAGAGAAACCTCAGAAAGGTTTGCAGTACAGTTTAAAGTCTTTTCATGATATTTAGACCTCATACACTACATATACAATCTGGCACTGCATATGCCATTTGGCAATTCTTACCTCTGAATATGACCAGAGGTATGACTAAAACCAGTAAGAAGAAAATTAATAAATATACTAACATGCATCTGTACTCATTTCCCTAAAAAAAAATAAATCTTTGTATAGCTAACAGTATAGCCTTGATCTATACATAATTACCCCTTATAAATGGTTTGATGGGAGACATTTAGTAACCAGGAAGACACCACATATATCAAGCTTTTAAGATCCATATAGTTATCATTTTTGTTCCAAGTTATTTTATAATGAAAAAGCAGTATATCATGTTTAATTCTATTAGAACATATTTTAAACTCATGGCATTATCAACTTGCTATCTGATACAGGCACATTCCATTTAAAAATGTTATTTAACTTAAGATTTTAAAATATTTACTCTAAAATATTTTAAATAAGCTTTCTTAATTTTGTTGAATACTACAAAAACAGTTGGTAAAGATTCTTGTACATGAAGTTGGATATTTTATTAAAGAAATGAACCTTAAACATGGCTGAAAGCTGGAAGAGATTTTTTAAGATTTTAGAAACATATGGTTTCATAGTTGGTTTATTTATTTATCCCTTAATAAGGTATGTTTCAATAATGTTAACTGATAACCATAAATCTCAATCATATTAAACTGTTACTATTCCAGTTTCAAGTCTTTAATGAAAAGAAAAATAGAATAGAAAACATCTTAAAAAATTACCAAAACAAAGACTGGTTTGCATCCACACTGACAAGGGCCCATCACATGGCTAGCAGTTTCTTGTGGACCCACACTTCAATTAAACCAAACACTTACTCCTTTGTTTTAACAAAAGTGTATTTGGCATAATCCACAAGAAAGCATTCTATTTGATAACGCCCTGCACAGTACATGACTGACTTAATAACTGCTCTATACCAGTATTTCAGTTCTTCACTAAAAGCCACACAAATCTGAACAGGTAGGGTATTTTCATGAGCATCTGAGCAGTAAATATGAATCTTAAAACCTTCAGCAAGGCTCCTTACATTATAGGAATAGATATTCAGCATAAAGATCGTTAATAGGCATAATACATCTTTCATGTTCAGACAATTAGTTCAATTAATGACTTCTAAACTTGTAAGTTTCTTTAGAACTGCAATTAACAACATATGCATTCTGAAAGGTAGAAGCATTACTTTAAAAGTTTGTTAAATGAAATATAGTGACTGAAGTGCAGATATATAAACTTTTTACTTCCACAGTATTTTCAGAACATGAAAAAAAAAAAAGCCACCTACAGGCTTTTCTTCAGTCTCAGAGGGTCTACAAGACAGCCAGTTTCTTTAAAATAGGGCCACAGCTTTCTGCTCAGCCTTTGTAAGCATTTATATACCAGTCTTGCAGCTGGTAAGTGTACTAACTATTCTGGGAAAAATAAATAAATAAATAAATAAATAAAAATCCATGATCTCTTGCAGCATTAATTAGAAACCTATTACTAAACTCAATATAAGATTACTTCCATTAAGGATATCTTCCATTACTTCCAATAAGGATATCTTCCATTTTAGATTTTAGCTGCATCCCTGCTAACCTCTTTTGAGAGGAAACCAAGATAAACACATGGAAAGAATGGGAAAATGTATATAATCTGTCAATGACCCCACCATATGTAAGAAATGACTTCTGAACAGAAATGAAGGCATAATCTTATTTGTAAATCTAACGTCTATAGTTTTATTGAAATAAACACCAAGCCTTTCAACTTTAAAAAATACCAGCGTACCTGTAGTATGAAGACTTCCATATTGCCCAGCTACTGAGTCTTCTTTGACGCTACTGTAGGAAAGCAACAGACGTGTAACTATTCTAAAGCACATCTAAAAAGGGTACTTCAAAAGCAAGCCTACATATTTTTGCTACTTGTGTAAGCAGAATTAGCCTAGACAAATGATTTACACGTACAGAATACTTCTAGCCTGCTGTTTTAATGGGGCTTTATGTTGAATCCCAATGAAGATCCGCCATCCATATTTATTCACATACAACCACACCCATCTTCAGCAAGCCACAAAATACTTGTTCTCTTGTCTCGACCTACTTGCAGCATATAGCCCATTATCTCACATCCAAAAGCCAACAGAAATACCTTGAAGAATGGGGCTGCTACAGTCTAACTACTTGACCAAACTTACAGCAAAACCTCAAAAGCTTACATCATTAAAACAAAAAATAAAACAAAACAAAAAACAAAACACAAAGACATGAATCCCAACGTTCACCAATAAGTTTAATATAACAGAAATTTTTACTCATTTTTCACAGCACACTTATACTGGAACAGAACAGATCTTTTGCCAAGTGCCGGGTCCTGCACCTGGAGCACAACAACCCCATGCAGCGCTACAGGCTGGGAGATGAGCAGTTAGAAAGCTACCTGGCAGAGAAGGACCTGGGAGTATTGGTTGATAGTCAGCTGAATATGAGCCAGCAGTGTGCTCAGGTAGCCAAGAAGGCCAACAGCATCCTGGCTTGCATAAGAAACAGTGTGGCCAGCAGGGCTAGAGAATTGATGGTCTGCCTTTACTTGGCTCTGGTGAGGCTGCACCACAAGTACCATGTTCAGTTTTGGGCCCCTCACTACAAGAAGGACATCGAGGTGCTCAAGTGAGTCCAGAGAAGGTCAAAAAGGCTGGTGAGGGGTCTGGAGACCAAGTCTTACGAGGAGCGGCTGAAGGAGCTGGGATTGTTCAGCCTGGAGAACAGAAGGCTCAGGGGCAACTGTATAGCACTCCACAGGTATCTTAAAGGAGGCTGTAGCGAGGTGGGGGTTGGTCTATTCTCCCACATTCCTGGTGACAGGACGAGGGGGAATGGGCTAAAGTTATGTCAGGGAAGGTTTAGGTTGGATATTAGGAAGAACTTCTTTACTGAAAGGGTTGTTAGTCACTGGAATAGGTTGCCCAGGGAAGTGGTTGACTCACCATCCCTGGAGGTCTTTAAAAGCCGTTTAGATGTAGAGTTTAGATATATAGTTTAGTGGAGGACTTGTTAGAGGTTGGACTTGGTGATCTTGGAGGTCTCTTCCAACCTAGATGATTCTGTGATTCTGTGATTTCAGCGAAGCCTCGTACATGACAACACCCCTCATCACGGCAGCGCTTAGCCTTCTGCTTCGAGGAATTCACACCACGAGTGAGTGGCTAACTAAATATTTCAGAAGACAGAAGTCAAAGCAGTGCCCTTCAGCTGGCAGAGCCAATACCACACGACCCTTACCCGAGCCACTGTCACCATCCCCACAGCCATGAGGCCAGAGCACAACCATCAGTGCGCAGCCCGCCCCCCTCAGAAGTTTCCAGAAGCTGCCTGTGGGCCCCCAGTGTGCATGCACTGCCTGCAGGTTGCCCCGAGGGAGGCGGTGGTGCCTGGCTGAGGTATGGCGGCTAGAGGCAGGAAAAGGCTAGAGGCGGGAAAAGGCCGTGGGTAGAGGGTGGCGCAGGGCCGGCCTCGGCTCGCTGAGGGCGGCGGGGTGTCAGGGGGCGTGAGGAGGGACAGTCCTGCCTTTCTTTGCCTTCCTGCTGCTCCTGCTTCAGGGGGGATTTCCCAGACCCCGAGTCCGAGTCCAAAGCGCAGTATACGCCTGAAAGGTCTAAAAGAGGCAGCTGGGGAGCAATGGCACCAGGCACATCTCTGGCGTTCTACTAGTGATAAAAAATGCATGCATCCCCACACAGGCAGCTGTTGGAAATGTCACCTGACATCTAGGCCCTTACAGAAGCGTTATTTCATTCTTATATCAAGCTCTGTGACAAAGTAGCAACATTTTTATTATTATTCCTCTCCAACACTCTCCTTTCCATTCAGGCTTAATGCTTTTTTCGGCCCTGATTTAGCTTTATGCAAGGTGCCAACTCAAGGGGATGAAATGTCAAGCTGGAAAGTAAAGCCCAACTCTTGGGCAGCAGCCCGTACCTGGAGGGGCTCAGTATTTTGAAACTACAGCTTTAATGATCAATATTTTTAAGTTAATATTAAAAGATATTTACAGTATGTGCATTCTAAGACATAAATGCTTCTATTTAATGATTAGCTTTATTTTCTAGGTAAAATAGCATTGTTTAGTTGCTTTTTTTTTTTTTTTTTTTTTTTTTTTTTAATCCTTTAAGTTCTTTTTTGGCCTTTAAGCCCCCCTGCTGGACCATTTTGCTTTTAATAGTGACCAAAAAAAAAAAAAAAAGTGACAGCAGCCAATCTGAAGATGGAGAGGCAGAGTACTGACCTAGAAGATAGATTTAATATTGATGTAAATGTTTTTGACACACAGCAGAAATTGTATTATAAAGGGCTAGCATAGGAATAAATATTGGAACATGTTGGTTTGTAACACACTTCTTTAAGAATCCAACCTATATTTAGGTTGCTAAATCATTTATTTCCTCTGAATATTTTCTTAGTAGCCACCTTCTGCCACAAAACAAAACAAAAACCTGTTAGAACCACAAGGTACAGAACACTTAATACCTAGATATGGGATAATCCAGTACATTGATTCTGATCAGGGCACACACTTCACTTCTAAAATAATAAAATTATTATGTCAATCATTAGGCATTCAGTGGGAATACCACACTCTGTGGCACCCACAAAGCTCGGGGAAAGTAGAAAAAATGAATCAAACAATAAAACAACAATTGGCTAAGTTAATGATAGAGACACAAATGCCTTGGACAAAATGCTTACCATTGGCACTTTTAAACATTAGAACTAAACCACACAGTGAGACTGGATTATCACCATATGAAATGTTATATGGCATGCCTTATTTTCAAGGGATGCCCCTGGGGAGCAATGTAGTTGAGGATCCTAGTACCCAGAAATATATAATTACCATTGGTAAAAGATTAAAAGAACTAAGAGAAATTGGGATGATGGCTCAAACACCACCTTTAGGATTCACAATTCACCAGTTGAAACTGGGAGATAGGGTTCTAATAAAAACATGGAAAGAAGAAAACTTATCTCCCCTCTGGGAAGGACCCTTTCTTGTTTTATTAACCACAGAAACTGCTGTAAGAACTGCTGAAAAAGGATGGACACGTGTCATGAGTGAAGGGTCCAGAAGAAAAGTGGAAAGTAACATCTGAACCAGGAGAAACTAAACTAACCATCAAACAGACTTGAAGAAGCCTTCATCACAGAGTATAAGCTAAGTTGCTGTGGGAATTTTATTGTAATTACTCCTGTAAAATTGGTAAACAGGGAAACTCCTAAACAGATATCTATTAAGGGAGGGGATTTATCAATAACAGAGATCAGTTAAGTGTTATCTGCAGTATACATCGGATTTTGGGACATAGTTAGTAAATTGGAAAAGGAGCTAATTCTAAAAGGACACCCCTTAAGGTTAGGGAAGAGGGCAAGGCCGGATAGGGAACCGGTTCTGTGGCTAGGAATGTCTGCCAAGGGCTGCAACCCCTTCGGGCTGTGACCGCTGATCACCATGGCTCTTACTGGACCTCTTCTAGTCTTATTTGGGGTCAGTTTCTTGGCCCAAGCTATGACAAACAACTGCAGTCAGTGTTTAACAACTACTAGAAAAGGATGGTTGAGCTCCCAAACATTGGTGTATCATACTGTCTATGACTGTAAAGTCCATGTTGTGGTTTAACCTGGCCGGTAGCTAAACACCACCCAGCCGTTCGCTCACCCTCCCCCCTCCCTCTCTGGGATGGGGGAGAGAAACGAGAAAAACTGAAGCCTGTGGGTTGAGATAGAGACAGTTTATTAGGGACAGAAAAATAGAATAATAATAATAATAGTATGTACAAAACAAGTGATGCACAATGCAATTGCTCACCACCCGCTGACCGATGCCCAGCCCAACCCCGAGCAGCCGGCCGCCCACCCCGGCTAGCCACCCCTATATATTGTTGAGCATGACGTCAGATGGTATGGAATACCCCTTTGGCCAGTTTGGGTCAGCTGTCCTGGGTCTGTCCCCTCCCAGCTGCACCCCCAGCCTGCCCGCTGGCAGGACAGAGCGAGAAGCTGAAAAGTCCTTGGCTTGGTGTAAGCACTGCTCTGCAGCAATTAAAACATCAGCATGTTATCAGCACTCTTCTCACCCTAATCCAAAACATAGCATCCTACCAGCTACTGGGAGGAAAATTAACTCTATCCTAACTGAAACCAGGACATATATCCACCCCTTATTCCATACCATTTATGTCATGTTCAGGTTACACCCTTTCCAATAGATTCCAATTGACTACCATTTTCATTTATAATATATATATATAATGTCCACTGAGTTTGCATAGTCCATGACTGACTTCAGGCTCCATCTGTCATTGCAGTCTTTCAGCACAGAAGAGATGGTGTGTTGATGTTGGATTGTCACACGTTGAAGCCAGTTCTCGTTCCATCACATCACTTTGCTTGTCCAGTTCTATCAAAATTCATTCATCAGTATCTGCGTGGTTGTTACTGTGATACCATTAATAGGACATTGACATATAGGGATCATGGTAGTGATGACATACAGTATTATATAATAATTAACATAATACAGTTTAACTCATGGGCTATTTTCAGCCAGTATTAAATCCCCTTGAGGTACACATCGGACCTCCCCATTCTTTTGCATTACCCACCAAGTGCATCCAGGTCCCTGAGCAAAAGCAATCCCACGAATGGGTTTGCCTTTTCCTGAGGCAGGAGTAGCCCAGACTGTCTTTCCCAGCATGTTTCTTATGTGCACTACAGGAACTTTATCCCCTTCTACAGTACGTAACAGGTCTGACTGGGCGGGTCCAGCTCGGTTAGCAGATCCCCTAGTATTGACTAACCAGGTGGCCTTTGCCAAATGTGTGTCCCAGTTTTTGAATGTCCCAGCACCCATTGCTTTCAGTGTAGTCTTTAACAGTCCATTGTATCGCTCAACTTTACCGGAGGCTGGTGCATGATAGGGGATGTGATACACCCACTCAATACCATGTTCTTTGGCCCAAGTGTCTATAAGGTTGTTTCGGAAATGAGTCCCGTTGTCTGATTCAATTCTTTCTGGAGTGCCATGTCGCCATAGGACTTGCTTTTCAAGGCCCAGGATAGTGTTTCGGGCGGTGGCATGGGGCACAGGATATGTTTCCAGCCATCCAGTGGTCGCTTCCACCATTGTAAGTACGTGGCGCTTGCCGTTGCGGGTTTGAGGGAGTGTGATGTAATCAATCTGCCAGGCCTCTCCATATTTATATTTCAGCCATCGTCCTCCATACCAAAGAGGCTTTGACCGTTTGGCTTGCTTGATTGCAGCACATGTTTCACAATCATGAATAACCTGTGCTATAGTGTCCATGGTCAGGTCCACCCCTCAATCATGAGCCCATCTGTATGTTGCATCTCTACCTTGATGGCCTGAGGTGTCATGGGCCCATCGGGCTATAAATAATTCACCCTTATGTTGCCAGTCCAGGTCCACCTGAGCCACTTCAATCTGAGCAGCCTGATCCACCTGCTGGTTGTTTTGATGTTCTTCAGTAGCCCGATTCTTGGGCACATGAGCATCTACATGGCGTACCTTTACAGCCAGGTTCTCTACCCGGGCAGCAATATCTTGCCACAATGAAGCAGCCCAGATGGGTTTGCCCCTGCGCTGCCAGTTGTTCTGCTTCCATTGCTGTAACCACCCCCACAGGGCATTTGCTACCATCCACGAATCAGTGTAGAGATAGAGAACTGGCCATTTTTCTCGTTCAGCAATATCTAAAGCCAGCTGGATGGCTTTCACTTCTGCAAATTGACTCGATTCACCTTCTCCCTCAGCAGCTTCTGCAACTCTTCGTGTAGGACTCCATACAGCAGCTTTCCATCTCCGATGATTTCCCACAATACGACAGGACCCATCAGTGAACAGGGCATATCTCCTCTCATTTTCTGGTAGCTTGTTGTACAATGGGGCTTCTTCAGCACGGACCACCTCCTCCTCTGATGACATCCCAAAGTATTTGCCTTCTGGCCAGTCCATAATCACTTCCAAGATTCCTGGGCGACTGGGGTTTCCTATTCGAGCCCGCTGAGTAATCAGTGCAACCCACTTACTCCATGTAGCATCAGTTGCATGATGTGTAGAGGGGACCCTTCCTTTGAACATCCAGCCCAATACCGGCAGTCGGGGTGCCAGGAGGAGCTGCGCTTCAGTACCGACCACTTCTGAAGCAGATCGAACTCCTTCATATGCTGCCAATATCTCCTTTTCGGTTGGAGTGTAGCGGGCCTCAGATCCTCTGTATCCCCGGCTCCAAAACCCTAGGGGTCGACCTCGAGTTTCCCCAGGCTCTTTCTGCCAGAGGCTCCAGGTGGGGCCATTCTCCCCGGCTGCGGTGTAGAGCACATTCTTTACATCTGGTCCTGTTCGGACTGGCCCAAGGGCTACTGCATGAACTATTTCCTGCTTAATTTGTTCAAAGGCCTGTCGTTGCTCAGGGCCCCATTCAAAATCATTCTTCTTACGGGTTACTTGGTAGAGCGGGTTTACAATTAGACTGTAATTTGGAATGTGCATTCTCCAAAACCCCACGACACCTAGGAAAGTTTGTGTTTCCTTTTTGCTGGTTGGTGGAGACATGGCTGTTATTTTGTTGATCACATCCATTGGGATTTGACGACGTCCATCTTGCCATTTTATTCCTAAAAACTGGATCTCTCGTGCAGGTCCCTTGACTTTATTTTGTTTTATGGCAAAACCAGCCTTTAGAAGGATTTGGACTATTTTCTTCCCTTTCTCAAAAACTTCCTCTGCTGTGTCACCCCACACAATGATGTCATCGATGTACTGCAGGTGTTCAGGAGCTTCCCCCTGCTCCAGCGCAGACTGGATCAGTCCATGGCAAATGGTAGGGCTGTGTTTCCACCCCTGGGGCAGCCGATTCCAGGTGTATTGGACACCCCTCCAAGTGAAAGCAAACTGTGGCCTGCACTCTGCTGCTAGAGGGATGGAGAAAAATGCATTAGCGATATCAATTGTGGCATACCACTTGGCTGCTTTTGATTCCAGTTCATACTGGAGTTCTAGCATGTCCGGCACTGCAGCACTCAGTGGTGGTGTGACTTCGTTCAGGCCACGATAGTCCACTGTTAGTCTCCACTCACCATTAGACTTTCGCACTGGCCATATGGGACTATTAAAAGGTGAATGAGTCTTGCTGATCACTCCTTGGCTCTCCAGTTGACGAATTAACTTATGGATGGGAATCAGGGAGTCTCGGTTGGTGCGATATTGCCGCCGGTGCACAGTTGTGGTAGCGATTGGCACTTGCTGTTCTTTGACCCTCAGCAGCCCCACAACAGAAGGGTCCTCTGAGAGACCGGGCAAGGTAGACAACTGTTTAATGCCCTCTGTCTCTAAGGCAGCTATGCCAAAAGCCCAGCGGAACCCTTTTGGGTCCTTGAAAAATCCTCTCCTGAGATAGTCTATGCCAAGGATGCATGGAGCATCTGGGCCAGTCACAATACGGTGCTTTTGCCACTCATTCCCAGTTAGACTCACTTCAGCCTCCAATACAGTTAACTGCTGGGATCCCCCCGTCACCCCATAAATACTGATGGGTTCTGGCCCTTTATAACTTGATGGCATTAGAGTACATTGTGCACCGGTGTCTACTAAAGCCTTATACTTCTGTGCATCTGACGTGCCAGGCCATCGAATCCACACAGTCCAATAAACTCGATTGTCCCTTTCCTCCCCCTGGCTGGAGGCAGGGCCCCTCTAGTCCTGATCAGAATCTTCATTTCTGTGTCTGGAGGACTGCCTGCTGGAAGTTGGAGCAGCAAACTTTTCAGAGACCCCCTTTTTCCCGTTTGTTTTCTTTTGCAACTCACGTACCCGTGCCTCTAGGGTCGCGGTTGATTTTCCATCCCATTTTCTCATGTCCTCTCCATGGTCACGTAGGTAAAACCACAGGATGGCACGAGGTGTGTATCCACCATATGGTCTTCCTTGCACGGATGAGCGCTTACCCCTAATAGCAGAGACACTGGTTTGTTCAGGTGGGGAGGAAAATAATCTATCTTCAAGGTGGTGGAACTTTTCCGAAAGTTTCTCCACAGCCGAGACGCAGGCCTGTAAGGAAGAGGAGAGGCTTTCTTCGTACTGCCGGAGTTGTTTAGCCACTTCATCCACTGTGGGTTCCTCATCCTTTTTCCAGGCCATTATTGCCAATGAGCTGGCATAAGATGATGGTGCACTTCGTACAAACTTCCGCCACATGGGTCGTGTACACTTGACGTCATCTGGATCTGTGGATATTTGTTCATTGTCTAGGTCCTCATAAATCACCTCCCGTACTGCTAATTCCCTCAGGTACTGGATTCCCTTCTCCATAGTGGTCCACTTGCCTGGAAGACATACAATTTCTTCCTTGTAGGGATACCTTTCCCTCACAGCTGACAGGAGACGCCTCCAGAGGCTGTAAGGTCGTACTCCATCTCCAATTGCTTTATCAATGCCTGCATCTCTAGCAAGGGATCCCAGCCGCCTGGCTTCCCCACCCTCTAATTCCACGCTATTGGCTCCAGTGTCCCAGCAGCGGAGCAGCCAGGTGACAAGCTGCTCGCCTATACAGCGACTGAAATCTTTTCGCACATCTCGTAGCTCACGCTCGTTTAGGTTTCGGCTAGATACTGCTGTTTTTGCAACATCCTCATCTTCATCCTCCTGCTCCTCTGATGGCCCGGCCTCGTCTTCTCTACGCCTAGACCTACCAAAAGACTCTCTGCGTTCTAAACGACCTGACTCTCTGTACCATTTTTTCACCTTGGTTACGGGTGCAACCAACACTGGTGCAGTTTGTTTTCCTGGCTCAGCCTTGGGGCCTGTTTTAGGGCTTGGAGTGGCTGCTGAGTCTGTCTCAGGGGTTGAAGTGGCCGCCGGGTCTGTCACTGGGGTTATACTAGCATTGAGTGCAGCTCGGTAGGCATAGGCCAAGCCCCAGCACGTTGCAGTGATTTCTGTATGTCTGGTACTGCCAGGGTGATGACACACCTTTTTCAAGCACTCCACCGGTTTTTTAGGATTTTTCAGTTGTTCAGGGGTAAATTTCCAAAGCACTGGAGGTGCCCACTGCTCTAGATGCCTGCCCATATCCTCCCACTCTCCCTGCCACTCATAACTATCCTGCCTCAGGACAGATCTCTGGATGACACTCTTAAGTATTTGTTTAACCTTAGACAAAACCTGAAGTGCATTCAGGAGACATAACAATAAGAACATACTGGTCTGAACATCCCAAGGATATTCAAAGTTCTGGAAAGCTACCATAACTCGCCTGGAGGAGAAAAAAGGGAGAGTGAACAAATGGGAAAAAACATCTTCCCCTGACCCCTCCACAGATTGGCTCCCTGAAGAAAAAGCATGAAAAGTGTAATTATTAATAGTTCCTGAGGTAGGGTTCCCAAAGTATGGAGTTGACGACAATGCTGAATACAAATACCAGATTAGTCTCATGGCTGGTAATTTTATCATATCGTAAGCCAGTGTTACACAGTACAGCAAAATAATAACCTTGTACCAACCCCCAGTAATGATAAGCAACATGACAGGGAACGCATACACTAAGTAATGTGCTATATAACTCAATTCGGAAAACAGGCACAGCAGACTTGAGATCACAAAAATCGGCATTGTGATTAGTAAATATTAAACTGATATAATGCTTATCAGAATTTTGTTTTAATACACTCTAGTCAGATCTGTCGTTATCTCAACCCTTCGAGCCCCACGTTGGGCGCCAAAAAGGCTGTTGTGGTTTAACCTGGCCGGTAGCTAAACACCACCCAGCCGTTCGCTCACCCTCCCCCCTCCTTCTCTGGGATGGGGGAGAGAAACGAGAAAAACTGAAGCCTGTGGGTTGAGATAGAGACAGTTTATTAGGGACAGAAAAATAGAATAATAATAATAATAGTATGTACAAAACAAGTGATGCACAATGCAATTGCTCACCACCCGCTGACCGATGCCCAGCCCAACCCCGAGCAGCCGGCGCCCCACCCCGGCTAGCCACCCCTATATATTGTTGAGCATGATGTCAGATGGTATGGAATACCCCTTTGGCCAGTTTGGGTCAGCTGTCCTGGGTCTGTCCCCTCCCAGCTGCACCCCCAGCCTGCCCGCTGGTAGGACAGAGCGAGAAGCTGAAAAGTCCTTGGCTTGGTGTAAGCACTGCTCTGCAGCAATTAAAACATCAGCATGTTATCAGCACTCTTCTCACCCTAATCCAAAACATAGCATCCTACCAGCTACTGGGAGGAAAATTAACTCTATCCTAACTGAAACCAGGACAGTCCAGAAAATAGGAAGCTGCATTTTTAACCTAATTCAGTATGTTTTATGCAGGGAAGGTGACAGGACCGTATGCTATGATCCAAAAGAACTCCCTTATCAATATTGGGTAGATATGAAGACAGATTCAAAAGTAGGCAAATTAATTGGAACAAGTGAAGTTGTAACCACTCGGAATACCTCAGTGTCGATAGCCTTTGATGCCTGTGACATTATAGATGAAGACTCATATACTAATTGTGGAAGCCTGAGTTGGAGGAGCTATTATAGTAACCAGCCCAAGTACATTTGTCCTAGAAAGTGTAGAACAGTGGCTTCCACGTGTTACACTGATTGGATAAGAGATGATCCATGGGACAGGAGTTATCATTACTGTGGACCCTCAAATTGGGATTGTGCTTGTTGGAGCACGGATCCCAGTTGGGGATGGCCTCAGCAATGTGCGGGAATAGGATTAGAAGCCAAGACTGAAAACGGAAAAGCTTCCCCCTTTTGTACAGACCAGACTTGTAACTCTGTCAATATAACACTTTATAATTTAGAACGCTGGAAAGCAGGTGCAAAAATGGGACTTAAAATATACAGAAAGGGACAAGACCCAGGTGTAATTATTAAAAATGAAATCAAAGAAAGGGCAAGAGAATCAGTGCAACATAGATTGTTATTCAACTCGTTTTATCACGAAATGGAAACAGGAGTAAAATACGAAATCCCCACAGTTGCTAAAAACCTATTTGTAAATCTAGCTGAAAATATTGCTAAATCATTGAACATAACTAATTGCTGTGTTTGTGGTGGAACAAATCAAGGTGAACAATGGCCATGGGAAGCTATGGAGAGCAACATAAGCAATCCCCAAGTATGGAAAACAATGGGAAAGGGTAATAGGAAACAACAGTGGGTGCTCCAAACAAGTATAATTGGAAGGAGTTGTTGGCAAAATCTATAAAGGGAAGGAAGACCACTAGGTAACCTGGAATGTGAAGGAGGTTACCTATGGAATGAAACTCAAAATAGCTGGGATAAATGGGGAAGCCCACTTATTATGGAAATAATCAATTTAAAAATTGGACTAATGGAACAACATACCAAATGGTTGGCCAACTCCTGAGGGATATTATTGGATTTATGGCAAACTAGCTTATGCATATTTGCAAGAAAATTGGACAGGATCCTGTGTATTAGGAACTATAAGACCCAGTTTTTTCCTGTTACCCATAAATCGGGGAAAGCGATTAGGACTCCCAGTGTATACTGAAGCTGATGAGCTAAGAGAAAGGCACCATAAATGAAGCCTACAAACCGGGAATTGGAAAGATGACGAATGGCCTCCTGAGAGAATCATAGACATATGAATATTCATCTCTCAATTCATGAGAGAATCATAAACAAATCATTATGATTTGTTTACTAATCTTATGATTTGTTTACTAATCTGTTTACTGATTGACAGGACACCCACCATTGCAATTGTGAATAAAATAAGCTTCACAGAAGATCCTGGCTGAAGAAAATTAAGATTTTTGTCACAAAACCCTCCTCTCCTCTCCTGCTCTTGATTTCCTCTTTTTTTTCTCTTGATTTACATTTTTTTACTTTTGATTTACTCATTTTAGTCTTTTTTCACTCTTGATTTACTCTTTTCTTACACTTATTTACTCTTGATTTACTCCTTTATTCTTCTTCACTCTTCATTTACTGATTTTTCTCCCAATTTGCTCCCAATTTACTATTCACTTACTATTACTTTACTCCCAAATTACTATCGATTTAATCCAGATTTACTATCGAGTTACTCCAGATGTACTCTTTGTTTTCTTACTCTTTTTTTACTTGTTCACACTTGATTTACTCTTACTCTCGATTTACTCTTGATTTACTCTTTACTTTTGATTTACTCTTGATTTACATTAGATTTACACTTTTTTACTCTTGATTTGCTTTTTTTGCTATGATTTACACTCTCCCCTCCCCTTCTGCTCTTGATTTCCTCTTTTTTGCTCTTGATTTACATTTTTTACTTTTGATTTACTCTTGTTTTAGTCTTTTTTCACTCTTGATTTACTCTTTTCTTCCACTTATTTACTGATTTTTACTCCCGATTTACTCTTCATTTAATCTTGATTTACTCTTCACTTACTCCTGATTTACTCAATTTACTCTCCATTTACTCTATTGTTTTCTTACTCTTTTTTTACTTTTTCACACTTGATTTACTTTTACTTTCGATTTACTCTTTACTTTTGATTTATTTTTGATCTACACTTTTTTACTCTTGAATTCTTTTTTTTGCTATGATTTACACTCTCTACTCCCCTCCCCTCCATTCCTCTTCTCTTGTCCTCTCTTCTGTCCTCTTCTCCTCCCCTCTCCCCTCCTCTCTTCTCCTGCTCTTGATTTCTTTTTACCTCTTGATTTACACTTTTTACTCTTGATTTACTCTTGTTTGTCTTTGACTCTTGATTTACTCTTTTCTTACACTTATTTACTCTTGATTTATTCCTTTATTCTTTACCCTTCCTTTACTGATTTTACTCCCGATTTACTCTTCATTTACTATCAATTTACTCCTTGTTTACTCCAGATTTATTCATTTAGTCTCGATTTACTATTTTCTTATTCTTACTTTTTGCACTTGATTTACTGTTTTACTCTCAATTTAGTCTTGATTTACATTTGATCTACACTTTTTTATTCTTGATTTCCTCTTTTTTTTTTGCTATGATTTACACTCTACTCCCTTCCCCTCACACTCTTGATTTCCACTGGAACCATAAGACTCCTTAAACTACTTCCATTTTCTAGCCTGCTGAAGTTTTAAACAAATTCCCCTGTAAGGAACTTCTTGCTGCCTAGCACCTTACATATTCAGTATAGATCTACCAACATTTTGTTTCTGTATCTCATTGTTCTTCCGTATCTCCACTTTTTTCCTGCTTAAAATATCTATCAATGCCTTTTGAGTTTGTTGGTCCCAAAATAATGTGCTTTAGCCTCATGCTTCAAGCAGAGGCTTTAAAGGCCATCATTTAAAAGCCACATTACAGCTCTTCCACCTCAGCACTTCAGCATTCAGCACTGGGGACATGCCATCACATTCAGATGATGAGGTTTCATCTTTGGTAATGCTCACACTGGGCCTTCTCCTCCTCCTTTCCTGTTCTTCATTCTTTATCTTGAAAGGAGTTGCTGAAAGGAAAGTTATCTAAAGAAGTGACATTGTAGAAGTGTCACGCTGTTGCTTTTTAGCATTTCATAAACCAGTTTAACAGCAAGTGTTTATTCTGTTATCTTCCACCTGCAATTTGTTAGTGACAATGCTGGTGCTGCCAAGTTCTTAAGTCTCTTCCCAAAAAAGTGGTATTACACTAACTTCCAAGCCACATGCATAATTTCATACATCTTCTTCTACATGTTCTAAAAATATATACAATTATTTCTTTTGCTCAATTGGAGTAAATCTTATCTATTTCTATTCTGTGGATTGGGGCTTGTTAGTGTATCATCCCTGGCTAACACATACATCTCATATACTGAATATTGCCATTTTTTAAGACTACTAATGAGCAAAACACCAAACCTGTTACTCTCCAAGTCAGTACAAAGAGAATAACAACACTTGTGAAACAAAGTGCTAATTCCCAAGCGTGGAAGTTTCAGATTTTAGATTGGTGGAGAAAAAATAAACCAAAAAAACCCCACCAAATTTTAAATATAAACCTGGAATTTGAGGGGGGGGAAAAAAAAAAAGATGACTAAGATGACTAGAACTTGGGCTTATACAGATAAATAGTCTGTCTCTGAAGACTGCAGTAAGTATGTACCTACATAACATTTTCTAATTGAGTATCCAATTTGAAATTTCCACTTGTTCATTCAAATGCAAATTAAACCAACCACAGCACAAATGCCCAGTCTGAGACACAAATTCAATTATAACAAGACAATTGCTGAATTCTTAATATGGACAATTTTCTATACTTACATATTTACATTTTAATGTAGACAGAAAAAAAAACTGGCAAGAGGCACATGCAAATTAGACTTCATGGTCCTTGATGTATATGATATATTAAAATAAACAACAAAAAGAGTGGGGAAAGAGGAGCTCTGGTATTTTGTTTTATGCAAATGTTTTAATAACTTCTTTGAGATGTTATGACAGGCATGACCATTTTTGCCACTTTCTGTGAAGAGTTCTTCTCCGAGTGAAAGAATTGCAAGCCCAGCTGTCAGCACACAATGATGACCTGGGACTGGTATTCACAATATGCCTACAAGTTGTTGAAAGGAGAGAAGAAGTCTTTAATCTGCACTACAGCAGCTTTTATCCTATTTTCAGATTACCTCATCCTCTTGGTTTTTGTAAACATCTTTGAAGTTTCAAATAATTAAGAGCTGAAGGTCTTCAAGCGATTGCTTCCTCAGACACCCAGGTCACAAAAGACTTTCAAAGGCTTGTTCCATGTACAAAACTGAGTAGCCTCAGCAGCAGCTCGACAAACCAATCTCCTCCAAGCAGCTCAATGCCATGCACGAGGGCCCCAAACACATAGAACAGCCACCCATACCTCCATCTCTGGCAGATGCCCACAGCACAACAGGGAGCAGATCCTTCCTTCAGGTTATTTGGCTGGTCCCCAGAGAGTCCCACACCTCTTCTCCTCTTCAACAGGCGGAGGCATCGGCACGGCTGATCTGTTAGAAGCCCTCTCCAGCAATAAGCAGCAGACCCTTCACAACGCATATCTTGTGCTTTGACAACAACAAGCCACGCTAACGCAGCAATTTAAATAACCTGTGTCAGAACATAGGACTATTTTTCCATGTCACATGCTCACAGGTCCAAAATTTTCATCAGGTTCCCAAGGGCACTTAATTCTTCCTGAAATTCAGCAGCTAGAAATGCTATGCTCTTGTTTTGGAAGCACAAAGATGTTGTATCAATCTGTTTCGGACAGGGCATCAAAATTAAAAGCAAAACACACACACTTCTTCCCTTCACACATACACCCCTTACTTCTCTCACTGAAAAAATACGATATACTCTTTGTCCTAAGAAATTCCACTGACATAAGTACCAGTTTCACAAATTATTTTTGAGCTATATTTTCCCACTCTCTTGGTATTTGAACCCCAAAATAAATAAATAAAAATCCAAATCTTCACAGTATTTCTTAGATTATGGAGCTATGGAAAAAAATGCAAATTATCATAATATCTCCTCACACCTTCATAGCATTAAAAACAGCAGAAAAACTTGAGGCACTGTGATATGTAATGCAAAGCAAAAGATTGAAAGTGATTAACTGCAGCTTGTGGCATTGTAACTTCTGTTTGGGTGCTTTCTGGTGAGTTAAAATGTGACTAAACTAAGCATAACACTTGAAATCATACAATTATTTGTGTACTTTATTTTGAGACCTCTTGTACTTAGCTTTAATTTTTCTTCTAATAATATTTAGTGTAAAGGGCGAACATCAAAAGAGAATGTACTAATACAACACCTAGGAATATCCAACATACCAATGTAAGGGGCACTGTAGTACCTTAGCACAGTAAAAACTTCTGAAGGGCAAAACTAAAACAAATAATATTTACTTATGAGAACAAGAGCAGAGCAAAGTATAGTGATAAGCCCTACACAAAAACACCAGGATTTTGTAGTCACCAACACTTATTTTTCTTATATGTATCAGAGCAGGCTATTCAGCTCTAAGCACTCAAAGAAACTCAAAGAACTTTCATGCCATGCCAGAAGCAATTGCATTAATACATAATTTAAAGTCATTTTCTGTGTATATATAATATACTAGTACAGAACTTCAGTACTTTAATGTTTCATTTTAATGAAGAAATTACAGATGCAACACACAAAGCAGACATCAGGCCACAATGATGTCAGTGGCAGAGTTATAACCTTGTAATATGACAGAATTAGTTCTCCAGCATTAGAAATTCTCAGGGACTTCCCTGCTTATTTAGCATGCTTAAAAATAATAGTAATACTGATATTACAAAGAACTCCCAGTATTTCTAAAGGTGAAACTTAACTGGCATGTTTATGAGTCACCCACTACAAATATACAAATTACTACAAAAATTAAATAATTTCTAAGATCAACAAAAGGAATTAAGTTCCAGTAACAGCTCATCTTCAACTTAAAAATAAATAAATACATGAAAAAAAGCAAAACCTCAACAGGCAAGCTAACTTAAGTGGACAGAAACCACACAACACCATACTTCCACTATGGACACCAATGCTTACAAAAAACAATTCCTGTGATTTCACATTAAAATAGTTTTGAAAGAACAATATATTACAGGAGGAAATTACTGCTCTTTCACTTTCTGAAGTTTTGTAAAAAAAATACCAAAGGG
>CM021707.1:10216585-10330393 GCA_011074415.1 Stictonetta naevosa
CACCTCACCTTCCCCCGGCCCCCCGCGGCCCGCCCGCCAAGCGCGCGGGCACGGGCAGGGACAGGAGCGCGGGCGCGAGCGCGAGCACGGACGCACGCCCCCCGCCCCCTCACCCGCGCGGCCCCGCCACAGCCTCCAGCCCGCTCGCCGCAGGCTGCCTGCCGCCGCCGCCGCCATCTTGGAAGCGGGCAGGGCGCGATGACGCAGCGGGGCAGGGCCGTGACGGCGTCAGAGCGAGCCGAGCCGAGCCGTCCGCAGGTAAGGGGAGCGGGCCCGGGCGTCCTCAGCGGCCCCGGGGCTGCCCCGGCGCTTCCACGGCCTCACGGGCACGGCCAGGCAACGCCGTGCCTCCTGCCCTGGCTGCTCGGCCCCTCCCGGGCCTGGCTGGGGGCGCCCCCCGGGCTTGGCGGACGGGCGGTGTCGTTCTGCCTTTCCCAAAACGCGCGGGCATGGCCCCAGCTTCCCTTCAGCGAGCCAGGTTTTGTCGCCGCCCCTTCCAACACCCGTTCCTCGTCCCGTCTGGGTAATTCCCTTCCGTAGCTAACTCTGGGCCCCTGTGAACCATTCCCGGCTCCGTAACTGGGTATTTAATCTCTGCCCTCGCTGTGGGGGAACGCCTTCGAGGCGTTTGCAGGCCCCGTCTGTCTGTTGGCTGTACCCGTGAGTTGTGCCTCAGGCCAGCAGGACCTGCCTGGCTTGCAGCCTGAGCTCGCGGTTAACTTGAAGCTTTGATGTGCTGGGCAAGGTCGCCCAAAGACTTTTTTAAACCTATGAAAGCTGGAAGCCTGCAGTAATGCTTACAGCCCCTTCCTTCCCCGGTCTGTGGGAGGAACATAGGAACAGTCCTGTTCTTCACAGCCTGTTGATGACCGTGACATGAAGATAAGCCCCACTCCCGCAGGCTGCCTGCACCGTGTCCCCTCCTTGCCCCCTGGGTGACAAAGCAGCTCAGCTGTAACCGAAACAGGCTCCTCCGCAGCAGCAGAGGAAAGCACTGTTCACCTAGACCATGGGCTGCCAGGTGCTTCCCTGAGTTAGCAAGCTAGCTTGTCAGGTTCCACAGCTGCAGGCATGTGAAAGAAGGAAGACAGCTGGGGTGTAACCCCTTCATTCCAAATAAATTCCACTTGCTACTGGAAATCTTGGAGGGGAAAAATACATGCTCCCCTGGAACTCCCCCAGCCATTGGTTGTGCTTCAACAGCAATTCCAAGTCTTCACGCCCACTGAAGGCAAAGTAACATGTACTTGGAGAAGTAGCTTCCTGCTGTCCTTAGATAGGTCTCAGGGCATTGATGCAGGCTCGTGGTCTGGTGTTGCTGCTTGAGTGGCTTGGGCTCAGACTGAAATTATTTCCGTGATGTTGTTTTGGCATCACATTTGGGATCTGCTCTTACACCTTTTTACCTGAACTTCTCTTGAACAGTCACAGCCTGTTGTTCTGAGAGGAGGGTGTGACTTTGTTTTATTTTCTTCTATGTTAGTCTAACAGATTATGTATCTTTTGAGGTTTTTAGCCACCTGCCTGGGAAAGACGATGTTTTGTCATGGTTAATACAGGTTTACTGGTGTTAATCTTAGTTGTGGTTGCTTAGCTGGCATTGCAAGTGCCCTCAAGGCCAACTGTGAGGTCCAATATCCTTGTCTGGGATCTTCTACTTGTGGCTGGGTTGGCTGTGCAGGCTGGATTACAATCCATTCCTACCAGAGTCACTTGGACAAGGTTCAGGGTTGTCCCATGCTTCATGTCTCCAGTTTCTAGGAGTCTATGGCATGTAGAGCTTGAGGAACAGGGAGTCAAAATCGACTCCCAGATTGTGGGCAACTCAGTTAAATTTGGTGCAGCACATCCGTAAGCTCTTTGGTGAAAACATAGCGATGATAAGGTTTTATCCAGGATGCATAATGTTGTAATGATTTTTGATGATGATCTTAAAACAGACTGTTTTGAAGCAAGTACATGGCTTATATCTGACTGCAGATGTAGAGGGCAACCATTATGTTCATCACTGTCTCTGTCCTCCATGGTTGTGTTAAATTAGAAAGGCTGCATTGGATGAGTAAAGTGAAAGAGGGCAGGAAATTATTCTCAGTAGTTGGTGTTACAATGAGTACAGGTGACAACATGATTGACTCCTGCTATGACTCTTCTATGAGGCAGATCTTCTTTGGCCTCTCTCAGAAATACAGTATTTTTAAAGTAGTATTACAGAGACAGGTTTCTCCAAACTCACTAAATACACATTCAGTCCCTCTCTTCCCTGCTGTGTAATTGTTCTCCCAGTGCCTACAATGGTAAGAGTTGAAAGAGCTTCAATCTGGAGTGCTGGGAATGCCAAAAGTTACTCTTTTTTTTTCTTCTCATACAGTGGAGGCAAACTCCACTAGGTCATGTTGTGAGTAGGAGACAGTTCTGTCAACAAGTTGGCACTAGTCTTGTATTCCAGAAATCCTGTATACATTTATATTCAAATCCAAAGGAAAGCATGTAATTATTTTTATTTTTTTTTAAGTATGGCTTGCATTCTCCCTGCGAAACAAGCCTCTAAACTGGAGAAAATCCCAAATTATGCCCTTAAATGTAGATACTTCTTAAGGTCATATGAATGCTTTGCTTGTGGGAACTACGTGCTGCCTGTCTCCAGAAAACTTCCCATTTATTACAATAAGTCAGTGCTCAATGACCCAGTCATATTCTGTGAAGGTTTTGGTGCACTTGGCAGTTACCCTTCCTGTCTTCCCCTGCCCTGTACTTCTGTTTGCTGTTGCCAGGCTGTTGCTGTTGCTGCAGAAATGGGGGAGTATGGGGTCGCACCTGGGCAGCGTGTGGCCATCATCTGGGACAGTTCCTCGCCGGCTGCAGCACTGAAGGATTTGGTGAATAAAATTCAGGCGCTGGTGGGAGCTGATAATCGTGTCTCCGTGGAAAACATTAATCAACTGTCTCAATGTAAGAATTATCCTAATTTTTCACTGCTTCTTTTAAAGGGAGAGGGAACTTTATCTTATGAGCTCACATGTTCCCTGGTTTGTAAGTCAGCATTCAGAACAGCAATAGCACCTGCTGTTAATGCTCTCCACCGGCAATGCAGCAAAGACAGTGATATACCCTGGTCATGCTTCCTATGACTGGTGTCTTTAACCAGTTATTGCTGTTACACACAAGCATGAGAGTTGAAGAGGAATGTAGAATTAATTATTAAGCAAAGATTGCGTGTGTGCATGTAAAATTGTGCCATCTTACGTCTTTCTTTCTTTGTAGCGGCTCACAAGGAGTCCAGTTTTGATGTAATTCTATC
The DNA here is from genome assembly GCA_011074415.1 of Stictonetta naevosa. NCBI lineage: Eukaryota > Metazoa > Chordata > Aves > Anseriformes > Anatidae > Stictonetta > Stictonetta naevosa. Next base: position 10,219,884 of record CM021707.1, read on the forward strand.
TGGCATGGTACCAGGCAGTACTGTGCAGCACACCACAGAGGTATTGGCAGAAATAGCTCGGATACTTAAGCCTGGGGGACGTGTACTTCTGAAAGAACCGGTGGTTACAGAATCAGGTGAGAGAATCTGCATCAGCCTTGCTTTTGTGGCAACAGAGAAATTCCTGTGAGAATTAGTCTGTAATGAAAGGCATCAGGAACACTGGCTCCCATTTAGAGATTTTCATTCTCCTGACACACTAACATGAATAGCATTTTTTAAAATAATGTGTTTAAGCTGATAGCCATCAGGGGTTTCTGCAGGCATTCTCTCCTATCAAGAGTGCAGGACGGGCATGTTCCTGAACTACAATGAAAACCTCAGTGGATGCTGGTTTTCTCCTAGAGGTTGTAGTGTTAATAGATTGTCACAGGTGCCATGTTTCTGAGCCTCCAAATTTTTAAAGTAGGTGACAAATACCGAGAGAGACTGTCCCAGAAATCAGTTGAGAAGAAGTAGAGGTAGAAGTTGAGGTAGAAGTGTTTGGACTAAGTTCTAAGAGTGAAGCTAGAGCACCCAACACAGCAGGGTGGTGGAACACAGAAGGAGGTGGACACAAGATTATTCTTTGTCTTAATGCCTGACCTGCATTCAAACCTTGCTGGCATAGAGTTGGTTTAGGAAGAAACGAGGAAATAACATGCCATCTGATAAGAACGGAAGCATCTGTGTTGATGATGTTTCTACTGGCACAATCTGCAGTACTGAAAATAGTGGTATAATTGGCAACAGAAGCTCCTCCAGTTTAGGAAGACTTGCCATTGTTTTGAAGCTGGCCGTGGCGCTGCAGTGCAAGAGGTACAATACCAGGATGGGAGACGTTCCTGGGACAGAATGAAGAATGTGCACAGTCTGGAGTAGATGGAGTTTTTTGGTTTCCAAAGTCACATCTGGCAGGATGGAACTTGGTGGACTTGGAATAAAGTGCAAGTGAGAGTATGGAGACAAGGTGGCTGAACTCGGCACAATCCTGTGCCCAAGGGAAGAAGCCTGTAATGGGTCTTCGATTAAACAGTGACTGTAGTAACTTATGCCTATTGGAACAAGGCTCTTGAATATTATGTTTCTGAATTTAATGATCATTTAGGAATCCATGTTTTGAAAATTCATGAGTTGTTCACTGCAATACATGAAAATGTTTTGGGGGATCTTTTTTTTTCTTTCTTTCCTTTTAAAATTGGTGTTGATTGTGTTGAAGGAGGTTTTGGCATATGTAGAACAAATCTGGAGCTAGAACCAACTTTGTGACCCCAGGCCATTATTCTAATGAACAAGCTGTTCACTCTTTCTGGTTTGTTCCTGCTGTCACTGGAGAGGGCCCATTTTAAAGCAAAGGTTTGGCTTGAGTACCTCCTTGTAAAGCTGACTTGCTTTTCCAGGTTTCAGGCACCATATCTGTTTCTTAGTGACCTCTAGTCTTGTTCTTCCCTCCTTCTATTTCCTGCTTTTGTCTCTTCCAGGAAAAAACAGCAGAATCAAGACAGCAGCCAAACTCTTTGCAGCTCTGACTCTCTCTGGGATAGTGGAAGTGAAGGAGGTATGTATGTACTTACTGCTTCCAGAACTCCCTTGTGCTGTTGCCTTGAAACATTAGATGAGGACTTGATGGGTAGCAAGATGTTTCACTACCCTGGTTTACTATAAATGTTTATAGACATTGCCTGCCCCAAACTTTGGTTACTGCAAAGGTAGTGTTATTCTTTAGGGTTTAAAAAAGAAGAGAAACTGTCTTTTGTCATGACTGATTGCTTGTGTCATACTGATCAACCCTTTCTGCTGCACTGCAGCTAGGACTGACTCACCCTCTGCTCTGAAGGATAAGCAGCTGGAGCCAGACACAACTGATTATCTGTGTTCACAGGAATAATGTACAGTGCACTAAAATACGGTGGCTCTGTGTGAAGTTAACCTAAGATCTTGCATTGCAGCTGCAAAAGGAACCTTTGACCCCAGAGGAGGCACAGGCAGTCCAAGGACATTTGGGTTACCAAGGCAATGACCTTCACATTGTTCGGATAGAAGGCAGGAAACCCAACTTCGAAGTGGGATCCTCAAGTCAGCTCAAACTATCCTTTGCCAAGAAACCTGGTCCTTCAGGTAATGTGTGGTGCTTGCTGAATGTGGATCACCTGCCTCTCAGGTGACCAATATCCCTTGGAGCGGGGAGGCTGCTCTGTGATTGGGAGCGTTACATAAAAATCTGCAGAGTGGGGGCTTTCCAAAGTTTTTGAATTCTCTATTTGTTGGAAATATGTTGGGCAATAGCTGGATTAGCTACTATTTCTTACTTGTTTTGGCTCCAGGAAAACCTTCTGTGGATCCAGCCACTGCTAAGCTGTGGACACTCTCTGCCAATGATATGAATGATGAAGAGATGGTATCCATTTTTATTTGTGAGACTTCACTGTCATTCCTTCTCTCTTCTGTTCTTTCCTACTCTAACTAGTTTCAGTCATGTCTCATGGGAAGCTTTACAACATAAGAGGTAGAAAAGAATCTCTAGGGCAAAATTTCTCAGCTGTCATATGAGGTGTTGGGTGCCTAGAGGTGTGGTGAGGGTGGAGAGGAGACAAGGTTAAGAGGGAATGGCTGCAGCGCTTTATTGCTAGTGCTACAAACGGTGGCATTTCTGTGAACACAGCACAGCAATGTCATTCCCTACTACCAAGTCCATTTGCTGTGTGTTATCTTCCATGGTATACTCCAGGATCTTCTGGACTCTGATGAACTGTTAGATTCAGAGGACTTGAAAAAGCCAGATCCAGCCTCCCTCAGAGCTCCATCCTGCAAAGAAATGGGCAAAAAGAAAGCCTGCAAGAACTGGTCAGTGCTGGGATTAGCATATCAGTGAACCTCTTAACCGTAATATTGAAACCTTAATGTTGCATGTTTTTTAAAAAGATTGTGGGGACTTCAAAGCATAATTTGGTTGGTTCATGTCCTTTCTTATCTTAGCTATTTGAGTATGAATCCAAATAGAGTGAGAGCTACTATTTTGGTTAGCTACACCAAAACTGCTACAAACTACCACATTGATATGATCAACACTCTTGGAGATAGTTGCATAGTTTGCACAGTCTTCACTAAAATCCTGGCTCCTCAGATTCCAAGGAGAAATAGTTCATGTAGCAAATGTTTTAGAGTCATTTCCCACTCAGTTCAACTGGACAAGTGTGCTTCAACACTTGTTTTGCAAACTGTTGTATTGGAGAGCAAGGTATGTGAGAGTCCCAGAGCCATCTGTGTCATGTGACAAAGTGAGGGCTGTTGTGTGTGAACAGGTCTGTAACAAGTATTGGTGACCTTTAAGCAGAAAGATGCAAGTGATTTCTTTATGTTCTGCAGCACATGTGGCCTGGCTGAAGAGCTGGAACAGGAGAAGAAGAGCTCACAGCCCAAATCTGCCTGTGGAAATGTAAATAGTCATTTTTGTTTCTATGTTGTGGTTTGCAAGATGCAGTGTGTGTCTAAGAACAGTTTTTTCAGGTGACTGCTCCCTAAGCTCGCTTACTGCTTTCAAATACTGCCTGTGTGGGTGCTGCAGAGCATCTGTTTTTACTCATCTTGACTCTTAAAACAGCTTGCTCTCTTGTGCCTGCATGCTATATAGCAATGCATGCTGTCTGCTACAGTGCAAGTGCCACCCTTGTACGTGTCAGGATGAACAGTGAACCTTTACTTCATTTGCTAACCAGTGATCTCCTCAGGGAAGATCACCTTATAGGAGTAGAGGGGAACCTTGTGGTGGTTAGGGAGCTGCCCAAGCCCAGCATGCAGCAGTGTCTGTGCAGTGCAGCCCTCCTGTGTGGCTGGGGTGGAAGCTTGCTTCTTCCATGTGAGTGCCCTGCACCAGCTCCACTAACTGTGCTGAACAGGCATGTGTCCAGAGGAGGTGGAAGGGAAGTGGTTTCTGTGCTGATGTATGCTGAGGAGCAGGTCATTTCTCTAGATGGGTAAACCATATAACAGGAAGAAGTAACTGAAAGTAGCCATGATTACAGAAAGTGTTTTTTGGTCTCTTGGCAGTGCTACTTGGGGGATGCGTTCCGCTGTGCCAGCTGCCCTTACCTGGGCATGCCTGCGTTCAAGCCTGGAGAGAAGATTCTGCTGAAAGAGAACCACCTGCATGATGCCTAACACAAACATCTCTGGATGTCCTGAAAAGGACTCCTCTGCTTTTCCGTCAGTCTGAGATGCAGTCTGAGACTTCTTGCAGTCCTCATCCTCTCAAATTCATGCTCTCCAGCTGATATTCCTTGTGGGAAGGGACACTGTGGGCACTGACACTGCTGTGAGCTCATCACATGCAATCAGCCTTGGGCTGTGTGATAATCTTTGGTAGCGAGTGGTCTTATATGTATTAGACTTAATAATGTTCCACCTTGTTTTAGCTGCCTTGACTTGATACTGAGATGCTGGCCGTCATAGCATGTCCCACCAGCAGAGGGAACTGGAATCAAATGTCAGATTGGCCTTGTGCGTGACGGCAGGAGCCTCACTGGTACTTCCCCTAGCCCACATTGTACTCCTCCTTGCCCTTATTTTACCTGGTGAATCAGCAGCTCTTGCTCAGCTCTCAGGGTGACACTTGGACTCCTGACGTCTTTGAAATTTGAACCTGTGGTTCTTTACCAGACGAAGGAGACTCATCAGCTCCTGTTGCAAGTGAGGAGCAGTGAATACACTTTCCAGTGTACAGTTCCTTGGTAAAGTCTGGCAGGCATGATGAATTTTCAAGTCTTTTGGGATGACATCCCCCTCCATTATGTTTTCAGCAAAATGACAAAGACACTCCCATTGAGAAAACTCTTGTTCTTAAGGCAAGGAGCAAATTAAATGAGATCTGTCTTGTCCTCGCACACCTTTGACCAACTTGAACAAAAGGGCAATCTGACTAAGACTGTCACCTCTCTTGGTGGTTATCTAGTGACTCACCTGCAGTGTCCAATAAATAAGAACATAGCAATAACTTAATTTCTGGATGATATTGACTATGCTTTATTTATTTGCATAATTACTGCTAGTGAAGCATCCACACAGGTGTGGGATGAGGGAGCTCTTGGTGTTTTGTGCCAGGCTTGCTTTTCACCCAGGGAAAGAGAGGAGGAAAACCCAAGATGCTCTACAGGATGTGACTTCTTGTCATTGTACTTCCTGAATTAAACAATAAAGTCAAGTAAGGAGCTAGGATGAAAGGCTGTTCTGTTCTTAAAATAAATATGACCAATAGTAGAACATTTGTTTTTAAATGGGTATTATTGTTGTTTTAAACATGTCTCTCCTTTTACTTGGTCTCTGCTCACTCATCTGTGCTTGGGGCTGTTTGTGATTTCCAGAAATGTTTAAATGTTGGCTTGCAGAGTACGTTTTGGAGTGCTACAAAGATTGTTCCACTGAAAGCAGGACTCAATGGCATGGTAACCATTAGGAAGAACAGAATCAAGATGTTTAGATTCACTTTTTTGTTCAAAGTAGATTTCAGAAAGAGCCTTTCTCCTGGTTCAGTAAGGAGAAGGCTTGCAGGGAGAGAAATGAGTGGGTCCTTGAGGTGTGCAAAGTCTGTGTGGATCAAGGGGCAGGAACTGCTGTGTTATCTGTGTCATGCTCTCTACCTGGGAGCCAGCAGAGACTTGAGGGGTTGGTTGGGGTGACCTCAAAGAGCTTGTAAGTAGAGGTTTGGTGGTGTCGGCTGCCCTCTGGTGAGAGCATGGCTTTCCCAGGTCCTTTCCTCACCCTCCTGAGTCCCTGGCTCAGTCTACAGCAAGAACAACTCTCAAGGAGACATGTCCAGCAAACCTGTTGGTGCTCCAGTCTTGTAATTTAAAGAAATACGTAAAAGCCTCTACGCACCTCTGATCTTTTTTTTTTTTTTATTGCCTTCTTTTTCAGCCTCAATGGCAGTAGATTATATCTTATTGTGGTCAAAAATACAACTGTACCTGGCAAAGCAGGTGTCACCTCTTCACAGGCAAAATTGTTGTAAGAAAGGGAGTGTTTATCTTTTATTTTTTATCTTTTTTTAATAGATACATTTTCTGAAATGCTGCATCTCTTGGTGCAGTCGGAGTAGAGCACACCTTCCAGAGACTGAAGAGCTGGTCACTGGGGTAAATGAGCTGGATGTTTCAATATGAAAGGCCCCAGATAAAGGCAGACATTATACTGAGTTCTGCTTTCTGAGGGAGGAGGTGGCAGTGCCTTTTGTTTTACAATGATTCACTCGACTGGAATTTAAACAAGATGGAAACACTTTCAGATACTGCTGTGTTCAGTTAAGGATGTTTAAGGCTGTATAATCTTGTTCTCCACTTCAAAGTGTTGCTTGCCCTGGGGATGGGCTTTAGCAGTGGGACTGGGTGGGAAGATGCTGCTATCAAGCTGGTTCTGAAGCTTATTTATCCTTTTAGGCCCTGTCCCATGTCTGTTGCAGGCTCCAGCCACTGTCCGCCTTTGCATCCCAGTCCTTGTGTGTGGTGACTCACCATGTCTGGGAGGGTGACACTTGTCCCTGTGGGTGAGCAAGCGGAGGCTGTGCTCCACTTTCCTTGCAGCGGGGATGGTTGTGGGAACTCAGGGAAAGCAAGGGGGAACAGTGCCATCCCGAGGGCCTGGATACTTGCCCAGTGGGGCAGATCCTGCCCCTAGCTGCTTGATGTCCTCTTAATGTTGTCTGATAAAACATTCAGATTCATCTCCTGGTATGCAATAAACTAAATGAACAGACTAGGTTGAGATATTGTTTATTTCAGAATTGCACAAGTCTGGATACCAGGTGGTTTTCCACAATGCTGGCCCACCTCACAACTTTCCTTGTTGATTTCTATACAATTCTACACAGTTATTATCATGTTAGTACATCCCACTAAATTCTAACTGACAATACTAAACTAGGAAAAGCTGATGACTCTGTCAGGAGTGGAAAGGCCTTGCAGAGAGATCTGGACAAATTGGAGAGCTGGGCAATCACCAACCTTATGCGGTTTAACAAGAGCAAGTGCTGAGTCCTGCACCTGGGAAGGAGCAACCCTGGCTATACGTACAGACTGGGCAACGAGATGCTGGAGAGCAGCCCCACAGAGAGGGATCTGGGGGCTGTGGTTGATAGCAAGCTGAACGTGAGCCAGCAGTGTGCCCAGGCAGCCAGGAGGGCCAACTGTATCCTGGGGTGCATCAAGCACGGCATTGCCAGTCAAGGGAAGGGATTGTCCCTGTGGTGTGGCCTCACCTCGAGTACTGTGTGCAGTTCTGGGCACCACAGTACAAAACAGACGTGAAACTATTGGCATGTGTCTGGAGAAGGGTTACAAAGATGGCCTTTTCAGTCCATGCGAGCTAATATATGGGTGACCGTACCAAACACCAGGATTGCCAGGATAAATGCTAGTGCAAGGGGAAAATGATGCAAGAAATTATCTGATTGCTCTTGGGAGAGCCTTGCAGGGATTGAATAAATACGTAGTTTTGAATAAATCTTAAGGTCTTGAATCCTCAGCACACCCATTCCATGCTGGAGATTGAGTATGCATCAAATCCTGGACTTCTGAACCACTACAAGAAAAGTGGAAGGGACCGTTTCAAGTTTTACTAACTACGCACACAGCAGTAAGTGACAGCAACATGGAAGATGGAACCACGGTCTCTGCTTTGACTGGTAGTTAAGAGAATACCTTGAAGTTGAAACAAACTATTTAACCAAACAACTATTCATACTGATTTATGTTATTAGGATTATTGAGGCAAGAACAATATGATATTACAATTATTCAGGTCTTTTGGGGAGTGAGTATAATGGGTATATTGATTGAATCAGCAAACCTGTGGGATCAAAATACACATTTTGAACTAATGGAGGGAATCATGAGAATAGCTAACCAAACTGGTTGCTGGGTTTGTGCACATTTCCCTGAGCATGCCCAAAAGGAAATACCTTTGATTGGTGTCCCGATTCCCACAACTGTGAGTTTGGGAAATTTGTGTGAGGGAGACCCCCTTTAATGTATCTATTGAAGTAGAGACTCAGGAATGGGAAATAATAGTGAAGTTAGACTCTCAGAACCGTTATTGGACATGTTTTCAAAGATGTAACGTTCCTAAAGGAACTGATAATTTAGACTGCGAATGGGAAAATATTTGTAGGGAATATGGCCAAATGTAATAAGACTATACACACCACTGTACTTACCACCCAAAGCTCATCTTGGCCTATTCCCAAAGGAAAGGGTGGTTTGGGATTTCTAGAAAGAAAGCTAGGAAAGTGTTAGGAGAAAGAGTATTAGGAGAAAATAATAATAAAAAAATATTAGGAAAAGAGTATTAGGAGAAAAGTATTAGAAGAAAGAGGAGAAAGAGTCTGGGAAATGAAGAGCTCCCCTCTGGTTGAGGAGGGAGTGGTTCAGGAGCGTCTGAGTGGGATCAACGCACACAAATCCATGGGTCCCGATGGGATGCATCCACGTGTACTGAGGGAGCTGGTGGAGGTGATGACCGAACCACTCTCTATCATCTTTGAGATATCATCTTTATCATCTTGGAGAACAGGAGAGGTGCCTGAAAACTGGAGGATAGCCAATGTCACTCCGGTCTTCAAGAAGGGCGAGAAGGAGGATCCAGAAAACTACAGGCCAGTCAGTCTCACCTCTGTCCCTGGAAAGGTGTTGGAACAGCTTGTTCTAGATGCCATCTCCAAGCAATTGGAAGAGAAGAAGGTTATGAGGAGTAGTCAGCATGGATTCACCAAGGGGAAATCGTGCTCGACCAACCTCGTTGCCTTCTATGATGGCATCACCAGCTGGGTAGATGGGGGGAGAGCAGTGGATGTCATCTACATTAACTTTAGCAAGGCTTTTGATACTGTCTGCCACAACATCCTGCTAGCAAAGCTGAGAAAGTGTGGGGTAGAGGAGTGGACAGTAAGGTGGGTTGCGAACTGGCTGACTGGCCAGGGGGTGGTGATCAGCAGCACAGAGTCTGGCTGGAGACCTGTGACTAGCGGTGTTCCCCAGGGGTCGGTGCTGGGTCCAGTCTTGTTCAACATCTTCATCGACGACCTTGATGAGGGAATAGTGTCAACCCTCAGCAAGTACACCGATGACACAAAGCTGGGAGGAGTGGCCAACACACCAGAAGGCTGTGCTGCCATTCAGCAAGACCTGGACAGGCTGGAGAGCTGGGCAGAAAGAAACCAAATGAGGTTTAACAAGAGCAAGTGTAGAGTCCTGCACCTGGGAAGGAACAACCACACATATCAATACAGGCTGGGGGACGACCTGCTGGAGAGGAGCTCTGCAGAGAAGGACCTGGGGGTCCTGGTGGACAACAGGTTGGCCATGAGCCATCAGTGTGCCCTGGTGGCCAAGAGGGTCAATGGGATCCTGGTGTGCATTAAAAGGACCGTGGCCAGCAGGTCAAGGGAAGTGATCCTCCCCCTCTACTCTGCCCTGGTGAGGCCTCACCTGGAGTACTGTGTCCAGTTCTGGGCTCCCGGTACAAAAAAGTCATGGATCTCCTGGAAAGAGTCCAGGGCCACTAAGATGATACGGGACCTGAAGCATCTTCCCTATGAAGAAAGGCTGAGAGACCTGGGTCTGTTTAGCCTGGAGAAAAGAAGACTGACAGGATCTTATCAATGTTTACAAATACCTTAAGTGTGGGAGACAGAGGGATTTGGCCAACCTCTTTTCAGTGGTTTGTGGGGATGGGACAAGGGCAATGTCCACAAAATGGAGCACAGGAAGTTCTGCACCAATATGCGAAGGAACTTCTTCATGGTAAGGGTGACAGAGCACTGGAAGAGATTGCCCAGGGTTGTTGTGGAGTCTCCTTCTCTGGAGATATTCAAGGCCCATCTGGATGCCTACCTGGGCAACCTGCTCTAGGGAACCTGCATTGGCAGGGGGGTTGGACCCGATGATCTCTTGAGGTCCCTTCCAACCCCTAGAATTTTGTGATTCTGTGTGATTCTGTGATTACCTTATAATTGGTTGGGAATCTGTAGCTTAGGGTCAATAGTACCCAATATAACAACATCAAGGAATTTGGATCAGAAATTTTGGCTTAGGGCATTTTTAAGCATAAAAAAGTAATATACCTTGATTAAGAGGCCAACGGGTTTTCATTGGTTTGCACAGTGGTTTCTCCCATGGTTGGGGGTTAGCAAATTAGAAAAGGCTATTTTAAATATTTCTGCAATAATAGAAAAATTGGTAATCAGACTGCAGATGCTATATTGACTTTACCACAGGAGATAAGATAGCTAGTGGAAATTACATTACAGGATAGGATGAATATGGATATGCTTTTAGCCTCACAAGGGTGTGGGTGCACAGTTATTAATACCAGCTATTGTGTATATGTAACTTAGACAGGGAAATTATGACAGATTTAAATGAAATTTGGAAGCAAAGCAGGATCCTACATGAAATTCAATAGGATGATATCAAGGGAAGCTCCATCATCTTGAAAACCACCCTTCCAGCAGGTATCCTGTCCCATCAGCCTTCCTGTGGCCTTTCAGGAGACCAGTTTGAAGTAAGCTCTCCATGGTCTTCCAATATACGTGTCTTTTGCTAGCTTTTCAGCTTCTTGTATAAGCCATGTGCCTCCTGCTGTGCAGCCATGTACTCAGGTGGAAGGGACATGATGACCCATATCCAGGCCCTCTTCCTGTATGGGGCCTACCAGGTACATAGGCAGAGGGGATCTCACAGTCTGTGTGCCAATCAGGTGACATCTGCTGCCCTATTGAGGATACTGATAGATCTGAGCATGAACACACAGATCCTCACCATGAGTCAAAGGCTGACCTACCTGCTTCTCCATAAAAAGTGACCTCATAGTCCTTTCCATACCACGTTCCTGCTGCTGGCCTATCAAGGCCAGAGACAGAAGTGGCCTCATGGTTACCTTTACAGCCATGTGCCTCCTGCTGGTCCATGACCGTGAGGTACAGCTGACCTCATCATGGCATTCCCCACCATCTCCCCCTTGGGGCCTATGAACTGATCAGGTGCCTGTCACCTCACCTTCCTCCTACAAAGCCATGCAACTATTCCCAATCCCTGCCCTGCCCCAAAGGGCCAAACAGCTTCAGTTAAAGTACGAGTGGGGTTGAAGGTGAGGGGGGCTGTGTGTGGTTTGAAGGGCTTCAGGATTAGGTGTTCAGGTTAGGGATTAAGGATTAGAGGTTGCCTTCCCGGGTTAAGGGTTTGGCAAGGGTTTAGAGGAAGGGTTTGGTGTTTGGCTCAAGGGACATGGTCAAGATTTGGGATAAGGGTTATGGGAGGACAGTCTGAAAGTATGTGGGACATATTGGATACAGAGATGAAGTGAACAATGTAACAAATACAGAATGAGACAAATGTCACATAGCACCTAGTAGAAGAAAGTAAAAGTTGAGAAAGAACAAAGCCCTGTTGTACTACTAGACTGTCGCGTGATCGCCTCTGAGCAACAAGACGGCTGCCAGTAAGCAAGCCTGCCAGGTGGCATGATAGATGCAAGGAGATACTGTATAGGTATATAAGTCTTATGATTGTACAATAAAGGCTTCAGTTATGCACCAGACTGGAGTCGTGTCGCTCATTCCCTTCAAAGGGTAATAAGCTTTGTGGGTCAGAGTTCTGTTTAGGGCTGTGGTGAGGGCTAGGGTTAAGGCTGGAAATTCAGTGATTGGGATTAATGCTAACAATTAAGGTGACCTATAGAATAAGCATGATGTGCTAGGGATCTGGGTTTTGTCTTTGAGTTACGGTTGGAGAAGTTAGCAATAAGATGAGTGGATTCTGGTCAGAAGGAGGGGTAGGTAGCATGTAGGGACTCAGTTAGGGCTGATAGTGGTTTGAAGTAGAAAAAGGGCCTAACATGAATGTTTGCACTGTCAGTGTGGCAGCGGCATCAACAGTACCTGAGGCCCTCTTACCTCCACAAAATCTTTCAAGCCTGCTCCACCACAGGCCTCTCCAGAGGCCACAGGAGAACTTCTGACAACAGGTGGATCTGGCCCAGTCAGCATGGGTTTATGAAAGGCAAGTCCTGCCTGATCATTCTCATCTGCTTCTATGGCCAGGTCACCTACCTGGTGGATGAGGGAAAGGCTGTTTACATAGCCTACCTAGACTTCAGCAAAACCTTTGACATGGTCTCCCACAATATTCTCCTGAAGAAGCTGGCAGTCCATGGCTTGGACAGGTACACTCTTTGCTGGGTTAAAAGCTGGCTGGGTGGATCAGCCACTTTCAGCAGTCTATCTAAATTTGTCTTTATTCAGCTCCTCATCATTTATAATGTAATTGCTATTACATTAATATTAATATTAATATTAATAATTTTCTATCTATCAGTATACAATACTGTCGAGCTATCCGTTTTGGGTAGCTGAACCTCACTGGCGTCATAAAGCTGAGGAGTATGTTTTATTTTTTTGGTAAATTGTCTCATGTTTTACTGTTACTTTTTTAAAAATAAGAAAAAACATTCTATGGCTGTGTGCAGCCAATTCTCTAAGGAAAGCAGGTGGGATTTGGAGCAAAGAAGCAGGGAAATCTGGCTGCTGATTTCAGTGGAGAAGTCCAGTGTAAGGAAAAGTGATGCAAGCCCAGGTGGCCAATGAGAGAAATGGCTGTCCTGGTAAGGTGAGGAGCAAGGTTGTCCATCCAGTGACTGGCTTCAAGATACTGTTTCTCCAACCTACCCAGAACTCCTTAGGAGAAACACCAATTAGGGAAAGCTGCTGTCACTATTTGCCTAAACTGAAGACCAATGAAAAGTAACTGTTTATCAAGTGCTCATTGAAGCTTTCCTCTTTAACTACCTTTCCAGAACCTCCCTAATTAGGTGTACAATATTTAAAGGCTTGAAGAAAATTGTTGGGACATTGCTTGTTAGGCCTTTCTGTGTTTTAATGACCCTATGGTGTATTTGGTGCTCTGGTACCTCAGATACTGAGAGAAGATTGAAGAAATCTCTCAAGGAGCTCAAGTTAGAAGCAAACACCAAAGTTTCTTGGAGCGTTAAATTGGCCCCACTGAAGGTCATTAAAGACAAAGCTTCCCCATGGAATTGATAGAACAGATTAACTGGAAGCCTTGATTACATGTAGACAAGGGCACTGTGCAGGTGGCTGTGATGCTGAGAAAAGCCTTGGTTTGGACAAAGGAGAAAGGTCAAACCCTGACCACAGCCCTGGGAAGAGAGGTCCTGTCCCTCACCCATGAGGCAGTGAGATGTGGGGTATGTGAAGGTGAGTGAAGGAAAAGGGTATGACACCACAGGGCCTGTCCACGGAGTGGCAAGGAGGCAACGAGGCCCCAGTGTCATGAGGACAACGTGTCTCCTCATAGGCCACAGTGGCAGAGACATCACCCATCACCCATAGCCAAGGGGACAAAGACCTCTGTCCTGTTGGGGCCTCCAGCCTTGCCAGTGCCCTCTGCCATCTCCTCTGCAAGCTGACCTACACCTGACCCTGTTTCCCTGCATCCTGTAGACACCCATCTCCCTTCCCCACCCTGCTCACACCAGGGCATTTCCGTACATTCATGAATGTCACTGAACTCTCACTGTTGTTCCTGGTGAAGGGCCAGGAACACAAGTCTTATGAGGAGCAGCTGAGGGAATTGAGGTTGTTTAGTCTGGAGAAGAGGAGGCTCTAGGGAGACCTTATTGCTCTCTACAACTACCTGAAAGGAAGTTGTGGGGAGCTGGGGATCAGCCTCTTTTTGCAGATAACTAGCAATAGGACTAGAGGGAATGGCCTCAAGTTGTGCCAGGGGAGGTTTAGGTTGGAAATTAGGAGAAATTTATTCTCAGAAAGAGTGATTAAGCATTGGAACAGTTTGCCCAGGGAGGTGGTGGAGACACTGTCCCTGGGGGTCTTTAAGGAAAGGTTGGACATGGTGCTTAGAGACATGGTTTAGTGGGTGATATTGGTGGTAGAGGGATGGTGGACCAGATTATCTTGAAGCCTTAACAATTCTATTCTATGATTCTAATGTTTCTCTCCACAATTCATTTCTCAATGTTTGAAATTCTGCTTCCATTGGTTTAGTTTTATTTTCTTTTAATTTAGTCTCTGTTCCTTGTTTGTAGGTTGCTTCTATGCAAGCAGCTTTTGTGATGGCTGTAGAGAGATCAATGAGAGGTTTAGTGGGAACTGTGGAGGGTTCAACTCTCTCCATGGTGTCTTTTTCCCCAGGCCAAAAAGCTACTTGGCTCATGATAGAATGAGGGGCTCCAGGGGGTTTGGGTACAGAGTTTAGAAAGACACGTTTCCCCATACCCGTTTGATTTATCCTCATTCAGTAAAATCCTGTCTCCATTAGACAAATACACACACCACAAGTAGCATTTTTCTCTGGGTTTATAGTTGTAGTGTTACTGAAAATTGACCATTCAAATCAAGTCAAGTGGAATCAATTTTCTAGTGCGGTTTCCTGCTCCACCCCGAGGTCCTGTAACTTCTATTTTTCCCACTGGCCTAGCGGTGTACTGGGTAGGCTCAGAGAGAGGGGGAATGATTATCTTTGTCTGAGCTGTTATTATTGTTAGTATCATCACAAATATTGCAATTCCAATCCTCAGGGGATGCTATTTGTTTTCTAGTCTGAATTATGCTGGAGGTTTGGGGTCTCGCATTAACATAATTTCAACACGTTCCCCTAATTTTTGTTCCTTCAGCTGAGCTTCCTTAAGTTCGTTTCCTGACAGGCTGCTCCTAAACATGTTCCTAGCATTTTAAACATTATACTGTTACCTTCTTCATCTTCTGTCAAATCTCTCACAGCACCTAGACGCTTCTCTGCCTCTTCCCAATTGTACCAATTACGACAGGCCCATTCTTCTGAAAAGCTATGGTTCAGATTAATAATGTGCCTCCATAAGTAATCAGTAACACAACTTGCCATCCTGCTGACTACATCAATCATAACCCAGCACTACAATGCATACCCTCCTTCTTCTGCTGCCTCAAAATCAACAGGCAGTCTATTTCACTTCAGTATGACCACATCTCTCCTCTGATATTTCACATCTTCCTCCTAGCATACTCATGGCTGCACACATTCTCCTTGCACTGCCATGTATTTCACAAGTCCTTTCATTTCCTCTTCCTTTGCATCCTCTTCCTGTGTATCCTCTTCCTGTGCAGGAATGAGCTGTCATCCAAGGAGGTTTGTGCATCCTGCAGGCTCATGAATGTCTCCTGTGGTCCCAGCAAGTACAGGGTTGAAGGAGGGGAAGACAGCAAGGGCAGCTCATGGAGCATCGCTGAGCACAGGAGCCTACAGCAGCAGCCATCCCCCATTTCCTACTCTGAAACACGCACATAAGATGGTAACGTCTGCCATCCTTGATGTGCACAAAAGCTGTCTTCCTTCCTGCCAGATTCCCGAGGACAAGCCACTTCCTTCTCTTCCCCCCCCCCCATCCACTGCTTTCCATTTCTGGGTGTAGAGCCACTTGTAAGGATTGGCAAAAGCCATCATCCATCGCCTTGCTTCTCACAGATGTTCCCCAACTCCTTCTCTCATAGTTATACACTGCCAATCGCTGCTTCTCAGGGCTGCTCACTTTTCAGAAGAGGTCTACTGTTTCCTGGATTTCCTGGTGCTTTTGACAATCTTCCTGGCTTCCTCCAGGGCTCATAGTGAGAGTTCTGGTTTATAACAGGACCTTTAGGTTCTTCTCTTACTAAATGGTTATCGTATTGTCTTCTGTGCAGAAAGAGGAGTCACAGAAAACCACAACATATATCAAAATGGATGCCAAGTGAAATACGGTCTGATTTTTCCAGGTTGTATTTCACCTAGAGTTTCTGGGGGCTGCAGGGAGCATCAAGAATAAAGCAAAGAACTTCACTCACTTCATTTGAGGTTAAAGGTCTGAATGAGGGAAGTGCAGGGCTGTTGCTAGCAGGGTAGGGAGATTTCATAGCAGCATAGGACACAGGTGGGAGTCATTGCTTTATCTGCCTTTGTACTGAAATGTTCTCCCAGGCCTCTGTGCTTAAGGAAATAGTTAAAGGAGGAGAAGAGTATGTATTGACAAGAACCTCCAAAAATCCAACAGGGATGAACACCGTTTTCTGCTCCTGCAGGGGTAGTAATACTGGCCGTGGCACAGGATGGGGATAGCCTGGCTGGGAGCAGTTCTGTCCGAAGATCTTCTTGGATGTCGAACTGCACAGGAGGCAGCTGTGTGCCCTGCAGCACAGGAAGGAAAGCTAAGGGGAACCTCACCACAGCATGACAGGACTTGGGGGGACATCAGGAAGAGCACAGGGCCAGGCTCTGCACCAGGGTGAGCAGGGAGAGGAAAAAGACATGGGGGCTCTCTGATGCATGCAGAGTACATACAAAATGTACTTTGGTGGTGCCTCATGCAGTGAACCCCCTCATCTACAGCATGAGGAACCAGCAGGTCAAAGACACACTGAAGAAGCTCTTAGTAGTTTTTCACTAGCAGTAAGCTGCTCACATCTCTTCACAAATGGTTGCCAATTTATTGTAAAATCTCTGATAATGATGGTTTTGCACGAATGCCTGTATTCACACCTTTGTGTGTGTGTGTGGCATGATGGCCCAGCTGGTGTCCTGTGTTGCCTGTCTGTAATACAAGTGGATTTCTTCAGCGCAGATGCCTTGTGGCTGGGCTCTTCTCCAAAGCTAAGGCTGAAGAAATGGCTCCTCCGAGGCCCTGCTGCTCTGCTGGGGCTCTCCTTCCATGGGCTGAGGGGAGGAGGGCATAAGTCAATGTGTTGGGGAATTAGCCTGGCCTGAGCCTTCCCATGCAGGTGCCCAGTGCCCCTGGGGACAGTGAATGATCCAAAGGGATCTGCCTCAAACTGTCTTTCATACACCACTGTCCCCTTTCTCTGCAGAGCAACACTGCTGTCAGAGGGGCTGTGTGGAAAGGGGGAAGGGTCAGGATTGGCCGGCCAGGCCAGCACAGGCACAGTGCCCCGGGGAAGGGCTCTCTGGGGCAGGGATGTGTCTGGAGAAGGGCAAAGGAGCTTCTCAGTGCTTCCAGGGGACAGTGAGTGAGAAAGAGAAACCTGTTTCTGCATGCACCTGCTTGGGGCAGGCTGCTCTGCCACTGGAGCAGTAGGAACAGCCTGAAGAGCCCTACAGCCAGGAGCCTTGAGGTAGGGAAAGTGGCTGGCACAGAGGGGCTGCTAGCAGAGGGCAATGAGGATCTGCTGGAGGCCAGCACAGGGGACACAGGCAGAAGCTGGCTTCCATCTCCTCATGCCACAGCTGTCCTTCAACCCTGAGAGCCGATGGGGAAGCAAACAGCCACCTCTGTCCCAGCAGCTGTGGTGCCTTCTGAGTGTCTGGGCCTGTAGGAGCCCTGCATGGGGCACCACTGGGCCTAGGCAGGGGCAGCCCTGGGGCTACCAAAGCAGGAGGCCAGGGAGCATGGGGCAATGTGGGCTGTCCTGAGGCCTCGTGCTGGAGTCCTTTCCCCACCCTTCCTTCTCCTTCTAGCTGCTGGCCAGCCAGGCTCCTGGGACAAAAGTGTCCTCACAATCTGCATCAAAAATTGTGCTGCTTCACCTGGCCTCCTCCACTCCACTCCCTTGATTTCTGATCTTTGTGGAACCCCATATTCTATACCTAAATGCATTTCTTTACTGTCATCTTCCTCTCCCTTGCCCCCTTGCCCTGTGGGATGACAGAGTCAGGTTGGGACATGTTACATTCAGACATTGTAGTGATGGTGCATAGTGGTTGTGACAAAGTGGGTGCTGAGATTGGACTCTGGTGTGGAGCAAACCCTATGGAGGAAAGCTGATGATAAACAGCAGCTTTGCGGGGGGGTGGAGGGGAAAAGGTGGGGGGCTCTGTGTTGGTTTTCCAAAGGAGGGCTTCAATCCAGTTGAGAAAAGGATCTACTTTTTTTGTTTCATGCTGTCACTGAAATAGGTCATGTAAAGTAATTCTGCAGTCATGGCCATGGGCCTTCAACATATTGGTGTTGTCTTGGGCCTTTTAGTCTGGCACAATCTCCATTGGTTACAGCTCCAGAAGGAGCTCACACCAAAGATCTTTGTCCTGGTAAGGTGAGGAGCAAGGTTGTCCATCCAGTGACTGGCTTCAAGATACTGTTTTTCCAACCTACCCAGACCTCCTTAGGAGAAACACCAATTAGGAAATGCTGCTGTCACTAATCTCTCAAGGAGCTCAAGTTAGAAGCAAACACCAAAGTTTCTTGGAGTGTTAAATTGGCCCCACTGAAGGTCATTAAAGACAAAGCTTCCCCATGGAATTGATAGAACAGATTAACTGGAAGCCTTGATTACATGTAGACAAGGGCACTGTGCAGGTGGCTGTGATGCTGAGAAAAGCCTTGGTTTGGACAAAGGAGAAAGGTCAAACCCTGACCACAGCCCTGGGAAGAGAGGTCCTGTCCCTCACCCATGAGGCAGTGAGATGTGGGGTATGTGAAGGTGAGTGAAGGAAAAGGGTATGACACCACAGGGCCTGTCCACGGAGTGGCAAGGAGGCAACGAGGCCCCAGTGTCATGAGGACAACGTGTCTCCTCATAGGCCACAGTGGCAGAGACATCACCCATCACCCATAGCCAAGGGGACAAAGACCTCTGTCCTGTTGGGGCCTCCAGCCTTGCCAGTGCCCTCTGCCATCTCCTCTGCAAGCTGACCTACACCTGACCCTGTTTCCCTGCATCCTGTAGACACCCATCTCCCTTCCCCACCCTGCTCACACCAGGGCATTTCCGTACATTCATGAATGTCACTGAACTCTCACTGTTGTTCCTTGAAACACATAGCCACGGTCTGATCCCAGACTCTCTTTGGGTGACCTCTGGCACCACAGTGCTTTCCTTTGAGGGACATTTCTTTCTTCCTCGTTCCCACTCGCCACCTTTATAGCTACACCTTGTGACTGTTTATCTTTTTCCTACTGTTTTCTACTACTAAGCCAAGCATCACCATCTCAAAAACCACTCCTCAAATAGGTGTCCCAAGCCATCAGTCTTCCTGTGGTCTATCATGTAACCAGGCAGAAGTTGCCTCACAATCATCTCCCAAGCTATGGGCCTACTGCTGGCCTTTAAGCTTGTAGGATAGACATAACCAAGCCGTGTGCCTCCAGCTGCGCAGTCATGTACTCATGAGGAAGGTTTATGACAACCCGTACTCAAGACATCTTCCTGTATGTGCTTATCAGGTACTCAGGCAAGGGAGATTGCACAGTCACCACGCCAACCATACCCCTTCTGCTGGACTATCGGGAACGCTGGCAAATGTGAGCCCAATGGCACAGATCCCAGCCAGGAGTCAAGGGCTGACCTCTGAACTACTCACTAGAAATGACCTCACAGCCCCTTTGCCTGATACATTCCTCATGGTGGCCTATCAGCTGCAGAGACTCGAGGTGATTGGTTCCAGGGCAGACGCGCATTGCAGCAGGTCCAGTTGATGGGCAGAGGCCAATGGGATGAGGTTCAACATCAAAGTGCCGGGTCCTGCACTTTGGTCACAACAACCCCATGCAGTGCTACAGGTGTGGGGCAGAGTGGCTGGAAAGCTGTGCAGAGGAAAAGGATCTGGGGGTGCTGATTGATGCTCACCTGAACATTAGCGGGCAGCGTGCCCAGGTAGCCAAGAAGACCAACGGTATCCTGGCTTGTATCAGGAACAGTGTAGCCAGCAGGACCAAGGCGGTGATCGTCCCACTGTACGCTGCTCTGGTGAGGCTGCACCTCGAGTACTGTGTTCAGTTTTGGGCCCCTCACTAGAAGAAGGACGTCAGGGCCCTGGAGCGTGTCCAGAGAAGGGCTACAAAGCTGGTGAAGGGCCAGGAACACAAGTCTTATGAGGAGCAGCTGAGGGAATTGAGGTTGTTTAGTCTGGAGAAGAGGAGGCTCTAGGGAGACCTTATTGCTCTCTACAACTACCTGAAAGGAAGTTGTGGGGAGCTGGGGATCAGCCTCTTTTTGCAGATAACTAGCAATAGGACTAGAGGGAATGGCCTCAAGTTGCGCCAGGGGAGGTTTAGGTTGGAAATTAGGAGAAATTTCTTCTCAGAAAGAGTGGTCAGGCATTGGAACAGTTTGCCCAGGGAAGTGGTGGCATCACAGTCCCTGGAGATGTTCAAGGAAAGGTTGGACATGGTTTAGTGGGTGACATTGGTTGTAGGGTGATGGTTGGTCTAGATGATCTTGGAAGTCTTTTCCAACCCTAATGATTCTATGATTCTGTGATCTTTGTGGCCCTTCTCTGGAGTTTTTCTAAAACATCCATGTCCTTCTTGTGCTGGGTGTCCCAAAGCTGAACACAGCTATTATAATAGTAATATCACAATTATCAGATAACGTCCCTGGTGTCTGCCACAATGCAGTCTGACACTGGGCTGTCCCCTGTTTGGGGACTATCTTGGCAGGGAATGCCCTGGGTGGTCTCAGTGAGTTTAGGGAAAACATGAGGTATCACTAAGAAAGTCCTACAGCATCCTGGTCAGAGGAACAGGACCACAGCCAGTTGGAAGAGGGAACTGATTGTCCCTTGATGTTGCATACTAGAGTACATTAAGATAGCCTGTCCTGCTTTGGTCTTCCCAATAAAAGAGCGGCTTACGTGACTTCCTTGGAGTATATCCAGATCTTTCAGGGTTGACACTTTGAGGCAGATGACACCAAGCTGAGAGGTGCAGTTGAAACAGCAGAAGGAAGGAACACCATCCAGAGAGACCTGCCTGTAGAGGCTTGAGAAGTGTGCCCACATGAACCATAGGAAGTTTAAAAACATGAGGTCCTGCACTTGGGACAGGGTAATCCCAATCATGAATCCTGGCTGGGCGCTGAGTATACTGAGAGCCACCCTGCAGAGAAGGACTTGGTGTTCCTGGTGGATGAAAAGCTTGACATAAGCTGGCAATGTGTCCTTGCAGCCCAAATAGCCAACAATATCATGGGCTGACATCAAAAGAAGAGTAGTCACCAGGTCGAGGGAGGTGATTTTCCCCCTCTATTCTGCTCTTGTGAGACCCCACCTGGAGTACTACATCCAGCTCTGGGGCTCCCAGCATCAAAAGGACATGAAAGGAAGTTCTTCACCATGAGAGTGGTGAGGCACTGGAACAGGTAGCCCAGAGAAGTTGTGGGTACCATTTCCCTGGAAGTGGTCATGGCCAGGCTGAATGGGGCATTAGGCAACTAGATCTTGTGAAAAATGTCCCTGTGCATGGCAGGGGAGTTGGACTATATGGTCTTTAAGTATCCATTCCAACCCAATCTCTCCTATGATTCCATGATTCTATGATCCTATAATTCTATACAGTAGGTGATCCCCAGTCTGGACTATGGTGTCCCTTTCTCTGCCATCACCATGCCAGCTCACCAGGACAGAACAAACTGAATCAGGGCCCTGGGGCTCCTCAGCAAGCTCCAACTCAGCTGGCTTCTCTAGCTCTGGGGGCTATCCTAATTCTCAAAAAAAGCTATTGGTAGGGCTTCTGGCCACTTTAGCTGAGCTTCCTGGCAAATTTTAGTTAACTGCCTTTTTAGTGTTTGATTCATTCTTTCTACTCATCCACTTGTCTACTTGATTGTGGTCTCAGAGTAGTATGTAAATCCACCTTAATCTGTAGTGCTCCAGATATTTCTTGAACTACTTGTGATATAAAATGAGGTCCATTGTCTGAGGAAAATCCCTCTAGTGTCCCAAAGCGTGGGATTACTTCTTTCAGTAAAGCCTTTATGACCTCCCTAGCTTTATTAGATCAGTATGGGAAGGCCTCTGGCCATTCAGTGAGTGTGTCCACCTGTACTAGAAGATATCGATATGGTCCTTGTCTAGGCAATTCAGAAAAGTCCACTTGCCAATACTCCCCAGGTTTCATCCCTTTTCTTATCTACCCTGGTGGTGGCTTTGGTTGGATCTTGGGGTTGTTAGCACAGAATACAGGACACTTTTGCACTATTTGGTTTGCAATCGTTTGCATTTTTGGTCCAATTGAAAAGTGCTTCAGGCTATCTACCATGGCATCAGCACCAAAGTTCCTTCACATAAATATTTCATTAGCAGTTCTGTTATAGTTTCTGTTATTAGGATCCTTGTTTTCTCCAGTTTAAGACTACACTGCTTTGGTCCTCTCAATAATAGAGAGGCTTAAGTGACTACCCTGGAGAGTGTCCAAAACTTTCAGGGTTGATGCTTGAGGCAGATGACACCACACTGAGTGGTGCAGTTGACATGACAGGAGGAAGGGATGGTGTCCAGAGGGACCTCAAAAGGCTTGATGGGGCATTAAGCAACCTGATCTAGTGAAAGATGTCCCTGTGCATGGCAGGGGAGTTGGACTAGACAGTCTTTAGAGATCCCTTCCAACCCAATCCCTCCTATGATTCCATGATTTTATGCTTCTGTGATTCTCTACCTTCACTTTCTCTGTTTTCACCATGCTTGCTCACCAAGACAGAACCGAAATCGGGGCCATGGGGCTCCTCAGCCAGCTCCCACATATCTCAGGTCTACCTTCCCTGTACCTACTGTGGACGCAATCCCCCCGTTGTGGGGAATTGCAGAGTCCTCATTCCCTGCAGATACATCAGTGTAGCACATTACCTTTGAGTGAGTCCACTTTGGGTGATTTTTCACTTTGTGGAGCTCCAGCCACTGGCCTATCCATGGAAAATCAGTCCCTGGAGACCCCACAGGCTCTCCAGGCTGCTCCACACTTCACTCCTTAAGGACATCATCTGCGTGTCACATGTGCCCAGGGAATGAAGCTCAGTGACCATTCACAATCTGCACTATCATGGGACACCTTTGGATGACTTCTCAATCCATCCCTGGGTCTCCAGTGGCTACCAACATCAATATGATCTTTTGTCTTCCAAATCCAACTATAAACAACCCTAGGGTGGGTGTTAACCCATTGGGGTGAAACAGCTTGAGCTTGTTGGAAGAAGAGCCCAGACTTCAGGCACTGCACTGGAGAGATCCCATTTAATTACAGACATGATAGGAGAGCAGCAGCTCTGACACAGTGTTAGACACACTTTTATAGAGGCTTCAGGTGAGACAGAGAAAGTTGATTCCTCAGGAGAAGTTAGATGAATACAAACATAAACATAGGAACATAATACCACAGATTATTACAAAATAATATTTACAGCAGTACTGATAATAAAAATCCAAATTAAAGGAGAAAAAAAGAAATAAAGAAACAAAGAACAAAATGAACGCAAAATACAGTCCAGACATAGGATAACCTGAGAATCATTAGCATAGAGTGATGGGAAATTTATCACAACTGAGAAACATCCATGAAATCACTTTCTGTATGGCATCCTTGAGCTCCTTGTTCCTCATGCTGTAGATGAGGGGGTTCACTGCTGGCAGTAGCACTGAGTACAGAACTGTTGTCACCAGGTCCAGGGATGGGGAAGAGATGGACGGGGGCTTCAGGTAGGCAAACATGGCAGTGCTGAGACACAGGGACACCACAGCCAGGTGAGGGAGGCATGTGGAAAAGGCTTTGTGCCTTCCCTGCTCAGAGGGGATCCGCAGCACGGCGCTGAAGATATGCACGTAGGACAGAAAGATGAAAACAAAACAAACAAAAGCTAAACAGACACTAACCGTGAGAAGCACAACTTCCCTCATGTAGAATTGTGAGCAGGAGAGCTTAAGGATCTGGGGAATTTCGCAGAAGAATTGGTCCACAGCATTACCTTTGCAGAGAGGTAGTGAAAATGTATTGGCTGTGTGCAGGACAGCATTGAGAAAGCCACCGCCCCAGGCAGCTGCTGCCATACTGGCACAAGCTCTGTTGCCCAGGAGGGTCCTGTAGTGTAGGGGCTTGCAGATGGCAAGGTAGCGGTCGTAGGCCATGACAGTGAGAAGACACAATTCTGCTACAATCAAAAAGAGAAAGAGAAAGACCTGGGCAGCACATCCTGCATAAGAGATGGCCCTGGTGTCCCAGAGGGAGTTGGCCATGGATCTGGGCATAGTAACAGAGATGGAGCCCATGTCAAGGAGGGCGAGATTAAAGAGGAAGAAGTACATGGGGGTGTGGAGGCGATGGTCACAGGCTACAGCTGTGATGACGAGGCCATTGCCAAGGAGAGCAGCCAGGTAGATGCCCAGGAAGAGCCCAAAGTGCAGGAGCTGCAGCTCTCGTGTGTCTGCAAATGCCAGGAGGAGGAACTCGGTGATGGAGCTGCCATTGGACATTTGCTGCCTCTGGATGTGGGGATCTGTCCAGAGAGGAAAAGGTAGTGAGAGGTTAGGAGAGTAATCGGATTCTAAACTATTTTGATTTCTTATCAAAATCCCCAAAACTGCCTTTAACCTTCCAGGAAGAACTTTTTCACGTGCCTTACATGACCTCTGTTTGATAGTATCTGAGGGTATTACTGGGAGCAGGGCAGTTTAATGGGGACCGTTTAGCAGCAACCATTAAATAAAAGCAGAGGGTGATCTCAGCATAAATCCACTTACTATATCCAAGAGCTTCTCACCATTGTCACTCCCAATTCAACCTAATTCTGAACAGGGCTGTAGGGATTGTATGTTTTGTTCCTGTGGCTGCACCAAACATTGGGAAGTGTTTTTAAGGCAGAAATTCTGGGCATCTCTACTGCACTGCAAATGAAGCCATGTAGGTCTTGTGAGGCACAGGTACTGTTCCTGAGTCCAGAGAGCTGGTTTATACATCAGTCCTGGCCTCAGCTGCCCACTCCTGGCACCTCTCTGAGCTGGGCGAAGATCACACTCAAACATTTCCCTGCAAAGAACCTGGACACTTCTGAGATCAGAAGAAGCCAGGTTCCAAGTTCAGATCTCCAAATCCCTCACCTGTCTTATCGCACTTGAGGAGGGCTTCACTCAGCTTTTCCCCAGCAGGGCTCATTTCCACCCAAAGGGCTCATTGCAGGTGCCCAGTGTCACTTCCATGGCCTTAGCACCAAGGTGTCTTCTCCATGGATCTCCTGGAGAGCACAGAGATGCTATGGGAGAACTGTGCCTTTGTGGAGGGCAGCCTGCAGCCCAGGAGGACCCCCCAGGGAAAGACTCCAATGTCTTGATGATGGGGTGTCCTGAACAGCAGCATACACACACACACACACGCATGCACGCACACACACACATACGCACACACGTGCACTGCCCAGAGCCTTCAGGCTCAATGGGGACAAAGGAGGCAGGGAGAGGAGGGGAAACATGAAGAAATGCTTCTGGTGGCAGCTCTCTCTCACTGCCTGACCATGTCTCTGCTGCCTGAAGCTGTCCCTGCCAGGAGCTGTTTCTCTGTCCCCACATCTCCTCCTGTCCTCACAGACATGCTCACAGACCCCATCCTGCATGCCCTGTGCTCAGCTTTGCCCTGCAGACACCTTCTGAGGACAGGGCACTGTCTATGGGCATCACAGCATTTGCAGATTCTAATGACCATCTGAGAAAAACCCTGAGCATGCAGTGTGTAGGCTGAGGGGTGTGAGGGGACTCTTTGAAGTTCATCACTGACATATTGATCTGCAACTGCAATTCTCTAGGAGTCTCACTCTCCTGTACAATCCTGACAATCCGTTCTCATGTCACCTGTCTCCCCTCCACAGCAGGAATCTGAAAGCCCAAGCTCCAGAAAGTGTCTGCCCCTTCAGGTCACCCATGCCTTGCCCTTCCTCTTGAAAATCACAGAATCACACAGAATCACAAAATTCTAGGGGTTGGAAGGGACCTCAAGAGATCATCAGGTCCAGCCCCCCTGCCAGTGCAGGTTCCCTGAAGCAGGTTGCCCAGGTAGGCATCCAGACAGGTCTTGAATATCTCCAGAGAAGGAGACACCACAACAACCCTGGGCAGCCTCTTCCAGTGCTCCGTTACCCTTACCGTGAAGAAGTTCCTTTGCATGTTGGTGCGGAACTTCCTGTGCTCCATTTTGTGGACATTGCCCTTGTCCCGTCCCCACAAACCACTGAAAAGAGGTTGGCCAAATCCCTCTGTCTCCCACACTTAAGGTATTTGTAAACATTGATAAGATCCTGTCAGTCTTCTTTTCTCCAGGCTGAACAGACCCAGGTCTCTCAGCCTTTCTTCATAGGGAAGATGCTTCAGGTCCCGTATCATCTTAGTGGCCCTGGACTCTTTCCAGGAGATCCCTGTCTTTTTTGTACCGACCCCCCCCTCAGAAATGCCATTCTCTAAAGCCTCTTCTACTCCACACAGGAGAAAGAGGGACAGTCGTTGTTACATAAGCTATAGGAGAAGCTTTAGAAGACCCCTTGTGCAACCCCATCTGCATTGCCCTGCTGCCAGACACTCACTCACGGTGTAAGAAGCCTGCAGCTTTGTCCTGCCACACGCTGTTCTCTGTTGTTGCACTCTTCACAGACTTTAACCTCTCTCCTATACTCTCCCCTTGTAACCAGCAGGCAGTGCCCCTAGCCCTGCTGTGCTGTGCAGAGGAGCTGCTCCTGGGCTGAGCTGTCTGTCTGCAGTGCTGCCGGCTTGCCAGGAGCTCCCTCCAGCCCAGGAGCCCAGAGCAACTCAGCAGCAGAGAACCTGACCATGGCATCACTTGCTCTGTCCCATGGGGCTCCCTGGAGATGTCTGACAGCTCCTGAAAGGCAGCAGGGTCTCTCCTGGGGTGTGTAGTCTGACGCAGACTGAAGTAATTCCTCACCTTTCCTCCCTGAACATGGGAGAGACTGACATTAGGAGTGTGCTTTGATCTCAGAATGTGGCTGTCTAACAGGAGGTACAAGTAATTCCCTCCCTTAACCCCCGTTCCATACCCATTGCCTGGCAGAACACCTTGGCCATTACAGACAGGGATCATTTCAGCTCTCTGAACTTCCTTCATAATTTCTTTAAGCAAATAAGAAAGAAGTGCCTAGCTCATTGGTGTCCTACCAGGAGAGAGGGCACCAGAACGCCCTAGAATTTCCCATGGAGACAGGAGAATGGGACAGTCAGACATCATTGATTGAGTTTTCCGTACTGTGAGTATGAAACTTTCTCAACCCTGAGACAAACCTCTTCCTCCTCTCCCAGCACAGTGACTGAGATTTGGAAAAACCTCCTCATTGTGCTGATGGTGGCAAGCCAGCTTCTACAGACACCTGTGGACTTCTTCTGGGGAAATTTTTCATCCTCACAGACCTTGTACAGCCCCACCACCCTGTGCCAGATTCTGGCAGGCTTCCAGACTGGAAACAGCACCCCTTTTGCTCACAGAGGTGGTAATAATTTTAGCTGCACCTTTTGCACATCCTGAGTGCTTCGTGCTAGTGGCCTTGTTACTACAGTCAGCCCTACTGTCATGGACCACTTCTAGGATTTTGCCCCATTGCTGGAGCGTTTCTGCAGTGACACCAGGACACTCATGCTCTTTGCTTTTATGACCTGCATTCCTTGTCGCTGCCCACCGCGAGCAGGGAGGGGCCAGCAGCATTGCGCACCGGTGTGCAGCTGGTGTGGCAGGGCACAGGACTCTGCAGCAACTCTTGGCAGTCTGCAAGATCACACACCTACCATGGTGTCCACTAAGCAGAGAGCTCGCTCTAAAAAGACTGTGGTGACCCAGATGGAGGGCCTGCCCAGAGACGTGGCTGTTCAGGCCTCTAGCTGCAGGAAGTGCCTGAGCCTGTTGCTGCTGGGGAAGGGCAGCGGGGAGACCGCCTGTTCTCAGGTGGAAGGTCTGCTCACCATGGTGGCTGAGCTCAAGGAAGAGGTGGAGAGACTAAGGAGCATCAGGGCATGTGAACAGGAGATTGCCTGGTGGAGTAACTCCCTGGTGTGGCAGAGAGAAGGGCGCTGGGGGGATGCATCCCAGAGGGTGGTGGAACCCCTGCCCTGTCGCTGTCGGGCAGAGGAATGACTTGTGGAAATCAGACTCTGTAACCTCGGAATAGTTATAAAGCAGGCATGTTTATTCGGCACTGTGCACACATGCCGGGCACAAGGGGTTAGCTCCATCTAACTTGCGTGCCAATGGTTACTGGCAGTGTGCTTATATTAGTGAGACAAATACATATTCATTTTGTTTCCCGTAAGTCTCTTGTATATTCATCAGGTCTCCGAAGAATCATTAACATAGGTTCCTCCGTCTCTATTTGTATGCATACTGGAGTCCTTGGGTCGTCTGGCATACTCTGGTGGTCTTTTGTTGAATGTTGAAGGCCAGAAGTCTTCCTCGCTGCTTATCTTCAGGCCTTTCCTGTCTTTGACAGACTTCAGCAGTCAAGCCAGTTCTTGCTGGTTCCATTATCTATGGAACTATCTTTTATTCCCTTATCTTTGGGTCGTTAACATACAATTGTGCTAGCTAAGACCTAGGAATCACCATCCTTTATCTTGTTCCCTGCCTCAAGTCCCCCCTTTTCTTTATCCTAAGCAAATTCTTTTGCTTATAACTCTCCTTCTTGATTCAAAGTTTTCATAAAATTCCTACCAGTTTCTACTTGGTGCTTGTTTCGGTTGCACTTACAGGTTTCAAAATCATCTAGTCCTTTCATACAGCACCAAAGTGCACACTGTACCAATACACAGGTTAAGAATACTAGTAAAAGCAAGAACAATATTCCTATAAACAACTGCTTAAGCCTCTTGGGTAACCAAGAGGTCAGTTTGTTCCATATTTCTCGAACCCACGAGGTGTCATCTTGAACTACCTTGTGTAAGATCTTGGTCTTTTCCCAAATACTGTTGAGATCAGTCTCAATTCATCCTGCTTCATTTACATATATACAACAACAAATTTTCTCACCCTTGTTAGTAAGCCCCCACACAAAACAATAAATCACTCCTATGTATCTGTAAATATGGAGGTTTAATAAGGTATTGGGGATAGGTTGCTCCCAATCTAAGGCCACTTTCTGTCCGCCAGGTGTTAAACTCCTCCTAAATAAATTCACTCTCCCCCCTTCTTACCAAATTATCAGGGCTCAAGCCCAAACCACCAAAGAAGTGACTCTCTCCCTTCTACCACTTTGATAATCAGTCAGGACTCCACAATCAGTAAGATTGTAAAGTAGGTATGTTTATTCGGAGCTGGGCAGCATGGGGGGTAGTCCCACCAATGAAAAAAACATTAAGCCTGAAAAGAAACAGGAGCATAGGAGAGGAATAATAATAATAAAAATGTTGCTACTTTGTCACAGAGCTTGATGTAAGAATGAAGTAACACTTTTTTAAGGGGGACACTTCCAACAGCTGCCTGTGTGGGGATGCATGTATTTTTTTTCACAGCAGAACTCCACCAGAGAAGTGCCAGGTGCCACGGCTCCCCAGCTGCCTCCTTTTACAGACCTTTCAAGCACGCACTGCGCTTCGGACTCGGGGACTGGGAAAGCCCCCGTGAAGCAGGAGCAGCAGTAAGAAAGGCAGGGCTCTCGCCCCTCGCACCCACCGACACCCCGCCGCCCACAGTGAGCCGAGGCCGGCCCCGCGCCGCCCCCTGCCCGCGGCCTTTCCCCGCCGCTGGCAGCCGAACCTCAGCCAGGCGCCATCGCCTCCCTCGGCGCCACCTGCGGGCGGCGCACGCGCGCTGGGGAGCTGCGGGGGGCTTCTGGAGGCTTCTGAGGGGGGCGGGCTGCGCGCTGACGGCTGTGTTCGGGCCTCGTGGCTGTGGGAATGGTGGCAGTGGCTCGGGTGAGGGTCGTGTGGCATTGGCTCTGCCAGCTGAAGGGCCCTGCCTTGACTTCTGTCTTCTGAAATATTGCATTAGCTGCTCACTCGTGGTGTGAATTCTTCGAAGCGGTAAGCTAAGTGCTGCCGCGATGAGGGGCATTGTGATGTGCGAGGCTGTGCCAAAGTGGCATGCAAAAGATATGTTCTGTTCCAGTATAAGTGTGCTGTGAAAAATGAGTAAAAATTTCTGTTACACTAAACTTGTTGGCAAAGGTTGGGATTCATGTCTTTTTTTTTTTTTTTAAATGATGTAAGCTTTTGGGGTTTTGCTGACCATTTGGTCAAATAGGTTGATTTTAGCAGCCCCAGTCTTCAACCAAGATGTTTCTGTTGGCCTTTGGATGTAAGGTAATGGGCTATATGCTGCAATTGGTTTGAGATAGGAGAACAAGTGTGTTGTGGCATGTTGAAGATGGATGTGGTTGTATGTGACTAAACACGGGTGGCAGATCTTCATTGGCATTCAACACAGAGCCCCACTAAGAAGGCTGGTTAGAAGTCTTCCATACATGTAAATCAGTTGTCTATACTAATGCTGCTTATACAAGTAGCAAAAATATGTAGGCCTGCTGTAGAAGTACACTTTTTAGATGTGCTTCAGAATAGTTACGTGTCTGTCGCTTTCCTACAGTAGCGTCAAAGAAGACTCAGCTGGGCAATATGGAAGTCTTCATACTACAGGTACGCTGATATTTTTAAAAGTTGAGAGGCTTGGTGTTTATTTTAATAAAACTATAGAAGTCAGATTTACAAATTAGATTATGCCTTCATT
Source organism: Stictonetta naevosa (assembly GCA_011074415.1). Taxonomy (NCBI): domain Eukaryota; kingdom Metazoa; phylum Chordata; class Aves; order Anseriformes; family Anatidae; genus Stictonetta; species Stictonetta naevosa. Next base: position 10,250,355 of record CM021707.1, read on the forward strand.
TCTGTTCAGCAGTCCGTTTCTTACACATGGTGGGGTCATTGACAGATTATATGCATTTTTCCCATGCTTTCCATGTGTTTATCTTGGTTTCCTCTCAAAAAATTAGTAGGGATGCAGCTAAAATCTATAATGGAAAATATCCTGTGTAATCTTAAATTGAGCGTAGTAATAGGTTTCTAATTAATGCTGCAAGAGATCGTGTAAATTTTTTTTCCCAGAATAGTGAGTACACTTATCAGCTACAAGACTGGTATATAAATGCTTACAAAAGCTGAGCAGAAGGCTTTGGCCCTATTTTAAAGAAACTGACTGTCTTATAGACCGTCTGAGCCTGAAGAAAAGCCTGTCGGTTGCTTTTTTTTTTTTTCTTCCATGTTCTGAAAATACTGTGGAAGTAAAAAGTTTATATCTCTGCACTTAACTCACTATATTTCATTTAACAATATTTTTAAATAATGCTTCTACCTTTCCGAATGCATATGTTGTTAATTGCAGTGCTAAAGAAACTTATAAGTTTAGAAGCCATTTATTGAACTAATTGTCTGAACATGAAAGATGTATTATGCCTATTAACATTCTTTATGCTGAATATATATTCCTATAATGTAAGGGGCCTTGCTAAAGGTTTTAAGATTCATGTTTACTGCTTAGATGCTCATGAAAACACCCTGTCACTTCAGCAGGAGATAATATTACTTGTTTGTTTGTTTGTTTGTTTGTTTTTGTTTTTTTAATCTACTGTTTGCACCAGATTGAAGATCCGAGTTGCTTTTGGGTCACTATGAAAGGATGTGGGCCTTACATAGTTGATGAAATAGAGTATAAAAACCTGAATGCAGAAATGAATCAGTTCTATGACAAATCTTGTGCAAATGTGGATGAAGTAAAGCCAGTAACATTAGAAAAAGGCCAGGTAAAGACATTGCTATGTTGTGTACAATAAAAGAAATAATTTGGTATTTGCATTGGTTTAGGGGGTGAATTGTTGAAGATGTGGTTTGTTTGTTTGTTTGTTTGTTTGTTTTTTGACTACTGCTTTGTAGTAGAAAAGGACATCTACATGGTTTGTATCATCTTGTCTGTAAGCTTTATTGCTAAGGAAGCTGCACTACTTGCAGTTTATAATGTAAATTGGGGCTGCATCGTAAACACTGTTTTCTTGCCTTTAAGAAAACTGACAGTGATGTTTGTTCCGTTTACAAGAACCTGTTGTCTTGTTCTTTCTTTTTCAGATTTGTGTGGTTTTCAGTGAAGAACTGAAATGCTGGTGTAGAGCTGTTATTAAGTCAATCATGTACTGTGCAGGTCATTATCAAACAGAATGCTTTCTTGTGGATTATGCCAAATACACTTTTGTTAAAACAAAGGAGTAAGTGTTTGTTTTTTTTGAGAATGTCACTGAAATGTAATTTGTTGGCTATCAGTATTTATTTAGTTTAATAGTCACGAGGCTTTGGTTTAATTGAAGTGCGGGGTCCACAAGAAACTGCTATCCATATGATGGGCCCTTGTCAGTGTGGATGCAAACCAGTCTTTGTTTTGCTATTTTTTTTAAGATGTTTTCTATTCTATTTTTCTTTTCCTTAAAGATTTGAAACTGGAATAGTGTCAGTTTAATATGATAGAGATTTATGGTTATCAGTTAACATTACTGAACATACCTTATTACGGGATAAATAAAGAAAAACACTATGAAACCAATTATTTCTAAAATCTTAAAATGTGTCTTAAAAAATCTCTTCCAGCTTTCAGCCGTGTTTAAGGTTCATTTCTTTAATAAAATATTCAATTTATCGTACAAGAATTTTTACCTAGTGTTTTTGTAGTATTCAACAAAATTAAGAAAGTTTATCTAAAATATTTTAGAACAAATATCTTTAAATCTTAAGTTAAATAACGTTTTTAAATTGAATGTGCGTGTATCAGAGAGCAGCTTGACAATGCCATGAGTTTAAAATATGTTCTGATAGAATTAAACACATGATATACTGCTTTTTCATTATAAAATAACATGGAACAAAAATGATAACTATATGGATCTTAAAAGCTTGGTATAGGTGGTGTCTTGCTGGTTAATAAATGTCTCCCATCAAACCGTTTATAAGGTAAGGGGTAATTACGTATAGTTCAAGGCTCTAGTGATAGTTATACAAAGATTTATTATTTTTTTAGGGAAATGAGTACAGATGCATGTTAGTATATTTATTAATTTCCTTCTTACTGGTTTTAGTCATACCTGGTTTGCACTCAGAGATAAGAATTGCCAAATGGCATATGCAGTGCCAGATGGTGTATATAGTGTATGAGGGGTAAATATCATGAAAAGACTTTAAACTGTACTGCAAACCTTTCTGATGTTTCTCTACTAAATGGGAAGTGCATTCATATTCAGGGCAAATGTGTTTATTAATTGCTCCTTACAGGATAAATAAATAAATTAAAACAGAGGTTTCAGGGCGTTTCATTGTAGGAGCCAAACTTCTGGAAGAAATGTGTTGTTGCATACAGGATAATGAAAGCATGTGTTTGAAACACCACTGGAGAATAAAGTCTGCTCTGTAAAATGAGATTATTTCTGTTTTGTTTTTAAGTGTTCGAGTTGCAGTGAAAGCATTTATGCAAATCCCATATAGAGCAAAAAAATGTAGATTGTATTGCACAAAGCCAGTGACGTTGCGTATCAACTTTTGTGAAGATACAGCAAAAATAGTGTAAGTAGAGTTTAACAATTGTATTCTAGTCATAAATTTCTTAGGTGTGAAATTTCATCGCAATATATTTATTTTTTTCTTCAGAGGATACTGTTTCAATAAGAACATAGGAGATGAGCTGTGGAAAATGATTTCTTTTTTACAAGAGCAATTCATAAACAAAACTTGCCTAATGATTTGGGTTTTATTATTAATCTATATGAATCTTTTGATGTTTACTTAGAAACTAAGAAATTAAGACAAATTTGGAGCAGTTGTTGCCCTTCATCTGCAATCCCAGAATTGTGATTCCAGCACAGTTGTCCAGTTCTCTACTAATTGATCCGTGTGCAGTTTCTTACAAGTGCTCATCTTATTCCTGACAATCTTTTTTGTGGTCATTACACATTCTGCCTGAACTGAAGTTCTGTTAATGTATAAACATTATAGATAGCATTGGTTTTCCCCATTACATCTGTCTCCTTGAAATACTTAGGATTCATGTTGTACTTTCGTTATCATATTTATGCCAGTTTTGAAGGAGTGGAATAAGGTTTTCCATGGGATCTAGTGGTAAAGAAAAGTGCTTGTGTGTCCTTACCTTGAGTTCTAGGATGTTATTGTCAAAGACCTGCCAGATCATGGGGGAACATGGCATTATAGCAAGTAACCTATCTTGATTTATGTTATTAAAGAATATTTATAACCACATGTAGTTAGACATTTAGGTTTGTTTTTTATACTGTCCTTTGAAAGGAGGAATCAGTATTTTGCTTAGATACTCTGACAAAAATACTAGTTTATTTAGGATGGGAATAGCATACATCTTGAGTGGGCCATCCACGTGAATTATCAAAAGATCACTGAAGTTCTCTACATATATCTACTATATTTTGTTTACAATGCTTTACATTTGATTCCTTTTTTTTTGTATTTGCAATTGCTTAAGATGGTAAAGAACTTAATTTTCTGTTATAGACCCTGAAGTCTTTAAAATGTTTTTAAAGTGCTTGTTCAAAACTGCTCAATACTTTAAAAAAGTAATTAATATGTTCTACTCTACAAGTGGATTCTCACTCTATTTCTAGTTAATCTATTTTTTTCCTGATTGCCTTATTTTATGTTGGACATAAGCCATCATACTTTGACAAATCAGTATCTCTTAATTTTCAGGCAGTTCATCTTATGGATGAACTGAAACATCAAAACTGAAGTTACATTCAAAGTAGTAAGATTGTGCGATTGTGCTAATGTTTCTGTTAGAGACAGTTTTTGAGACTTAGCATGAACTGAGAACACTTTTTTTGAACATGCATTACTTTTCAGGTTATTGTTTGAAGTTTGGATTATGTGGGATAACTGGTTGTGTTTATTTTCCTAGGCCAGCCCAAAGATGGGATAATGCTGCTACTCAGTATTTTCAAAGTCTTCTGAAAGGTAAATACGCTATCAAAATCATAATTGGCCCTTCTGTTTTGGGAAATAAGTTGTCAGAGAAATGTAGTGCTGGAATATGTATTTGATCATAGTTCCTTTTTAATTTTCACAACATTCTAAAGAGAAGGGAGTTACTCAATTTTTTTGGTGCGATTTGACTTAGCCAACAATGTGTGTAGACTTGCATCTTTTCCATGCTGCATAAATTGTTGAAGGTAACTAGGTGGTTACCAGCTTGGAATAAACTACCTTGTAAGAAACTATCTACTGGTACAAGTAGTTATTTAGTGAAGTAGAAATGCTTGTTTTCCAGTCTGTTGTCCTTTCCCATGTGTGGTGTTTCAGGAGCACGTTCAGTCTTTTCCATATCCAGCATTCTATTTTGGTGTGAGAGCGCTTGTTGGTGTTGGTAGAAAAGCAGCCCTTGATTGTTCTTGTCTAATCTTGTTTACGTGCCTCTACCTGAAAAACAATCTACCTGCTTATTTGCAAGTACAATACACAGATATTTGAGGAGGAGAGGATGAGTTTATAAAAACAGTAAAGAGTCTTCAGGCTTTTAATTTCCCATACTAATGGAACATGGCACTTCCATGATTTACAGGTTTTCACACATCTAAGTGTAATGCATTATTATGCAAAGTAAAGATCAATAGGAAGCAATAACAACATGGAACTTGATTTCACAAATATGCATAAATACATAAATAATTTCAGTGTATGAATAAGACTAGTTTCTGTGGACAGGTCATTAATGCTTTTCAGTTCTCCATCTTCCTTCAAAGACTGAGGACAACTTCATTTTTTTAAGCTCTGTTCTTAATGCCTTGTTAGATTATTGTTTCATTTAAAAGTTACAACATTTGTATTAGTTTTTCTTCAAAGAAGTAGGTTGCATTCATTTAATCATTATTTCAGTTTTGGTATAGCTTGAAAAATACTGATAATTTAATACGGGGTTAATATTTCTCCTTATTTACTACTACATTTAGCAACTACGCAAATCAAAGCCAAGTTATGTGCTGTAGAAGATAATACATTTGATGTTATTCTTTATGTGACAATAAAAGATGAAAAGGTAAGATACTTTTATATCTACAAACCTATTTGTATGCTTTATTATGTAAATCATAACTTTGTAATCAGTTTAGGACTGAAAAGCATTATCTGCAAGTGAGTTTTGTCATTTATCAGATACAGTAGAAGCTAAATCATTAACTTATTAAAGATATTATTTTATGTTTTTGTTGATATAACTCTGGAGGTGTTCCAGGAGGCAGAAATTCCATTTCATTTTCATTCATGTGTACCTTTCTTTTGAAGGTACTGGCAGGCAAAAGAAGTACAAGTCTGTAGCATTGCACAAAGATATCTTGCGTAACAAAAAGTACGCATTGTCATAAGAACTGCACATTTAGGTTATTTCATGCAAATTTGCCCTTCCAAGTTTTTCTTTCATTTTTAGGAACTTCTGATGAAGGTAATTTATTTCATGAATTTATCATTTACAATTTGGCTTGGTTTAGGTCTAATTACAACTGTTAGAATTACAGGACAGGGTACAAGAAAAATCACAAATGAGGCTCACAGAAAATGAAAGTTGTGTTCCCAAAGCTCTTTTCCTGCTAACTTGGTCTGGTGAAAGGCTGTGGATACCAGACAGAGTCAAATCTACTCACTATAACCTCGTTCATCTTTTTCCTCATTGTCCTAATCACATTTATTTCAGTGATGTGTTAAAATTTGAAGTAATACATTCAGTTCGTCACTGTTTAAAAATATATATATATATATTTAAAAGAGCAGATAACAAAAATTTTAGGTCTATCAATATTTTATGGAACTTGAATTTTAAAAAATTGGCCCAAACAATGTATTAAATGCGTAAGAAATGTGTGAACACTGATATTAGCGTTAAAACCAGAGCACTTTCATTTTAAAGTGGAATTGTTGGAGATAACTTTAAGTGAACTAGAATTATCCTGGGTGAGGTGTTGTTTTTCTGTTGTTCTTGTTTGGTTTGGTTGGTTTTTGCTATTCCATTCAATTACCTGGAGCTGTAATGCACAGCTGTTTTGGAGGTTGTTACACTGAACTACGCAGTAAAACTGTATGTCTTTCAGAATCTGTTACCTGTTTTCAAGCATTTTAATATTTTCTTTGCTTAAAACAAATACTGTTTTTGTTTTTTTTCAAGAAATATTTGATGTTATTTAAGCTGAATTTGCATCCTACAATGAGATGTCCCTTTAAAAATATAAATATACAGGAAGCAATTCAAGTGGATAGCTATGTGAATTATTTACTGCATTTTCATGCCTTTTGTTTTATATTTAGACTATTTTGCAACTACTTCATTCGGGTGTCTTTAAATACCTGTTCATACTTGCTTTGTATGGGGCTTTGAGCAACCTGATACAGTGGAAGGTGTCCTTGCCCATGGCAGGGGGGTTGGAACTAGATGATCTTTAAGGTGTGTTCCAAACCAAACGATTCTGTAATAAGACTGAGTCCTCAAACCTTCAGGGGAAAAAATAGCTCCACTGGTCAAAATGTTTAACTTCTGCCAATAATCTGTTGTAGTTACTGTCAGACTTAAGCAGCTGTACTGTAGTTAAAATTCACTTGCATCTGCTTGGAGCACTCAGTGTTAAAGGCTGTTAATGCTGTGGTCGTTGCCATAGGCAATAACTTTGAAGGTACATATAAAATCTAATACCTTCTATCAGTTCAAGTCTATCAGCTTAGATGTTACTATAATTTAAAACTTCAGATATACCCTAAATAAGTACGTGATGTTGATTCTGGTCAATAACGATCTTTTTTTTTCTTCTTTTTTTTTTTTAGGTATGCATTAATGATGATCTTGTCTCAAAGAACTTTGCTCGCTTTGTGGAAACTGAAGAGAATACTGGAAGTCCTGCAAAAGATCAAGAGAACCAGACGTCATTAAATGTTGAATCTTTTCCAGTAAAAATCGTTAATCCTACACTTGCTTTCAGGCCAGTGCTGTTCGAGGAGAAAGTACCAATGAATCTTGAAACAGGTAGGAACCATGTATGTGAGAAACAATCAAATAGACAATATGCTAGGTGTCTTTAATTGGATATATTGAGCACGAACCTACTCTGCTGTCTCAGTTTGAATCAACAATTGATCAAATGGTATCCTAACAAAAGATGCTTATGACTTCAGAACAGTCATCAAATCACCAGATGTAGGCATACTTTAATACTTTTTTTTTGTAGTATACAAGACAAGGGAAGGATGAGAGGTGAGTTCCATAGGCATTTGTTGATATATTTAATAGCGTTAGATATTGCTGAAATTACTTCTGTAGTGCATTACTGTGGTTTCTGAGTTTGGAGGGGATTATTTGAGCAGACGTACTTATAGAACTGTAGGGTTTACTCTAAGTTCTCATTTATAGTGATTTGAATCCTTGTGATTAGCAACTGATAGAAGAAACTAAACAGCAAATCAGTGGCAACTCACTGTAAATAACAATATGGGCTTTTTATTTGTTCAGATAACTTTAAAGTTTCTGATTATCTTCTTAGGTCATAGTGTTTCTAGTTCTTTTCCTGAAAAGACATACCAAAGGTCAAGCATGGATCTAAATGAAAGTAATGAATCTGTAAGTATCATACTGTGTAATAAACTGCCAAAGGTGAATTCAATTAAGTGTATATGGGACAGATAAGGAATGCTGTAGTCATCTACCTGTTTCTTCTATGTAACAGATCTGGGGGACTGTTATTATTGATAGAGTTAAATTGGAGTGGAATGTTGTTTCTTTTCTTTAAATTGCAGAACGTTAAAAAAAAAAACATCCTTGAAAAGGTTGTGCCTCCTTTTTTACTCCTTTGCTGTGATTCAGTTTTCTAAATATAAAAGAAGGCAAACTTTAATGCTGCCCTGAAAACAAAGTAGTCCTTATGCTACAGAATGGTTAATGTTTATTGGAGTTTCTTCTTATTTGTTGAGAAATCTAATGCCAAATTACCTTTATCAGCCACCTGAGTGATGCAGATCTTTGACCAAGTCATGCCTGTTGATTGCTTGTGATAAAAGATGATTGTTAGAAATTCCCCATTTCAGAACTGAGGATCTTTTGGATAAGTCTGGATATAGCATCTGCTACAGGTTATTCCACTGAGGATTTTCACCGTTGTTCAATTTATCTTCATGTGCTTTCACCTGTTTCTGTTTTTTTTCCTCCAGTCTTGAGGTGTACAGACTTCTCATGATTTTTTATTTTTTATTTTTTAGAAAGATGTTCAAGAACTAAGCAGTGTGTGTTCATACTAGTTCAGATCCCCATTAGGGCTATTGCTTGAGATATGACTATGACCTGATTTAGTTTTGTTTTGTTTTGTGGGCAATGTTCTTGTCATGTGCTTGAAAGAAAATACTGTTCTTTAAGAAGTTAGATAATCTTCTGAAGTTTGCTTCATTAAAGTTGTTGCCTCAATCAGGTGAACATATAATTTGGTACAAAGACAAATACAAAATACTTAGAAAATCCTACAGTTAAGTAAGAAAACTACTTTTACCTCAGTAGGTGGAAAAAATACTTTCTTGAACAGTATTTTAGTGCAAAGAAAAACATAGTTTTCATCTTTTCCTGATAGATTGTCAAAGTATTTCCGGGTTTGCCTTGCAAGGAAAAGTCAGCTGTTCACAAAGACAGGTATGGTGCATTGTGATAAATATTTGAAATGGTTATGTAATCAGAGATGTGTGTATGTTTTTAGTTACTGTTCTTGATCACTGAAGAGAAAAAAATGCATATGCACATTTTTGGGCAAGAAGGGAGTTTGAAGCTGTTGATATTTATTCAGAGTACAATGAAGTAGTTCCTTCTCAACTATGATTTGGCACAAATATTTTATGGGGAAATATTTTTCTGCACTCTAAACATGTTAAGTTGCTTTATATAAATTGTTAGTGTGATTTTATATTTTCAAATTCAGTTAAATATGAATTGATTGGTGCTGTGCTTTGATCTACTATAATGCAAATCAGTTGACCCATACTTAATATGCCTGAGTTGAGTTTTTTAAATTCAGTATCTAGCTGATGGAAAGAACCGTTGTTTCATTCCTTGAAACTTTTAAGAAATCTTTCTTTCTACAGTGACATTTGATTTTTTTTTTTCCTCTAAATTTGAGAAAGCCACTAATTTTCTGTTACAAATCATTGTTCGGGGTTATATGCAGATACTAAAGCAAATACTGACTTCAATTTTCAAAACTGTTGTCTTTATTTCTGTAGTCATGTTAGAGGATTTTGCTCCTCAGCATAGATAATGCATGAAAAATATTTTGAGAGTGAATTACTGCTTGAGATTTTAGAGATATTGGTGGTATTTATAAATTGTACTTTGCTTTTGCGTTTGTTATATTTATTATTTTTCTTTTTTTTCAGGTTCCTGCAGTTCTTAACTTCTAATCCTCTGAAGACTCATAAAATTGAAGATAACCAACAGGTATTTCAGACATTAACTTGAATTTATCTTGTCCTGTGCAAATGTACTGGATACGTCTGGAAGGTTTTGTTAGTGAAGGGAGGGGCCACAGAGGTGGTCTTTGAAAGGAGGTTAGGGGCTGATGTCTGTTGGCTCCACATCAGGCCCAGTTCAGGCCAAAGCTGAGCCAGTCAGCGAAGTTGATGGCACCCCTATTAAAACATTCTTAAGAAAGGGTTGAAGATATGAGGGGAGGAGGAAGGAATGAAAAAAAAAAGTGAGAAACAATACAGGGAACACCAATATATGAGCAACAGGAGGTGATCAGTGCTGGAGCAGGTACTCCCAAAGGGTCTGTAACTGGTAGACGATCCACACTGTAGAGAAGTGAGATGGAAGGAGCAACGAAGACAATCCACTACGTTCTAACTGCAGTGCCTGCCCTGTGCTCCTTGCTGCCTTAGTGATGCAGCTGAGTTTAACTTGTGTTCTCTTACAACCGGGGAGGAGTGAAGTTGAAACTGGGAATGAAGAAAGGTGTTTTTCCATCAATGTGAAAATGTTTTGTTGTTATTGTTTCCTAATAACCAAGTCGGTACTCAAATATTTATATTACTTGGCAATAAATTAAGTTACCTAAAGTTGAGTGTGATTTTTGTGCATCAGTAGTTGGTAACAACCCTGTCTGTATTTTAACGTCTCTTGCTCTCCTGCTTCTCTACCAACCCTATGGAAGAGGAGAGTGAGCAAGCGGCTTGTGAGTGCTTGGCTGTGAGGCCAAGCCACCACAGTGGATTTTACCAGTAATTTTTTACTGTGTTTTTGTTGTTGTAGTTGAGCACTAACTGTGCATCCAGTGTCTAATGCTTTTTTTTTTTTTTTTGAGTACCTTAATTAGGGTAGCTCAGTCAGAAGCTCAGGTCATCAAGACCAACTACCTGACTCCTTCTGGGATAAAAGAAAGTTGGAGTACATTATTGAGGACGTTATCCAAGTGCCTCTCAATCACTGACAGTTCTGGGACATAAACCATCTTTCATTAAGAAAGAAATACTGAGTATTTGTGTCATCACTACTCTGTGTAGCTGATTAATATGTATGAATCACATTTAAAATGTATTTACAATTTGTTTTTCCTATTTTTTTTATCAAAATCTATTTTTTTTTTAAATACAAGAAGTGTTCTCGAGTCATCATAAGTAAACTAAAACCCTTTTATTTCCTGTTGCTTTCAATACTATCTACTTATGGTTTCAGAGTTCTCACAGTCTTGGTGAAGAAGGGAACTTTGTCTTTCTTAGCAACAAGATTGAGCCATCTTCAATTCTGGAAAAAGCACCACTTTATGATGATCTGAAAAAGGTAATACTAGTATCTGATTTTACATTGAATTTCTTCTAAGGATGATATGTTTCAATCTTAAATACTAAATATGTTATTATAATAATACCTTATTTTGATTGGGGAATGTCTAGCATGTTTTTCATGTGACTGAATAAATGAAGAAACTTCAGAGAGATGCTAACACAGACACCTATAAGAATTTATTACAGGTTTCTGTAAGGTCTCTACAGGTATATCAACTGTTGTCATAAGTTGTGTGACTTTAATTTCAATGTCTTAATTTAACAAATTGACCCCAAAGAATTTGTTTTCATATTACATGTTAAGAATACTTATGAAGTGGGTCAAAAAGTTCTTAGATCACATAGTGTTTTGTCTTTTTTTTTTTTTTGTCAATATGTAAGTACACAGTTTTCACATGGAACTTCTAATATCTCTTTCTTTAGGAACTTATTCGGGAAAAATTCTTAGGCCCTACCTTCACAGAATCTTACTGTTGGCCACCAGTTGCTCGAGGATGTGATGTAGTTGCCATTTCACATCAAGGAAATGACCCTTCCTTATATATTCCACCAGTTCTTACGTTCTTGCAATTGGGAAGCTGCTACAAAGCCTTGCCAAACAGAACTGGAGTATGTATATATTAGAGTAGTATCAGGTTTTCTGTTGTAAAGTGCAAATGAGAATAATAATTAGAATATGTATTTCTAATGTGATCTTAGTATATCTTCATGATGCTTGCCAGTTTATAGGTCCTTTTTGTAAAGGCTTATGCGGATGGACTGCATGAATGTTGGAAGTCTAAAACTTAGCAAGTTATGTCTAATAAGTGGTTAATGTTATAGCACTTTTGATTCTTAGAAGGTTTGTTTTAAAGGAGTTAGTCTGTTTTTGCTAAATTCAAATATGTATTAGCTGTTTGAAATACTGTAACTTGTTTTGTAACTTGTATTAGAGCACAGAATTATAGAGTTACTGAGTTTGTAAGGGACTTTTAAGTGAAGATTGTATGTTACTTGGGGTTGTACTAGACTGTGCTGCTGCTTCTGTTAAATTTCTGGACTTTTTAACGCTATGCTACTGCATGTATCCTTTTTGTCTTCAGGTAACCTGGCATATGATTCCTTGGGTCTGTAGCATCTGCATTAATGAGATGATACAGTACTAAAAGATTGAGTTTTTAAGCACATAAAGGCCAGTGTTGCAGACCTTATTTTTTTCCTAAATGTTGAGATGTTCAGAACTGTAAGAACTGTACTTCTTGTCCAATACTATGGTGTAAAACTGTGTATATGTATGTAGCCCCTAGCACTTATTTTATGTCCTGGCTGGAAGAAGGCACAACTTGTTTTTGAGTTGCTGAAAACTTACGGCAGAAGTTCCAGACAGCTTCATCCAATGTTGGTAATACTTGGGCAGAAAAAAGAAGAAGCTAAAAGAGTGAAAATTCAAGGATGTAAGAATACTTTCTATTTTCTTAATTATGCTTGAGAACAGTGTTACTGGCACTTAGTGTTAAGGAACAGAAATAGATATATTTTTGCTCCATTGCTTGAAGTTTGACCTGTGACAGTGGGCATTTTAACTGCCTCTTTATAGACACTTTTCAGTATCTTATTCTGCCTGAATGTATGTAGAATCATACAATTTTGAAGGGGACCTCAAGAGATCATCTAGTGATCTTTTTAATAAAATTGACCTACCCTACAGTGTTTTTTTACTTGTATTCTTTAAAACCATAAAAGAAAACAGTTAACAGTCTTTTCTTCTGACTTGTAGGTGATGTAATTGTGACTACACCATACAGCTTCCTGAGACTGTATGAACATAACTGCTTATTATTTTGTAGACTTTGCCATCTTGTTTTTGATGAGATTGAGGTACTGTTCTCTGAAGCTACTGAAGAGGTAAATGGGTTATGCATTCAGGTGGTAAAATGCTGTTCTAGTTGTTGTGCATGTGGCAGTCTTGAAGATAGTGGAAAATGATGCAAATACTAACCTTCTTCAACCCTTGGCTAGAGTATAAGTTGAGAAGGAAATGGAATTAAAAAGAAAAATTGTATCTGTATGTTTCTGACAGAACAAAACACTGGAGAAGTAGTGCTTTGGTCTATTAATCTAACTTTTTTTTTTCCTAACTATGAATATTTGAGCATTCATTTTTCTAGTAGATTTTTTTGGCAAGGGGTTTACTGAAGCTGCTTCTTCAGGTGTTAGCTAATCAATTAATATAGTCAGTTCCAGGGAGGGTGTTTGTGTGCACACAGTTCTTTCATGTTCTTATAGCACTTTCTTATTGCTTCAGAGGTGTTCAAATAATAGGGCAAAAGTACACAAACACTTTCTTTTGGGATATAAAACTTGAGTCTTTTGTGTTGTAACGTGAAAAAAAAAACAACAGTATGCTGGAGTAATATACACTCCACTGCTTTTAAAGACTCCTTGGAATAGGGTAAGAGGATGATGGCTTTTTTTTTTCTTTATAGGTTTTTACTATATTAGATTGCTACAAGAAAACCATTATTACTGAAGAATGGGAATATTTACCACATCAAATTATTGCTGTTGGAACTCATTGGAATAAACATATAGCACGTTTAATAAAGGAGTTCATGAACGATCCTTACGTTGTGATAACAGCTATGGAGGAGGCTTCTATTTATGGAAATGTGCATCAGGTAAAAATTTGGGGGTTATGTTGCTATTGGTTTACCAAGATGTCTTGTTGTCTGTACTGATCAAGCTCAATGTATATAACTGTTCTTTGTTGTAACTGGATAGTGCAGAAATCATAATTCAGGTTGCTCAGGTGTACTTCCCATGTATGAACTGAGGTGATTCTTAGAAAACCTTACTGAATGAGGTGACGGTCATTTACCTTAGTTTCTAGGACTGGGGTGAAGATATTCCCTCAACTATTTCCATACTCTTGCTTACAGGTCTGGATTTTATGTGAGTGTTCCCAAATGGTATAGTTTGACAAAATTGCTAGACAGTTGTTTCAACTGTTAACTGTATATGGCAAAACTGCAGGGTAAGTTCTCCCAACACAGAGCTATTAAAAAACACCTTGTTCTACTGCAGTGCACCATGCAACAAAATAACTTTTTTCTGGAAATCTTAGATCAAGATATTGAGTGTTTGTAAGTGTATATTTAATTTCTAGTAAATACAGGGTAGCCCTTGATAATAATACAAGATGTAAGTATGATCTCAATTCTTCTGTATCTAAAAATAATTTATAATTTATGCCACAAATTGGGGGTTGAGCATGTTGGGATACTTGAAAGACTAGATGTTCTAAGCATCACCCCAAGTTGGAAAACGTACCCCTCCTTGTGAGAAATCTAGTTAGTAGTTTGGCAGGACTGACAATGTCAGTGTTTAAATGCTTTAGTGTTTCAGCTGGAGCAGGATGTTTTTTGTAGTGTGAAGGTTTTCAGTAGTACTTGAAAATGCCAAACTTAGATTGAAAGATTGAAAAATCATGTACAATTAAATGAATGAAAAATCATGTCTGTCATTTTAATGGAGCATTTCATCAAATGCTTAAACATGGGTGTTTGATGATGTGATGTAAATACATGCTTCTGGAAGGTATCAAGTGGATGTCCTGTGTGGAAACTGTATATTCTGTAAGCTTAACAGAAGAACTACCATTTTCTCTTTTTTTTTTTTTTTCCCCCTTGATTCAGGCTGTATTGTGTAACAATGCATAGTGTTCATTAAAATGAAGAATTATGTTGTAAAATATGTTTAGATTATATGAATTATCAGTCATCTATTTTGTGTCGATTTCTAGGTTGTACAGCATTGCGTGAGCAGTGAGAGAACTGCTATTTTACTCAAAATACTGGATTTTACCCCTAATCATCTTCAGAAGGTGTTGGTTTTCACAGATTCAGTAGATGAACTAGAAACGGTACATCAGGTAACAAAATAAGTAAACTTAAATAAGTGCCTTTTTTTTAATTGTTAACATATAACAAGCTATGTGTACTCAGCATTTCGGAGAGACAGACCAAGGAGTTTTCCTGTAGCTGATCTTTTTTCAGGTAAAGCAGCAGTAGAGAGCAATGGAAAACAAAAAATGTCCTATGTACATTTATTGTCTCTGCTGGTCCTTGAACAGTATGAAGCAAGAGAGGAGAGCTGTCAGATTTTACTGGGAAGCAAGAGATGCGAAGCAGTGCTGTTAAACCTGGACAGCGTGGTGGGGATATTTTTTTTTTTACTAAAGGAGGCAGTTTATGAGGATATTGGAATGAAAACCTTTAGCAATAGTTTCAAGGGTGGGATAGCAAAAGAAAATATGGCTAGACTTTTCAAATCTAATAGGAATAGATATATCAGTCCTGAAACACGGAAATATATTCTCTCCTAGAAGTTGGAATAGATCCTGTGTTGCTTGAAAGATTCTTAATATGTAATTAGTGTATCTGGAATGCTTAGTCCTTGAAGACTGGTAACAGAAACCAGTCTGTATTCCTTGAGTGTCCGAGGGTTAAATTTCTTCAGGCTTATCAAAAACACCCCCTGCTCAAATGCCACCACTTAAAAAAATAAAAGTTTGTCAATGCTACAGAAGTACTGAAGGTTTTAGAAGAACTTGTTTGTAGTAATCCTTGTGTATACCAACTTCAAATACCTTAAGTGACATTAAAAAAAAAAGCTTTAACTTAGTTCATTATACATGCTTTCTTTCTAAATAACAAAGGCTTTTGTAGTGATTAATTTGTGAACCTTGAATTGACAAATATATAAAGCCTTATTGAGACTTCTTTCTTCAGGCAAGTTAAATGTGGGAGATCAGTGAGGGTTTTTAGCACTCTTTGAGAGTCTGAAATGGGAGCCTGCCTGATACTAGATAATAGAATCCCCTTAGAACAGAGAGGACATCTTAATGGTGGGAGAAGCTTCAAATTGGCGTTGCACCTTCCTAAACAGATGCTTAATATATTAATCCATAGGAAGCCGGGCTTTATTCATTTTCATTTTATACAGGAAATAAGTAAGCTTAAGTGTTTTTCATATAAATAACCTAAGAATTCTACTAATCTTTTTTCCACTTGCCTTCTATTTACAGTAGCTCTAGGGTATGCCAGATACTACTAAGATACACTGTTAGAGTTTCTCAGAGCTGTTATTGTTGCATTGCAAGAATGTGTAACTTCATTTTGTCATCAGGCACTGAAGAGCAACTCAATATTTGCCTTGAAAATACATAAAGAAAAGGAGTTTAACTTCAAGTATGTCTTAGAGCACTGGACAAAAAGCTATGCTTCTGGTAATCATGTTGTATTAGGTGAGTATTTTATTGTTTTCTAGTTGTCTATTTGTGTTTATTTCCTCACAGTGACCTATGTTCTACATTATATACTTAAACTAGGTTATCTTGTCACTTGGTTATCTTTTTACTTGTTAGTGCTACATCTAGACTATTCCCCTCCTCCCCCGCCCCCAGGTCTCAGGGTTAAACTGCTGAGAGGGAAATCATCAGGAAGCCATACTTATTAGATGGAGTTTAAGAGTTGTTTGATTTATTAGTTACAAGAACCATTAGTACTTTCAGAGAATTTCCACGGTTCCATGATCCTCTGCTAATTCAGAGGCTATTTTCAGTTTGAAATTCAGAAAATCTGAAACTTTAACATAATTGTTCCCCCCTGCGTTCTGGTAGATTTCTTTTTCTTTTCTTTTTTTTTTTTTTTTGAGTTCTTTGCAAGAGCAAAGATTTAAAGAATTTTAAACTTCATTTTTCCCTTATATCTGTCAATAGAAGATTAACTTAATTGTATCTAGAGGTTTAAGGTGTTAGCATTTTTGCATTACTGGAAGTGTTTTCTATTTTCTGAAGTATTTGGCTGTGGCCTATTCTTTCTTTGATATTGTTATGAGATTCAGATTTACACAGATTAGAAACTAACATGTAATGCTGTCTGCCATATGCTTATGAAATGTGTTGAAGAAACATAATGCCTTATGTAAGTGTATTGGGAAAAGATTTCCCTCGATTCTTCAGTGGATGGGGAGAAGGAAACAGGCATTGCAAATGTGATCTATTATTTCACATGCTGCAAGTATTTCAGTTCTCTTACGTGTGTGTATAAACCATGTGTTCAGTTTTAACAGATGACTGCATGCAGTTTTTGGGAATTAAAGATGCATCTTGCGTGATACATTTCAGTTTTCCTTCTTCTCCAAGAATCTTTGGTCAACGTCTATACAACATGTCTGACAACTTCCATAATGTGATACAGGTCTGAATAAATCTTCAACAAATTAATGTTAACATTTGATAACTATTTGGTAGATAAATAGAAGCTTAGAAATGCATACATACTTTTTAGGAATCATCTATAGATCAGGAACATACAAAGGCAAGGTCAGTCATACTGCTAACAGAAAACAACACGTGTCATGCACTTGGGATCCTGCGCTATTTGAAGCGTGCTGAAGCTGAAATTCCCCCACAACTGCATGATTTTACAGCCAGGGTGCTAGAAGCTGAAGAAGAGAAGAAGTTTGCAAGGCCACTGTGCACCTATCTTAAAGCATTTGGAAATTGCAAGTAAGGAAATACCACGTTTACCTAATATTCATAGTTGTGCAAGAAGGAATTGTGTGCCTTGAATGATGACTGCTTCTACTTATTTCATAAATTTTCCTATTGAGTACTTTCATTCAGATGAGATCTTGCTCATGATTTTTTTTCTATAACATTTTTTTAATATGTAGGAATAGAACAGTGTGTCCAGACCGCCATCAAATTAATTTACAAATAGACATGCTCCAGAATATGCCAGATAAAGTTACACAAACATCGGGATGTGTGACAGTAAGTTATTGTTATTTATCTTGGTTTTGGGTACTAAGAAGGCAGGTCTTAAATAGGTACTTCAGCATATTACATATTTTTAACATTTACATTAATACTGCTGTAATATGTATATTGTATCTCAAAAATGTTTGTTGGTGTTTAGCTTTTTTTTTCCTTCTCCCCCTTGAAGGGATTACAGCATGAACTGTGCCAGATTTGCCCTTAAATTTGCCCCTTGGATGAACTGCTTCCATCCTCTTCCTGTCCTGTCTTTCGTAGAGTTCAGGTGCATTCAGCTCATGCAGTTAATGGGCACTATCAGTACCCAAAGGTCAATGGCTGCAAGAACAGAAAATAAGGAGAAATGAGTGTATTTTTTTTTTGTTTGCTTGTCACTGCACTTCTGCCTAACATAGAAGTTTTTCTTGGTAAGTTTGAGTTCAGACTCTTTTGACAAGCTGTATCTAGTTTTTGTAGTGCCTAAGGTCAGGACTGATTTCATGACATTATCTGCTTGCTTCTGCTGACTGTAGCATTAACAAATCAGTTATCACTTGGATAAGTATTCATTTTCCTCTTTGTTAGGAAATACTGGAATGGGTTCCATTCTTTAAGAACTGAAGTCATGTTGTGCTCTCTTGGGACTTTTATGAAGTGGAGATCAAATGTCTGTTCTTCTTACTATCTGCACTGTATACCTAGCTGTATTTCAGTATTTCTATGTGGTATGACGTTTAGACAGTACTCCCAGAATTTTATGCATTGGAGTTGATAGTAGTGTATTCTTTGTTTGTTTTTTATTAAAGCAATTTTTAGTGCAAAATTTTCAGAGTGATGGCCTAATAAAGAGAACAATAATGCAATGCCATTACATGTTTCCCCAGTCAGTTCTTTTAAAATTCATGGAAAAGCTGGAAAAATTAAGAATTAAGCTAGGATGGTGTGGAATGCCTTAGTAGTTAGTAACTTCACAGGTAATAGTGTAGCTCACTGGTTTTCTTTTAAGTGGAATAGCACCAACTGAGGCTTGATGTTTTTTGTGCTATATATTTCCATCGACTGGAATATGGTCAGTTAATACTATTTATTATCTTAAGAATAATGTAGTAATAATACATGATCTTCTGAAATGTGTGTTTGCAGTAGTCTCTCTGCCTCCTCTTTTGCTTGTGAATAGATGGCTGACCTTGAATATGAAAGCTTACACATCTCCACATCTCATTAATTTGAGACATCATCAGTCTTTTTTTTTTTTTTCTTTCCCTAATAAGTTTTGTTCTTTCAGATACTGCCTCTCCACATTGTAAATGCAACAAACTACTTTGGTCGTATAGTAGATAAACAACAGGACCAATATACAACTCTTGCTGAAGAAATCAATGAATATTTTAAGGAGACTAGTAATAAAGTTCCTATTAAAAAGGTGGAGAAGCTAGCTCTGTATGGATTATGTGAGGAAACGCTTTTTCACAGGTAAATGTTGTGTATTTTTTTATGCTATTTGTGTGCACTTTTATATAAGGAAAAAAAATACCTAAACCTTTCATTGTTTTTAAAAACAAAAAAAACACATAACATCCACCTCCCCATCCTGCCCTGAAAACAGCAAAAAAATAACTGCTATATTCAGATCAGTCTTTAAAATACCAGACAAACACATACTTTTTAAGTTACCAAATGAAAAATAAAATGATCGCACGTGCACATATGCATATGCCCATAGAGAATTCAGTATTTTACTGTGAATTTTTTTTACATGTGTAGGTTTAAAAACAAACAAAAAAAACTTGTTACAATTGATAAGATGAATACTAGTTCTGTTATGTTCTCCCACTGTATGAAGGGTTCAGGTGGTAGAGACTCCTCCAAAAGAAGAAGAAAACTTGTTCTTTAATGTCAAAATCAAATACATAGATGAAGGCAGAACACGTCAAGTTCAGAGCTCTCAGCTTCTTCAGTTACCTGCAAGATTTCAGCATCTGCCACCTCAGGCTGTGGAATTTATAGTTTGTAGAGTGAAACCCATTGATAATGAAATTGAATGGAACCCAAAGGTAATATTCATCATCTTCTTTTCATAGTATTTCCTTTAGGTTCTTTAATTTGCGTGTTTGTTTTCTACAGGAAAACAGTTACAAACTGCAAACTTAGTTATCAAATTTAATTGCTTTTTAGTCTTATCAGTAAATACCTGTTAGTGGTCCAGATTCTAAGAAGTTAACTTTTAGTTTTTGTTTGCTAGTAAAATAATAAAGTGAAATTTATGGGATTTTCTCCTATGTGATTTAAATGCCTTCTTCCAGAATAAGTTATTGCTACTTTTAAGTCTGTGGGGAGTAACGGGAGGGCAGCCTCTGTAAATTGACCTGTGCTTGGGTAGTGTTCTATTAATAAGTTCCTTCTTTAAAGATTTAACAGTACTTTAATCCATGGTGAAATTACAGTATTTCATTAGTTTGAGTAAACTGTTTTGATTTATTGAATAGCCTTATTGTTAAGCTTAGATGATGTTTCACTACAATTCAAATAAACGCAAAGTTGCCTTGGTATACATCTCAAAGGTGGTGTTTTGTTTTTCCTAGGTAACCCATTATATTCATAACAAAATTAAAGGAAAACCACATGAAGCAAAAATAGTACTTACCCTAGGAAATACAGTTTGGATTGACCCAATGGTAGGTATGATGTCTTTGAGTTAAAAAAGGAGCACAGACAGAAATATATTCTGATATTAGTCTATGTAGCATTCACGTGTAACTAAGCACTGGAACAGATTGCTCAGAGAAGTTTTATACTCTCCATCCTTGGAGATACTTGAAGGCCCATCTGGATGCAGCCCTGGGCTACTGGTTCTAGGTAACCCTGCTTGAAAAGGAGGGTTGATGGACATGACTCCCTCCTCAGCTTCAGCTGTTCTGCAATTAACATGAATGTTTATAGATGGAATATACGTGAGTGATTTAAAAATTGAACTGTAGATCTGGAGAGCTGAAAATGTGCCAGTAACAGAGTAACAAATTAATTATGTCATCCAGACTATTTCACGAAGTTAATAACAGAAGTGTTCTGTGGAAATACTACTTAGCATTTTGCAAAATCATTTCCACATGTACCTCTGAGATAATGATGCTTTGGTCCTCTAACATTGTTTGCTAATCTCTAAGACCTCTTACATTAGGCTTAGTTTATTCTGTATATCTGCAAGTCTTTGCTGTCTTCTCTCGTTCTTGCACCAGTGGGAGTGGAACAAAAAGGACATGCCACCTGTTCACACGGAGAATGATGATTATTGTATAACTAGCTGTATTGTGTTGCTGCTGTTGTTTCAGTGATTATGATGCTGTTGGTTTTTTAGATTTGATGATCTTTTCAAATTACCTTCTTGTTCTTTTGCTTTTTTTGCACTTTTTTTTTTTCTTGCAACTCTTTATTTAGCCAGTATTATTCTAAGTTTTTCTGCAAATTAAAAGAACCCTTTAAACTTTTTTTCCTTAGTTTTCTTCATCAGAATAGGAAGAATGATTTTGTGCTGGGGGGGTTGGGGGGGCTTGTTTTTAACACTTGACTGACACTAACTAACATCTGGAAGATGTCTTGGTCGTGCGGAGCATTAATGGTAGTATTGTGAGTTTTTCTTCATCAGCTGTATTTCTTTCTATTGGCATTCAAAAGAGAACCAATAAACATCAATTGGATATAAAGGTCCCCCTCTCATGTTGAAGATGCTGAAGTTTTTGATTTTGTTACGATGTCTCATTGCAGTAATCTCAGACATGATGAAATTGCTTTAATTATTGTTTCTGTCAAAGCTGACTTCTTAGGTTTTCCTGAAATCAGCATGTTAAGGTCAGTGCCATGTTTGTATTGTTCTGTCAGTTCCCTGGCCTGTGAACGTGGCAGAACTGGGCTGGGCCAAGTATCCTTGTTAGAGGTGCTGACTGGAAGGTGATAGGTAGGGAGAAGTGAGGAGGAGAAGAGTAGGTCATCCATGCAGTGACCTTTCCCCTGAGTATTTTCCTATTCTCCCAAAATGTTGCAGGTAGGAGACTACCTTAAGGCTGTGTTTTAATTGAAAGGGTTTGGGTTGGTTGTTGTTGGGTTGTTTTTTTTGTTTTGTTTGGAAAGTCAGGAATCTATTCTGAAAGTAAAGTCAAAGGACAAAGAAAAAATCAAGGTTCATTTTAAGTCTTCATTAATGACCTTAACAAGCTAGTTGTATTGTTACAATGTCTGTGTCAAAGATAATTTTAAGGGCAAGGAGTTCTTTTAAGAATTGCTGTCAAAGGTAGATCACAAGTTGAGGGTTCATTTTAATGGTTGAGACAAGTTGATCAGAAAGGCTTCCCCACATCTCAGGATCATGATGCATTTCGTGTGTCGGCCTGGTCCTACCCAAGTAAGGTATTCCTGTGCTTTGGAATATATCGTGCTTTATTTTCCTGTCTATTCAATCAAATGAAAAATAAGGTGGAAAGAAAAAATTACCTGAAAGTAATTTCCTTTAATAGCTTGATTTCTGATATGATATCTCAACCTTTTCTCTTTGATTGCTAGCTTTTGTTTTTATTCCTCTCAATAAAACTGGGGTCCCACCCAGCAGTTTTATTGTGATTTGGATCTAGAAGTTATTCTAACTGAATGGTGTGTATTTTGGCTGTAATTTTTGTAATCAAGGCTAGGATTTTCTACTTAATTTCCATGTTGGTTCTTTTAGTTGGGGCTAGCTACTAGTTAATTGAGTTGTTACAACAGTGAAAAAGATAGTGATCCTTTGAAAACAATTGAACGTAAGTTATTTCATGTTTAAACATATACTCACTAATTTTCAGATTTTCAAAATTTTATCTAAAGAACAGCTTAGAATTGGAGAGAAACAATTAATGAGCTATGTTTTTCATTTAGCATGTTTTGTAATTCAAGGTCCGGGTTACCAGGCTTTCGGATTTGAAGATGTATGTCAATGAATACAGTGTGCGATCTGAGATTCTGTCTACAGGTCTGGGAACTGACAATCCAGAACATATAACGCAACTCCAGAAGTTATGTGTACATGTGAAGGTACTAAATCACACGAACAACTTAGAGCCTTCGTGAGTGTTTCCAATTATTTAGAATATATATTCAAAATGTATATTATTTTCAGCATATATTTTACTAGGAAAAAAGTAACTTTATGAACAGGATATTTACATTATTGGTACTGAGTATGATTTTCATTTAAACAGAGACAGCAGTGTTTGTGACATCTGCTTTCCTCTAACTATTCTTTAGTCACACAAGTATCATGGAAAGAAAAATAGAAAGTCTTCAAGATGTTAAACTAGCATTTGATGCAGATAGTCAAGTTTGTAATAAAATGTGTAAATTCAAATTCTGTTGTCTTTATTATGATCAGCAGCTTCTCACATAGTGTGACTCTGTTGCAATGTTTCCTGCACCTTGAGTACAGCTAGTAAAGCCCCAGATTTGGGCAACTAACTGAAATGATGTAATTTACATAGTGTGACCATTAATACCTCACTTTCTTGCAAGCATAGAGTTCTTAAAATTGTTATTGCAGGTATTATTTGTAATCTGTTAAGCCAGAGGTCTCGTACTAATATGCAAAGAACTCTAAATATTCTAAAACTTTTATATTTTCTGAGTCAGAATGAAACATGACCAAAAATCCCCCAGACCAACTGGAATTCTTTTTTGAAAGGTAACCAGTTTCCTATCCAGGTCCATCACACACACTGAGACCAACAGATTTTTTGACTCAAAGGAAATACTGCCACCATCAGAAGTTTAAATGTTCTTCTGACTCGGATTACTGTATAAAAGCTTCTTACTGTGTTAACAAACTGAATTCAGTTATCCTGTAGGTGAGACTTTAGGATTGCTACAAGTGCATTTTAGAAGTTGCTTTTTTTTTTTTTTGTATATGTTAGAATGCAAAACTTAACTCCAGTAGGACTTCCAACTACGATTTGGAATTATTTGAATATTTAACATTCTTAAATTTTTTATTTTATAAACCTTTTATTTTAAAAACATATTTTTTCTGTGTTCAGAAGCATAAAGGAGGATACAGACCATCCAGGGAATATGTCTGATCCTCAAAATATGTCCATACAAGAAAATTCTACTGAAAACTGTAAATCTTCTAAAGTGACTATGGGGAATCATCTATGTGGTAAGCATTCTCCTTGTTACCAAAAAAATTAAAACTTTCATTCAAGTTAAGCCCTAAAATGTTAACCTGAAAGTCATTTTTTCAAATGCAGCCTTTTCTTCTGAATATACAGAGTAGCACCATATGTTGTGACTTAACATAAACATATAATAAACATATAATGTTTGTGTTAAGTCACATATACCTCATAGTTAGCCTGAAGATGCTGTGTGATTAAGCCACATGAATACATCTGTTTTACTGTTTGGGACATATTCTGTCCTTGAAACACTCAGTTGTTTGGCTCTATATGGAATATAGCAGGAAATAACTCCCAAGGAGAGGAAGAGCATTTTGCTTTCAAAAGCTGTAAGGTTGAGGTTACATTTTTTTTTAATTTCCCCAGATTCAGGGTGGTAGAAAACAGCTTTTTTTTTTTTTTTTTTTAATCTAATGCTCAAGGTTTTGGTAATCAGTCAGCAGAGAATTTAAAAGCACATGACTTGATGTCAGCCATGGAAGAGGACAAAAGATGGTCTAGCTCTAGTTAGTATGTGAATTTGGAGAGATGAGGGCTGAATGATTAAAAAAAGTTGCAAGGTCATGTAATACTTACCATGGAAGACTTTTTATTTGGTATAGTAGAGTGACTGTAATGCCGTGTTTCAAGCTCTGATGATAACAACAATTTTAATGAACCCCTGAAACATTTACTCAGTTTCTAAAATTACATGTTTCAGGTATCAAATAATGTCTGGAAGACTGAAAAAAAATCCTTTATCTGACCTGGAAAGTGTGATTTTTATTTTTTTAATACCAACTCTAATGCTTTTCAGTTGAATTATTAGCTTAATAGAATATTTCCAGATAGGAAGTATCTGACGTAAGTACATGCTTGCAGTAGTAATCTGATTGTTAGTGAATTATCTCTATGACGGTACGGGGCTATTCTGGAATCTGGTTTGTATAGTATAGATAAGTATAAAATATCTTCCTCAATTTCTTATTTTTAGATGGTGTAGCTCAAAATAAGGAAGCAGAAGACTCCACCCTGCATCAGCATAAATGGTACAAAAATTCAGAGTGATTTTGCAACCATGCTTTCTTTTTAATGTGAACTGCCAAACAGGACAATTATCCTTACTGAGATTATCTGTTTTATGCGTAAATAGATACAATACAGGTAGAAGTATCCTTTAATTGTTAAATTGGTATTGAGCTTGAGAGGACAGTGGTGGTGTCACATGTGTCGCCTCTTGAGCTAATAAATATGCTCCTCCAAAGGCTGAGATCACACTGCTTTTGTAGCAAGTGTGGCTGACACTCTGTTTCCTGACATAAGGTTTCCTGATACTGCTACTTAAAGTCAAATTATTATGGTTTGGATACACATACAGGTGCTTAAACTCACCTGTTTGTTGGCAACCTAATGGGAGAATACTAGTTGTATGTAAGACAGTTTCTTTTCTGTTTGGGCTAACTCCAATTAATCTTTCTCTATTCTAGCTTTTATCCAGAAATAAAATGGTTTCAAAATGAAGTGACTGTTACAGTGAAGGTAAAAATCACAGGTATTGCTGACTATAAATGTGACTTTTCTAAAGAGAAGGTAATTTTCAGGTAGGTTTATGAAATTTAAGTTCAATAAACCTGAAATTTGGTTGTTAGTTTGTATTTATTTTTAAAAAACTTTTTTATTATTTAGTGCTTGTTCAGGAGACAAACTTTATTTGGCTGACATGGAGCTACATCAGTACATACTTACTGAAAAGTCATCGTGTGTGATTAAGGATAAAGAGGCTGCTATTATCCTCGCAAAAGAGAAAAAAGGATCATGGTGCAAGTTACTAAAGAACAAGGTGAAGGGAAAATTGATTTGAGAATTACTGAATATTTCAAACATACTAGCTGTGCTTTGGTACAGATATTTCAGACTGTGTTTTTTGTTAACAGAATCCTCATGTGTCTTTTGATTTCGAACACTGGGAAGATTTTGAAGACGAGGGTCCTTTTCCAGTTGGTAAGGATTGAACAAGTCAGTGTTTATCATGTATGAGATGGTTATCATCCTAACTTTTATTGCATAGATTTTATCTGAAATACTCGGTTGTTTTTATAAGTATGACACTAAACTGGCTTGCCCAGTTCCTATGAAAACAGATGAGAGGACCTCTAACCTCTAGCAAAGCAGGGGCAGACAGGTATTTTTCAATTAGAATAGCACAGACAGTTTGGTGTAGAAGTTTTTAGTGTTTTGGTCTAGTTTGTACCCTAAAGGCTGTTTTTATTTCTACATGTTTCTTTTGAAGCTCTTGTCTTTCCTTGCTTTATAAATTTTACGCTTTGTTAATTACTTCTAGGTACTAAAAAGCTGCATTGCACTTCTGCAGTAACCGAAGATCTGGTTGAGTCTTCAGACGACAGCAGTGTAGAAAGTGATGAGTAATGTGGAGATAGATCTTTATTGTCTGTTAAGGATAATGTTGCAAGATGTTGTCTATAGCATGATCATTCCCCCTAAAATTTTGAACATATAGGTTGCAGAACTGTGTTTAATTTTTGGAGGAAAATAGTAAGTAAAGTCCTTCTTGCATTCTAAGCATCTGAAAAAAATACTGTCCAGAAGAACTTTATGTATATTGTCCAGTGCCTTTGCTTCAAAGTTGTTGGCTTTAATGCTGACGTGCACATATGTACTTTTAATTTAAGTAATTAAAGAGCTTTACTTACCTGAGTTTGCTGTGTTAGCAGTAGTTAGTAATTTCTGCAATTGCACAAACTCTGATGGTCTGTCAATTATTTCCACATTATCCTTCATACGCATACAGAATCAGTTTTGTAGCAATTGCCCGTTTCAGTTCTGCATGAATAAATGATGCCTGAACTCAGATGGCAGTCTTTACCTGACTGGAAATACACGGACTTGGCATGAAATACTGTACTGTTCAGCTAACTAATAGCAAACTGCTGCATAGTATTAGCAGAATGAGCATTGTGGTAGAAAATCCAGTGTTCGTTTTCAGTTTTACATTTTCATGTGTTGTGAATTCTTTTCCTTACTCAATTTCCTCTCACCTAGCTAAAACTTCTATGTTAATAAAGGACAAAATCTTGTCTGCCTAGCTCAAAGGCTTTGAGCTTTCATGTCATTTTTCAGTAAATAATTCTTCATTGTTATATTTGTATACACCAGAACATCGCACAGTGAAATAATAATGTAATAACTACTGATAATAAATTAAGCTGGTACCAATCTCTTTGCATCTGTAGATCTTTAAAACATTTTAGGCTCTCCAATGGATATATGTGATGACTTAGAATAGAGATTTAGCTTTACAGATTTATTTTAAGAAGCCTAAAATTTTGTTGTATTTTTAACATGAAGAATGTACTTACCAGTTGGGAATTATTCTTTCAAGAAACATCAGGATGCCTTTGCTAACCTCTTTGGGGAGAGGAATGTCTTAATATGTTTGCAGTAACAGTTATGTTTTTTTCTTTTGTTTGCCTATAATAAAGATTCTTTTTGAATATTTAAGAATATTTCTGATGCCAGTGGAAAACTGGCATGTGACAGAATAAATTGTGGTAATTGTTAATGTATGGCTTAAAGAAAAAAAGAATAGTGTTGGGAACCTGATTAGAACTGAGCTTAATTTATAGCCTTCACCTATGTGTTCAGCATAGGTGCTTGCAAAGCTGTAATAATTTTAAATGTACTTAATAAGACTAACTTAATGCAACTGTATTTTTGGTCTTGCTCTCCTTTGTGTTGAGGAGACTGTCACATGACCTACATAAAAATACGATGGAGCAGGATTTTTCCTTCTTCACACATTGTGTCCTTCTGACTTGTCTGATATATAAATATAGTGTAAAATAATTTTCTACCAGTGGAAAAATCTACAAGGTTTTTTAATAGACATAAAAAATTATCTCTAACATTTGAAAAGTAAGGCAACACTCTATGAGGTAAAAGCAGAAGCTGTTTTTAGCCCTGTGTTCTTAGCAGGTGGCAAGAACAAGTGTTTTAAGAACACTATAAAAAATGTAGCAATAACTCCAAGAATGTTCTCTCGGCCCCTAGCTATTTTTGACCAGGGTCTTCATGAGGAAGAGGTTCTCCGTGGACTTCTTGGTTTGATTTGTTGCTTTATGAACCTCTGTCAACTTCTAACTCCTGTGGTAAGGAACTCAATGGTATACCATCTTTTGTGAAGAAAGTTTGTTCTGTGTTTTGAAGTCATCCATGCTCTTGTCTGCTTGATGTCCTGTACCAAGATGTAGTTTGCTTTTCCCAGTTTATTGACACTTAAGACTCAGTCACCATTTTCATCCCTACCCCCCCAGTCAGGTATGTTTTTCAACCTTCAAAATAGTAGTAGGTGGAGTCAACCATGATACAAAAGTATTTTATTCCTTTGGCCTTTCCCTGAAGTTTATAGGTAACTTGTTTGAAGTGCTCTTGTAAACTGAGGGAGGGAGGAGTAGCACTAGTATTAGTGTGAATGGGACAAAACACAGTATATGGCAAGTAGATACTTCATATGTAATGAGAATTACAATTTTGTTTTGCTGTCCATTCATTTCCTTTGTCATTCCTAAGTTTATTGTTTGCCCTGACATGGAGATATATTTTCATGAATCTGACTACCACCAAAAAAATCTCAAATGACTCAGAACCCATTCCTTCATATGTACCTTTGGGATTGCTCATCCAATGCAAAGTGAAATATATGGGAACTTAAGTTTTACTAATTTATTTGTAGCTGCAGTATGGTAGAAAAAGCTTATTTATTTGAATTAGCTAGGCTATAGTTAATATGAACTTGTGTTCTTAAGCCAGTTGTTTAATATGCCCGTGTTATGCATTTAGAATGGATGTATTAAAAGTTATTGAGAGGACTTGTGCTTTCAGTATTCCAGTCTTTCTCAATTTAATCACTTTAAAATATTGACAAATAACTTGAGAAAATTACTTCCTTTATCCATTTGCTGTGAGGGAACATAGTAAGTATTGAAAGTTACCCAGAACCAGTTTCTTGGCCAGGGAAATCAAAAGCTGCTTAAATCTGTATGTGAATTTTGTATTTATTTATTTTTTTAACTTTATTTTCATTAGCTACCAAATGGAACATTTCTAGGATGATGTTACTTCTGTAAAGTCACGTTCACGCTGAGGTTAACTTCAGTTGCATTTGCTTGGTGTTCTGTACCTTAGATGGCAGTGGAGAAAACACACAACCTGAGAAATTAAGCCTTAACTGATGACCTTGCTTTAAAGAAAGAATCACTCTTCTCTTCAGGCAGGTGTGCTGTCCACTTTTACTTGATTCCCATTTTCTTAGCCTTACAATTCTTTGATAGTTAGTGTTTAGTCCGAGAAACTGAGGATTAGAGTTAGTCTGTTTTTATGTAATGTGTCTTCTGTTTCGTGTGACTTGTATGTGATGCTGTAAATGATAGCTATTATGTTCTTCCAGCAGAAACAACAAAAGAGGCATTCTGGCAGTGCTGCAGGTAAGTACCAATGTTATAATTGAAGTGCTCCTTTTGTTTAAGTAACGTTAATAAAGAAAATAAGATAACCTTAGCGTATTAGCAAGCAATGAAAAAGGCTCTGCTGTACCCTATAATGTGGCTCAGAAATCTTTTATTCTCATATTTAACAAAGGTCAAGTACTAAGTAGTGTAGCAAAAATAACACATGCCAGCATGAACATAGCAATTCAGAAAGTATAAATGCGCACCAACTAAATGGAATTTCCTTCAAACAATATAGCACGTAAAAACACTTCATTACATATAAAATATTTTATTCAGTAGTTTCCTCTGCTGGAACAACTTCCAAAAGCATCTGAAGGTGCATAGTGATGGGCTCTGAGAAGAAAATGCATTATTAGAAGTTTGTTCTGAGAACAGTATTTCTATTCAGATTAATACTATTTTTCTGAGTTAGAGAAATGTCTTTCTAAGCAGTTGTTTCTCTTCTGTATTTGTATTTCAAACTTAAAAAAACAAATAAGAGGTGGGAAATAATCTTAAGATCCAGGCCAGAATATTTTGAGATTTCTAATCTTGCTCTTCATAGAGTATACTGCTTCTAATCGCACGATAAGATTATACATAATAATTTGGGAGGGGGAGAGGCAGACATAATGGATTTTCCTAATGTCAGTAGAACCATTAATTCTGTCCTCTGCAGCTGGTTCTATGTTCCGCTTTGGAAATACTTGCATATCAATTTTTCCTTGAGAGATGAAGAGTTCCTTCTGAGACTATGCAAGATCACTTTATGCACACAGTGAGCTTTGCTAATGTTTTCTGTCTGGAAAATTGCCTCCCTGCCTGTTCCCCCCGGCATAAGATTTAAATTGCAATGGACCATATAATGTGCTTTGCGGGGGTAGTTGCTTTAAAGTTTAGTGATGTTCTTTTGAATTTGGAGACAGTCTGTAGTATACTTACTTGATATTTTCTGGGCCCAGCTGAATTTAAAATGAACAAAAAGTACATAAAATATGAGTCCGCTAAGTATAAATAAAACACAGTACAAATATGCCAGTTCAGGTGCACTGATGATTGGTATCAGTACCAGTAAAATGGAGATTAATGTCACTATGACTGGAATGACAATGGGTATCTGCAAGATAAAGATAAACAAAAAATAAATAAAAGCACAAATACTTAACTAATTGTTTTACTGTTCTCACAGAAGTTGCGTATGTGAAACATAGTTTCATTGTCTTAGGATGTTTTTCCTTTTAAAATTCCTGGAAACAAATGGGACAATTGAAAACGTAGGAAGAAATAGATGGGAAAAAGTTTTCTGTTGAATTGTTAATAAAGGTCTCTGTCTTTATCGCAAATAGAAATGTAGTAATTCACATACAGTTTAATGAATTTGAGACCTGACTCCAGTACAATGAAGTTTGGGTCTATCTCCCAAACTCTTTCAGTGGTAGTCTGCTGACTGTAGTTCCCTATCCCTGAAAATCTGACAGGTTCTGCCCATTGTCTGCGTGAGTGAAAATAAACATTGCCTGGGCTTTTCCCAGTCTTTGTCATAGTGCAAAACTTGAACAAAGAACCACAAATAAATGGCTAGATTTCAGGTAAGGGGGGGTGGTGAGGAACCTCTAGAATGTTCAAATATTCTGAGTTTCAGGATGAGTTAATGTTTTAGTATTTACGGAAGTGGAGGAAAAGTCACACTGAATGCTGAACTTACCCTAATTGGTCTGTTGACTTCCTTTCTTGTAAACCTCATAACAATGAGTGCAAACACAGTTAAACCATAAAATATCCAGACTGCAAAACTAAAGTAGTTTATAAGTGTGTCAATGTCACCAGGGATGATATAAATAATAGCAATGGCACCCTAAAAATGAAAACAAAAATTAGTATAAGTGAAGTTTAACCTTACTTTATAAGAGCTTATGTGTAGGTAGGAGTGTATGTTTAGGGTATTCAGAACATGATTTGTGTGTGCTTTTGCTTTTAAACATCTGGGCACAAGTGAATTGCAGTACATTTAAAGATAGTGTCTGTAGCATGTCAATGTGTATTTGTTTCTCTGTGCAGTATGAATTCTATTTTAAGGTAAAACACTTAATCTTGTATGTGTAATCCATTTTGTTGTTGACTATCTAGAAAGAAGAGATAATATATTACTTACATTAATTACAATTAATATATTTAATATTATTTATAATAATATGTTAATTTATTTTTTGTTGTTGTTGACTCTGGGAGTGGACAGAGCAAGAATTTTGAATCTACCTGGTTTTACATTGACATAAAAAGGTAAAATAAAAAAAAGTCTAGTTTTAAAATGTATTTATCAAATGTGTAGATTTTTAAAATGAAAATATGTAAATGCATCCTTACAGGGAGGAAATAGAGTAGGAAATACTACATAGACATCTTGTAAAATAAAGGATTTGACTGATACTAATAACTTATCTTTTTATTTTTTAGTCTTCATGCTATGGATTCTTAACATTTTGATTTGAAAATTCAGTTCTGGAGTGAAACTTTTCAAATTATGTTGTTTTCATTGTATAGTCCTTGTTCTTAATACATGTTCAGGTTATATACAGTTTGTAATCTCACAAAGATGCAAAGACGTCAAAACTGCAAGTAAGAAATTTTGAAAGCATGTATTAAGAATTTTTTTTTGTAGGTAATTTCTCTGTACTTAGAATGTATACTTACGTAAAATATGATAGCAGGTGCTGGTGTTAAACGCTTAACACTAATGTAAGACAGCACCTTTAGCATGTGCCCTTCACGACCTGCTACATAAACAAGTCTGACAAAACAAAAACAAGGCAAAATAGTTAGTGTGGCACCTAAAGGTCAAGTGGTGCTACATTTTAACCCCCCCCAAAAACAACAACAACAAACACATTTTTCAGATTTGTTCTATTACGTGTCTACATCTGCTTAGAGTTTTCTTTAGAGTACACCAGTATTTCCTTTAGCGTACAATAGGATTTAAAGAGTATTGCACTAAACTGAAATAGTGGAAATAACCAATGTTAACACACAGAAATTGAAACTAATTCTGTGTTCAGAATCATTAGTTTGTACATCTCATTTAACTAAAATTGTTTTGGAAAAAGCTGCTGTCTTTTAATTTAAAAAAAATTATCCTTTTTAATTTTTTCCGTAGCTACCTGTACAACCTTCTGTCAAAAAAGTCTACACAGCCCTATCATATTCAGGTAGATTTTACTTTCAATAGTAAGTAGAAGTGTTGAACAATTGATAGAAAGGAATGGCTTTTCCTTCCAGTTCTTATCTTGACTGTTAGTGGTGTAGTTACGTTCTTGCTCTTATTTTTTTTGTTTAATGACAAGCTTTAAAATTGGCCAGTAAAAAAAAAAAAAAAAGAAAAAAACACTTAATGCCATATCTACTTTTAAATGAGAATATCTTATTTTCTGATTTTTCAAACCTCTATAGCCTCTGCTTCTTTTTGCAAAATAAACTATAGCTAGATTTGTTAATACTTGTTACTTACTTTGTACATTTAGATCATAAGTATGTCTATCTTTGTGTCTAAATACAAAAACATACATACACATTTTTCACCCTTAAAAAAAAAAATCACTTTAAGGTACTTAGAATGGGAGCTTACCTGCCTGCAGTAAAACATGTCCCATTGGCAGATCCAATTGTAGAAAAGGCCACAAAGAGAGGTACTATCCAAGAGGCTGGATAAAGAATTCTGTCTCCAAATGTCTGGGATGTGGGATTAAAATGAATGGTTTTTGTCATTTTAACTGCTATTTGGTGTATTCAGAAATGTTGGAACCTCTTTAAAAATACAATAAATATGTATCTAATGAATTTTGTCTGTAAAATATTTGTTGTATATTTTGCTATTCAAGGATACTTGGTCAAATGAAGACCTGAATTAATCCATGAAACACTATAAAGAGTGGAATATTGTCTTAAATGAAACAAAACCACTTAAATTGCTTAAGACACCTGGTCTGTGGATGTCTGCCAAAGAATAGATGTGATTACCACAGAGCACAGTGCATATACAAGGTGATTCCAGTGTAAGTAGAAAGAATAACAGTAGTAATGAAGGCATGGCAGCCTAGGCTTTGTCATGGGTGAGCACATGAGGGACAAACTTGCAAAGTTCTTTCACTACACTTTGATTTTTACCTGTGCCATGGTATGTTAATTGTTACTGCAAGGTGGATTGGAACTAATGTAGGTATGTTGATTTGCTGTAACTGATTTTTAATGAAAATTGACAGGTAGATTTTGGATTTTCAGTCAAGTAAGTCAAGCATATTGAGTTCTACTTTGGAACAAACTTAACATCAGTGTAGTTGCTTTACCTCGTAGCAGCACACTCATCAGCACCAAGCAGGAAGGCTCCTTACAGATGTATAGACCTCTTTATATGGAGCACTCTGCTTATTTTGCTATTTGCTGTGCCCCTTTTGTGCTGCCCAGTAGCAGTTGGATTTTCTTTTAATTTCACAGATGTTAAAGCTTAGTGGTTCACCGAAGAGAAGTGGTTCTTTATCAGCATACAACTTAGTATACAGTTTTGAACCTCTTGGTGGAAAAAAAAAAAAAAAAGAGGCTGAAATATATCAAAATTCTACATTTTAAAATACTTTTTTTTTTTTTGAGATTTTTAAGTATTTCTACACATAATGTACCTCTTCACTGTGTTACAGTGCATTGATGTATGCATGTGTGCATGTCACATGCTGTTTGTTTTCTCCCAGAACTTACGTAAAGGGAAATTGCTACAAGTTCTCTGAACAGTGGTTTGGGAGACAGATGTCCTCTGGAAAATGTACTGAGTGGAGCTGAAGGGACATATGTGTTTATATAAATTTCTCAAATGTTAAGAATGATCTTTAATGATTTTTTTCCATAATAGTATGTCTTCCAGTGAAGTAAAGAGGATAGTTCTCAGTTTAGTTAAGATAAAAGCAAAAATGAGGAGGTGAACTACAGACCACTTGCTGTTATCTCCAAAATGGCAAAACTTGATCTATTATTTTCTATATGCTTATTTCTCAGAAATACTGGAATCACTGAAAAGGGCAAAGCAGTAGTCAGATACTATTTTTCCTTCCATTCTTTCAGTGCCTATGGAAAACAGTCAACCTCTGAGCTGTGGTGTTTACAAATTGTTACCTGAAGACTGCATTACTTCTGCTTCCTTTTTTTTTTTTCCTTGGGTCTGATGGAGCAGTTTAAATTAGGCACTACTTAAATGAATTTTGGATTCAGAAATGACACATGATGGGGAAAAATCAATGTGAGACTGGTAGTTTAGAAATAAATTGTATCTTAAAACTGAGAGGTTGTTTTTACATATATATATATATTTTTTACTGCTCAGGATGCTTTAATACCCATGGTTTTCTTTAGATGGCTTATTACAAAATAAAGTGGCTTACCACAGCAACTGCCTGGGACTGTAGGAGTTCTGTTGAAGTCATTACGGTGAAATATGCAATGTTTATCAGAACGTAACAAATTGTAACCAAGGGGATTCCAATAATTATAGATAGTGGTAGATTTCTAAGGAATGCAAAAGTAAGACTCCATCAGCATTGCTGTATCACTGGCAATATTACCCCAGTAAATTGTGGACTCTTACTTTCCCCCATATACTCTAGAGGTATGTGTATATTTCTTTACTGTAGAGAAACAGAAATAAAAAAAAAAAAGACAAATTTATGAAACCCAGAATACATACTAATAGCTCTTTTTCTGTTAGTGCTCAAGCTTTCAGTAAGCATTCTTTTTAAAGATGAGCCAAAATACATGCTTGCTGTTACAATTTTTTTTTGTCATTAGCAATACTACTTTTCGATGTAGTTTTACCTGTAAGGATTTTTAAGTTCTTCTGTGATGTAATTGAGTTGATTCCTGGAAGGAAAAACATTAAAACGATGTTTGTGAGTCATATGTAATGTGTTATAATGTTAGGTGTTACTTCTTTTTTCTGTGCCCCTTTGTAGTTTAAAAAAAAAAGTAAAACTGTAGAACAGAAAACTTTGAGCTTCTTATCCAAACATAAGCCTGAAGTAGCTAATTTTTCCTCCTTAAAGTTTTGATGCATCTTACGTTTTTAGAAGTACCTCTGTGTTTTCAAATTGAGATTCTTAGCTCTTGGATAAAATAGCCCTGAATAAGCAAAAACTTGGTGGACATTTGTTTCAAATTTACAAGATTGCTTTTGAACTTCGAGCTTTGCAATATCTAATGTTTTTCAAATAAAGGCACTAGTTGACTGCACCCATTGCAAGGAATCAAAAAGTCTAGGTAAATGGTCTGAAACAGCAGATGTGCATGTCTAAGTTGAGAGACTCAAGCTTGGAAAAAGAACCTGGAAGAATAATCCATTTGTCTTACGCATCATAATAGGACTTGCTTTGCTGTAAGTAAAGATTTATATTCTTAATTCCTTTGAAAATACGGATCTATTTGCCAAACTTGACAGCGTGAACACTTAAGAATAGCATTAATGAATCAGAGCATGATCTTGAATTTGTCCCAACAGAGAGACAGACCAGTTCACATTCTTGTTAGTTTCAGGAACTGACGTATGTAAACTATTTTCTGGACTATAGCAGAGACATTGATATTCCTCCAGTAAGTAAGTTTATTTTAAGAAAGTAATAGTGGAAAGCAGCCTTAAGAGTACTGAATATAAATGCTGTATGTAGAACATAAATGTAAACCTACGACCTTTCATATTTGAGTATTTACAAATGTATTTTTTTGGTCTAACACAATGGATAAACAGATGAGGAGGTTCACAATGGGAAGGTTCTCAGGGAAGGAGAATTCAGTGTTTTTACATCAACTTGAAAGCTGAATAAGGAAAAATGTAAAACCCTATGAATTCTAACTTGCTGATAGTTATTCTTTTGTGCTAGTCAAACATCACTATGTATTTCACAAAATATGGGTTTTGCTGGGGTAACCTGTGCAGACTCTAGGAATTTTTTTTTTTTCCTAATGGAATTACTTTTTATATCTTCTTCATTGTCACAGTATCTAAGCACCTTCAGCAGCCCTTTCAGGATCCACTATAGAATCTTTCCTAATAAACAGTAACCTGAGGTTTTGTTTTTTTTACCAAGCTAGTGTTCTTTTTCCAGAATTCATTAAGAGATTCTTTATAACAAGTCAGATGTTAACTTTCTTAGATCACATCTTTGAGTTCTACAGGGAGAGAGTAAACCAGTTAAAGGCTGTTAAATTATAACTGTTAACACTAGTAAAGATACCTTACCATCCATCATATGCCCAGAGTCCATTATAGAATGCCAGACCAATAGAGCTAACAGAAATTGTACTGTCCTTGAAAGAATCTTTAAAGTTTTCGGTTTTTCCTGCAAATAAAACATAGATTACTGTCAAATGTTGAAATTAATCCCTTTAATTGCCACTAAATGAAGAAATATTCCAATGTTTGTTTAATGTTTTGAAACATTCTGCCGTTGAAGGTCAGTTTATACCAATTTTTATGAACCAGTAAGTAGTGTTGAGTTTCCTACCCCTCTTCCTCTAAAATAAGTAGTACCATAAGGAGTTCCAATGAGATGTGGAACTCAACACTGAATAAAGAGAGCCTTATTGTTGTGCTGTTTTTGTTGGGGAAATTTTTAAATGGTCAACAGAAACTAAAATAATTGCACGTTAATGTATATTTAATTACCTTGCGCAAGGAGAACAATTCCACTTACAATAATGATTGTGACAATGATCATTTTAGCAGCCGTGAGAAGATTCTGGAGATAACTTCCCAGCTTCACACTCAGTGAATTCACTATTGTAATTACCACTAGAAGGAAGAAATTCATATTTCTCTTGTTAAATTTGTCAGAAGTGAAAGAAATGTTAACTTCTAAAACATTTTTCCCTTATTCACCGCACTGCTTTTTCCTTCCAGGCTGTTCATGTATACATAGTTTTTTTTGTGTGTGTGTTTTGTTTTGTTTTTGACATAGCATGTTTGGATGACTTAAAATGATGAGGAAAAAGTGTTTCTGAATTAGATGTGTACCGTTAACAAGAACAAAAAAATAGTACGTTTACAGCATTCTGATGAATACAGAAATATTTCTGAACTTCTTTTCTTCCTTTTCTGCTGCACATAAGCATTCATTATGCAGCTGTATTTTTCTTGGTAAAGAAAAGAAACCCAGGCTAGGAACAAACCATCGTTCTGTCCTTTTTCTGTATGGAGTTAGTTATTGTGGGAAGGACTCACTGTTTCCCAAAGTTCTGTTCCTTTCAGTGTAGGGTTGCTTTCTGATGTCCTGATAAAGATTAATGTGTTGAATGTTCACTGATAGGGCTGAACAGAAATTGCTATGCAGTTATGGAACTCGTCACATAACAAGAACAAAAAAGTCTTACCAATGGCAGCTGCTGCAAGACACTTGATGACAACTTGGGGTGGATCACAACCTGGATAAAAAGGAGCTGATGCATATTCTGCAAAGCTGAGACAAATGATTGCAAAAGAGCTGGGCTTTGTGACTAGTAAGCTTGTCCAAGAAAACAAAAATGCTGGAATTGGGCCAAATGCTTCCATGAGGTAAGGATATTCTCCTCCTGATTTTGTGATCATTGTACCAAGCTCAGCAAAACAAAGTGCCCCTGAAAACAAGAAATATGCCTATTACTGGTTGTTTGGTTTATGCACTTTTCAAATTATGATTAGAACAAAATAGTGCTCTTTTATACGTAGCAAAATTACAGAACTGGATATGTAAATATATCATTAATTTTTCCATGTTTGAGTACTGTACATGCTAAATTTTAATTACTTGCAAGCAGTTGTGTAAATGTGGGGAAAAAATACACTGAAACTGTTAAGTTACAAACCAGAATTTACTGTTACTTTTGTTTAAACTTTTGTTTAAGACTTTAGCTGTTGAGGTACGAACATCCTGATTTCTTAAGAAACCCAACACTTTCAACAAAGGTCCAAATGAGAACTGCGCTGGCTGACCTACCTTTTAGAAACTTAAGGTGGAAAAACTAAGCTTGCTGCACAGTTTTTAATTAAAATGTCTACTAAGATCGGCTTTAAATTACAGTGGCACTTCTAGTTTTATTGCTGTAGCTGCTCAAAAAATACTTTTTGTATGATTTGTAGCTGACACAATGCACAAAGAATTCCTTCTTGTGTTTTACTATTTGAAATAGTTGGGAGGTGCTTAGCGTTCATTTTTTGGGTGATAAAATTAGATTTGGGGGATTGGACTAGATGATCTTTCAAGGTCCCTTCCAGTCCCTTACATTCTGTGATTCTGTGTTTTGTGCTGCTGTAGAAAAATGTTAGAAATACCAGCCCTGTGCCAGCAAACTTTCATGTGCTGTTTTGCCTGTGATTTAAGTAGAAAAGTACTCTCTTTGTTAGTTAGTTTTAGTTTTGCTTACTTTATCCACTTGCTTTAAAAATGAACTGAAAATGATCATTACAGTTTTAAAAGCTTAGTCTGTTGTTTATGAACAGCACATACCTAGTACACTCATCAGGGTATGACTAGTTTTGGTCTAGGTGTCATTACCTAGTTTGTGAAGTGAATGGTATGCAGTGAATAAAAATATTTAAACAAAGATCCAA
Organism: Stictonetta naevosa; assembly: GCA_011074415.1. Taxonomy (NCBI): domain Eukaryota; kingdom Metazoa; phylum Chordata; class Aves; order Anseriformes; family Anatidae; genus Stictonetta; species Stictonetta naevosa. Next base: position 10,289,411 of record CM021707.1, read on the forward strand.
ACTTTGTTGATTCTTCGTTTACCTAGTGTTGCAAGAACTCCGCAGGCTGCCCAGATGATTAAACAAGGACCCACAGCTCCAGCATTGGCAAGTACTGATTTTGGAGAAACAAAGATACCTGAGCCAATAATAGTACCAACAATCATACAGATTCCGCTGATCAGGCCCACCTTGAAATAAAAGGAGATACTGTGGTAAAGTAACTTCTGATATCTTAATTTATCACTTATTAGCTTTCAACATAAAGTTTCTGCTAACTAATAAATGATGAAATTTTGTTTCTAAAATGCATACATGTACTGCACCATACTCCTGTTGATTCCAGAAGCCATTACTTGTATTTTGCCTGGTTGTGTATTTGCTTTACTACACGATCCTTTGAACTATACATTTTCTTTAAGCAGTTGTTCCTCTCTCCTTGCTTCAGGTATTTGTCTACAAAATTAGTTCAATAATAAGTGGTTAAAAGATCATGTTCTTCTGACTTTGTAGTGACTTACATGTTACATGAATCTACTAAAACTTAGGCACCTCCTGCTAAAAAAAACACTGTCATGAGCTGCTTAAATTTTCCTGTTAAGTCATGGCTAGTCTGATAACAGTATTTTTATAGCAGTATTTTGACAGTCTGTGTTCTTGGCACAAAACTGAAAGAAACTACAGAGAGTGTCTTTTTCCAGATTACTTAAACTGAAAGAGGGATAGAGCTCTCTCTAAGAGGCTTGTCAGGGACAAAAGTGGTGGCTTTTTTTTTTCTTTGTAAAAACATCTGTAATTTTCCGGAGGAGAAAAATTACCAGTTGTCTTTCTGTACTGCTTGCTGTTTTATAGAAATAAGCACATTTTCAGAAGCAGTGAGCTAACAACTCCTTAGACTCTGAGAAGTTTATGTGGAGTTTGTAAAGTTTATGAAGTTATGCTCACTTGAGCAATTTTGAAATTATCAAACATAAGATTTCAGTATTATATGTTCTCACTTCTTAATTGTGTTTGCGTCCCAGCAATTTCCTAGTAATTAGCCATTTCCTAAAATGCAAATCAGCCACACTATGAAGATAAATCAATGCAAATTTAGATACAATTTCAACTTCTTTGTGATGATGCCTCTACACAGATATGTCCCAACTGCCTCTCTCTGACAGTCCCTCACACGTGTATTGGGGGTGGGTGGGTGTTGGTGTTTACCTGCTTTTGTAGGTTCATAGTTTGGTGTTCTTGACTCTGAATGGATTGTCCATCCTCTTTTCTGCTGTCCTGTCCTTTTCTTTTCCTCAAGCTTTCTTTACCCATTTGGCTTATTTTTTTTTTTTAAATACCTAAAGAAATTAAAAAAAAAAGTCTAGAGTATTTTACTAATGTGTGCTTGAGTGTTGCTGGTATATATGCTCTAAAATAGCATACTTAAATATTGTCAGAAAATACAAAAATGCACACATGCAATACACAGGCAAAGGTCTTCCATCTAACTACCTCCTTAGAGATTAAATGAAAGAGGTGGTAGGTGTACTTTACCTCATCCATCAGACTTCCTGTAGATTTCTTGACTCACCTGGCAGTGGATGTCCTTACACCTTATGCCTCAGGTTACATTTGAGAGAATCTCCTTACTGGAACAAGCTAGGTTTTATAGCTAGTCTCTCCTTTGAATTCCTCTAGGGGTCCAGACGGATTTAATCTTCCACCCAGAAACTAGCCTGTTTTCTTATCTAGGAGACATTCTTTCTGTTCTTTGTTAAATTAGGCCTTGTCCCAGTTCCTTGGAGATGCAAGTATGTTAGACTAAGTGTCATCTCCTGTAATTGTCTAATTAGCAGCTCTTTTCCTCAAAATGGTTACTGTTCTTCTTGTTGACTCAGGATGAATGTCTTTTACTGAACATTATATTCTGTTTAGAATTAGAATGGAAACAGTTTGGATTTAAAATTCAAATTTATATTTGTGAATTATTTTTTTTCTTGAGAATTTTGCTCGTTTGCCACAGTGTTTGAATTTGAATTTAATGCAACCTGAGGTAGTGATGGAAACAATTTGTAATAGATTAGGTCCTGATTCTCAAAAGTTTATTCAGTCTACCTCCTCAGATCTTCCATCTGTAGTTGTTAAAATCTGAAAGTTGAAAATTGTTTTGTAGGTATTCAAACAGCAGTTCAGGAATGCTTCATGTAGGCAACTTAGTGTCTAATAAACCTTGGCTTTTTGTAGTATTTTGAATTCACAGAACATCTATCTTTAGTACCGCTGGTCTTAAGAAACATTTCTGCTATAAACAGGTCTGTTTTACGTTTTGAGTTAAAGATTCAAAAAAAAGAAAATCATCATGAATTCAATTTACGATTCAAGCTACAATAGAAAATTGCCTGTGTAAGGAATGCAGGGCTTGGGTCACTGAATTCTAGCACAGCTTTGAGCCCAACTTCTCTCTTTAAAGTCTTTTATCTAGAATGTTTTAATCACAATCTGAGAGTAATTCATACTTTTGCTTACCTTATTTATTTATATTTGTTTAGCGTAATTCAGGCTTCAGGGATCTCTATCGCGTGTTTCTTTATTTCTTCCGTTAGATTTACCAGCCAGTTAGAGAGCAAGACATGTCCATGTCTGAAACCAGAATACGCAGAAGCAACAGCAGCTTAAGTACAGAGGTTATAAAAGGTAATCATTAAACCCATTCTCAGCCAAGAAGCTTTGAGATGGGAACCACAGGTAAACCAATAGTCCAATTAGTTTATCTTTAAAAACAAAAAGTCTTTGTTCCATTTGTAAGAAAGTTTGTCCAGTACCTAAGTATTTTATTATGTAGTGAGAGTGAACCATAATTGGTATTTTGATTCTATGTCAAGCTATTTCTAATTTAGAATCACTGTGGAAAGATAACCTTGAAATAAGGTGCATTAAAGACATCTGTCCAGATGTTAACTGCATCCTATAAAAATAGTTGATGTTTTTTATCTTGAGGAGGTAGAGAGTGTGAGCAGAAATCTTTACTTTGTTTTTCATTAACCTGAAAGCAGTTGAGTGGGCAGCTTGTGTTCCCTTCACATGCAGTTCCAATTATTTTTTCATTTTTGTAAATGTTTAAAAATCTTGTTTTACTGGAAAAATGACATTCTTCACTTCTATACAGTTGTATATCCAGGAAAAAGCTGCTGTCATCTTGAGTGTTGAGTGCTTTAATTCCTGCTAGCCATCCCTAAAATATTTGCAAAAAAATCCTGATTATGTTTCACTTCATTATTTTTGATAATGCAAGCAGTAAGTTGTAATCAAACTGATGAAATCAAGCTTCAGCTGACTTAAAAAAAAGTAAACATCTACTGTTAAAATCTAAGAAGTGTACTGGTGTACTGGTATTAGCCATGTTAAGATGTGTTAAGATTTTTATCTTGTTAAGGTAATGCCTCAAGAATGATAGTACGGGATTGGAAATAACCCATATTGTTGGATTTGTGTGTCAACAAAACAGATGAAGACTTAATCTTGTCTATGTATTACTCCTTCATTGCCCTTGTCTATATATTTCTCCTTCATTTACACAGAGACCAATAATAACAGATGGAATGCCAAAAGCAAGCTACCAGTCTGTCCCATTTATATCCTGGCACGATGTGATAGTCTTTTTTTCTTCTTTCTAATCTTTTCTTTAAGCATGCAGTCTTTATCAGTAGGAACTCCTGTTGATTTCAAATGTTAATGTAAATCTGTGACTAAAAATGAACTCTTCAACCAGTGTAAGACTGTTTCACATTTTCTTATTTGCTACATTCTGGTTAAGCCAAACTGCTGTATTAGTCTTTCTGTAAGACTGAGATTGCAAAGTGATGTCAGTACTGAAACTAAAACCAAAGCTGCATTTTTACAGTTCTCACTGTCTTATTTTTTTCCTCTATTTTTCTTTAATTCTTGGAGAAATTAGTGTTAAGCTTCAAGAGAAGCTCTTCCATTTCAACAAACTTGTTCAAAAAGTATCATCTATCTGAATGACGGTCAGATAAATCAGACTTTTTTTTTTTAACAGAAAAAGAGATTATTAAAATAGCCTGAATTCAAGCATATTAAAAGCCAGATAGGAATTTTCGCCTTCTTCTGCATCTCTTACAAGGACTTCAAAAGTATTTTTCATGGTAATCGCGGTATAGGACTAAGTAAATTGATGTTTCTATATCTGTCGATCGCAGATGCCTAATTTGGTATCAAATATTACGTAATGTAATTCTGTGTTCTCCAGGCTTGATTATTTTGAAATTAAGATATATAATCTTGCCACTCCTATGTTCTTCCAGAAGTGCCATGGAGACTATTGAAATAGCTAATGTAAAAAGAAAAAAACACTTTTTTGGGGTTGGGGAACAAGATCATATATGTTGCTAATTTTTCCACTCAAAGTGAAGTATATACCTTTCACATCAACTTCAGCCTGGAATTTCCAGACCAGCAAAAAAGGAAATGTACAAATCCTTAGGTAGTTTTGATGGAAAGATAATGGAATATGTCATCTTTAATTCCATGTTAAGCAAGGTTTTACTTAAGATTATTTTATCTTTTAGAGTTTTCAACTAAGCAGCCAATTCTTTGAGTCAACCTAGAATGTGTATTTGTAAAGTTTTCATTTGTTGAGTAGAGGTCTTAAATTTCTGCCAGTAGCTTGACCTTAATTAGCCTTTGTTTCCTTATAAAAATCAAGATGTTTTGTTTTAGGGATTAATTCTGGGATGCTATAGGCTTGTTTAAGGACTTGGAATTTTACCAGCAATCCTTTTCCTGAGCTGCTCAAGGAAAAGAAAACAAACAGGCATTGTGTTCAAGGATTCTCCTGGTGTGTGTTTTTTTTCTTCATGGACAAGAGAAATTATGTTTTACAGCCATGGGAGAAGATTCCTTCCCTCTCAAATACATATGTAGATGAAGAGATAAAGGAGTTCAAATTCCAAGGGGCTGCAGAAGCAAACACTCTGTAGGCCGGTCCTGTCTAAACAGCGTAGTTTGAACCTTTTCAAATAGTGTTTACCAATTATATCATAAAAAGTAATTTTCAACTTTAATTCAGGAAATAACAAGAACATGGTGTATAAATATAGCTTTTATTATCATCAGTCACTAATAATAAAGGTTAATGTTTGTTGGGGTTGGTATTTATTGCTTGCAGTAATGCACGTATTCTGCTTTGGACTGACAATACGTATGCAAATGGTAATGACTGTTCTGACTTGCAGGTTTTACTTGGAGCTTAGCAGTATCTCAAAATGGATACTTTCCATTCTAACCTTGCTACCTAACAGGTTACTTCATTTTTATCAGAGGAATGGTGTGTTTACTTGCACTTGCTCTTCTTTGAATCCTACCGTTAACAGACGTGCTTTAAGAAGGTATTTCACTCCTGCCGTCCTGCAGGCATGCTGTGAGTGGAATGTAAGAAAACAGTCTTTCTGAATAGCTGTGTCAACTGGGTTGTGCTAACATTGGCAAGATATTTGCATCTTGTGGCAGTCAGTTGCACTGGCTGTCCATAGGGCTTTGTGATTTTAGTGCTTTGCACTTGCAGCTAGAACACCTCTGATATCATACCAGTGATATCAGTGATTCAGGCTGCTGCTGCTGAGCAGTGCTGGCACAGCATCAAGGCTGTCCCTCCAATTCCTGCCTATGCGAAGGCCATTAGCCTGGGCGTGGGCAAGAGTTGGGGAGAGGACACAGCTGAGACAGCTGACCTAAACTGACCAAAGGAATATTCCATAGTGTATGAGGTTCTGCTAAGCAATAAAAGCGGTGGAAGACTGGGGGTGGGGGGTGAACTCCCATTAGCTTGTTAGGATAGCATCTGTCTTCCCAAGAAAGTGCATTGAAGCCCTGCTTCCTAAGAAGTAGCTGAACATAGCTTGCTGATGGAACTGGAGAATAATTTTTATTCCTCCTTTTGCTTCTGCGCAGCCTTTGCTTTTTCCCCCCCTTTCATTGACTGGTTCCTTATCTCAACCCACAAGCTTTCTTTTCCATCGTATTTTGTCCCTCCTTGCTCTGTTGAGGACGGGGAGTGAGAGCAGCATGGTGGAGCTTAGCTGCCCATTGGTTCTTAAACCCCCACATCAAGGGAAAGATTAGATGAGTACATAGCTCCTAATGCCCATAGTGTATATATTTTTGAAATACCAGCATTTTTTCCCTTTCCCTTTTCTAGTTCTTGTTAGCAGTATATTTGGTTTGGCCCCTGTGACAAAAAAGTAGAGAAAAAATAAGGCTTGTTGGAAAGCTCTTTACGTTTACTAGTGATAGATCTGCCTCAACATATTTTTGATTAATATAAAGCTTTTTTATTATGTACATAAGCACAGTACATACAAGAGACTTCATAAACTTTTAAATGCTGGGTGTGTCGTTCTGTCTAGAAGAACATGAAAAAACAAGGAGTCTTTTCTCAAGGATATCTTAAAGGTGTTCTGACATCATCTGAAGAAAACTGAGCCTGACAGGAGCAAATTAGGTTTTTCAGAGCATTCAAACTTTTATCTGTGTTTCAGAGCCAGTTCAGAATCAGCGAGTTCCAAAGCTGCCTCCTCTTCTTTTTCTGTTTGAGGAAAATAAAACCTCCCCTTAGTCTGATTTTCAGGTCTAAATTTCAGGCTGCATTCCACTGGTGTTCTTTCAGTGAAGGAAGAGGTTACTAAATGCCACTTAACTTTGGATGAAATTAAAAATGAAAAGTTATTACAGTAGTGTGTGACGCTATTTTCTGGCATCTTATGTTCTTGCAGAAAACATTGCAAGGCACTTCATGAATGTGTTAGATCAGGATTTAACTGTCTCATACCAATTTTTGTTAATAGGGTGTCTTTGAGCAGTTAACCGTATTTAAAATATTTCTTTAGAGGTTAGAATTAACTGCATAGTGAGGAAAGAAGTTGTGATTTAACCTGGCAGGCAGCTCAGTGCCACACAGCCATTTTCTTCCCCATCCCAGCAGGACGGGGGGGAGAATTGGATAAAAAAGTAAAATCTTGTGGCTTCTGATAAAGACAGTTTAATAGGATAGGGAAGGAAGAGAAATAATAATGGTAATAGTAATAATAATATGTACAAAGCAAGTGATGCACAATGCAATTGCTCACCACTCGCTGACTGATGCCCAGGCTGTCCCCAAGCAGCAGTCCTCCCCCCACCCCAGCCACCACCCCATGTAATTGTTCAGCCGGACATTGCATGTTATGGAGCATCCCTTTGGTCACTTTGGGTCAGCTGTCCTGGTTCTGTCTTGTCCCAGCTCCTTATGCATCCCCAGCCTCCCCATGAGGAGGATGGTGTGAGAAGCTGAATTGTCTTTGACTTACCGTAAGCACTGCTCTGCAGCAATTGAAACATCAGCATGTTATCACCGTTATTCTCATCCCAAATCCAAAACACAGCACCATACCAGCTACTAGGAGGAAAATTATCCTAGCTGAAACAAGGACAGAGTTCTGCAAGACTTTTTCAGTTGTTTGGTTCCTCCCTGCAGACTGACCTTGATTCTGTGTGGTAAAGGAAAGAAGAAAAAACTGTGTTGTATCTGTATAAACCTGTTATATTGTTTTTTTGTCTTTTTTTTTTTTTGCTTGTTTTGTTTCTTGTGACAGTGAAAAATCACAGGACTCTTGGGATACCATGTATCAGTCTATTTAGTACAGAAACATCTGGAGAATTGCCTTTTTCTTTGGAGAAAATGAAGTTAGACTGATGACCATAAAATGATAAGTAGGTGATCTCTTCGCTCTAAAAGTGTCTTGTAAGAGTGAAGAATTTACTTGCAATCCTGTGCAAGGAGGCTTATGACCTTAGTGATTGTTTACGCTTGCTAGAAGACTGTATGAAACCCGTCATCTAGATCAAGCTAATAGTTCTTCCAAGAGATTTAAAAATAAGCTAACACATCTTAAAACAAGCAAGTTAATCTTCTTCCTGTGTTCGAAGAAGCTGTAAATTAAATTTATTCCTCAGTGAATTCCTCTCCTTGGTGGGAAGGCTGTTGTAGCCATACTTGTGGTCAGTATGCAAAAAGATGCAGCATGCATCATTTACTCTAAATATTCTTCTGTATGCAAATATTCTTCTGTAATTCCTGTTCTGTTAAACTAATTAAAGTTAATTTGAAGAGAATTAAGTAAAACACACAAAATGTTCAGTATTTATGGAACAATGATGAAGTATTCCTGTACGAAGCAGAGATAATGTTAACTGTGTTGTACAGAGCAGCTCATTCACAAATACCTGCTTTTTGTTTTAATTAGAGCAATCTGAAAATTTAGTTGTATGAGCACTAATTATTGTGTGATGCATACTGTTGTGTATGATCATATGGAGTGCCGTACAAGTTTTGAGCCTGAAAAGTATATGGAGGCAAGTGAGCTAACTCAATTCTGGAGCGTTTCCAAACTTTTGAGTAATTTTAAATAATGGAGGTACAAGTAAACTTTTGTATGCCAGGATTTAAATGCTGATGTCAGCCAATAGAGGAAAAAAAATGTTCTTTCAGTTTCTTGTTGGCTGTTAAGGAATAATTAAGAATGAAAATGAAAGAAAAATAGTTTATCCACAGTAAGCATTTGGTAAGAAGGCACTTCCTTTTAGAGGTAGTTACCCACATTGGCTTTTATATGTGAAATGATGCTTTTTAGACACTCTAAGCCTTTCCAGTGTTTGTCTTCTCAATTACTGTTAGTTGGATTATGGATTAATTTTAGACTGTTTCTTTGTGACATAGCATTTTTAGAGCTGTTTGAGTTCTTCAGTCCGCTTGTGCGTTCCTGATTTGCAGATCTGCACTGAGAGATAAATACGTGTTAAGAGATGGTGTATTTTGTCAGGCAGTGTATTGCTTGTGTTCTTGAATTTCACCCTATAGGTCAAAGTACCTATAAACCATGGTTTTTAATGGATCTTACTTTGACTATGCTCAGCCATGTGTTCCTACTGCTGTAGGGAGGGCTCTTTCTGATACTTTGTCCTTGGTAGGTAAACACCATTTTTCTGCTGTCATTGTGATGGTGTGAGTTGCTTGACACAGAACAAATACTAGTCTTTCAAAGCTACATCTTAAAACCGTGCAAAGGACACGTTACTTTGTTTCCAAGATCCTATTTTGTTTACTTATGTTTTTCTCCTGGTATCTTATATCACAATGAATTATGGGACTAAAAGACTTCACTTTTCTAATATACTAGAGAATTAGGCAATACGTTTGTTAAAGATTTTCAGCTCTGTTGTGAAATGCAAATACAGATCATGTTAGGATGTTAACAACATCTTTTAGAGCAGATGGGCTGCTCAAAAGATACTACAATAAAGTAAAGACATAACTGAAGTTTTTGCTGATTCAGTAAGCTTACATACCAAGTATAGCTATTTAGAAAAATTTGAAGGGTTTTAATAATCTCAGTATGTAGATGTTTTTTCTTGGCATCATAATTACTAATTTCAAAAGTGTTTAAAGTTCTTTCAAATAATAAAGTTCTTTCAAATAATAATCATTTAACGTCTTTGTGGTGAAATTCAGGATATATCCAACAACCACTACCAATAAGTAAGTAATGCTGTATGTTGTGTTTAGGAGACAGGTTTGATTTCTGATATTTCTGATACATAAATCTGAGAAACAGAGAAACTTACTGAGAAATGACATTTTTCAAGGTAAAGAAGTCCTCCAAGTGCATCTGCTCTTTTGTACTCAAGCTGATGGATACTGCAGAATTTTTAATCACATTTGTTTCCGTTAGGTTTGCAGAGTGGGATGAGCGCTGAGGTATTCTAAATGGCAGATCTCTGCCTGTCCAGCCAGGGATTTGTAATTCTAGAGGAAAAACTTGTAGAACGCTTGATTAAGTTTGTCCATATAGTAGCATGAATTTTTTCATGGTGAAGAATTTTAGGACGTTCTCTCTTCTGAGCTATTGAAGAGCAATGTTCTAGCTAGAAAGATGCTACATCTTGATGGCTTAAGAACATAGGAAGGGAAAAGATAAGCAGCTGGGTTTAAATGACTTCCGAATCAGCATACATCCAGTTATTCCAGGAAGGAATAACTTGATATTGTACACAATTTATAGCATACTTTCTGGTAATCATTACAAAAAAACACACTGAAGTATCTGCATGTCTTCTGTTTTACCTTGACTTAATGATAAGCATTTCAGAGTACCTGATATCAACATCTATAGATAATACTTCTCTTACCTGAAGCTTCCTCATAAGCTATAAATTAGAAAATGAATGACCCATGGTCCCCAGGAGACTACAGGGCACACTTATCTTAATGCGTTTGAGCAGCAGAATCTCTCTGGTATCTGTACAATAACTGAAGCTCTGAGTACATGATACTCTGCTCTGAAAACAAAGTAGTAATGCCAGTATACTTTAACAGTATTTGGAAACTGCATCTGAATTGCTTTGGTTTACTTCAGCCTCTCCAGTGCTTTTGTTTGCTTGTTTTTGGAAAGGTGGTGGTAGTGTTTGCTTTTAAATTTTTAATCAGATTATTTCATCCAAATACTTCCGAGGGAAAATAATGCTTTGTTACAAACAGAATGTGGTCTATAAATGGAGAAACTAATCTTTAATGTGATGACATTTTAAAAAATTCTGAATTTTCTCAATTTCTTGGTAAGAATTGAAGCGCTTTCCCTTTTTATACTTCGTTTTGTGAAAGGAAGTTGTAGCAGTAGCAGAAACTTCATTGGTTCAGTTTACAAACAGGAGGATATTGTAAAAGGAAGCAGTGTGCTTAAAATCAGTGTACTCCCTCAGCACTGGCTGAGTTAAGATAGTGAGTTGCTAATGTCAGGTGGGTAACAAAAAAAGATAAATTGGCATGGGAATAAAATGGTCAAATAATTTATTTAGAAGAGTGTCTGTGTTTATTTGAATAACTACAAAACAAGGCTGAGAAACATGATTTTAAAACACCACAAGGTCCTGTTTTTTCTTTAGGCAGTTTTCTTTAATACTCATGTACTAACCAAACTCACTCGATTATGCGAAGTTCCAACACATTCACACTTGAGTGTGTTTGGAACTTGTTTCTGATTACAAGGTGATGATTTACTTAGATCAGGATAGCTAATTCTTCATTTCAACACTTTAAGGATGCATAAAGCTGTGGTGCTTATGCAAATAGGAAAGATTATTCTGTTTGTTTCTTTGTATTACTATAGTGTCGAGCAGTAATAGCTATGGCACTGGACTATGAAAGAATTTGTTGCAGTGAGTATGAATTTACCAGTCAGACTAAATCTGATTTTATTTCTCAAAACAATAAGCCAAATGGATAGGGAAGAATATCAGTTTTAGAAGGGCTTTTATTGGTGAGACTGTTATTTTCACCAACAAACTGGGGTGGCAAGGACTAAAAAATACATTTTAAAAGTCTGTAATAGAGTAGATGAAAATTAATTGGAAAAAGTGAGAAAGAAAGAATTAGTGACTCGCTGTCAGGCTTGGAAAAGTTTTCTCCTGCAGGAGTTTTTCCAGGGTCTGTTCTGTTCACTGGTCATGTTTATGTTGCAGCTGACAGAAAATGCTATGAATATACAGATTAGTGAACAGTACAAAATAGGGAGGATGTTGTAATGCAAAGTGAGAGTTCAAAATCATCTTGGAAGCTTGGAAAACGATCTTAAAAAGTAAGTAAGACAAGGAGGACTGTGACAAGGTGCAGTGTGTAGGCAAGAGTAGTCAACTGCACAGGATAGGGATGGGAACAGTGGGTTAGCAGCAGTTCTTGAGGGAATTCAGTGCAGTGACTGGAGAAAAGAACTTCCATGTTTAACCAGAAATGGTCGTTATTGTGCTGTTGTGACGAAGACAGCTGTGTGGTACGTGTGATCAGAACATGAATGCAAGCTGCAAAGCATGTATTAAATTATTTTGCTTTGAATGGATGGTTAATAGAACTTCAGAGAGAGGAAGGGATTAATCCTTTCTCCTTGTCCATGGTAGATAGGACTAGAGGTCTTGCACTTAAACTGAAGCAAGAAAGATTTACCTTAAATTTTCTTTCTCTAAGGGAATTTTTCAGTGATTCTAGATTTTCTGTTGTGTTGAAAACAATACGTAGCAAAGGAGGGAATTTGGAACAAATGTATTCTACTGAAAAAGCTTTATAAGGCATAACCGTTTGAATCATGAAAAGCTTTCATGGTTGCTTCGTTGTTGCTGATAGAAAACATCTTGAATGGTGTGCTTTTTTTTTGGTATTGTTTGATAATTCATGTCTGAACATTGAGCAGGATTCACAGCATATGCTTTGGTATGTACGAAGTGATTTCTATGCAAATCATTCAAGCTGGAGAGGTAAAAGACCTTTGTTTGTCTATTTGATTGCTGCAGGAGGTACAGTTTTCAAATGTTTACAATGTCCATGTAGTGTCTATGAAGTACATGGTAGTAGTTGAAATTTAGAAAACAAGTACAACAGAAATATATGATAGAAGGCTTCTGTCATCTTCGGGATTTTGACTTAAAGGCAGTTGTTTTACAGTTTTTTGATTTTGCCTTCAATACTTTTTCCCAATGCTGTTTTCTGTCATGAACTTCATCCCATTACTTAGTTTGCCTTGGCTCAAAGGTTACTGAAGTAATTTATTTCCATCCTTGGATGTTAACAGAAAAGTGAAGAATGATTACAAGTTTTTTCTTCTGTAGTTTTCAGTTAGAGCAGAAATCTGTTACTTTGTATTTCCACGAAGCTCCCTCCAAAGAGGAGGAACAGTAAATGTCAGATTTTTAGTTTTCTTTTGGTTTAGCACCATTACATTTTTGTGCATAGTAGCAGGAGTGGAAACAAACTGGTCAATGGCTAGTATTGCATACTATTAGGGAATTAAAAACAAATTGGAGTGGGAGTTCTCTTTCGCTCTGTGTAGAAAAGGTAAAATAACGAGATCCAAGTAGTTAATTGGAGGTCAAACTGCAGTAATGTCTAACAGAGTAAGAAGTAATATCTTTACATTTTGCACAGATTATTAAGCTGTTGAGTTTTTCTTTTGTGTTTTTTGCCTTTTTTTTTTTTTCATTTAAGTACCTAGTCTGCTGAAGCAAGGTGAATATAAACCTCCTGCTTTGTTGGTACAGGTTAGTTGTGTGTTCTTTTACAGTGCTTGGTAAAGTTTTTTTTTACCAATTGTGAGGTGGTATGTGATAAACATAAATGCAAAAGAAGCAACCAGCAGGTATAAGGTACTTCATTTAAGAGTGAGTACTTTTTCTGTATGTAAAAGCATAACATCTCTTGCTACCAAAACAGAAATTGGCAGACATTGATACTGTATTGAGATCAAGTACAGCTTTTATATTATAACCCTTGCCCATTTTGCATACCTCTTCATGCTCTTGTTTTTTATACCAGTACTCAGGTAGATGTTCATTTTTTCTTAGCTTACCCTGTTGTAAAGAGCTCAGTGTAGTGGAATGTGACAGCTTTGGATATGAAGACCATTTAAATATTAAATGATCTATGACCATTGTCGTCATCTCTGTTCATAAGGATCACAGGCTTAGTAGGAGCAACTCTGAAAACTAAATTTTATATGCAAAGTCTGAAAAAGAACAACTTAATTTCTACTCCTAAAAACTTTTGTGGCTCCAATCCATGTGTATAGTAGCAACATGGCAGCAACCCCTAAGTAGGAGCAGAGTCCTGTTGTTTTATACCCTGTACAACTACATCAAAGCCCTTAAAGATACTTTCTCCTGTATTAGGTTTATGTGGCAAGGTATTTTATCAAAGCAGTTCAATGCGTGCTTCTGGTAGGAATTACAAGATGATCAAAATCATATGACTGGTGGGGAGGAGAATCAGTAAGCATTAAAGTGTTCAGAATACTTGTACCTATATATATGTTTGCAAAATGATTACAGCGGTGAAGATGACAAAATCTAGATAGACCCACACTTGTTTTGAAAGTGGTACGCTTCCTTTCACCTTTGATTTTCAGACCACAATTAATCCTCAGTTAAAAGAATCTGATACTGTTTTAAAGGGAAGAACACATACCAGCAGTTCTTTCTCATTGGTTCCTGTTCAAGTCTTACCCTAACTTGACTTGTTTGCTTCTGACTTGCATAGCTCCTCGCTTTCCCATCTTCTTGTTGACTACTGCAACATGAAGCTAATGACCATGGAGAAGAATCAGTCATTTGAAGCACGAGGTAGCTGGTGTTGGGGAATATCAGTACTCCAAGTGCATAATAATGCAAGTACAATATCTCCTCTTCTTGCCAGTGGCTGCAGAGACTCGACTTCCATACTGTTTCAGAGAAAAGGAGGAGGTAAGGAAAATCATTCTAACCTTAACAAAGTCAGGTGTGCGTTCTTTAGGAAGAATGGACTCCAGTTAATCATTTCTGTGTTAAGAAGGCCAAGTAACATTCCTGGGAGGGATGGACTTCTTAAATATCTTGTTAATTGTGGCAGTTGACACTGTGGTGGGGCCTGTAGGAGTGGCACACCCAGTATTCTCGTAGCTCAGAAGCGGGAGATAGAAATGAGAGACTGCTAGTTTTTGGCCAAAGGGAATGCCCCTTTTGTTGGCATGAACTTCTTAGTCAGACCTCCCAAACATTAATCTTCTACCACACAATAGTTTTGTTTTGTTTTATTTTAATATGACTTTAAGAGGAAAAAGGAACAGATGCTAGTCATACTTGACACTTAAAATAAAATGGTGTAACGCTGTCTTGCACGGTCACTTCACGTGAAGTTCCTGGTTGCCATACCTGAGATCTGCTGATGCTGCATTCTTAAGCTGTTACTCCGCACCCTTGTGAGAAACATTTATTTCTCTGCTCTTGTCTGTCTACTATTCATTTACTTATAATCTGTCTGTTTTTCCTGCTCCTTTACAAAATCAAAGTAAGTTTCAGAAGCACTGTTGTTATCAATCGTTTCCTTGACAGGAATATAATATATGTTACTGTGTACACTTTACAGCATTAGCATCTGATTCAATGACTGTTTTATCATGGTGTAAAAACATTGTTTCATTGATCATCTTTATGGAATTAATTTGTGATGAGAAATTAAGAAGATAAGGAATGTTGTCAATTACAAAAAGATGGATCTTGTGTTTCTATGACAGCATATATTTGGTACTGATAAACAAACAAGTTTTCAGTCTTCCAGGTGGTAATTTAATTCTAACCTAGCCCATTTAAACACCTCTTTGGTTCCATTTGAAATCAGAAAAAAAGTATTCTGTAACTTGTTTTAGTGAGTTGGCCTGAATCAAGGCTTCTGCTGGATAAATGCCTGTGTTCTAAGGCAGTATATGAAAAAAGTGTGCTCCACTTATTTTCAGTATGTGGTCCTTGTACTGGAAGTTAAGTTCAGCCCATCTATCTTTCATTCAGTGTCTGTGTTGGTTGCATTGCATTTTTCTTTGGTTCAGGCTGAATTTATTTGCCTAGTCCAAGTTGTAATAAAACGTAACTTAGCAACTGTGTTTATAGGTATATTAACCTAAGGACGGAGTGAAGGAACTCTTTTCCCAGTAATAGAAAAAAAAACAGTTTTATTGAACTCAAATAAGTGTACACAGTTCTGGTAACTAGAAAAATCAGGTGTTTTCTGGCTAGTTGTCACAATTTTGTGCAACTTCAATCATCATTCTGAAGTACTACCCAAACTTCTGTCAGAGCAGTTGAACATAAGTCTGCCTAGGTGCTGCCTCCATGGATAGCAGTTAGTGCCTTCGTGATAAATATTGTATTGCATGATAAATAGATTAAGCAGTGACAGGGAGGAGACGCTGCATTTTGTACCGTATTTGGAAAGCCTGACAATCCAGTGTCAATCAACTTTTTCCACTAGATAACCTTTCACTTTTATAACACCAATTTTCAAATAGCATGTAATTACATGTCATTTGATTTGTAATGGCAAGTTGTAAAAGTGCTTAAAGCTTCTTAACCGTGTTTGTTGTTCACATCCAGAGTTTAGCATCTACCTTGGGTGACTTTTACAGGCACTTCACTTCAAATGTTGTCAATGTATGTATGGGGGAGCATGTTTTACAACTTAAAAATGTGTCTAATTTTTCAGGATTTTTTTTTCAAAATACTGATAAATCTCCAATATTGATTCCTCATGGATCTACCTTACTGTGAATGAAAATGACTCAGGAAAGCTAAACACTTTCTAGTCCCTAACAGTCACAGTATGTATTCCTTTTAATATTTAACTTTTTCAACTCTTTTCATTAACTTTGATCAAAGTTGATGAGATGCTTTATATTTCTAATATTACAGAACTGCTGGTCATAGATCCTATTGTTAAAATTTTCTGGTCTCATTTAGGTTTTTGTTACAGAAATGAAGCAACAAACAAAAAGCTAGTCCACAAAATTGCATGTGAATTCCAAAATGAAAGTCACACTCCATATTGCTTCAATATTGATGTGTAGTATTGTTGAAAAACATTTATTATGAAAATAAAGACAAATGTGTATCATACTAATCTAAGGACTGGCATTGCTGCAGAGAAAACTCTGGAAAAAATACTTCTGGCTTCCTGCAAAGCTACTGAATTGGAAGTGGGAAAGACCACTCAATCTGGAGGGAGGACTGCATCCTCTGCCAGGTTCTTATCCGTTTGGCAAAACTACAATAGGAAACTTGTTGAGGCCTGGGCTCTTTTAAATCTACTTTGTGGACAACTGTGCGTTCAGGCACCACAAGTTGTCATGAGGATGTTTCTGTCCTGTTTGCTTCACAAACAAGTATTTCCATCCGTGAGAAAACAAGATTTTTGGCTGGCAATCCAATCTAAGAACAACCTTGAAACACAGAACATCAGGATGCTTCATCTCCAACAAAGACAACAGACAACACATTTTGTTTTTTTTTCAACTTTGGTCACGATCTATATTTTACTTGACAATTTGGGGGGAAATGCCTGAAATTTGGCCTTTTAATTAAAATATATAAACTATATGATAGACATTATCACATGGAGGTTTTCTCTTTTCCTGTTCAGTTGATTTATAGCACATTCTATGTGCTGTTCCTGTTAGAACTCCAAGATTTTTTTTTTTTATTTTGTTAACTACGTAGTTGTGGACTTAACGTTAATTTAGAGCTGTACCACATTTTGCCTGAATAAGGAACAGCCTTTTCTTTAAAAAACGACTGTAAAGTTTAGCCTGGAATTACACTAATATTGCTGTAGCTGGAGAATGTTGTTGTCATTTTGAGGACTCGAATTTTTTTTTTGAAGAGGGTAAATGTCCAACTGCATTGTGTTGTTGAAAAATTCAAGCACGTAGTTCTGTGTTTTTCTGTGATAATCCTATCTTCGGTGATATGCTTAAGGCATCTTTATTCTTATCACTAAGATTCTTGGTGAATTTCATTCTTAGTGGGTGATGGTTTCACATCACAGTAGCTAAAATCATGTCCATAAACTAGGTCCTTCTGAGAGACTTCATCCAAGTATGACTCGTGAACTGTGACAGTATTCCACATGTCATTTTTTCCCAGAGATTTATTTAAGAGTTCTCTCATTCTCCTGTTTTCTTTGGATGTGGATTCCCAAATGACTTCAAGTTCACCTTCCACTTTTCTAGAAAAAAAATGAACAGAATTCTTAATTTTAAAACCACTTTTCAGCAGTATGTAATTACAGTATATGCATAAGCAAATTATACGATATATGTATTTAGATGCTTGAAATGTTCTGACTGAAATCAGTGTTGTTTTTTTTTTAAAGGACGGTAAATATAACGTTAAGAGAGGACGTGAGGATGTGATCAGGAAAAAGATTCTGACCCACATAATGCATTGGATTAAGTCTACACAAAAGGGCGGTGCTTATGAGATTCAAATATTATGACCATCTTTGAATCAGGCTCTGTTGTGACTGCAATTCTGCTTCCTGTAATAGGTATGTTTCTGTAATGTGTGCCCCTTTTCTTCTGCCACATGCCAGGAGTTCTGTATCTTGTCCCCTCAGAGGCTAAAAAAAAGTCTGCTCAGACAGACAGTCAGTTCAGATTGTGCTCAGCTAAATGCCTCTTTGTGGAGGCCAAACAGAAGCGATGTTGACTTTTGGGTTTGTTTAGTTGGTGGTGGTGAGTGGGGATATGAAGGACAGTCCTGAAGGCATATATCCTGAAGGCATTCTTCGTATGCTAGTTTCTCTGACTGCCTAAGCATAAATGACTTATTTATTGTTCTTCTCAAGAAGAAGGCAGCTAACACTGTTTAATAATGCAGTATATTCTAACCACAGGCTTTTTAGTGCGTTGTATCTGGTCATGGTTAAGCATTTGGGTTTCCTCTGACTCACTTCTACTATATGTCAAAATGCAATCTAATCAGAAAATTGAGATCACTTGAAGTGGAAAACAAAACCATTGCATGGAAAATGAGCACACATCTTAACACTGTAGAATTCTGCTAGCCCTTTACACAAATTCTGCTTGTGTTGGGGAGGGGGTAGTCTTTTTGTCCTTCCCACAAAAATGAGCTTGTATATCTTTTTAGTATTTCTGCAACTATATACTTAATTTTCTCAGTCTGCTAAATGTACATTTTCATATAACCTGTATTGTATGTAGTACTGTAAGTCTTCTAAACAACACACTATTTTTTTTGTAATTTTTCCAGTGTTTCAGCACCATTCTACTAACAAACCTTGTAGAGCTTCACAAAAGCAATCCTACTTTGTTATTCAGCAGATTGCAATAGCAGTGAATCTGTCATTGTCTTTGATTACCTTTCTTATACTTTGAGAAAAATCTAAAGGTTTAAAGGATAACTTTAAATATATTTTTTCTTGAATATAATTTAAAATGTGTTCATGTTTCACTTGCAAGCCATACGGGCACATATAGGAAATACCAACAGTTAGAGAACAATCATAATGCAATTTTTAATATATTAGGTCATAAAAGTAATTGAGATACTGTTAATCAACATTAGGAATGCCAATACAAATCAACAGGGTTTTGAGCTCTACAGCACAAATAGCATGCCTGGACTGAAATAGTTTATAGTATAGCTCGACTGCTGTTCATAGTCTTACAAAAATCAGTTAAATGTTGTTGATTTCTGCTATGCACAGTTGACTGCCCTGACCCCCCTTTTTCCCTGTTAAATCTAATTGGATTACTTCTGCCTATGACTGACTTACCTTTTTTGCTGCAGCACTTCATTAAGTGTTTCCTGTTTGTCTTCCAGCAAACGCTGCAGGTGCTTCAGTTCTTGCTGGTACTGAGCAGTCTTCCCAGCAAATTCTTTCTCCTGCTCAGTCATTTTGAGACTGATATCTCCAAGCTTCCCAGCTGCTTTCTTTTTATAGAGCTGTAAAAATTAATAGGAAAAATGTGATGACAGCAGAAATAAGAACAACTTACTACCAACAAAAGAAGCTGTGAGAGAGTTAGCAGTTTGATCAGTGATGCCTTGCTTAAATACATCAGGTGGGTTGCTTACGTGTATGTTTTTTTTAACCTATTTGTTAATTTGAAGGCATTACACTTGTATTTTGTCACCTGCCTTGGGCAGGGACACCTTCTACTGTATCAGTTTGCTGAAAGCCACATGGTGCTTACCAGTTGTCCAACAGTCATATTTATCCAAGTATGCTATAAAAAAGTGTGTTCTGTTCTTTAATCTTAATACTACGAGGTAGAACAGAGCAGCTTCATGTTTTAAAACATATTACTGTTTCACATAATAGTTCATTCTGTTTACTGATGGTACAAGTCGTTTTATGCTTATTGGCACTAATAACCAAATACACAGGTCTAGCGCTTTCTGAAATAACTTCTCCATTCAATTACATAACCATATGAGGAACTGAAAAAATACGGCTTGTCAAGTGTTGTTACACATTTCTACATGCTGCTTTCTTCTTGACAGAAACAGACATTATACAATAACAGCTTTTTTTTCCTGAGATTACAAACATAGTGCTTAAACTGTTGCTATATGTGCAGAATGTGATGTCTGACATAGGCTGTAAGAGATTTTTGCGATGGAAGCACTCAAAACTGGAAATACTTTGTGATCCTTTTTACAAGCTGTTTTCAGTTTAGTGCTTATAAAATGTGTCACTTTGGAATTTCATTTTCAGAAGGTAATAGTAATAGTGTTGGCTTGACATGCCTGTTCTTCCTCTGCCAACTGAAGCTGAGCCATATGTACAGAATGGTTGCAAAATCAGTGGGGCACAAAGGGCAAAAGTGCACCATTTCCTGGCCTAAGGATTAAAACATGAGACTAGATGTGAGGGATACATAGTTCTTATCTTGTTCCTAGGCATGTTTATAACTAAGTTGATGTAAAATGTATAAGCAGCAAAACTTCAGCAGGATGGCTGACCCTAGACTGCTTCCTGCTCATTTTGGGAAGCTGAGCCAGGCTGGGGAGGTTCTGGGCATGCAGCTACAGGCACTGACAGAACCTTTGCAGCAGCTGCTATATTTGAATTGTTCAAGACAGTCTTGTATTATTTTTTTCTGAAGTGAAGCAGGCACCAGTGAGTAGACTGGAGATTACAATTTGCAGGAAGAAGAGGATAACAGCTGGAAGTGGTACTGTTTTTCCTCTATAGCTGAAATGGGTAGTCTGCCCATGGTCATGGCACCATAGGAATGTAGGAAGTACCCAAGATGAGCAGTGATGATGGATATAGCAGCTGGGACTGAAGAGGACACAATTTATGCTCTTATAAAGTAATTTCAAAAAGGTATGTTTTGAGCACCGTATTTCTTTTATACTATGTGTACTGAATTACTTGGCAGCTATTTATGTTGTTCACGTGCACGTTTTTCCAGTATAACTCTTGCTTTAAACAGAGCTGGTAAGCTAAATTATTTTCATCTAAAGTAAAACTAAATAATTAGGTGTGAATTGATTTCTTGGTTATGTAAAGACTTTTTTTTTCCTTTACAGTTTGGGATTCTCGAGTTGCTATGAGTCAGAAGTGTTCCTTGTATTTTCAAAAAAAAGAAAAAAAAAGGAGGAATACACTCTAGATAAAAGAGCCCTGTGTACAGAGACTTAATCTATGGCCTCATAAAGTTAGATCCAAAGCATCTTTCCCTAAGTGCAGATTAACGTTGATAGGAATGCTGTGAAGAAGCACCCTTGTTTCATTCATATGCCTTGGTGTGCACAACTAGTTGAAAGGATGCAGAAAGTAATCTATGCAATGATTACAGGTAGTTCTGAAACAAACAATCCCTTAGTGTTGAGGAATTGCTTGGAGCAAACCATTAGCATTTTCTCCTAGCAGTAACTTTGTGCTCCAACTGCAATATGTAGCAAAGTGGGAGGAAAAAGAAAATAGCCAGTCTGTGGGGTAAAGTTACATGAAAATGTAATTCCAATGGGAGAGGCCAGATATCTTCAGTATAAAGGTTGCTTCTACCTCTATTTATAAAAACTTTATAATTGATAAAAAGTAATACAAATAGAGATTCAGAATCCATGAAACTACTTGATATGACTTCTTTTTGACAGTGTGTCTAATTTAAGGATTTTACTCTCATACTGAAGGAGAGGAAAAGATGCCCAAACGATGAACTGGAGTGCAAAATCTGTTATCAGAGTTACAATCTTCACAGTCTTAAACCTAAAGTCTTGAACTGTCTTCACAGAATTTGTGCTAGATTTTTGAATAACATATTACTTACAGGAGGCAGATCTCCCTGCATTATCTGTCCCTTTTGTCGCCATGACATTCAATTGCACAAAGATGAAATTGAAGGACTCCCTAATGATACAAACATTATGTCCAAACTCCTATTAAAAGAGCAGCATGGAATTCTAACTGTGATTAAGTAGTTTTAACACCAAAAAAACTTGACTTCCCCAAGCTCTTTCTGTGAATCATCAAACTGCTTAGTAATTATGATTATGGAAGTACAAAGAGACTCCATAAGGACTTCCAGGCAAACTGCTGCCTTAGATTACTATGCTGACCGGAGCATTGAGTCAGCATTTACAAGTTTGCCGAGTCAGCTGGATCAAGATCTCATTTCCAAGCTACGCAGTCATCTGTACCTACAGTACCAGTATGGCTGAATATATATTTTTTTTACATTGGTTCCCTCCCTGTTGGAATCTATTTACTAGTGATTGAAAAAGTGACCCTAGGTATTGAGGGTGTGTTTTGTTCCCTCAAGTCTTACTGTATGTCTCATGTACAGCTTCTGTCAGTTCCTCTTACAGAGAATTTGTAACTGCTTTTCATAAAGTTGATATGCAGATTCTTTTTTATCAGTTGGTAAATATTTAACTGAACCATAAAATAACTTAATCAGACTTTAACCCTTATGCTATAAGCATTTTTAACAGTCTATAACTTCATATAACTAAAAAGCTTTCTGATGATCTCTTTGATCTTTCTTTTAGCATAAATGTATTTTTATTAAAGCACAATAATTTTTTGTGACTAATAGAGAAATAACAACATGGTGAGTTGGTTTTTTTTAGCTTTTTTTTCTAAAAAGATGGTGGCTACTATTGCCTGTTCCCAAAGTAACAGTTTTAGACCACCATCATGTGAATGAAAACCAACCGTGAAGAGATATTTGAAGGTTATTTAAAACAACTGTTAAACAAAACCATTTTTATCAAATGCATGCTCATTGTTTAAAAAAAAACTGAAATGCTGCATATAGCATGCTTAAAGTCCCATTGCAAGATAGTTCACGTTATATATGATTAATTACATAGACAGAAAGAATACCAATGGAAAAAACTTACACGTTTGAGTTGAAACTTTCCTGATAATGAAGGGAAATAAAGTTACATTAAATATTCTGCTCCATAACCAGTAGTTTTTCTCGGGTGAGTTCTAGTTACAACAATTATGACAAAGAATCATGTAGTTGAATCTTAAAGGGCCAAGTAAAGAACAATTTCTTTAAGTAAGCTTTAATATTTTCATGATTTAGTAAGCCTGAAAAATTGTCTAACAAAAGTCAGTAAAAATGAACCTATTTTCAAAATTAGAATACCAAAAGATGTTTTGTTTCCTTAACATAATTCCTGAGCAAAAATTATTTTTCTGAATATTTGTATTCAACATATTTGATACTGTTCCACTGTTCTATATGGTTGTACTGATAACCTACAAAACATGTTGTACAGTGAATGACTTGTAAGGCTTTCAATAATTGCTAATCCCCAAACTAAAAATGGGTTCTTACAAAGAGAAGCGCTTAATTTGCTACCTAACTCAAGCATACACAGTTTAAAATTGATAATAAAGCTGTGTATATTAAACATCTACATTGTTTTAGGTTTAATTTAAAGCTCAACAAAGGGTTATTGCTAAAAGTCACAAACTTTCACAATTACTGTGTTTAATAACAGGTCTGCTTGATCTTGATTTATTTTGAGGCTTCTCAGTGAAAAACAACGAAAAACATGGGATTTTTGTTCATTTACTTTACCCAAAAGAATATGCAAAACAGTAACAACTTTGGGCCAGAAAAATCAGATCCACTTTGTCTGCAAAGCACACGTGACTTCAGAGGGAAGTGATCTAAAGGAAATAGAATTGCCAGGTTTTTGAATGACAACTGTCTGTCTACAAGGGTATGTGCCATACATTTGCAGTGGAGTATGGCTGTCCCACCTAGTCCTCTTTTCCTTTCCTCCAGTAACATTTGCAGTGATGTGAAAGAAGCCCCCCAAAATCTTTTGACACATACTCTTTCTGCCATGCACCTGACCTGCACTGTGGTTTTGGAGTAGCTTGTGGACACTGAGATATGAGGCAATGAAGTCACCAAAAGGTAAGCTATGATGCCTTATCTTTTAGGCACTTTTAAGGAACTCAAACCTGTATATAGGCTAGAAGCTTTTCTCTCATTCTAATCTGAGGACTGTATGCTCTAGTTTGTATGATAAATCTTATTTCTTATCTTGTATCTCATTATAATAGCTAAACATCAATGCAGAACACTCCTTTCTAAGACAACAATTAATGTAACACAAACTATGAAGTTATATCACCTTCTCACAAAAATGTGGACATTTTAAGTACTATTACCAATGAAGACAGATTTTCCCTCAATACCTTGTAACAGGTTCACCCTGCAGCTTGGTACCCAGGACAGTTACTCCAGCTGCAGTTCCCTGAAGCAGCTGATTGTGGTATTCCTTTGGCTTATTAATCAAACTAATGAGATCTATAACCTATTATTATTAAATTAAGTAGGAGGTGTGTAATCTTGAAGAATGCTGTTGTTCAGGTTTCATGGTTGCTAGAATTGTGCATGAACTGCAGAAGCAAACAAATTTTCCAAGTAAAGAATTTATGGCCTTTCCACATTCCCCTGAATTTTTATTGACAGCACTTAAAGCAGGGGAGTGATACGCATTACATACTAGGATTAGAAAAGTCTTCTGATTAAAAAGAACCAAACTAAAAACTTGACAATGTTTGTATTTAAACTTAGGATTTTTTTTTTAAAAAGCAAAACAAAGGAATACCCAGAACTTCTCAGAAATCACTATAGAGAAAACAAAGTAATAAAGCTTCTATTTAGAAAAGTGGATTACTTGACTGGAGGTGTTTAAGAAATTAAGGTGTTCTCAGCCAAAAGGTGATTGAACTTTGCTAAAAGTTACAGTTAGTACAATAGTCAAGAAGTACACAATACTTTAAGTTTCTATAAGGTGGATTTGACTGTTTAAATCCTATGCTATACTGACACAAATTAAGAACAAGAAAGTTTTGCCAGTAGTTTATTCTCACTTTTTCTAAGTAGACTGTAAGTAATGTTTCCATTAACAGTTGATGGTGGTTATATTTTTTAAAGGATTTTTGTTTATATGAAAGGAAAAATTAGATTTCTTTGAAGTACTATACGTCTTCCTTTATGTGATACACAATACTGAAAATACACATATGCTTAGAAAACTGTGATGTTATACCTCAAACAATATTGCTTAAGTGTTTACCTTGAATTACTGTAGCACTAAAGATATTAAAACATAAGAGTTTCAAATGTATTTCACACTAAACATTGTTATAATGCAATTACATGCTATGCTTTGTATTTGCTTAGATAATCCTGAAGATAACCTGTGATCTTTTAGGCTAGATAACTAGCCTAGATGATTGAACATACTCTGAGTTTCTAAATTGCCTTCCCTTTGGTCACCTAAAAGTACTGTATATTCAAGATATGTTTTTCACTTCTTCTAAATCTAATTGCAAAGGATTTCAAGTTGAAACATTAGCTGAGAGTGGGCAAAAAAATAGAATAATTGGACTACATTACTGAGCAAAAATTAGAAGTGCTATTTGATTTGTATTTAATCATTTTTACAATTTGTCATAATTTTCTGAGTGATGTTGTTAATCCAGTGACCTAGCAGACACACAATATGAAAACAAAATGGAAAATGTCACTTACAGAAAATGATCCATTTCATTTTTTAAAAAATCATAAAATCAGTGCTTTTCATAAAAACACTGACATAGATTTACTACTGAGTTCTCTCATTTAAAAAACCAAAGTTTTACAAAATACATAGGTTAGAAATACTGCTTACCTTAACTTTTTCTTGCAGCCTTCCTAAGCGTAGACTGCCTTCTACTATTTTGTTGAGAACACCATGATTTTCATTTTCCAAACACCTGGCCTGCAAACATACATCAAATTACATACATTGAAGAAGACAAATCTATTCTGTTTTGAGTCTTAAGAACCAAGACGGAGAAAGAATCTTGAAAATTATACTAATAATGTCTAATTAATAATTTATTAACTGACTGTGAATATGATCACTAACAAAATACCTTAAAACAGTTCTATTTTGAAAGGATCTTAAACATTAATACTGCAAACCAAACCAATTCTGCATATTTATCTACAGATGTATGTATGTATGTTTAGGGATTCCATTTGTACGGATGACCCTACAGGTCAGAATCAGTCTTCTCTCAGAAGAATCCTTAAGGCAGGGGTTCATGGCAGGAATTTGGCATGTGGCTTAGAAAATGCTTTTGGCTTATCCCTGCTTCCATCACTTTGTAAGCAGTGAATTTTAAAGTAGGGAGAATTACAATAGACTTTTATTTAGATGTCATGCTCAGTATTGTCTCTTAATAATAATTAGTGCCCGGCTCTAAATTTTCCCCTTCCCCCTCTCCCCCTTTTAATGTTTTCTAGGTCTCCTCATTCAAAACCTTAGCAACTTATCTGAGTACAGGATACCTGCAATCTAACTTTCCGGCAAGGTAGGTTTCAAGTTCAGTGATTTAAATTAGGGACAGGTTGTTCAGATCCAATTCTAGCATGTGGCAAAGGAAACTGGGTATTTTGAAGTTTTACTAGCATGAGACTATTTCAATAGAACAGGCTCTCTGAGTATTTCTGCTATTAACTCAGACAGAATTAATTTAAAATAAGTGAAAAGCTTCAGAAACTAGAGTACATGTTTTTAACCACTCCAAATAAAATAATCTTTTGTTGCTTCTATCCTATTTGCAAACATTTAAACAGCTCAATCAACTGG
This sequence comes from Stictonetta naevosa, assembly GCA_011074415.1. Classification (NCBI taxonomy): domain Eukaryota; kingdom Metazoa; phylum Chordata; class Aves; order Anseriformes; family Anatidae; genus Stictonetta; species Stictonetta naevosa. The sequence continues at coordinate 10,315,916 of CM021707.1, forward strand.
AATTATAGCCTTCTTTTACTATTAATTTACTAATTTACTACTATTAAGAGATTTTTCTAGTAGGAGGAGAACTGAAACATCAATTAAGCTATATTAATTAAACGTAATTACCAAAAAAATAAGGTGATCACGTTCCTGAGCTATCTTCTCCACCAAACCAATAAGATTTGTTAGATAGTGATGGGCTGCAACTTCTTTTTCTGTTGCTTCTTCCAACTGCTGTTTCAGAAGACCTATTTTCTTCTTTAATTGCCTATAAAATTAACATGAGACCCTTCAGATTGGAAACTAATAATGGCATTAAGGGAACTTCCACTGTAGGTACAAATCAGCTTACACAAGTCTCAAAAGCAATCAAGTATAGCGTTAAAGACATACTGGCTCAAAGTATTTCAAGTGCTGAAAGTATCATTGCCCATAACTTTTTTTTTAATAATATGCTGTGTGAATAGCAATTATAGCAGATATTCAAAAGAACATTTTCTGCAATGGCTACAATTTTCCTAATTTGTAAGAAATACAAATATTTCTTAAGAAAAATAACTATTATTTTTACTTTTGAAAGGTTTGTTCTACCTCTAAACCACTCATGTGCATGAGAAGGTCTGCAAATACTGGAATATCCTGTTCTTCAGGTGAATACACAAATGATTAATCATAATAGCTAACTACTATCATTGAAGACACATTCTTAATTTGCATGTAAAGACAAATGTCTATGAAAACATAAAAATTTAGCAAAATTATTCAACAACCAGGCCAAATAGCTGTGACAAAGATGTATTTGAGGAAACATGGCTGCTTTGCAGTAGGTAGAAATGACGCTGGGATGTGAAAAAAATATTTTTAAAGATATTACTGCCATGGTATTTTTTAGAAATTTTTGAGAAAATGAGAATGTAATACAAAGTGAAAAAAGATAAACCTGTTTGTCTTTTGTGTCATTTCCATATCAGCTTCCAGGATCTTCCTGTCAGCCATGAAGTTATTTTTTTCTAAAAGCAATTTCTTGTTTTGAGCTTGCACTGATGCTATCTTTCCCATTAGGTCTTCCACCTCAGAGCGCTTTTTCTCCTGCTCCTGTTGTAAATGGCTGCAAAACCAACCACACAATACACATGTCACATATACCTGCTTCATTTTAAAGACAAATTATGGTAAGACACTCATGTTAAAGATATGAAAAGGTACATTGCTAAAGTTCAGTGGTGTCAAAAAGTGGTATTACAATCTGATGATGTATCAAATCATGAATGAAGCATAATATAGAAAAAATAATAGTGGTTCATCCTGTCTGCATTTGAAATAGTTTTAAATGATAAAATACATCTTCTAGTCCAAATGCATTCCTTTTATATTCTTCCCCTCAAATAAATTACTAGCAATTACAGTAACTTTTCAGGAAGGTGTTGTACCAAGAAACAATAACTTCAACTATCCTAGGCCTGGAAGCAAACAAATCTACACGAAGGCTTTAGAAAAATGATGCTTTATAAAGTATGCTCCATTGCAGTGCTTCTGTTTCTTGTCACTTTCATGCCTCTAGTGTTGGGATTTACTTCTAGAATTATAATGTTTTTGAAATACTGACTTTTCTACTTTGGTAGTTACATTTTATAGATTAAAAATTACTGGCATACTCCTACCTACAAAGGGATGTATGCATGTTAGGATCTACTTACGTGAATACTTTGCAGAATTGTTTCTCTATGCACATTATACAAACTCATACCTTTTTAAATCATTCACCAAAGCAAAGTGTTCCTCTGCTGCTATTCTGCTATCCAGTTTTGCTTTCAGCTCTTCACAAGTAGTACGTAAAGCTTCCAACTGTTTCTGGTACTCTGCTATCTGTTCTCCTTGACTCCGTTTCTTATCTTCTAAAATCATTATCTGTTTTGTCAATTTTGAAGCTTTTGGGAGGGGAGTAAAAAATGGTTACAGCATAGTAATAATAATAATAAATTCTATCACCTAGTAGAACTCCAACTAAACCAATAATACATTAATTCAAAGCATTCTGTGACAACGGATTTTTCTTTTTTTAAATCCTAATCAGTTTGGATTCCAAATCCTAACACTTTGGATTTTGTCTCAATTTGTTTTGGAGAAGTACCACATTTTTTTCCACAGTTTGGCAAAGAGTTCTATTATGAGTCTGATTTTCTCTGAAATCTGCCTTTCCCCAATACAAATCAGTGAACATGAAATTTCAGATAGTATCTAGACATAATTATTTTCTGAATGGTTTATGGTGGGTTAGAAGAGATTCTTAGAGGATACAAGCATTCAAAGAATCCCTTCTGATCTCTAGCGCATTCTAGTGGTGTTGTCAACATAACTCAATCCTATAAAACATCAACCAAGAAATTCAGAAGAGGACACTGCTACCCACAAAACTATGTTGAGCAAAAAGCCAACCAAAAGTCATAGATTCAGAGCTACCTACAGCTAATATCTCTTTTGACTGCAGGTAACTCAAACAAGGCCACACATCTGTTTCAGAACACTTTCCTTTCTGTATTAACACTCACATTCTTTCTTACAGAGAAAGAACACAGCTCAGTGTATTTCTAATACTGGTAGTGATAATTTCTTCATTTTTTCCAGGCAGAATAATCTTTTTAGTCTTTGGAAGTGCTTGGAAAGTGAGAGATCAGATTAAAAGGTACTTTTCTATTCAAGAGGCTTTAAACTCAAGACTACGTCTTTTCAGGGCTATGAGCTGTTTGCTCAGTGAAGCATCATTTTGTGTTGAAAAGTCCTTTGACTCATTTTGATTAATACAGGAAAAGAACCTGAAATCAAACGTGACTTTTGTAGCCTAGCAGCTAGGACACATCTACAGAGGGTGCAGTTTATGTTCACCAATCCACAGGTTCTTCCTATAGCCTGTATTTCAATCACTTAATACACTGCCAAAACAGTTAAGGTCAGGCTCTTGCTTCCGTGTGAGAACTACAGCAATAAATAACAAAATCTGTCAGTCTAGTCGAAATAACAAAATCTGTCAGTCTAGTAGGAATTTTCTGCCAATTCGCAACAGATCAAGCTATTTTGAGACATGGAAAGCAGAACATTTGATTGGGGGTATTGTATTCTCTCCGTAAGCTTTATATTAATGATACATAATTACATGCTTTTCAAGGACATCCTAATCTGTGAATTAAGATTCACAGAATTCATACCTTCCATCTTGCTTTTTAAACAGTTAACCTTTAATAAAAAATCTTCCTTTTAGTGTTAGAATTTTAAAAAGGCAACATGTCTGTCCTCTTTCTGATACACAGTCAGAAGTCTATTAACAAGAATTACCCAGCAGAATTTGCTCATACAAAACATAACCATTAGTAGAAAAATTAATATTTAAGAACTTAAATACCTTGTCTTCCTTGTAGGCGTTCAGTGTTCTGAAATCAATGTCTAATAAACAGCAATAGATAACCACACTGATCCATTACGTAACAGATGGATGTAAATTTAAGCAGCATCATACTACTTATGATATAATCAACTACATCTTATTAGCAATAAACATGGGTTACAAAGCAAGAAGAAACAGCCTCAATCGAACATTTAAATAAGCGAATACTACCTCACAAATATCAACCTGTATAAAGTTAAGGTGCTCTTAAATTAGGAAAAGAGCCACAGGTACCTCTGTTTAACAGTCCACAAGTTATACAGTTGAAAGTGAAATTGACATTCCTTTTCATGATCAGCTGACAATCAGAGCTTGACTTCATAGTAGTCTTACCTGCATTCAGCTATGCATTGTAGGCATGTATCGTTGTTGTAAAAAAGCAAAATCACCACCACCACAGAAAACCTGCCAAACTACGTACAGTATAAAATGTGTAGTTGCCATGACCAGCAATTCAAGCACGTACCTTCCTGAACATGTTGTTTGTGACTATCTTTTGCTTTAGCGTGTTGAATTTCAAGTTGCTCCATCAACAACCTATTTTCTTCCAAAACCAGTGTGGCCTGAGTTTGTAGCTGATGCCTGCAATAACAAATAGTTTATAAATAAAGTAATTCTAATATTAATTTATGTCCAAAGGAAAAAAAAAAAAACAATAAAACACCATTGATTTCCAACAGTTTAAAGTTTATCATATTTGAACCCTTTTCAAAAAGGAATGAAAAACCCTTAATTGAAAGCTATCTCAGAATCCAAAGTAAGCTTATTTAGAGACATAAACTCTCAACCCTCAATACACAACTTATCTTTAAAATATTTTTTTTTTGAGTAATTAAAGCAAAAATTCACTGTGGAAAGAAGGAAAGATACCTATGTATGAATTAAAATCACAGAATCAGAGTGGTTGAGGCTGGAAGGAACCTCTGGAAGTCATCTGGTCCAGCCCCCCTGCACAAGAGCCAGACATAGTTTTTCCTTAAGATCTATAATCTTAAACATTTGCATGGAATAAGCAAAACACTAATTTCTGGTAATATAACTTGCCATTCTGTAGTGGTAATAAAGTTATTTTTATTTAATTGCTCGTGCAGGTCCTCATTCTCCTTCACCAACTCTTCAACTTGTACTTTAAAGTTCCTCATATCCTCCTGGAAGATAAAGGAATCCAAATCATAATAGCTGGAGGGAAATATTTTAATTTTGACATCAAAATACATATACATGCATACTTTTCTAATTCTCACGTTAGCAGCATGTTATCTCGCTAGTCCCTTGTCTTTAACTCAGTTGTGCATACTTGATTTTTTTTCCAAGTGTGATTTGAATTAAGCAAATCGTAGATCCTTAACATATGGATTCAAGAAAATTAATTCTGGAAATAACCAGATGATAGCATACATTTTCAGTATGAAATACTGCTTATTTTATTACTTAATTTTTTAAAGGAAATATTCTCAAAAACTGTAATAGTTCTGCTCTGAAGTTCATATAGTTCCTCAGATTTGGTCATACATGGGTATAAATGAGACCAGATGAGTGCCTTGGTAATCTTTGTTCATACTGTGAACAAAAATAAAGATTCTCAAGAAAATAATAACCATTTTTTGATGATTCAGTGACAGAAGATATTTCTAAAGAGCAAAAAGAGTCAGTACCCATTCCTTAAACAACTTGAAATAAATATTATTCAGCCACAAAATCCACAGGCCTGTAACTGGTAGATACAGGGCACTGGATTCGCAGTTATGAATGGCAAGAGTAAATTCTTTCTAGCATAGAATGACCATTTATGGTTTACTCTATTCAGAAATCACAGTTCCCAGTGTTGTGCCTGCTTCCACAGCTGAACAGCCTGGCAAAACCAAACCAAGTACTTTAAGATAGCATGATAACAATGTATACCGAAGTAAAACAAAGTCACTTTGTCAGCTTTGACAAATCCCTTAAAAAAAATCAGTAGCTCTTTCTGCTTTATTTTAGAAGTACATTTTCTTTAAATGGCAACTTACCTCATATGCAAGACTTAAAGCTTCCTTTTCTCTTATTCTGTCTTCATATGCCAACAGAAGAGGTGACAAATACTTCATATCCAGCTTTAAAAAACAAGTCAATATAAATCAATTGCAAACCACAATCTCATAAATATTTCTTCTCCTGATACACATTCTCAGTTTTAAAAGCTATTAAGGGCTTTCAATGACTATTAGTTTTATGTATAAGTGAAGAGGGAGGACCTTCCCGTACAGCTCTGAATAACAATAGGGAAGGAAAATTTAAGATTTGGTTAGCATATAAAACTGTTTCACGTGTTACAGATGCATTCCATTTCACTGATTACTTGCCTTCTACTTGCCAGAAGTTCATAGGCTACTACTAATGGACCCACAAACATTCCTACCATCGGAATCAATGTAATATGCTATTTCCATTTCGTTTTACCTTAAGTAATCACAGCAGAAGATTAACAATTAAGATTAATAATGAAGCAATAGACCTTGATGCAGTGTGTATGCCAGACAGTACTAAATGAAGATGGTATTTATGATTCTCAGGGCAACAGTACTTAATTTACATTCGGTAGTGCAAATTTGGTAGCTGTAAGCAGTCTGTAGCTTACCATAAATATAACCAGATTTTCACATATTCATTGCAAAATTCTGCCCTATTCTTTCTTATGTTTATAAATGTTTATCCTGTTCTACCTCTATGTGATATTTCAGCAACATAACTAAATAAAATCCTCCAAATCTGAATATTTTGGTTCCTGTAAAGGAGGGAATGAACAGATCAGTGAAAATATGATGCTACTTACCAGCCATGGGGGTGGTGGTCCTTCCATGGGTAAACCTTTTATTTTTAGATGCTAAAGAAGATATTTGAGAAGAAACTTAAATTATTTCCTGCTTTTTGAAGCAGCAACCATTGACCACTGCAAAAGTGGACAAGTCACAACTATTACCCCGAACAAGCTTACGCCTCTAATTACACATTGCATATGTAACACAGTCAATAAAACTGAAATTTAAACATCTTACAGTACAGGAGAGTAGCTAATTTCTTAAAGTTAGACTTAATAATAAATGCTTATTTTCAATTTCAGAGGAAGCCTATGCCATTTGTAGACTTTAAGATTATTTAATCTGGATTTGCCTCCCAAAACTTAAAGGTAACTGAAAGGGCAATGGGATTTATCAATGCAAATTCCCTTTATAACCAACATTCTTACCTCTTCTTGCAACAATGGCCTGAATTTAGTTTGATAGCGACTTAATTCTACGTTCAAATGATGGACTGTCATTTTCAAAGCATCGTTTTCATCTACAAGTTCTTGTGCTTGTTGTCTCAGAGAAAGTAATTCTGTAGCCTCCTCTATTAAAACAAATGTTAACTCATTTCAGTCAAAATTCAAGAAATATTAACAGTAATTTGTTAATTGTAAGGGAAAAAAAAATCAATAAATCAGTATCGTAAGAAAACTTACCAAAATACTCTTATAGAATAAAGCCATGAGAAGTTATTAGCACAAAAAAACATAATAAAACAACCAATTATTTTTTTCCCATGATCCTGTAAGTATTCCTTGACAAAATTTCTACAAATGTAGAAAATACTGTTCAGAAACTACTTCTGCGTAGATACTTTCTCATATCAATTAAGTAGAAACATACTACCAGAGGAATAGGTTGTAAAAAAATTAGAAAAATCAAGCAAGATAACTAGAATAGTTTGTACAGAAAGAATGTTTCTCCCACCTTCTTTGTGTATCTTCTTTGCAGCTTCTTTAAGTTTTCTGTTTTCTTCTTCTAGTCTCTTCAGTTTTAATTGCTGTTCTTCCATTTGCTGTTTTGTCTCCTCAAATTGTTGGGCCATAGCATGGTATACCTTGTTCAAAGACCAGTTTTCTTGTTTTAGCTCTCTGAACTTTTCTTTAGCCATGTTTTCCCGTGCTTGCCTTGTCCGAATGGATATATCTGTGGATGCCACATTTCAGTATTTTCAGTATTGGTACATTGACAATCACTTACTTAATACTTCAAAAGTCACTCAGATTAGAAAGTAAAACCAACTCAAACATCCAGCATAAAAAGCCTGGAACTACTGTTTTCAATATGTATCACAAAGCATTCAGCATTCTTTTATCTCCTGTACTGGAGAAATACTTTTTTTTCCTCCCCCATGAATTAGGCTTAGTGAGTACAAGCAAGAAAATGTATTTTTATAAACACATGTATTCCTTAAAATGAAGATTTGTAGTAATGAAAAATCAGAAATACCTGGGGATAGTGGAGGTTTCTCCCATACAAGGTTTTCAGCTAATGATTTTTCTTCCTAGCAGAGAAATTATAAAAAAATGAAACAGTTTGCTCTAGCATTTATCCTTTCTGAAATACACTGAACAGCATCATTTCTACAGATCTTAAGAAACAGAACTTTTGAAACAGTTTATTTTTTTAAGGTTTGATTCACTACTGACAATATACCTCACTTGTCATTTGGCTATCTTAACATCTTTTTGTCACTTAGCACTGTCAGTCACTTCTGGATGCTTGAAACGATATTTTCATTAGTTGTCAAAGACATACAGTTCTCAAAAGATTTCATAAAAGAAAAAATAAATTTTCTTGACCTAACAGGACTGATACTGCTCCCTTGTTAGTTTGCATAGAAGACTCTAGAATAGAATAGTCTTATATGAACTGTCAGTCCATAACTGGGACTCAAGTATATTAAAGTGTAAAAGGCTATACAATAATCTTGTTCTTCCCATGTTAGTTAAAGCACATATTTTTACAGTTTCAGAAAGTTCTTTCAACAGTAAATAATTTGTAAAAACATCCTGAATTTATGCTAATGCATTTACTCAGGGTGAACATGACTGACATACATTTTTATGAAACCACAGAGAAGTTCTGTAAGGATACGATGCCATGGGATTTAACATACTGAAACACTGATGCCCGAATAAGTCAAAATTCAAGAACAATTTCAAAAGAAAATATATGTTGTCAAGAACTTGAAAAAGGAAAAAAACAACTATGTTAGCAATGGACGAACTGACCATTTTTCTAAGTAGTATTCCATCACATTGATCTGAGAAACTAAACTTTTGGGTATTCTTTTTCAAGCTCAGAAAAGCAGTCACTCTCATTCAGTTTCTTTCTTTCACATGAGGAACAACAGCATTTTTTGTAATTTTTAATAAAACCCACACCCAACTTTTGTGTGATCTACATACCTATATGATGGGGATCTTTCAAAAGGAATTATTAGGCATTCTTGTACATCAAAAGAAAGATTCCCTAGTGACAATAAGTTTTCTTTTAAGTGGATTGTAAACTATCAGCTACTTATAACACCAGGATGCAGTATTTTTCCAGATTGCATCACAAATAAACCTTCATATAAGTCTTACCTTTAAATTCAAGCCAAGATCTTTGTTTTCTGTTAAAGAAAAACAGATCTTTGAGTCAATCAAGAATGAAAGCATTGATAAGTCTGTAAATTACAAGGGTACATACGGATATTTTAGTATACGTATTACATACTGTAAATAAATGTGAGAAAATCCTTGAGGCCCCAGCCCCCTTCATGGTATATTAGAATATTGATGTGATACCTTTACCTCTCACACTGTATAGATACAATTAAGGAAGAAATAAAGTTGTATTATCAAAAAAAAAAAAAAAAAAGTTCTTCCAGCTGATTTTCTGACACAAAAACACATTCATTCCAGAAAGATTAATATTTTTTATCTCCTTAACTCTTAACAGTGATAGTTTCTGATACCTTCTTGGGTACTTTCTTCCATTTTCTGAGCACAGATACACTCCAATAGTTTCCAGAGTATAAACTGGATTGATACTAGTACATAGATCAACAGAAACATAGTAGCTGTACTAGACAAAACCTAGCTCATTAATTTTTGTTGTCTTTTAAACACACTTGATTGTTAGTGGATGTTTATGAATTTCAGTTAGATTGCAGATTTTCAATTTTCTCTAACTACTAAAAGTAGCACTTTAACAGCATTTCTTTATCTGCCCTTTTTAAAAGGAATATATCGTTTATCATATGGTACTAATAAATTTAGTTTGTTCAAAAATTATTTTTCCCCATGATATTAACAGGTAAGGCATTTTGTCTTAAGTAAGCTTATTTACCTTCTGTTTGCACATTTGACTCATCCACCTGCGTGTGAAACTCAGTTTCAAGAGAAGGTGTTTCTTTCTTCTCAACATTATTACTAGGAGGTAGCGGAGACTCTTCCTGTGTAAGACAGACAAGTCTGTCTAAATCATAACACTGTTGAAATAGCCTATGCCCGAGTGTCTTGATATTGGCGTTTTCATACAGATAATGTCTTGGTCACATTCAGAATTGTACTCCAAAATTTTAAGATAATAAAATTTTGGCTTTAGGACTATACATAATTAAAATCTAACCCTTACCGGGATCAGCAGGAGGTAAAGAACTATGATAATTATCTAATCTATCCCAGGGCAATGTTCCTTGTCACCTTATTTAGTCAAAGAATTGATGAAGTTATCTTTGCTTGTTGTGTCATATCTAAACTTACTTTTTAAGAAAAACTGGCCATTTATCTACCACATCACAGTACATGAGGAATTCATTAATAATTTTTAGCCTTGTCTTAGCTGTTTTTCCTTGTTGATTGCATACCAGCATCCCATGTATTTAACACGCTCCCTTTTTTCTCCTCTCCTCTAACTGATTACTGTCCCTTCACCTAGGTGTGTTTTCCAATTCCTTTCACATACACAGCATTTTATTGCTTCTCCACTACTCGGTTACTTATTCCTGTTTGTTGGAACACATTGGACAGGGATGCAAAATTAACTTTAGATGTGCCTTAACAGTCTTAAGCTGCTTCTGTGCTGTAACATGGAAAAATCCACTAGTCTTCAAGACAGAAGGTCATTTCTTTTGTTTGATTCTGAATGTTGCTATCCCAATTTGGGTCACTGCTCCTTAGCACAATACTGAATCAAGAACTAAGCTTTCACCGTACATAGAAGTTCCAAGTGCATTTAACAAAATATGTAAGTATCATGCTCAAGATGAAAATACTGGACATTTCGCAAGATTAAAACATACTTTCATTAAGTTTATAATAAGAGCCACACTATCAGTGATTTCCTGTTAAGAAAAAGTTCCTAATAATCAGAGATAAAGAATCTGTAAGGATTGACAAACAAACCTATCTTAGTTTACAGGTAACTGAATCATAAAAATACATAAAAAATTGAATAAATGCATAAACATTAAGAAGAGAATATTTAGAAATATTTAATATATGAAAACACAATAAAGGAATTAACTGATTTGAAAAACCTACCTTTTTATTTTTGCAAGGAACAGTATAAAGAGCATTGTTGTTAAAGCTTTCTTCCCTTTTCTCATTACTCTGAGAGCTGGACTCTTCCTCTTTATCAGGATCTGAAGGATAGGTATCCATGTCCTCATCCCCACAGCAATTGCCTGATATTACTAGGGACTGTAGAGGAGATCTATCACTACCATCGAGTTTCCAGTTCGGCCTGCAAGTAGAAAACAGTTTAAAGCCTGCTTCAGTGTCACTTCCAATAAATAAATGTTTGTAAAGTAGAACCATCAATCTGAGAATACACACAAGTCCAACAGCAGAAGCAAACAGATATGTAAGCTTCTTTGGCTGCTAACAAGGTACCTAGCCTATGCATACACTTCAAAATAGACAATTAGCACTACATTTACTTCTTTGGCTTACAGAAAGCACCACACTAGAGATCGAAAGTTGCCAAATTTACAGCAAAAATAGACTAAATTTTGCATAAAGGAATTACTTGATAAAAAATTCAGATGATTTGCCAGCAATTTTTTTGTATAACTGATAGGCATTTGGCAGAAGTAATGCATGTTTTTACTTGCTGTGCAAACCATGTCTCCCTCTGAGGACTGTATGCATGACATCACTTTTTGAGAAATGGAATAAGAACTGAAGACATTTTAGACTCTTATTTATGATGTGGTAAGAAAAATGGTTATAACACCCTGAGTTTAATTAGTTTTCTGTAATTCTTGGGTAAAATTATTTAATTGGCAGATTTTAACTCTAATTTAAGATATCCAAACAGGAAGTATAAATTACCCCATTCCGAGCTCTGTGACTGTTGCATATGGCTCGAAGCACTCTTGTTCCACATAGGTGGAATCACTTTCCGAAAGCGATCGCTGCCGAGGCTGAGGAATTGCCACAGTGCGCCCTGTTAGCGTTGTTGTGAGGATAGCTGCTGCTAAAGCAGATCTGGAAGAAAAAAGAAAAAAGCAATGAAACAATATTGAGGTCTTCTTCACATTTTACATCCTCTTCCACTGTAGAATGTCTTCATTATATAAGCAAAGCAAAAAGTTCAAAGTTAACATGCATAAGCAACACTGAAAATGCTAAGGGACTAGTTTTAAACTATTAACTCCCAAAGGAAAGCACAAAATCAGGTGTGTTCTCAAGGCAGACATCAAAGAGTACAAGTGCCCAAATGAAATGCATGAAAATAAATAATAATGAGTATACTGAGTTATATTTCCAAAATCAACACTAGTAATTTATAGTACTTAGTATTCACTTCAGTCATAACAATAGCACCTGGTGGCACACTGAAAAAGCATTTCATATTCTGCTATTTTGTTTTCTAGTTTCTGTTATCCCCTGCTCTGAACCTTTTACTGATGACTGAAGCTGTTCATAAATGCCGGAGCAGTGCAAACTAGGACAAGTGTAAATAGACAGAAGTGCCTATTAGTGGGATGATGCAGAGCAGAGAGAAGCGTAAAATGAAGAGGGAAAGACAAATGGGAACAAAGATTAAAGGAAAGAAATGGTAGGGACTGTAACAGGAATGATAACAAGCGGAGGTCAAAAAAGGAAGAAGAAATTAACTAGAATTAACTAAGAATGTTAGATACTAGAAAGACCATAGAAAACAACCAGAATTTAACTATATACAGAGAAAACAAAACTCCAAGAAACTACAAATGAAAAGGAAAATACATTTGTATTTTCACTTTGTGTAACTTGGCTGCATAGCTAATTCAAATCTAATTCAACATGGTTTTACATACAAGTTTTTAAGTCTGGTTTTATGTTTGTTTGTTGTTATTATATATGTAGATATGCAATAAAATGGCAGATTAGTAACATTTAACTTATGCTCTTCTAGCAAGCAAAATTTCCAAACTCATGGTTACTAGCTCTGCTACACTCTTGCATCCAAATTAAAAACAGCCCTAGCCGTTAAAAAGTCCATTTGCCTTTGACTCAGCTTTCTAATAAGTTACATATTCATAAAGGTAACTGTTCTAATTGCTTGGCTTGCTTATGTATGGGAGAAAAATAGGCATCTTTACAATTCAAAGAAGGGAACTGCCTGCATTTAAAAATACATTCTGTTTATGAAATGGCTTATGTAAGTACTACAGCAAGGACATGCAATTCTTGTCATCATGTTTTTCTAGTATGCTATTGCAATTGATGAAACAACAAAAAAAAAACAACTGAAAACCTACCTGGGCCTTTCTGGAGAAGGGTTTGGACTACGAGGGGGAGGGGTGCGGGGAACTGCAGGTTTAGGAGCTATGGTAGCGGCAGGGACCAGGCCATGAGCTATATGCTTCTAAACAATTTAAAATAAAATTAGTTGACAATGACTTTAAGGATCACAATGAAAGAAGTACAGAACCAAACATGCACAAAAACTAACTATACAAAATAATGTAACAGGGAAGAACATTTAAATGCACTTAATGTAAACAGAAGACTTGGAATGATTCTAAGTACAACTTCAGAACATGAATGAATAGCTGCTAGTGAAGGTTAGAAATGTAATTTAGGTAAAACCCATGACTGTAGGTTCTCTACCCGTTATGTCACTATCTGCAAAATTCAGTTTCTTATGTACTCGTCTGTTTTTGTGTACACACACAAGAAAAGCATACTAGAAATCAACTTTTTTCAGAATACTAGAATTTCGTTTCATAGTAATACTATTATTCCCTCTCTTGTACAAAGGGTTTGTAAATCAGAAGTAATCCTCAGTTGCAGGAGTATGAGATGAAGAAAAAAAAACTATCACTAACAAGTCTTAAGGGTGATAAGGGTTCATTCACCCTGAAAAGGGGTTAAAAAAATCCTTTGGAGTTTTTAATCAGCAAACCCAATACTTTTTTTTAAAAAAAAAGGATGATGGTGAGTGCCAGCAGAGCAAAAACGGTGCCAGCATTCCCTACAGCGAGTGCTTTGAGAACGGCCCCAAAGCAGCGCGGGTTGGGAGGAGCTCTGGAGATGGGGGCTCCGCGAACACCCCGGGCAGTTCCAGTGCTGGACCACCTCGCAATTTTTACAAATCGCCTCTCATCCCCCCTGGAGGCATCAGAAAACGCTACGCGGTAACAGTAACCGCCTGTGAGGGGCGAGGTGGGCGCCGAGCTCTCGCCGTTTCTCCTCAGAGCCCCCGTGCCGCTCGGGCTCCCCGGGCGCCCCCCGCCGCAGGACGGCCCCGGAGGGGCTCCGCCTCAGCGGGGCGTATGCCGCAGGCCCCGCACCCGGTACCGGGCCGCCCTCGGCAGCGCGGCGCGGACCCCAGGCGACTACCCCCGGCCTCGCTCCGGCCAGGAGGCCCCGAGAGGCCCCCGCCGAGCCCCGCGCCCCCCCGCCCCGGACACTCACGAAGGGGCCCCGCCGCCCCCTCCCGAGGCGCAGCGGCATCGGGACACCCGCACCGGGACAGCCCCGGCCGCTCCTCCCGTCGCTGCCGGCCTGCTACCAACAGCGGCGCGGATTCGCTGCCGGTTCGCGCTCCCCAATCGCCGCGCTCCTTGCTCGGCCGTAGCGACCGACCGGCGGCGGGCCTGCCCCCCCCGCCGCCCCCTGCCCCTCAGTGCGGCCTGGGGAGCAGTGCGGCGGTGGAAGGCCTCCCACAGAGCGTCGTGTCTTCTGATGAATTTCAGCTTTTAAAAAAGTTTGGAACAGGTTTACAGCTTTCCTTTTTTGTTTTGTT